>CM046955.1:149674656-150882820 GCA_025698515.1 Gossypium sturtianum | reverse complement strand
CCCATGAGCTATGTCGGCGAAGTGTACAAATTAGAAAACATGTACAACGTGTGGAGACACGTATTCCCACCAATCCCGGATAAGCGAAGTGGCCATCGGTATCGCTTGCACCGTATAAGTTACATTACCAGGATAGACAATTGAGGCGCAAACCAAGAGGTCGACCTTGCTCGACTAGAATACACAACAATATGGATATCCGAGAATCGACCAACCAAAGTCGGCGGTGCGGATGGTGTAGGAACCCGGCCATACATCTCGCTCGTGTCCAAATCGGAATAGTTGACCGTGTTCTTAGCTTGTTTGTCTCCTGCTGGCTATGTAATTTCTATTTTTTTGGAGGAAAACGATGAACTTTTGTACAATAACTCAAATTTTATGAAATATAAAAAAAAATTTAAATTGCAACAACTAAAAATTAAACCATGTCTATTTTATCAAAGATATTAATATTAAATTAAAAAAATTAAATTACAAAAGAAATAAAATTAAACTCAAATTTTATTAAATATAAAAAGAATTAAATTGCAAAAACTAAAAATTAAACCATTTCTATTTTATCAAAGATATTAATATTAAATTTAAAAAATAAATTACAAAAGAAATAAAATTAAACTCAAATTTTATTAAATATAAAAAGAATTAAATTGCAAAAACTAAAAATTAAACCATTTCTATTTTATCAAAGATATTAATATTAAATTAACAAAATTAAATTGCAAAAAATAAAAATTAAACCATTTCTATTTTATCAAAGATATTAATATTAAATTAAAAAAATTAAATTACAAAGGAAATAAAATTAAACTCAAAATTTATTCAATATAAAAAAAATTAAATTGCAAAAAAATAGATCATTTCTATTTGATCAAATATAAACATAATTAAATTACAAACAAAAATTACAAAACTAAATTACGGTTTAGGGGTGATGCGGTGGGAACCGAGTGCCACACGGGGCGATCGCGGCGATTCGCTACCGGATTCCTCCTTCTTTTAGCTTTCGACGGGGGTCGTAGAACCTCGGGCGGGGAATCGGGTTCCTCCGGCAATGGGGTGCAGTTATGGGTGTTGCGATGATGACCCACCTTGATAAAATAATGACCCCGGAGGTGTTTGCATAAACCACGGCGGGGTGATCGCATCTCGTACGGCGAAAGAGTGCGGTAGAAAGAAGTGCTCCCCGATCGGCTCACGATCGGTCGGCTATCGGAGAGTAGTTGGGAGCAGGCTCGAACCGCCATGCATTCCAACTTTGGGTAGGATTTGGGAAAATGAAACATATATGGGTTAGGAGGATACATATATAAGGGTAGGTAATGTACTTTTGGCATAAGCGGTGGACGATGTGATATCGGTGTTGTCGGTGAACCGATGGGCCGGTGGATGTAGTGTGGCCCGATGTTGGGCCCGATGATCGTGTACAGCGTTGTTCTTTGCCCATTGATCGAGTAAGCGCTGTTGTTGATGGCCCCGTCTCATCACCCCTTCTCCTTGGATGTAATGGGGCCGAGCGTTCCCGCCTCTTCGCCGCAATTTGCGTCGCCTCTCTTCATCCGACAACATGATACGGATTGTCATGGATTCTAAACCATGGCATGTACTCGCACGCACGCCAACTCGGGAAAGATGATCGATTCCGGTTAGGTAAAAAGTCATACGGTTCTCCCGCGCCTCGATATGACTTGACCAAAATCTTGGCCAATCCGTAATGCGGGCCGCCCGTAAGTCCACTCGGTGCTCATCATCGAGCACCTCGGTGGCACGAGAATCGGTTGCGGAATCAAATTGCCGCGCACACCGATCGATCGACCGGTGCATCTCCACGATCGCGTAGGTGATTATTGGGACCTTAACGTGCCAAGCTGTTCGGATTTTGGAAGAACTCCTCGGAATTACGGCCCGAATTTCCGGGATCCTCGTCACAGTTTCCATTGAAACTATATTAACATTACCAAAATATTAGTTATATACATAATACTAGACACTACATACGAAATCTTTGAATTATAATAACGAAATTGAAACTTACTTGTGATTCCGACCGTTGTTCCAATAGGAGCCGTATATCCTCAAGCGAGTTAGGTATTCCAACATGACTCGCCGGATGAGACCACCTAATTAAATAACCTTTTAGCATGCAATTATACTATAAATCTACGAAATAATTGTAAAATATAATATTAAATTTACCTCGTTATCAGTGGGAATGAATATGGCTGGTCGAGTCGAGGACGTAAAAATGGAAATCGAAACCATGCCCATGATTTGCAGTAGTGATAGGCAACCTCCGATTTTTGCTTTACTTGGCGCGCCGCCTCGCACATCTCCGGTACAACCTCGATAGCACGGCAGACCCCCAACTCAATTCACCGGCTGCTCTGAAATCAACAAGTTTCAGGAGCCATCTCAGGTGGACGAGGTTTCTAGAGAGGTCCGGCATCAGATAGCCTCCAATTATCTGAAGAATGTATGTCCGAGCATACCGTATTCTTTCTTCTTCGGTCGAACCCTCGTTCGGCTGCGGGAATGCGTCTCGTAACCAGGCCATATCGATCCGAGCTCCTTAAATTCTATCCGGAATGGCACCCAGAAGCTCGTAGCATACGGCCATCCAATCGATAGATGTTGCGGACCCGGTGACTACCGACACGTCCACCGGTAATCCCAACTGCAACTGCATATCTTTTAGGGTGATGGTACACTCTCCGCATGGCAGATGGAAAGTGTGCATCTCGGGTCTCCACCTCTCTATCAACGCGCCTCCCGTAAGTAATTCTCGATCAACGGCGATGGGGGACCAGGCATGTTGCGAATATAACATTCCAACACCCGATCTACAGACTGTTTAAAAAATTATAAAATTAAAAATTAATTAAAATGACGTAATTAAAAAAAAATTGAAAAATTAAAAATTAAAACTTACCATATTCATTTGCTCGACGGAGATGTGCTTGTTGTCTAGGCGAAGTAATTCCCCAGCCATTGTAATCCGATAAAAAATTTTAAAATTTTCCAAAAAATATATATTTTAAAAAATTATAATGGGCTCTTTCGTAAATAGTAAAGGATTATTTTGAAATTTGAGCGTAAATTTTCAAGGACTTTGAGAGAAAATTGAGAGAAAATTGAGAAAGGATTGAGAAAGGATTGAGAAAGGATTGAAATATGAAAAAAATAAAGGGTTGGGGGGGTTTTATACTTTTTTTTTGACCGTTGGGGGCCCAACGGTCAAAAAAAATTTGACCGTTGCGGCTAAAGCGCGCCCGCAGGGCGCTTTAGTATTTTTTCCCAAAAACGCTACCGACGTGGCGCGTTTTTGGGAAAAGTGGTACATTCCGGTAATTTTTTCTGAAAGTGGTATTTTCCGGTAATTTTTGTTTTTTTTTGGTATATATGGGAGCTTTGCCCTTTCTATTTTTTCTTTTCTTCTTATTCTCCTCCTCTCTTTCCCAACCCTAGTCGCCGCCAGCATGCACCATAGTAGCACTCCGGTGTTGTCATTGACGTTTGTTCTCTGGTCCAAATAATGGCACAAGTAAACTTTTTCCTCTTGCTCTTTCATTTCCTATGATTTGTTTTCACAGAGAACTCCTTGAAATCCCATTGGGATTCTCCTACGCCGATCACCTTGCTCTGATGTTGTCACCGCCTGTTTCAGTATCATCACCGATTGAAGAAGCACCGAATGAGTTTCCTTTCTCTCTCCTGCTTTTACTCCTCTTATTTTCTACTTTATTTTTTGTTTTCAAATCCCCCAGTCGTCACTTCACTGTCGCTACTCTTCGACGTCGAACTGAGCCACCACCGTTGAATCATTATGAAACTTGAACCTGGCTTCTCCTCACCGCCTCCAACGTCTTGACCATTTGGTTTACCGACCGTGACCTGAATCTCAAAAACCCAAAATGGGTCTTGGTTTTGATTTGCTTCTCATAATTTTCTTTTTGTTTGGTTTTGTGTTCTTATGGATTGACGGGTTCTGTTTGTTATGTTAATTTTTTATGAGTTTTGTAATTTTTCTTGCTTTTATTTCGGTACATAAGTTTAGTTATCCTAGAATTGGAGGTTGTCAATGGTTAAAGAAATTAATTTTGAGACTTGAGAGTTAATAGCGCAGGGTAATGTTGTTAAAAGGTAGAAATGTTTTTAAATTTCTTTTCAAAGGATCTCAGAAATGTTACATGAACTTAGAAGAAAAAGGCAAAGTGACGAGAGGAAGAAGGAAGAATAAATGAATATGGGAAAAAGAAGGAAATAAGAAAAAAATGGAAATAGTTTTTAATTTTTTTATTAATTTTTAATATATATTTTTAATATATAGTTAAAACATACTCCATTAAATACTATCAAATATATGTTTTCTAACTACCTTTGAAATTTAGTGGTGTATTAGGGCAAATATATCAATAATACCCAAAAAAATAAAAAATTACCAGATAGTACCGGGTTCAGGAAAATTGACCGGAAAGTGCAATTTTCCCCAAAAACGCGTCCACGTCGAGGCGTTTTGGGGGAAAGCTTAAAAAGCGTCCCGGGAGCGCTTTGTACGTCAGTAAAAACTTCCACGAGGGCGTTTTTGTTGACGTACAAAAGCGCCCCGGGACGCGCTTTAGGCCCAACGATCAATTTTTTGACCGTTGGCCCCCAACGGTCAAAAAAAACCTATAAATACCCCCAAACCCTTTATTTTTTTCACACTTCAATCCTTTCTCATTATTCTCTCAATTTACTCTCAATTTTCTCTCAAATTTCTCTCAAAGTCCTTGAAATTTACACTGAAATTTCAAAATAGTCCTTTACTATTTACTGAAAAAGCCCTTTATAAATTTTTTATATATCAATTTTTGGAAAATTTGAAAATACTTTATCGGAGTACAATGGCTCTGGGAATTACGTCGCTAGACAACAAGCACATTGCCGTCGAGCAAATGAAAATGGTAAGTTTGAATGTTAATTTTTCAATATTATTAAATTTTTTTAATTATGTAATTTTAATTAATTTTGAATTTTATAATTTTTTAAACAGTCTGTAGATCGGGTGTTGCAATGTTATATTCGCAACATGCCTGGTCCCCCATCGCCATTGATCGAGAATTACCTGCGGGAAGCGGGTTTTTGGCACGTGGCCACGATAGGCCGGGGGTTCAAGTTGGACCCGCCTTTGATCAGCGCGTTGATAGAGAGGTGGAGACCCGAGACGCACACTTTTCATCCGCCATGCGAGAGAGTGTACAATCACCTTAGAAGATGTGCAATTACTGGTTGGGATTACCGGTGGGCGGAATTCGGTAGTCACCGGACCGTAACATCTCGATTGGATGGCGGTATGCTACGAGCCGGGTGCCATTCCGGATAAAATTCAAGGAGCTCGGATCGATATGGGTTGGTTACGAGACGTATTCCCGGAGTGAATGAAGGTTCGATGAAGAAGAAAGAATACGGTATCGCGGGCATACATACTTGAGATAATTGGAGGCTATCTCGATGCCGGACCTCTCTAGAAACCTCGTCCACGAGATGGCTCACGAAACTTGTTGATTTGAGAGCAGCCGGTGAATTGAGTTGGAAGTGCCGTGCTTCGAGGTTATACTGGGAGATGTGCGGGCGACGCTGCGAGTAAAGCAAAAATCGGAGGTTGCCTATCACTACTGCGATCATGGGCATGGTTTCGATTTCCATTTTTACGTCCTCGACTCGACCGACCATATTCATTCCCACCGATAACGAGGTAAATTTAATATTATATTTTACAATTATGTCGTAGATTTATAGTATAATTGCATGCTAAAAGTTTATTTAATTAGGTGAAACCATCCGAGAAGTCATGTTGGAATACCTAACTCGCTTGAGGATATACGGCTCCTATTGGAACAACGGTCGGAATCACAAGTAAGTGTCGAATTTCGTTATTATAATTTAGTATTTCGTATGTAGTGTCTAGTATTATGTATATAACTAATATTTTAGTAATGTTAATATAGTTTCAATGGACACCGTATGAGGATCCCGAAATTCGGCAAGAATTCGGAGGAGTTCCTCCAAAATCCGAGCTGTTGGCACGTTAAGGTCCCGCTAATCACCTACTCAACCGTGGAGATGCACGGTCGGATCGGGTTCTCGCGGCAATTTGGATGCCGCAGCAATCGATTCCGTGCCTCTCCGAGGTGCTCGATGATGAGCACAAAGTGGACTTACGGCAGCAGACACGGATTGGCCAAGATTTTGGTCGAACATATCGAGGCGTGGGAGAACCGGTATGACTTTTTACCTAATCGGAACCGATCATAGTTCTGAGTTAGCGTGCGTGCGGCGGAGTACATGCCATGGTTTAGAATCCATGGCAAGCCGTATCTGTTGTCCGGATGAAGAGAGGCAGCGGCAAATTCGCGCGAGCGAAGGAACGTCGGGCCCCTTTACATTCAAGGAGAGAACGGGTGATGAGGCGGGCCCAAAGCAGCGCCTACGATCACCGGGCCCATCAACAGCGCCTACACAATCACCGAGGCCCATCGATTCTGCGACAACACCGACATCACAGCGTCCACATTTTATGCGGTCGCGCACTCGCCCTTATATGTATCCTCTTAACCCATATATGTTTCCTTTTCCTAGTCCCACCCTGAGTTGGAATGCATGGCGGGTTCGAGTCCGTTTCGACAACTCCCGTTAGCCACCGATCGTCGTGGTGACGTCGGGATAGAGAGGAGGCGCCGTCGGGAGCGATTCTTTCTACCATGCTCCTTCACCGTGACGGGATGCAGTCACCCCCGCTGTGGTCTATGCAAACACCTCCGGGGTCATTATTTTATCAAGGTGGGTCATCATCACAACAGCCAGAACCAGACCCACTGCCGGAGGAACCCGATTCCCCGCCAGAGGTTCCACGACCCCCGTCGGAAGCTAGACGAAGGAGGAATCCAGCGTGTAACCGCCGACCGCCCTCCTGTGGCACTGGTTCCCACCGGCATCAACATTGATTAGGATGGGCTTTTTTTTTTAAAATTGTAAATTTTTTTTTATTTTTTGAATAAAAAAAGTTGTTTTTTATTTGAATTTGTAATTTAATTTTAATATCTTCACTAAAATAGAAGTTGTGTATTTTTTTGTATGTAATTTAATTTGATTTTTTTAATAAAATAAAATTTTATTTTTTATTTTTTATTTTTTAATTTAGTTTTAATATTTTCAATAAAATAATAGTTGTTTAATTTTTTTATTGTAATTTAATTTTAATATCTTTAATAAAATCGAAATTGTTTAAGTTTTTTATTGTAATTTAATTTTAATATATGTAATAGAATAAGAAATTGTTTTTTATTTTTTATTTTATTGTAATTTAGTTTTAATATATTTAATAAATAAGAAGTTTTCTTTATTTTTTATTTGTTTCTAATTTAGTTGTAGTATATTTAATAAATAAGAAGTTTTCATTGATAATTTAGTTTTTTGCAATATAAATTTTTTTTATATTTAATAAAATTGAGTTTAATGTTCTTTCTTTTGTAATTTAATTTTTTTTACTATAGTTTTAATATCTTTTTTATATTTCACGGAAAGAATCCCCAAAAACGCGTCCACGTCAGCGCGTTTTTGGGGGAAAATTGCACTTTCCGGTCAATTTTCCTGAACCCTGTACTATCCGGTAATTTTTTATTTTTTTGGTATTATTGAGATATTTACCCGGTGTATTACAACATTGTTAAATTTTTTTTGTTAAATTTATGTCTATAAGAATATCATTTTATTGGTTATATAACTATCAAGTAAATATTTTTTTCTTCAAAATATCACACAAACAATTCTTTTTGGTCGAACACCAACAAATTTAATAAAATAATTTTAGTGGTGTTTGATTTGACCTTAATTTTTAAATTTAAAAAGCAAATAGGTTAAATTCAAAATATAAAAGGTAAACTGCAGCACTAGTACTATGGGTTAGTTTTTTATTTTGGTCATTTAATTATAAAAAATTATAATTTGATCGTCAAATTATCTAAATATTTTTATTTAAATCACTGAATTATTTAATATTATAACTCGACTTATCACACTTGCAATATATTGCATTATTATCGATTATATTTGTGTTGCAAGCACACTGGGGCGCGGTCACTTAGCAAACTTTTGACTATATTCTAGTTCATGATAATTCTGCTGCTACTTCAGCTTCATATAGACACGACGTGTTTTGGAACTGATCAAGCCACTAGTTGGGTAGTTATTATTCGAGACTTTGGGGATATTTTGTTAAGGGCATTGTTGGGCGTAGTATAGTCACTTTGCCTCTTGAAAGGGTTGAAATTTATGCCATTAGGGAGGCGTTAGTTTGGATTGATTCCCTGCATTTGGATAACCTTTTTTTTTTTGTAGACGGATTGTTTACAAGTTTGGAGAGCTTCAACATCTCATAGTGAGGACCACTTAAAATTTGGATTGTCACTTACAAATTATCTTTAATATTGTTCTCATTTTTAATCTGTCTTTTTTTTAGATTTGTTGGCGTGCTAATAAAATAGTCATGCGCTCGCTCGAATAATCTTATTACATATAAATCACTGTGAATGAGAGACTATTTGTGATTGCATTTCTTATATTTTAACATTAGATCTTTCTATTGGACCAATAGAGAATGATGGATTCAGGGCTGAGTGTATGGAGTAAGCTTATTGACTTGAGTTTTGTTTGTTGCTCTTTGCTTTATTTTTTTATTTTTTTAATTTTAGTTATATATGATTTTTTTTCAAACAAGAATATAATATTAATAAAAAATAAGATAAAATAATTTATTATCTCACTTATCATTCAATAAAAAATGTTAAAATAACTTGAGAACTTGTTCAAATAAACTGATCAAATATCGATATGGGTAATTGAAATTACTTGATTGATGAGAAAAAAAAAAAAAAAAAAGACAAAACAAACAATGAATGCTTGCATTGGGTAATTGAGTCAATTCGTCTCCTTATAATAAAACCCTTCTTAATCCCCTTAAGAACCGGTACTTCACTTACTTAGCAATTAGCATTTTCGCTTTCTCACTACAAACAATGGCGGCGATTTCTGGCCACTGCGCATTCCGGTCACACCAATTCCCTCTCTCTTTCACCGTCCCCGTCGCCTCCTCTTCCTCTTTCTACGGCGAAGCTCTCCGATCTTCCAGCATTTCCTTCGCTTCTCCTCCGTCTGTCCACCGATCCCTTATATCTTGTCAGGCCTCCTCCGCCGCGTCACCACCTTCTTCCTCCGTCAACGGGACAGGTTCCTTTTTTTCTTTTTTGTTTTATCCTTTTGCCTCTTAGATAACTTCTCTTTGTTTTGATATTGGGATGAGCAGAATCTCACATTTCCGTAGGGAAGTTAATTTCGAGATCGTGCTTGGAATTAGGGTTTGAATGTTACTTAGTTATGGCCTAATAATCGAAATGTTCATTAGAAAGAAGTATTTTTTTTTTCTGCATTTTAAATAATGTAGGTTTTATATGCTTATCTATAATTAATGTTTAAAATTTTTTAGGTTTTTTTTTCTCGTTGATTATTAGTTATTCTAAGGTTTACGCAGCATTTAGAATATGGAATTAATCAATACTAAATGTATCAAAAGCTAATGTTTAATGGACAAATTGCTTACCTTCACATAGTTTATTGTACTTTTCCTCATTTTTGTTTGTTCTTTTACAGCAAAAGGGGGGATGAAGGATTTTTTGCATATTAGCGACTTTGATAAAGCCACCATAATGAAGATATTAGACAGGGCCGCAGAGGTCAAGGCACAGCTAAAATCAGGAGATAGGTCCTTTGCTCCATTTAAGGGGAAGACTATGGCTATGATTTTTGCAAAGCCATCAATGAGGACACGGGTTTCATTTGAGACTGGGTTTTTCTTACTCGGAGGTCATGCTATATATTTGGGACCAGATGATATCCAGATGGGTAAACGAGAGGAAACTCGTGATGTTGCTCGTGTTTTATCTCGATATAATGACATTATCATGGCACGTGTTTTTGGTCATCAGGTATAGTAGTGAGTTATTCTTTTTTATGTTATTATATGCAAGGTTTTTGTTACTCAAATGCCAAATTGAGAGCCGAGGATTGCTTTAAAAGGTTCGCATACTTTGTGTTTGATGCATTTTTTAGTTTGAAAAGCTTTTATGCTTAAAGATACAGTTTATTATCTGTTCCGTTTCAGGACATTCTTGATTTGGCTAAATTTTCCAGTGTACCTGTCATTAATGGCTTGACAGATTACAACCATCCTTGTCAAATAATGGCAGATGCACTCACTATTATTGAACATATCGGTCAGTTGGAAGGAACGAAGGTGTCTTTTCTTACTATTGCACCTTCTTTGCTATCTTCTATATTGTGGATCTCATCTGGTTGTGTGATTTAACTTTGGTTCGACTTGAATGCGAATTTCAGGTTGTCTATGTCGGGGATGGAAACAACATTGTTCACTCTTGGTTGTTGCTGGCTTCTGTTGTTCCTTTCCACTTTGTCTGTGCCTGCCCTAAAGGTTTTGAGCCTGATAAGGAGACTGTTGAGAAGGCACAAAAAGCTGGGATCAGCAAGATCGAGATCACAAATGATCCAAAGGAAGCTGTTAAAGATGCTGATGTTGTGTATTCAGATGTCTGGGCTAGTATGGGGCAGAAGGAAGAAGCTGCCCATCGTCGCCAAGTGTTTCAAGGATTTCAGGTGTGTTTGGCTAAGATTCTTTGTTCAAGATATTGACATAATCGTATAAACCATGGGTGTTAAGGAAACTCATTTAGTTCATATTGCTTTCCCTTCCTTTCCCTTGTTTTTATTGTATCCAAACATAGGGTTAACGCATGCATAATTTAGTTCCAGAATGGGGCGACCTTCTGTGTTGAAACCTGATCAGCTGTATTACTTTTTCTAACCTAATTTCCATCATTATTTATTTTGCTTATCAATCTCAATCAAGTGTATGTCTTGATTGATTTGCATATTTGGATGCAGGTTGATGAAGCTCTTATGAAGATAGCAGGCCCAAAAGCTTATTTCATGCACTGTTTGCCTGCTGAAAGAGGAGTAGAAGTGACTGACGGTGTTATAGAGGCTCCAAATTCCATTGTCTTTCCACAGGCAGAAAATCGTATGCATGCACAGAATGCTATAATGCTTCATGCTCTTGGGTTATAATTGCATGGAAGTGCTGCAATTTTAGAAAGCAGGCATGTTATTTCTAGAGCTCCATTTTCATCTTAGATGCAATATCGAACTTCTGTGACTTTTTGAGTAGCTTTGATGGGTGTAAGGGTTAAACTTAACGAATTCTAGTATCTATATCGGCAATTACAATCCAACTTCAGTATATGTACATTGCTAGTGTCAGCGTGTTATCAATAACTTTTGGTGCGTATATTTGTTTGATTTAGGAGAATATGGGCGAGGATGCTGCAATTGAAATTCACCCTGCCTTTGAATTGCACGTTTTAAGAGATTTCAGCTCTAGTTTGGTAGATGATTTATGCGCGAAATGACAATTTCGATGCAAGGAATAAGGTAACATAAGGCTTTTGCTTCTTGATAATACTCGGAATAAGGATTTGAGGTCCTTGCAAATAAGTTTTCTACAGAAATTACCCAATGATGACTCAACATTGCCATATATGTTGATGCTTCTGCTGATAAGGAGTCGTGTGATGAAATCAATTGAGCCCCAAAAAGCAAGTAAGTCTGCCCTTTTCGTTCGGAAAAACAAAAGCCACAGTGATGCCTGTGAAAAATGAATAGTTATTTTGTTATGGAGACATTCAGTTCCGAATATCAGGAAGTGAGAGGCCCTTCCTCTGCATCTGCTTGTACATCCATTGCCAATTCTCAGGGGTTACCTCACCCCCAAGTGAACGAATAACTGATCCACCACTACATGACCCCACTTTGCAACATTCCTCAAGAGATAACCCCTTCACCAATCCATATAAGAAACCGCTAGCGAATAGGTCTCCAGCTCCTGTGGCATCAACTGCTTTTGCCTCCCCTATTGCCGGAACTTGGACAACCTGTCATACAACGAAATCAACCAAGACTTCCATGAAAAAGGGCACAACTTGGCCATATCCAAGTTCAGAATGGTAACTATGTCAAAAGGCATATCCCTAAATGGAGGAATTGCTAAGTTGAAATTGACCAACCTCTTCCCCATGTTTCGCAATGCATCCATTGGACCCTAATGTAACCACAGCCCACCTGCAATATTTGGACAGATATTCAACTGCAGCTTCGGGATGTGCATTCCCTTCACCCCTAAAGAAGTAAAACACAGAATTTAGTATCAGCAGCTAACACATGTAGTTACTGCAGCAATTTTCAAAATTCTGAACGAACATTAAAGGACTCCGTTCATTATTAGAAAAACAATTGACAGCCACCTTAGCAATTCTGTTGCCTCATCCTCATTGGCAAAGCAGAGATCAATATCCCCTGACTCCAGTAACTGTTGAAGAGGTACTCTAAAATTCCGCACCATCTGACCAAAAGTCACACACTTTATAATGGAGAATTGTGAATTGAAGAACAGTTAGATGCCATTCAGAGATGAATTACCAGCACTCCATTAAGTAGAATAGCAACCATAAATCTAAATAATTTATGATCAACTTTCAAAATATGCAAGTAAACTGCTTGTCTTACATGTTAAACATTAGATTCAACCTTCAGCAAAACATGAACCCGTAACAATTACCTCAAAACTTGCCAAATCCAACGAAACAGAGACACCCTGTTGTTTGGCAATTCTTATAGCTGCTTGAATAACTTCCAAATTGAATGCCCCAAATCTCATCACCAGCCACTGCAACGATAGATACATCATTAAGCTGAATGCTCCTCAATCAAAACAGCTCCAAAGAGCTGAATGATATATAATCTGTTCAAAAGTACCAATTCTACTCATCTACATTCTAATGCCATTGGCAAACCATGATCAAAAGAGTATGATAATCAGGGCTCCTCTGTTATAAATAATGGGGAGGGAAAATCCACAAACATCTAATGCAGATTTGTTGTTTCAATTCTATAAAATAGGACTCACCTTGGAACCACTAAAATCCCCTTTGGTCAGTTCATCCCCCTGAAAAGAAAAGTGGAAAAGAAAAATTGATTGTAAATTTGCTTTCAGTAAGCTGCACACATAAATCCTTAAAATCAAGAAAGAAAACTAATTATGAAAAAAAGGGGGACCATGGCGTTCACCTGAACTTTTACAGCGGTTGCTAGGCAAGGTCGCATTGTACGATTGCCAAATGCATCAACTAGGCATACACACTGGACCATGACAGTTGCCAGGAAAGTTTTAGCACTTACCATTTAAAGTACAATTCAGTTTCATAGAAACTGTATTCATGAAGGTTACCTGAGCTGTAGGCCCTTTCTTCTTTCTCAACCTTGAAACATTAACCCCACTAGTGTTCATGTTACATGCAAACAATTGACCTTGTTCATCATCCCCATAGGCCCCAATCATACCACAGTTAACCCCAAAGCCTGAGCTAAGCCCTCGAATAGTATTTGCAACACTTCCCCCAGCCATAGTTTTCATAGGAGATGAATCATCAGCTGAAGCAAGGACATGCCTTTTCAACTCGCTTAATATATGCTCAAGCTCCTCCATCGCTACCTACATAATGATAGTCTTCAATAACAACAGAACCTCATTCCAACTATATCTATGATTTGTTCTCATATCAACCAAAAAAAAAAAAAAAAAAATCCAAAAAACTTGGAATGAAAAACAAAGATAAAAAAGAATTGATAGAAAAAGCCCGTCACATTGGGACTCGAAATGTTCAGAAGAATATGAGTAGTTCAAAGCAAACAAATCTTGAGAAAAAATTAACGAATAAGGATTTATTAAAAAGTATAGTTAAAGGGGTTAAAAAAAGAAAGGAAAATACCGGAATAGAGCCACCACGTTCACCGGGAATTTGATCGAACAAGGACCCATCGACACGAGCCACGTGATCGATGAGGGCAGCTGGTTGGAGTCCCAGTATGAGAGGAACCTTAGGGTCAAGCTGAACCCTAGCCTCCCCGTTCTTTAACAATGTTTCTGCTCCCATAACTTTAGGTAGGGTCTGCCTCGAAGACTCCCTATGAAATTGCAAAGAACATATGGTATTATATAGGCAGGGGGCGGAACATGCGTACCCCGCACTGCAAGCAGATGTTGAAGGTCCACGATATGGCACTCTTCTGCTCCCACTTTCGGCCTATTCAATTCCCTTTATTTCTCTCCATCAAAAAATAACCACTTTATTTCTACTTATTTATACAAAAAAAAAAAGTCTTTTGGCCCCAACAACGGTGTGGATTCTGAATTATGATTCTGACAGCTAAGTTTATTTGGGGTTTGTCGGTTATTACTAATGAATAATGATATTCTGGCTTGTCTTCACCCTGTATTCTAACTTGTAAAAAGGTGTCGGTTCCAATAATTTCCAATTTGAGTGAGATTCTATAACTTGTGTTTTGGTTCCTAAAGGAGTCTTTATGACTTTGGGAACATCAATTACGGTAGTGCATTTTCATAGAAACTCATGCACATGCATATTCCCGACCCTTTCTTAAAACAACAAGGACTTAGTTAATGACATCACAAGCTTTTTAATTAGCAGAGAAACGTTCTTGTTTATTTGCCTAGACTGGATCAATGGAAGAGGTCAAAAGGTGCAGAGAGCCTTGAAATTTGTTAGTGGATGGTGGGGCATTGTCGTAGCCCTTGCCCTTCCTAAAAATTATACTTAATTATCATGATTTCAGAAAAAAGGGGAAAAAAATGCAATGGACAGAAACAAAAGGTAGAGGCTAAAGACTGAAAGATAAGACAATAATGGCCGTATACTTCCATTGCAGGCTTCAGATATCCATGAAACGAATAAAATTAGACACCCCAGCACCAGCCGAAAGATAAAAACCATTTCAAATATAAATATTCCCACTTATATAAAATGGGTCTTTTAGAGCATCTTTTAAATTTAATTAATTATAATGATAATGTTTTTTTCTAATATTAAATGAGCCATGACCTATTGACTATGTTAAGCTTGCTTGAATAGTTGAATGGTTTTGTCTGATTTCCGTCCGGGGGCTGCGTTGGTTAATCATTGGCTTCCCTATGCATCTCCCTAGTGCTGTAGATTTCCAAAAACTTAATATAATATAAAACACACACCCACTACCTGACCAGCGGTTAAGCTTCACCCTCTGCACTGACATCCTAATGCATAATTACAAACCATTCGTACAACCCAATAAAGAAAGAAAACAGCACTCAACACCAAAATGTTAGAAAAGGAGAAATAGATGACAAAAGCACCAAAGTGCAAATAAATTAGCAACCCTTCTTTAAGCCGAAATTACGGGGAAGGGTGATTGTGTCATTGGCTTATTTAGATTCTCGGATCAATCAATGATTTTCATTAATTATTGCAAAAAGAGATGGGATCTTTGGCATTAATAAACACAGAAATACATTAAAATTTCTTAAGAAATTTCGCACATGGGTTAGGTTCCAACAAAGATGTTGGAAGAGCTACGTCTCACAAGCTTGATTGGTTTTTGCTCCAAATATTCAAAGTTAAAACTGACAATGGTTGGGTTCAAAGAAATAAGTAGTTTCTTTTAATTTTGCCCATGAGGCCCAAAAAAGCATAGTCGAGCAGTTGCCTTAGAGTTTGCCCGTGGCCACTACACTCTTTTGCTCTTATCATTCATCATATAAAATATATTACAGCACCCAATTGCTCAGTAATGCAACTTGCCCACAGATTTAGGTATTTGCAATACTCATATAAGGCCAAGAGTGACTTTAATAATTATAAAGCCACAACCATCGAGATTTCAAGCATCTTAGGTACAAGGAGTATTAGCCATCCAAATTACTCTCTCTCTCTCTTTTTTTTTTTTTGGTTATGAATTGAAATGAATCACTAACCATACAAAGAATAGGGCTTTATATTTATACTATATATAAAAGTACCAACAAGTGCTTCATCCTCACCGGTACAACCATGTAAAACAGCACTATGACCTACTCGTTTCACTGTTTCAACCATAGCCTATGAATAGCAAGAACTTTTTTTTTTATTTAAAACAGATTGGGCTTTTATAATTAAAGAAATAAGTTTACAAAAACAATAAACTAATCAAAAACAAAAGGCCGACCCAAGAAACAAAAAAGAACACAACCTACCAACTTAGGCCCTAACAAACGAAAGACCCATCCTAAAAACACACATAACCAGACTACCAGTTTAGGCCCTAATGAAACATCATAAAAATACAACGCCACGTCATAAAGAAAATTCTAGAAACCATAATTAAAAAACTTGACCGAATCTTTTGCCCAATTTTCAAATCTGTTCGCCTGCCCACTCTGTTGCATCTGTCATTTCCGTCATTAATGGCAATCAGATTTCCGAGGGAAGGGATAAGGCATGACCAATTGTTCAGTTTCCAATTTGAAAATCTCCCCTCTATCTTCCATTTCCTCTTCATTTCTAATCTGGTTCTCTCATACTCTCACTTCTCGCCTGAACCTCTGCGTATCCAGGGACTGCTTCGATCAGGTATACTTCTTCTCTTCGCTTCAAGGATTCCTTCGCTATTATGTGTGCAAGATTATTTGCCGTTCTCCGAACATGCTTAAAACTAACTCTCCTGCATTGTGCTTGCAATCTGTGTATATCCTGTATATAAACACCTACCTCTGATCTGTCAAGATCTGAGTTCTTGCATTTTTTGATGATGGATAAAGAGTCTCCTTCTATAATGATGTTTTCACTATTTTTTGCGAGGGCTATCTGAGTCGGCCGATGACAAGCAAGTGCCTCAGCAGCAAAAGCAGACTCCACTCCGTCGTGAAGTTCTGATTTTGTGAGGAGAACGCGACCATTTTTGTCCCTAACAACAACTCCAGATGCCGATTGTCTTCGTCGTTCATCGAATGCTCCGTCGAAATTTATCTTCAATATTTGACCAGGTGGGTGTTTCCATTTCTCCTCCGAATGCATGGACTTTTGATTTACTGTTTTGAGTCTGTCCAACTCTTTAAGATACCCATAAACAAAACTCACCATTTCCTGACTAGATCTGCTTTGTTGTTTATGTATACAAGAATTTCTATCACCCCATATGACCCACAACATTCCACAGAAGATCCTGCATTTTTCAGAAGGGAGAAAGACCAACAACTTGGTAAGCCAATCTAAAAATTCTTCATTTGAGAACATTGCATAGCTTGGTTCTGACAGATCTTCCCATACTGATTTCGAAACAGGACATACACAAAAAATATGGTTTATGTCTTCTTCCCTGTCCCCACATCGAGGGCAAGAAGTGTTCCTTGCTACCCCCCTCACCGCCAGATTAACTTTAGTCGGTAGAAAATTCCAGGAGATTCTCCAAATTAACAGTTTAATTTTCAAGGGTAGATCTATTTGCCAGAGTTTTGTATAAAAATCTTTGTAGAGGTTCTGTAAAGCATAAGCTCTAGGATCAATTTGTTGTAATAGTTTATAAGCACTACTAACGGAGAACTCACCAGACGATTCGCCACTCCATACTCGGAAGTTTTCGTGCGGTTCCAGCGCCAACGGGATGCGAAGGATCCGTTCAGCCGTTTCTGCTTGGAAGGTATTGACAATTAACTCCCTATCCCATACTCTGTCATGACTGGTAATTAATTGCGCAACTGTCATACCAGGCAAATTATAATAATTGGAAACTAAATTAACATCACTGCAATTTGGGATCCATACATCATTCTGAACTGAAATCTGTGTGCCCGTACCTACTCTCCAAAACAGACCCTTTTCCACTATAGCTTTAGTCGCCCATATACTACGCCAAACATGAGAACCTGAATGGCCCAAACTTGAACTGAGAAAATCACCTGTTGGGAAATATTTTGCTTTAAAAACTTGTGCCACTAACGAATCTGGATAAATTAGCAATCACCACCCCTGTTTAGCCAATAAAGCAATGTTAAATTGCGTCATGTTTCGGAACCCCAAACCACCTTCCTCCTTCGGGCGACACAAATATCTCCATTGGCACCAATGAATTCCACGTTTGCCTCCTCCTTTTTGCCACCAATATTTCGCAATTTTATTCTCGATCATCTCACAAAGAACTCTTGGCAAGAGAAAACAAGACATAGCATATGTGGGAATTGCCTGCAACACAGATTTTATAACAACTTCCTTTCCCCCTTGAGAAAGCATCCTGGTGCTCCACCCATCAATTTTTTTCATAATTCTGTCAACTATACTCTGAAAAGCCTCTCTCTTTCTTCGACCTAGGACATTTGGGAGCCCTAAATATTTATCTTGACACGTGGAACTCCGTACTCCAAGTATTCTGAACACCACTTCTCATTTCTCATTTCTTGTGTTAGAGCTGTAGAAAATTGTAGATTTGCTGAAGTTCACGCATTGACCAGAACAGCTCTCGTATTCCTTCAAAATTTCTTTCAAAATCCTAGCACCCTTTTCTGAAGCTTCACCGAACATTATACAGTCATCTGCAAAAAGCAGGTGGGAGATCTCTGGGCTTCTCCTACTCGCTTTTGCTCCTTTAACACACCACCTACATGCCAATCTCAACAAAGATGAAAGACCTTTTGCAAATAAGAAATAAGAACGGGCTTAAAGGATCACCTTGTCTAAGACCTCTTGAGGAATGAAAACGGCTACCCCTTTCTCCGTTAGTGATAACTGAATAAGAGACTGTAGTGATGCATTTCATAATGAGGTCCATCCATTTCTGTGCAAATCCCATTCTTAACATCATTTTTTTTACAAAATCCCACTCCACCCTATCATAAGCCTTACTCATATCAAGCTTGACCGCCATATAGCCCTTCTGTCCCGTTCGTTTCTTCTTAAACGTGTGTAGGATTTCATATGCTAACAGCATATTGTCTGAGATCAGTCTACCCGGAATAAACACACTTTGTACTTTGTCAATACAGCTTCCTATTACCCCTTGCAGTCTATTTGCCAGTGTTTTTGCTATAATTTTGTAAATAAATGAACAAAGGCTAATAGGTCTAAAGTTAACCAGAGTTGTCGGATGTGGAATTTTAGGAATGAGCACTATATCTGTAAAATTTACTGCTTCGACCCTCTTATCTCCATTTAAAATTTCTAAGCAGTATTCCGTAACATCCTTTCCCACTACATTCCAATACCTCTGGAAAAACAATACTGGGAATCCATCTGGGCCTGGAGCCTTTGTTGGGCCCATTTCTTTCAAAGCTGTCCAAACTTCTTCTGCTCTAAAGGGCGATTGTAGATATGTATTCATTTCATCTGTAATACTCGCTTCAACACCATCCATCACTCTATCTGCATTCGCAACTCCCTTTGATGTGAATAACTCTCTAAAAAAATTTGTGGCAGTCTCATTAATTTCAGCTTCTGTAGTGATCTCATTCCCATCCTCTGATATTAACTTGGGAATCGAATTTCTTCGTCGACGAGTTGTTGCACACTTATGGAAGAAAGCTGAGTTTTTATCACCAAGTCTAAGCCAATTTGCTCTCGCTCTTTGCTCCCAGTACATTTCATCTCTGTCAATTTCCATGTTTAAATGGATTTTGGTATCAATTATTCTCGCCAAGTTCTCATCATCTCGTTCTTCATTTAACAAAGACTCATGTTCTTTTGATAATCTCCTCTTCCGTTCTTCCCTCTTATTTTTGACTGATAGTGCCCACCCTTTTAATCTATGTTGCAAAATCTGTAATTTCTGCGGGAAAGACTCCGAATTGCCCTCCCATACTTCTTTAATGACCTTCTCAGTAGAGTCCTCCAACATCCACCAAGATTCAAAGTGAAATTTTCGTTGAGCTGAATGACTTTTGGAGTAATCTGTACTAATGAGTAAAGGACAATGATCTGACATAGAGAATGTAAGATGTTGCACTCTGCCCATTGGAAATGAAGTGATCCATTTATCATTTGTAACTCCCCTATCCAACCGCTCCCTAATATTCGTTTCTGGAAGGTTTCCTCGTTCCCATGTGAACCAAGTCCCAGAGTAGCCAATATCCATCAATTGACAATCCTCTAAAGTATCTCGGAAAGCTTCCATTCTACCTTGATCTCTCATACATCCACCATTCTTTTCAAAACTGAATAATATCTCATTAAAATCAGCAGCCACCAACCAAGGGTGAGTATTCTCAGAGCTAATCTTCGAAGCACATCCCAAGCAATGTTCTTATCCTTCAAATATGGAGACCTATAAAACCCTGTAAACCTCCAATCATCTTGCCCAGTTTCTCCACCTACGATAGCATCAATATGCCATTTCGAATAACTTCTTATTATGACATTAGTGTCCCCCTTCCACGCAAGACTCAATCCACCCTTAGACCCTTCTGCCTCAACATCAATGCCATTAGTGAAACCACACTTCCTTCGAACCCCTTCCATGCGCACTTGATCAAGTTTAGTCTCCATTAAGAAGACCATTTGGGGATGATGCTGCTTAATTAAGTAATGCAGCCTCCGAACCGCTCGTGGACTCCCCAACCCACGAACATTCCAACTAATGGTTTTCATTGCTCCCGGTCGGCTTGCCCATTGGCAGCCGCCAATCCAAATAAAGTTGTAACAGTAACCTGTTCATCACTGACACATGAAACCTCCAAACAATCCACCCCCTTTTCAATCAGATCTTCATTTTTTCTATTTTTTAACTGACACCTTGTCCGTCAACCTTGAATAGTCCATCTCATCGATATCTGCTGCAAATTTCCTTTTACCCATCACACACACATTCTTCTTTTCCTCAACACACCTCACTGCCTCTACCCTTTTCCAACATGGCTTCTTGATCGATGCTTCCACCCTCTTTACACCATCAAAAGCTCCCATCTGTTTATCCATCCCCTGCAAATTAAGTATCTCCTCCTGATTCATAAGTCCTTCCTTCCAATTTGCCAATATTCTGCATGTTTTTCCTAATTCTTCCAACACAGCAGCTCCAAACTTTTTTCCTGCTACAAGATTACTCCCTAAATTTCCTGTGTAGTTGTGCTGCACCCCTATCTTCTTTACAAAAGCATTAAATTTTAAAGATTCTTTTCCCATTGCTTTTGATTCTGCTTTTAATACAATTGAAAAAGGAGGATCTTCTCTGACTTTTTCTTTTTCTACAGGATTTATCTACTGGCAATCATTCAGACTATGATCCAATCTGCCACAACCAAAACAAAATACTGGCAATTTCTCATATTTAAAAGCAATCTACATCTTAACTCCATTATCAGTTAACACAAACACCCCTCTTCTAAGTGGATTTTGAACATCAATATTAACCCTAATTCTGCAATTATCCTCATTAATTTCAGATCTGATGAGTCCGCCAAAAGTACATCCAATGGCATACAAAAGGTCCTTCTTATCAAAATCAGGCAAAATTGGACCAACTTTAATCCAAAACGGTGAAGACGTAAGTCTAATGCTATCCCTATCAGTTGAAATTCTTAAACGTTCAAACAAGATTAGATACTTACGGAACAGCCAAGGACGCCCTTCCATGATCAACTCCAAGTCATCCTCCAAATCAAAGATGATTAAGAAAAGATTCTGTCCTGCCAATGTGATTTCAAACTTTCTTTTGGTTTTCCATATGCTCTTCAATTGCGCTCTCAGACTATCCGGATTAAAAGATTTTCTTGTCCATACTGAACAGACTAGAGTCGGCCTTGTATCTGGCACCACCATAGATCGTTTAATAGACAACTGAACGAGTTCTTTTGCTAACAGTGAGACTTTCTCACCGCTGTCCCTCTCATCGCCACCACCCTCCGCCATCCTAGACTGCAGTAGTTACCACCCTCTCTAGGACTCTTGTGGAAAGCACTCTTGGTTCTCAATAGGGATCTTAACTCTCCGGTTTTTGTACTTTTAGTAGAGGCAATCTGAATAGCAGGAACTTTTATCAACTTAATTCACATAATATTTATGGTCAATGCCATTCGACTCACCAACAGCAACATTGTCCCCGATGAAAGTTGGTACTACTTTCCACCATGAATGCTGTTGACATCTCCTTTTTCCAAGATAAAATGGGGATGATCATGAGCAAAGATAGGCCATCAAACTTTTAGAAAAAAAGGATCTGAACGAAGGGAAAGAAACGGAGATACTTATCCACCAATCTTCAAAGCTTGAAAAGCCTTCACGTCTTGGTCTATAATTGAATCCGGAAGCACCCCACACTGCCTGAGCAAAGGGACAAAAGAATAAGGTGTGTTCCACGGTCTCGACTTCCTCTCCGCATCTTAGACAACATGAATCTCCATGTCGAAAAAGAAAACATAAGTTTTCCTTAGTTGCTACAGCATTATCACAAGCTCTCCATTGAAAATGTTTCACTTTGGATACCATCCTTTCTTGAATTATTTTAGTTAGACTTAAAATTTTTTACCATCAAATGAAAACTTTAAATTGTACATATCCATACCAAATAAATTATTCTCTTCCAATATGAACATCCGCAATGACACCTCTAAAAATTTTATAATTCAATTTCATGTCTTAAAAAGAATTTTAATTTCATCCCTAGTAGTATATTGACAGTGAAAAATGTATCCATGTATAAATTGAAACTTGATCAAGTTATTAATATAAGCAAATTAACGAGCTTAACCTCAAATGTTTACTTAGCAAAAAAGTAAAATTATATTTGAACCAATAAAAGATGCAACACTTTTATTAATCACCAATTTTTTTTTTAAACTGATTAATTTGACACTAGTGAACATAATAACTAAAACTAAAATAGCCCTATCCCTAAGCAGTCAAGGCTCAGCAATGCTATAACAAACCATAGACTTGAAGTTGGTTGGCTCTACATGAACATGATCATGTTTGTCATTAGGGCTCCCAACAATGACAAGCCTAGCAAACAACAACAAATTGATAAATAGTGGGGTGACTAAATGAAAATGGCTTACCTGTCAGATGAGAAGCAAATAAAAGGAATTTCAGTATAACACAAAGTGGAAAGTTCATTTGCTTTCTGGTAAAATAATTGATTGGGGTTTCGAGAATTCATTTTCAATAATCTTCATCTCAATCTCTTTTTGTCTTCCTTAGTTTCCTTTTTTAAGCTTGACATTGCTAAAAGATTCGAGGATAAATAAAACCAACAACAAGGTTAAAAAGAAATACTATAGTCTTCTGAAATATTATAGGATGAAGAGTGCATATGTGTATACGACAGGAATCTCAAGAAGTTGAATGCACAAAACTAATGAAAATAACCTTTTAAGTTGTCTCTTCTTTTTCATTGCGTTGGAAGAACAAATGTCTCCATTCGCACTTTAAGTTCTCAATTTAGTATGTTTAATGCTAATCATATGTTACTTAACACGAAGTGCGTATAATTCGTGATTTACTATGCTTATGGTATTATGACGATTTTGTTTCAACAAATGGATAACACCTTTTCGATGTTTAACGATGGACGATCTTGTTAGTAATTGAGAGCTAATCTCGGATTAAGTTTGAAAGTTTGTACTTATAAATCTTGTCTCATGGATTATTATTTTAAAACTTGATTGTTAGGATAGATGTGGCCCAGAGACTATCGCATTGTATTGCCATTTATGTAGTTGTGGAGAAGAGGTACTTTTATCGGAAAAATTGAGATATTTCAAAACAAGTAAATTCACTGTTTATGAATTATTATACTGTTGATGTGATGTATACTTGAGTGTTTTGTTTTCGATTTTTTATTATTAAATTATTATAAATTTAGAGCCAAAGAGCACAATTATCTTATCAAATATGAAAATCTATAATATATGGAATAGTTATGTTCTATTATTTTTATTTTTTTGAAAGATTTTATTTTCATACATATGCCTGAATATGTGTTGGATGTATACATACATTAAAGAATTGAAAGCCTGGATCACATATGACTCCTGACCAGGTGACACACCCAACACATAAATGTTCTTACAACTTTGTAGAACATAACTACATGCAGATTAGGTAGACAAATACGCTGAAAAAAAGATAGGTTTAGGAGGTAAAGATTAAGCACTGATTCCTCTATCATTGTTAAGCTTGGAAGCAGCAAGGTTGGCAATGTGGAACTGCGATGTGTAACTATTAGTAGCGCCATCAAGAACGGAAGGTTCATTCAAGAATGCCCAATTGCTTCGTGTCCACCTACATACAGTCACCCACGTTAACAAAAAACTTGTCACCATTTTTTTGTCTTGATGAGTCGACTAAGATTTATAGCTACTTACCACCCATTTTTCTTTACGATATCCTCCAGGCTTGTTTCGGCGTCCATGTGCAGGAAACCCTGTTCTGTATGAGGTGAAGGCATGGAGCTTGATCTCATAATGCTCCTTCCATAGTCCTGAGATGGAATTTCCTGTTTTAAATGTGAACTACTTGATTAAAAACTTTATTCATGTCTAAATCTTTAATTAAAAAAAAGAAAGAAAAGAAATTGGCACCAGCTGGTTGGAGCTATCTGATGGACTATAAATAGCCTTAAGATGATCTTCCTCAGTTTTCTTCTTTGATTTCCAGTAAGCTTCAATCTCTTCCTTGGTAAGTGATCGATTCCTTTGGATTGTTGCTGGAAGAATTTCAAATAACCAGAAATTAGACTAAGCATAAATAAAAACACCACGGAAAACATTAAGCTGACAACCTGATTTAGAAGCCGATACAGGAGAATCCCATCCTGCCATTAGAGAACCCATTTCACTGATGATGATGTTTCAATTGCTTGGACCAAAACTAGGTACTGTCTCGTAGCAAATATCTTGAGAAAAAGTGTTTTATATAGGTGAGTGGGATCTTAACTTTTCCTTTATTTTCTGTCGGGAAGTTAACCTTTTGACTCGTTCTTACCCTCAAAACCATGTTTCTTTTCACAAGAAAATGAATACAGAAGGGCTATTTATTAAGGTACTGATAAAAAAGATTAATTACTTTGATTTGTATAGTCTCCCAGAGGGCACGCGTTTTGGTCTTATCTCCTAATTCCACTACTCCAAACTTGACATTCAACATCCATTAACATACCAGTTTCTAGGCAGAAATCCATGGAGTCGTAGGAAAAAGTATATTGATACACGTGTATTTTTTTCCTTTTCTTTTTTAGTCATTGGCCTGCCACAAATGAATTTAATTTGCATCTCAGGTTTTTACGATAAATTAATTAATTTCTAAAGCCTTCAAATTAACCCAAAACCTTAACTGATAAAACATAATGCATATGTTTCAAAATATCTTGTACTGCTTTATTATAATGTTTTGTATCATGCTCACACATGAGGAAATTCACTTATTATTATTATTATTATTTTGAAATAATTACAAATAAATAAATAATAAAAACCAAATAATAAGGTAGAAAAGCATATGCGTAACAACATTGGTCATCCACATTACCATATTAGCTAACATTTAAATTTTTGATTTTTTTTTATGATCAAGCATGTGTATCTGGGTTGTTAGAAATGGCAGTGGAAGCTTTCTTGAAATGGGTTGGTGTAGGCCTGATCCAACTCCTGCCACCAATCATGTTTTTTGTCATGAAAAATTTTGCCTCTTCTGTCGTTAGTTTTCCCGACCATTCAACCCTTTTCCTTGCATTAGCTCCAGGTCCATAACATTTATATTCTCTATAGAACGTCGTGCTGTAGAATCAAGAAACCAGAACACCATTAGTTCAGTTTCAAAACCTTTCGGTAATCATGTAAGAAAAGAAAAGAACAGGTTGATCTTTGTCTGGTTTTTGCATGTACCTTTGCTTGGATGTGTCTCCCCAGTCATCCGACCCTTGGGGCAGTATCGCACCAGACATATAAGATAGGGCAAAAACCACCCTGGAATATGCACCCCATGGCCTTCCTAGTAGAGCACTACTTACGCCAGTTATCTTGCAACCCAAGAAAGTGAAGCCTGTGTCCTCCGAAGGAGACTCCCTCCGTTGGGCTGTTATAGATGCATCTCCTTCTGAGAGTGAATGTAAATGGCACTTCTGAAAAAAAAATGCATATGTATGTCAATGGTTTAGCCTACTAGACAGGCCAACAATATGTATAGGAATATTGGCAAGTGGCAAAATCATTATATATTACTTATATTCCTCAGTTTTATTACCTCAAAAAGGGAAGCGGCATTCCCACAAATGAAGTCAACTGCTCCTTCAATGTAACAATTTTTGTAATAATGTCTTCCATTGTCATCTAGCAAAGTATCTTGATAAGCTAAAATTCTACATCCAAAGAAAGCTGCTCTATCTCCTGATACCCTTAAAGCAACTGCTTTAGTTCTGCCCCCCAATGTATTCTATTTATCAAAAAACAAATTCAAAAAGATTAAATATAAATATTTCAAGTTAGACTGTTTCTTGAATTATTGAAAATTTTAGTATTCTATTAAGCATCATATCATCAGTGTTATTGTTATATATACCTGAATAGTGAGATATCGGGCAACAAAATCTGAAGCCAACACAGTGAAGGTAGGAGATTCAAATATCTCCCCACCATCATTCCAAGTTATTATCGTGCCATTTGCTTTTAAGCCACTTATGGTAATGAAGGGCTTGTCAGCAGGGACAACAATCTTTTCTTGATAGATGCCAGGCTTAACTAATATGAAAACAGGCTCTTTGTTATCGGATGGCACTGCATCAATGGCGTCTTGTATCTTCTTGTAGTCTCCTTTTCCCGATTGGTCGACTCTTACAAGTATGGCGGTAGAAGTTACCAAAGCACCTACACGAGAACTTGCCAACACGAACATGAATAAAGCCATTACAAACATGCAAAGGTAGCTAGAATATGCTGGAGCCATTGTTGATATGATCAAGGTGTTGCAGTAAATGAAGAAATGAAGTATACTATGATCTCTGGTTATGCATAGATTATGGTGGATGTCGTGTTTTATATACATAACAGGGGTCATTTTCTTGCCATGAAAGTGTGACGTATACAACGAATTTCAAGCAACCGTGTATGCATTAATATTAGAAAAGGCCAACGGTAGCCCCTAACACAAGTAGCCGGCGAGTACAAATTTTTGGAGGAACTGGACAGACCATGGCCGCCATTTGATTTTTCCTCTAGCTAGCTAGGCTTGTACTTGAGAACTTCAACCATCAATTTATTTATTTTTTATTTGAGCTCCAGCTGCTTTGGATAATGTTATAAATCCAGTGTTCTAACAACTTGGGAATATTATTAATTTCATGTTGCGCAAGTCTTGGGTATAGCTTGAAACCTACACAAAGAATGTAACTTTCTGGTTCAAATTCTTTGTTACTTTCAATTTAAGATATAATGGCGGATATGTAATGTAATCTTTGTTTGAATGGGTGAGTTGACCATGGCTTCGCTGGTTCCTTTACCTCTAAGTTGGTGGCTGTCTAATTGTCTCCACTGTCCTTTTTACAGGAATGGGCTAAGGTTTAAGTTGGTCAGGTCAGTTGTTAAGGGATTAATCCTGGTTACAAATGTGAGAAACGGGCTGAAAGAGAGTCCACCCACAGTCAAAAGAAGAATTTGCTCAAGCCCAATCTCATACACATGCCTCAGTGGATGACATGGAAACAACAAAAAATTAACCATTAATCAGAATCTCAAAAAGGAATGTAAAAGAGTGATATGATAAGATGGTTAGTGTTAAGGCTCACATAGTTAGGTTGTTAGGCAGTTAAAGAAGTCAGTAAAATTGTTAAAGATCACATAACAATTGTTATTCAAGTCTATATAAACAATCATCAAAGCAGAGAAAGGCAGAGATAAGATTCAAGAATTTACAGAATTCATTTTCTAAAGTTTAGAGTTTCTTTTCAATTCTTTTACAAAAACGTCTTTAAGAATTTACCTTATCTAGTTTCTAATATGGTATCAGTCGCCGGCTGATCTTGGGATCCATGGCCACCGCAAATTCCGCCTCTGTGGAGCCGAGTTTTGCACCATTTAGTGGTGATCGTGTGGTGACATCTTTCCCACGACATGAGGTTGTCAAGCTCACGGATGAGTCCTACATGCAATGGCAGCAACAAGTGAAACTCATACTCGATGGTTATGACCTTCTTGGACGACTTGACGGAACCTTACCTCCACCGACTCGTTTTGTTACGAATGCAGATGGTTCGTTGGTTCCAAATCCATTGGCTCAAGTCTTCAAACAGCAAGATCGATTCCTAACTTCCTAGCTTCTTTCCACGATAAGTGCACCTCTATTGCCGTCGTTTACCGATGCTAAGTCGACATGTGATGTGTGGATCACAGCAACCGATCTTTTTGCGGCCGACACAGGTGCCAAACAGTCACGTCTGCGACATGAACTCCATTCATTGAAGAAAGGTAACATGAATGTTAAGACTTACGTTGCTCGGATTAAAAACCTTTGTGCTTTGCTGGAAACTTCAGGTTCTCGGATTTCAGACGAAGAGAAAATTGAAATAATGCTTGCCGGCCTAACGTCAGAGTTTGAGGCCGTCGTCTCCTCTGTAACAGTCCGATTTAGACCCTAGTCGAAATTGTGGTTTCGGGACCACAGATCCAAGTCATAAAAATATTTTAATATTATTTTCTATGTTTGTAGTATATAATTGAGCATGTGTGAAAGTTTCATTGACTAAATTGTCTGTTTGTGTGCTTAATTTGAGTATAGGGCTTAATCGCGTAAAATGAAATTTTGATGGTTAAATAGGAAAGTGCCTAATTATTGTTGTCTTTATAAGTTGGAGGTTTTATAATGCAATTAGCCCAATTTTTAAGTTAGTGGACGGCAAGGCCATTAAATGTATATGTTTTATAAGTTAAAATTTATATTAACATATATTATAAGTTATAATTTATAAAACAAAACATGAAAATAAAGCCATAGTGCTTATCTTTGGCCGAATATTAAAAAGAAAAAGAAAAAGAAAAGAAGAAGAAAGCTAGGTTTCAACTACTTCTAAGCTAAATTAAGGTATGTTTCGGTTTCGGTTTTTAATAATTTCTACGTTTTCGTGATCGTTGCTTTGTGTGCTTCAAAACCCATGTCTTAATTTTGTAAATTGATGAATATTTTGAAATGTGCCATTGATGAACACATGAGTTTTGTGATGTTTGATGGTGAAAAATGAAAGATATGTGTTTGATTAACATAGTTTTGTTGATTTTGAGCAATTTGGATTAAAATGAAGAAATAATATTTTGAGGGACTAAATTGTGAAATAAATGAAACTTATGGATTGATATGATCATGGGGTATATTTGGCCAAGCATGGGTATAAGCAAATTTGGTGTATTTTGTGATTTTATGAAATAGGGACTAAAATGTTAAAATGTGAAAATGTGGGGGCTAATTTGTAAAGTGCCCTAAATGTGTGTTCTTGGATTGAGTTGAATGAAATAGTGAATAAATGAGTTAAATTTGAATATGTATAGATCAAGAACCGAAGAAAACAGACTTAGATCGTGGAAAGTCGAAAGTAATTGAATAGCCGAATCTGATCGTTTATCCAAATCCGAGGTAAGTCGATATATAAATAAATGTTTTTATATTGATATATGTATATTCATATGAAAATTATGATGATGAATGTATATGAGACGATGAATACATGAAAACCGAGGTAATATCGACTTGTTGTCAACTTCCGAAAAAGTCCCGTTTGAACCTAGGAATAGATAGGATTGCGTATGTTATGACATAAGTTTCCGATATTTGAGATCATGTAAGACCATGTCTGGGACGTTGGCATTGATTCGAGATTTCGTGTAAGACCACGTCTAGGACGTTGGCATCGATATGATATTTACATGTAAGACCATGTCTTGGACGTTGGCATCGATATGAGATTTACGTGTAAGACCATGTATGGGACATTGGCATCGTATTTGATTCGTGTAAGACCCTGTCTGGGATAGTGGCATCGATATTTGAGTACATGTAAGACCTTGTCTAGGACGTTGGCATTGTACGACTATTCTGAGCACTCTGAGTATCCTATTAGGTTCTAAACGGTTCAACGGGCAAGTCCGAGGAATGAATAACTATGTGAGTTGTGTATCCGTTTCAAGTACGTTTGAAAAGTACACTATGTGTGTATGAAAGGTAAGTGTCTATATGAGCTTACTAAAGTGAATATGTATATAGATTTGATGAGGTATGATGTGATTATATGCTTGAATGAGCTATATGTATATGTGATAATTGAGTTGAGGAATGTGGTAAGCAATGGCTAAGCAAATAAGCCAAAGAATATGTGATGAAATTGCAAATGAGAAACATTAATGTCATTGTATCAATGTGGCTATGTGCATTTTTATGTTAAGTTTATTTGTATGTGACTTACTAAGCTTTTGAAAGCTTACTTTGTGTGTGTTTGCTCTGTTTTATAGATCGCCAAAGCTACTGAAGGCTCGGGGATCATCAAGGATCGTCATCACACTACTCAATCTTATTTTGGTACCTTTTGAAAGTGTATATACTAAGTATGGCATGTATAGGCTAGTTATTTTGGGTTATATGTTGATATGTGTACATGGCCATGTGATATGGCTAGACAAATAGTTGTGTTATGAATAAGTAACCATGTTATATGATGTTTGTTTGGTATGGTTTAATGACCAAAGAAATGGTCAAAATGATGGTAAGTTTATTGATACAAGGTATGCATATAAATGATGAATGGATGTTATAACGAAATGGTAAGTTGGTGATGAATTATGCTTGGATATGATTGTGAATAGATTGAGTTAATTGTTATATAAAATGGTGTGCTTGATATGCTTCTGAATGCTTGAAATAGTTGGTAATTTATGGCATGAGTTGAATTGGTATATGCTTGTAGGAATGACCCTAGTGTGGGTGGCATTTTGGCCTTGCAAATGGCCTATATTTGCCTACACGGTTGAGCACACGGGTGTGTGGCTCGACCGTGTCCCTTGTGGTTCCATTTTGAAACAAGTCAGGCTCGACCACGGGTAAGACACACGGGCATATAACTGGCCGTGTGGTGCAAGTCAGGCTCGACCACGGGTGAGGCACACGGGCGTGTTCACGGCCGTGTGGACAAGTCAGTATGTATGCCCTTTTTTGACACGGATTAGACACACGGGCGTGTTTAAAGTCGTGGGAGGCACACGGCCTACTCACATGGGCGTGTGACCTCTGTAACTTAGAAAAAGTTTTAAATTTTTGAGAATTTTCGTATGTATTTGGTTTAATCCCGGTCCTATTCTTAAGCATGTTTAAGGTTTCGTAGACCTATTTAAGGGACACTTTGATGTGATTTTGTCAGTCTATGATATGATATGTCTGTAGAAGTTTTTGTTTGGTCCGGTAATGCCTTTAACCCTATTCTGGTGACGGTTACGGGTTAGGAGTGTTACATTCTCGGCCTCACTGTCACCCAGTCTTCTTTCTTTTAACCGTCTTGTCAATGCTCTTGTGAAGTGCGAGAGTCGGCAGAGCCGTACGGTCGAGGAACTCTCCCTTCATGCGAACCTTGTTGAGCCCGCGCCGTCTCCGGTGGTGGAGGGTTCGTTCCGTGGCGGGCGTTCATCGTTTCGTGGCCGTGGGAGATCGTTTCGGCCGAGGGTGCAATGTCAGATCTGCAGTTGTTTTGGACACCTCGCCCAATGGTGTTACTATCGTTATCACTGTGATTCTGACCTCTTGTCGTCGACGCCTCCAGTGGTGAACCAAGGTGGTCCGATCGAGTCGCGTGGGCCGGTGCATGTGGGCGACGGAGGTCGTTTGTCTGGAAGGGGAGAATGAGACGAATGGGGTTTTAAATCCCCAAGGATGAGTTATCATCCAAACGATACTGGTCAAAATTACTTATATACCGGTCAAAATAGATTAAATTTTGGTCAAAATTATGTTGGTCAAAATTGTGAGCTGGCTGGTTGTGGTTATCAACAATCGGCACGTGGGCCACATGCATTTGTAAGTGCTATGCCCAGGCCGAATGGGTCATCTCTTTTTGGGCCTCAATGTGACCACGCTAGGCTTGAATTTGGGTAGACTTTTGGGCCTCAATATGGCCAAGATAGGTGTAATTTTGGGCAGTAAAATGGAGTATCTTATGGGCACAAACCGTGTGATAAAAGGCCAGATGATATAATGGTGAGTGGTGCCTCGGTTCCTTGGCACACGAAGCTACGAGCCCGGGTGTATTCCGGATTCGATCCATGCATTGGGCTTTCCCGCCTCGGTGATTTACGTGCCTCTGACTATTCAGACACGTTCGGGTCTCATATTCACACTACTCAAGTCGATTCTAATAGTGGTGGTAATGACTCTTATATTCCCGTGCCTATCGGTACCACGTCCTGGTATCCTGATTCAGGTGCAAGTCATCATGTCTGCCGGGACCTGACGGCGCTTCGTGACATCACACCATACTCAGGTATGTCTTTTCTTTTAATGGGCAATGGCATCCCTGCTCAGATTTCATCGATTAGTAATGGTCTTTTACCCACTCCATCTAGATTGCTTCGATTATCAAATGTGTTGTGTGTGCCAAGTATAAGAAAGAACCTCATGTCGGTATCACAATTTGCTAATGACAATGAAGTATTTTTTGAGTTTCATCCTATATATTGTGTTATTAAGGACATAAAGACGAGGGCGATCCTGCTGAAGGGCCACATACGTGATGGCTTATATTATTTTTCGGTTTCTGCTGAAGCTTCGTTCACTACTTACACAAAGGTTCAGAATAAGGTTGTAACATCCCGATTTAGGGCCTAGTCAGAATAGTGGTGCGAGACCATAAATTCGAGGTTTATGAATGAGTTTTTGAGGTTTATGCTATGTATGCATGCTAGTGTGAAAGTTTCATTAAGCAATTTTGTGAAATTGCGGTTGAATTGTCCAAAAGGACTAAATTGCAAAAGTTACAAAATGTAAGATTCTAGAAGCTATTTGTGTGAAATAGCTTTAGAATATTAATTAGAGGTCCTTAAATAGCAATTTTTCCAATTTCTAATATTTGGACAAAATTGGGCATGGATGAGTTAAAATAGAAAGTTTATCAAAAAGGGCATTTTGGTCATTTATCAATTAAGTGATTAAAATAGGAGAAAAGATGACAAAATTCATTCATTTTCTTCTCCAATGTTGCCGAAATTTTCAAGAGCCATTGTTAGGGTTCTTCAAATTTTTCAAGCTTGCTTGTAAGTGCATCTAGCCTCGTTTTTTATATTCTTTGTATTTTAAAAGTCCTTGAAGCATGAATAAGCTATTTTTAGCTATTTTATGAGCTATGATGGATGTTAAAAAATGTGGACATGTATGACATGCATGTATTTTGATGTTTTATGGAAGATTATGAAAGCTTGATGTAGTAGAAAGTTGAGTAAGTGGTTCGGCTAAGCATGAAAGGCTAGAAAGTTACATAAAAATCACTTTACGAGCCTTGAGGTAATAGTGTAATTATGAGAAAGATTTGGGGCAAAAGAGTAATTTTGCCAAAGTATGAGATGTGGGTCATTTTGGTCAATATGTGTATTGAATAAGCTGATTTATTCATTATAGATCAAGAAAGACAAAGCACGGATCGAAACCGAGGCAAGAGCAAAGTGGTGGACTAAATTGCACGTTTCTATACTTTTGAGTATCGAGGTAAGTCTATGCATAAACAATGCATTCATACTTACAATTTGTTAATGCTAGATAGTGTATAGCATCGTTGAGAATGATTGAGAACCTATGTGGTTCAAGTGAAATGAATGGATGAATGATTAAGTAAGTAGATTTGTGAATGTGTTGTGATAATGCTAAATGGTGGGCTAAGTGCGATACCATCCTAATGCATTTTGACAATGAGCTGACTATGTGCGATGCTATCGTTAGGTATATTATCTAGTGGGCTATGTGCGAAACCACTATGAATACATTGTTGGTAGGCTAAGTGCGATACTACCTTATTAATTGATTGTGGTGGGCTAAGTGCGAAACCAACGAGAGATTAGCAGTGTGGATTAGTTGTGTGGATGTATTATCGAGAAATAATGATGTGTTGTATATTGTGTAAATGTGATATTAAATGCAGGGGTGCATGTCAATGGTTATGAGTAAGTGACTCATGATGTGTTGGAATTGTGGTAAGGGATGGAAAGAGTAAGCATAGTTGTACATTATATGTTAGTATAATACTAATTGTTGTTTAGCTTATACTATGATGCTTAATTGTTTATGTGTAAACTTACTAAGCTCAAAGCTTACTCCCTTTCTTTTCCCTTATCTTATAGAGCAAAAATGTTGAATCGAGATACGAGGATCGCCCACACTATCAGCACACTTTGGTACATGAGACTCAATGTTTTGTATATGGCATGTATAGGGGCTAGACAAGTTAGTGAATTTTTGTTGTATATGGCTATGATGTGTTGGCCTTTAGATGGATAATCTATTTTGTATAATGCCATAGTTGTTGGCACTTTATTATATGAAAAGATGTAGTTATCTATGTGAGATTGTAAGATTATGAGTTGATTATTGGATGTGTTGAACGAGTGCATGATTGTGTATGCTAGATGGGTGAAAAGAACTTGGAAAATAGCTTTGTTCTTTTCCATATGGGTAGACACACGGGAATGTGTCTAGGCCATGTGTAACACACGGTCAGCCCATGGGCGTGTGACTCAGCCGTGTGTCCCCTACATATTAGTATTTGAAGTCAGAATAGACCACGGACTAGTTACACGGGTGTGTGCCTAAAATGTATGTGTTAATCAGTGTTGGCCACAGGCTAGCCACACGGGCGTCTGTCTAGACTCTAGGCCGTGTTAAGGTGGTCAGTATGCACCACGGGCGGAGAGCATGGGCGTGTTCCCTAGCCGTGGGGCATTGGTAGAATGCTTGAGTTTTCATGTACGGGTAGTGACCATGGGCGTGTGTGACATCCATAGGCGTGCCAAATCTTACACGGGCGTGTGAGCCCTGTATGGATGAAAAAATTTTAAGATCGTAAGATTTTTTTATATGGTCTCGAGAGCCCTCGTGTGGTTAAGAGAGGCCTCGTAAGTCGGGTCTGGGGTTGTTGTGATGGCCAAAGAGAGTGGTCATGTGGTGCCTAAGTAGCGATCTTGAGGATTTTATTACGGTAATGCCTCGTGCCCGGTTCTGACGTTGAATACGGGTAAGGGGTGTTACATTTAGTGGTATCAGAGCTATGGTTTAGTCAGTTCTAGGACTACCATAGCGGGTGTAAGAGTTTAGCTATACATGCCATAAGTGTACAATGATAGTGTGGTGGCTTCTGATGATTTTAAATCTTGTTTTATATAGAATACGGATTTCGATCCATTGACTACTGATGAAGCTACTAATAGTGCGTCGGCTCCTGCGCAAGGAACCGTGCCTGTTCAAAGTGGACCCGAGGCTAGGGGTCAAGGGGAAGGGGCTTGGAAAGTCTTTCTCCAGATGATGAGCAAGTGGTACTCGGATTATGTTCGAGCGAACCCTAATGCTCAACCTCCTCCTCTTCCTCCTCCTATACCTCAGCCAATTCATGTGGCTCCTCAAGGTATTGATGTAGTAAGGATATCGAAACTCTCGGTAGATAAGATTAGAAAATACGGGGCTGAGGAGTTTAGAGCTAAGGTTGATGATGACCCTGAGAGGGCAGAGCTCTAGTTAGAGAACTCGATGAGAGTATTCAATGAACTCTCTTGTACTCCTGAAGAGAGCTTGAAGTGTGTCGTATCCTTGCTGAGGGACTCGACATACCATTAGTGGAAGACATTGACGTCAGTGGTCCCGAGAAAGTGGGTGATGTGGGACTTCTTTCTGGAAGAGTTCTGGAAGAAGTATATAAGCCAGAGGTTTACTGATCGGAAAAGAAAGGAATTTCTTGAGTTGAAGCAAGGAAGAATGTCAGTAGCGGATTATGAGCGTGAGTTTGTTAGGCTTAGCAAATACGCTCAAGAATGTGTGTCGTCAGAGACCATGTTGTGTAAGAGGCTCGAAGACGGACTGAATGAGGACATCAAACTCCTAGTGGGTATATTGGAGTTGAAAGAATTTGTGGTGTTGGTCGAAAGGGCAAGTAAGGCCGAAGAGTTGAGTACTGAAAAGAGAAGGGCTGTGAGTGAAGCCCGAGATGCTAGAAAGAGGCTGATAAACTGTAAAAGTAACATATTTTAATCCCACATTTAGTATGCTTTTGGATGAGTTATCCTTTATTTTATATAATTTGGTGCTCTTAATCCTTTCTTTTCATGTTATATACTCAGGAAAGCACCAGGGGATGAAAAGAACGCAAAACGGGCTTAAAACGGGACAAATAGGCCAAAGCATGAAATTGACACGGCCTGAACCAAAGATCACACGGCCGTGCCTCCTTAAAGATCTCGAACACGGCCTGGACCATGATTTACACGGCCGTGCCTCATCAACGAAGTCCACACGGCCTGGCCACGATTCACACGGGCGTGTGCCATGGCCGTGTCCCTACCGCGACCAAGAGGAGTTTCACTCGGATTTGGATGCTTGGAGGTAAAGAAACACACTTCAAAGTCTAATTAAACCCCAAATAGGAATTGCACTCAAATTAGGATACTTAGAGGCCAAGTAACACATCTCAAAGCCTATATAAACACCCTAGGAGGCAACTTATTCGAGGAGTTTGACAGAAACCCTCTGTCGAGGGGAGTCGACGGGCGGTCAGCTAGGCCAAGGAACCGAGCCGAAAATGTCATATTTGTGGGAAACTCTCAAGAGATAGCCAGTTGATTCATCTAAAGAAGCCGGAATTCTACTCAAGACGGAGGATCTCCTCTTCAATTCCTTCAGGGGGTTTTAGGGATTTCTTATGTTTTGTTTTATCTTTTCTTCTGAGATGTTTTCTTTTATCGTTATGAACTAAACCCTTCAGATACCTGAAGGGGATGAAACCTAGATGAATCTTGTTATTGTTTTCTGAACTATATGATAAATACTTGATTTGTTCTTAATTATGTGTGCTTAATTCTTGTGTTGATATTTCGCGGATATTAATTCAAGTCGAATGTGCTTAGGTGGTGGAGCAAAAGTCCCTGCTTAAGAGTAGATCTAGCATAATTAAGCGGAGTTGATCGCGCGCCTAGAGATAGGGTGACGAGATTTTGCCGAATTAGGGTGAAACCTAATATGGGAATCCATAGATTGATTTACTCCTATTCTAGGGGGTTATTAATGGGAAAGAGATTTCAATTAATTAACCTAGGATTAGACGTTATTCGCCTCGAGAGAGGGTTTAATATACGTTAGGGAGTCTTACGGATCAAGTCAAGTGAATACATAAATGCAGTTGAGTTAGATAACAAGTGAAGTCTAGGTGGATTCTTCCTTGGGTGTCGTCTTAATCAACTGAGTTTTTCCCAAGTTATTCTCCCAATTTCATTCTTCTTTGTCTTAAAATTTTTAGTTTAATAGTTAATTAATTTAGACTAGATAAACAACTTTACTTATTCTTAGGCTAAATAATAAAAAGAAGGTTAGTATTAGTACTTTTAGTTTCTTTGGGTTCCACAATCCGGTCTTGCCTTAACTATACTACTGTTCGATAGGTGCACTTGCCTCAATCGTTGTCATAGTTAGTTTCCAGGTTCGATCATTATCCTTATAAATTTAAAACTCTGCCTTCACAGCGATCAGAGGCCGATGGGCAAGTCGTATCAAGCCCAGTCGAAAAGGTCCAAGAAAGCGAGTCCTAGGACGACAGCACTAGTGGGTTATTCACATCGAGACTTGGGCAATACTCGTTCGGGTTCGAGAGTCCAAGCTACCTCGATGGAAAGTGTGGGCAATCCGAAGAGTAAACCGGAGTGTCCAAGTTGTGGTAGATATCACATTGGAGAGTGTTGGGGTAACAGTCGAAACTGTTATAAGTATGGTTCCCCCGACTATTTTATCCGAAATTACCCCGGGAGGGATGATAAGGAAGAGAAGCAAGAGATGAGATCCAATGATGTATCTGCAAGGGGTAGACCACCAAGGAACCTGAGAGGCAGGAATAGTGGTAGAGGTGTATCTAGAGACTCTACTGTGAGACCAGAGGGTCGGACGTCTGCGAGGACGTATGCCATTCACGCTCGCGAAGAGGCATCCTCCCCTAATGTGATAACGGGTACATTTTCTCTCTTTAACACCCTTGTTATTGCTTTAATAGATCCAGGGTCTGCTCATTCCTATATTTGTATGAAATTGGCATCTAGTTTAAGTATGACTGTTGAGTCTACGGACTTTGTGGTTAAGGTGTCAAACCCGTTAGGTAAGCATGTGTTAGTGGACAAGGTGTGTAAGAATTGTCCTTTGATGATTGAGAGTCATTACTTTCCGGCAAACCTAATGTTGTTGCCGTTTGATGAGTTTGATTTAATCCTAGGCATGGATTGGTTGACTACCCATAGTGTCTTAGTGAACTGTGGTAGTATGTTTATTGAATTGAAATGTGAGAGTAGAGATATGGTTCGGGTTGAATCAGGTGGATCGGATAGTCTACCAGTGATGATTTCTTCCTTAGTGGCTGATAAATGTTTGAGAAGAGGGTGTGAGTCCTATCTTGCTTTTGTGTTGAATACTCGAGAGGTTGGAGTAGGGTTTGAAACAGTGCCAGTGGTATATGAGTATCCGGATATATTCCCGGAAGAGTTACCCGAATTGCCTCCAGTGAGAGAGGTTGAGTTTGGGATTGAGTTAGTTCCGGGAACGACACCTATCTCGATTGCTCCGCATAGGATGGCACCTTTAGAGTTGAAAGAATTGAAGGTTCAGTTGCAAGAGTTGACAGATAAGGGTTTTGCAAGACCGAGCTACTCACCGTGGGGTGCTCCGGTATTGTTTATGAAGAAGAAAGATAGGTCTATGAGGTTGTGTATAGACTATAGACAGCTTAAGAAAGTGACGGTTAAGAATAAGTATCATTTACCAAGGATCGATGATCTTTTTGATCAACTGAAGGGAGCTACAGTGTTCTCCAAGATTGACCTGAGGTCTGGTTATTATCAGTTGAGAGTGAAAGAGCAGAATGTGTTGAAAACTGCATTTTGAACAAGGTATGGCCATTATGAGTTTTTGGTTATGCCGTTTGGTTTGACGAATGCACCGGCGATTTTTATAGATCTGATGAACCGTGTTTTCAGACCATATGTGGATAAGTTTGTAGTTGTATGCTAAGTTTAGCAAGAGTAAGTTTTGGCTCTGTGAGGTCAGATTTCTAGGACACATTGTGTCGGGTGATGGTGTTAGAGTTGACCCGAGTAAGATATTGGCTGTTGTGGATTGGAAACCGCCGAGGAACATGTCAAAAATCAGAAGTTTCTTGGGATTAGCAGGATATTACAGACGTTTTGTAAAGGGGTTCTCTGTGATTGCTACCCCGATGATGAAACTACTGCACAAAGATGTCAAGTTTGAATAGACTGAGACATGTCAACAGAGTTTCGAGATACTAAAGACATTATTGACTGAGGCACCGATTTTGGTTCAACTAGAATCGGGAAAAGAGTTCGTGGTTTACAGTGACGCGTCGTTTAATGGTCTCGGTTGCGTGCTGATGCAAGAGGGTAAGGTAGTCGCTTACGCCTCGAGGCAATTAAAACCGCACGAGAAGAATTATCCGACTCATGATTTAGAGTTGGCTGCGATTGTTTTTGCGTTAAAGATTTGGCGACATTACTTATATGGTGAGAAGTGCCGAATCTTTACGGATCACAAGAGTTTGAGATATTTGATGGATCAGAAGGATCTAAATTTGCGACAGAGACGGTGGCTTGAGTTATTGAAAGACTATGAGTTAGTCATTGATTACCACCCGGGAAAAGCGAATGTGGTTGCGGATGCCCTGAGTAGGAAATCCTTGTATGCTATAAGAGTTATGAGGGCGAGTTTAGCATTATCTGATGATGGTGCTATTCTGGCAGAGTTGCGAGTTAAGCCACTATTTGTTCAACAGATATGTGAGGCTCAGAGAAATGACAATGAGATGATAGCTAAGAGAGCTAAGTGTGAATCAGAAAGTGATTCTGATTTTTGAGTGGGTTCGGATGGTTGTTTGTTGTACCGTGATAGAATTTGTGTACCTAGAGATAAAGAGTTAATCCAAAAGGTTTTGCATGAGGCCCACAGTGGATGTTTGTTAGTACATTCGGGCAGTACGAAAATGTATAATGACTTAAAGAAGTCTTATTAGTGGTCGGGTATGAAAGGAGATATTTCAAAGTTCGTGACAAAGTGTTTGATTTGTCAAGAAGTGAAAGCTGAGCATCAAGTGCCTTCGGGATTGCTTCAGCCAGTGTTGGTACCAAAATGGAAGTGGGATCGGGTTACCATGGATTTTGTGACGGGGTTGCCGATGACTCCGAAAAAGAGAGATGCTGTGTGGGTGGTTGTGGATAGACTAACGAAGTCGGCTCACTTTATTCCAGTACGTGTTGATTATTCACTGGATAAGTTAGCTTAGTTGTATGTTGCAGAGATAGTGAGGTTACATGGTGTACCTGTGTCTATAATATCGGATAGGGATCCGAGGTTCACTTCGAGGTTTTGGAAGAGGTTGCAAGAGGCTTTGGGAACAAAGTTAAATTTCAGTACTGCGTTCCATCTGTAAACCGATGGTCAGTCTGAAAGAGTGATTCAAGTTCTCGAAGATATGCTTCGATGCTGTGTGTTAGAATTCGAGGGTAGTTGGGAGAGATATCTACCTTTATTTGAATTTGCTTACAATAATAGTTATCAGTCGAGTATACAGATGGCACCGTATGAGGCCTTGTATGGTCGTAAGTGCCGGAGTCTTTTGTATTAGACCGAGCTTAGTGAGAAGCGGATCCATGGGGTCGATCTAGTAAAAGAGATCGAGGAGAAAGTGAAAATAATCCGTAATAGTCTGAAAGTTGCTTGGACCGGCGAAGTAAATGCGGATCGAAAAGAAAAGAAATTGAGTTTGAAGTGGGCGACAAAGTGTTTTTGAAAGTGTCCCCATAAAAGAAGATTATGAGATTTAGGCGAAAAGGAAAATTGAGTCCAAGATTCATAGAAATTTGTATGAGATTCTGAGATAGAGTTGGGCGATAGCATATACCGGTTGGCTTTTTGCGGTAGAGTTGGAAAAGATTCATAATGTGTTCCATGTATCGATGTTGCGGACAGTATCGCTCGATCCTTCACATGTAATTCCTCGACGGAAATTGAGATAAGACCAGGATATGTCTTATGATGAAGAGTCGATTAAAATCTTGGCCCGAGAAGTGAAATAGTTGAGAAATAAGAGCATAGCACTAGTGAATGTGTTATGGCAGAAACACGGTGTGGAAGAGGCTACATGGGAAACGGAAGAAGCTATGAGAGAGCAACATCCAAACCTCTTTATTGGTAAGATTTTCGGGGTGAAAATCTCTAATGGGGGGAGAGTTGTAACATCTCGATTTAGGGCTTAATCGGAATAGTGGTGTGAGACCACAAATCCGAGGTTTATGAATGAGTTTTTAAGGTTTATGCTATGTATGCATGCTAGTGTGAAAGTTTCATGAAGTAATTTTGTAAAATTACGGTTGAATTGTCCAAAATGACTAAATTGCAAAAGTTGCAAAATGTGAGATTCTAGAAGCTATTTGTGTGAAATAGCTTTAGAATTTTAATTAGAGGTCCTTAAATAGCAATTTTTCCAATCTCTAATATTTGGACAAAATTGGGCATGGATGAGTTAAAATAGAAAGTTTATCAAAAATGGCATTTTGGTCATTTATCAATTAAGTGATTAAAATAGGAAAAAAGTTGACAAAATTCATTCATCTTCTTCTCCAAGGCTGCCGAAATTTTCAAGAGCCATTGTTAGGGTTCTCCAAATTTTTCAAGCTTGCTTGTAAGTGCATCTAGCCTCGTTTTTTATATTCTTTGTATTTTTAAAGGCCTTGAAGCATGAATAAGCTATTTTTAGCTATTTGATGAGATATGATGGATGTTCAAAAATGTGGCCATGTATGACATGCATGTATTTTGATGTTTTACGGAAGATTATGAAAGCCTGATGTAGTAGAAACATCTTTTGCTAAATGAGTTTCCATAGAAAATGCATGTAGGGACTAGTTTGTAAAAATCTTGAGTTTGGTCATACATGTGTGTTGTGATGAGAATTGATGATTGCTTTAGTTGAGTAAGTGGTTCGACTAAGCATGAAAGGCTAGAAAGTTGAATAAAAATCACTTTACGAGCCTTGGGGCAATAGTGTAATTATGAGAAAGATTTAGGGCAAAAGAGTAATTTTGCAAAAGTATGAGATGTGGGTCATTTTGGTCAATATTTATATTGAATAAGCTGATTTATTCATTATAGATCAAGAAAGACAAAGCCCGGATCGAAACCGAGGCAAGAGCAAAGTGGTAGACTAAATTGCACGTTTCTATACTTTTGAGTATCAAGTTAAGTCTATGCATAAACAATGCATTCATACTTACAATTTGTTAATGCTAGATAGTGTATAGCATGGTTGAGAATAATTGAGAACCTATGTGGTTCAAGTGAAATGAATGGATGAATGATTAAGTAAGTAGATTTGTGAATGTGTTGTGATAATGCTAAATGGTGGGCTAAGTGCGATACCATCCTAATGCATATTGACGATGAGCTGACTATGTGCGATGCTATCGTTAGGTATATTATCTAGTGGGCTATGTGCGAAACCACTATGAATACCTTGTTGGTAGGCTAAGTGCGATACTACCTTATTAATTGATTGTGGTGGGCTAAGTGCGAAACCACCGAGAGATTAGTTGTGTGGATTAGCTGTGTGGATGTATTATCGAGAAATAATGATGTGTTGTATATTGTGTAAATGTGATATTGAATGCAGGGGTGCATGTTAATGGTTATGAGTAAGTGACTCACGATGTGATGAAAATGTGGTAAGGGGTGGAAAGAGTAAGCATAGTTGTACATTATATGTTAGTATAATGCTAATTGTTGTTTAGCTTATACTATGATACTTAATTGTTTATGTGTAAACTTACTAAGCTCAAAGCTTACTCCCTTTCTTTTCCCTTGTCTTATAGAGCAAAAGTGTTGAATCGAGATACGAGGATCAATTGGAAGATCGCCCACACTATCAGCACACTCTGGTACATGAGACTCAATGTTTTGTATATGGCATGTATAGGGGCTAGACAAGTTAGTGAATTTTTGTTGTATATGGCTATGATGTGTTGGCCTTTAGATGGATAATCTATTTTGTATAATGCCATAGTTGTTGGAACTTTATTATATCAAAAGATGTAGTTATCTATGTGAGATTATAAGATTATGAGTTGATTATTGGATGTGTTGAACGAGTGCATGATTGTGTATACTAGATGGGTGAAAATAACTTGGCAAATAGCTTTGTTCTTGTCCATGTGGGTAGGCCATGTGTGACACATGGCCAGCCCACGGGCGTGTGACTCAGCCGTGTGTCCCTTGCATGTTAGTATTTAAAGTCAGAATAGACCACGGACTAGTCACACGGGCGTGTGCCTAGAACGTGTGTGTTAATCAGTGTTGGCCACGGGCTAGCCATATGGGTGTGTGTCTAGACTCTAGGCCGTGTTAAGGTGGTCAGTGTGCACCACGGGCGGAGAGCACGGGCGTGTTCCCTAGCCGTGGGGTATTGGCAGAATGCTTGAGTTTTCATGCACGGGTAGTGACCATGGGCGTGTGTGACATCCACGGGCGTGCCAAATCTTACACGGGCGTGTGAGCCCTGTATAGATAGAAAAACTTTAAGATCGTAAGAGTTTTTGATATGGTCTCGAGAGCCCTCGTGTGGTTGAGAGAGGCCTCATAAGTCGGGTCTGAGGTTGTTGTGATGGCCAAAGAGAGTGGTCATGTGGTGCCTAAGTGGCGATCTTAAGGATTTTATTACGGTAACGCCTCGTGCCCGGTTCCAGCATTGAATACGGGTAAGGGGTGTTACAAAGGTTGTGGATTGTTCTGTGATTGACCTGTGGCATAATCGTTTTGGTCATCCATCTGTTTCTGTTGTTAAAAGTGTCTTAGAAAAATGTAATATCAGTTTTAATAAAGGTTGTGCTGGTCGTATCTGTACTGCATGTCAACAAGGAAGGTCTCATAAATTGCCATTTTCTATGTCTACTACTGAATATCAACCATTTGAATTGATTGTGTCTAATATTTGGTGTCCCGGGGCTATAGCCAATGAAAACAAATGGTACTATGTATCGTTTATTGATGCATGCACTAGGTTTACTTGGATATATCTTCTAAGTCAAAAGTCTCAAGCTTTAGAATGTTTTGTCCGCTTCATGCAACTGGTTAAGACGCAATTCGGCAAGCCCATCAAACAATTTCAGAGTGACTGGGGTGGAGAGTACCGGGCGTTTACATCTATTCTGGCATCTCATGGAATTGTTCACCAATTAACTTGTCCTTACACGTCTGAACAAAACGGAATTGCTGAACACAAGCATAGGCACATTATGGAAATGGGCATCACTCTTTTGGCTCAAGCAAATCTATCAATGGAATATTGGGGATACGCGTTTTGTTGTGCGGTGCATCTCATCAATCGTCTTCCTACTGTAGTCCTATAAGGAAAGTCTCTTTTTCGGTCTTGCATGGTTGGGATCCTACTTATGATCATTTACGAGTGTTTGGTTACTGTTGTTACCCTTATTTACGTCCCTATACAACACACAAGCTGGATTTTAGGTCACAACCTTCCACCTTTTTGGGCTATAGTACTCAACACAAAGGATATCAATGTCTTCTTCTGAGTGGTAAAGTTGTTGTATCAAGACATGTTTTTTATGAAGGTAAGTTTTTATCGTCTAAAGGTAAATCTGAAATTTCGGGTTTAGATTCTGGAGAGACTGTTCCATCGACGATTCCTCTCGTTCGGAAAGTCTCCACCTGCCCAGTGGAACCTTCAACAGAGATATTAAATTTCACTAGCTCGTCGTCAGCTAAAAATGTCCCAGTTTCGTCTGACTCAATTCCGACTGGCCTTATTAGTATGCATGATTCTAGTCCTCAAACAGCTGATGATACTGTTGAATTACCTCGACTTACGGAAACTGTTGACACACATCCATTGTTAACTTCTCCACCTGCTAGTGATGCTGATGTTTTACCCAGACCCAGAATCAGACTTCCAGAAAATAACATTCATCCGATGATGACTCGAGCTAAGGCTGGGGTTTTCAAACCCAAAGCTATGACTGTTGAAGCTATAGAACCATCTACAATAGAGCAGGCATTGTCATCTGCTGAGTGGACAGCAGCAGCTCAGGCCGAGTATGATGCCCTTATTCGTAATTCTACTTGGGAGCTTGTTCCTCTCCCGTTAAGTCACAAGGTCCTCGGATACAAATAGTTGTTCAAGATTAAAAGAAATCCTGATGGTACTATTGCTTGGCGCAAAGCCAGATTGGTAGCCAAAGGATGTTCTCAGGTTCCTGGCTGTGATTTCAAAGAAACGTTTAGTCCAGTTGTCAAGCCTGCTACTATTTGTGTTATTCTGTCCATTGCGGTGTCTAGAGGGTGGTCTCTTCGACAGGTCGATGTGAACAATGCCTTTTTTAAATGGGGAGTTGGATACTAAAGTGTTTATGCAACAACCTCCGGGTTATGTTTAGTCGGATTCGTCTGGAAAGCCACTTGTGTGTCGCATGAAGAAAGCCTTATATGGCCTCCGTCAAGCGCCTCGTGCCTGGTTTGAAAAGCTGAAACAGTTTCTTGTTTCTATTGGGTTCATCGTTTCAAAGTCTGATGCATCTTTATTTGTTCAAATTCAATCTGACTCCACTCTCTATGTCTTGGTGTATGTCGATGACATTATTGTTACTGGGAACCTGCCTACCGAAATTGATCGGTTTGTTCGATTGCTAAATGATGAATTCTCGCTCAAGGATATGGGTAGTCTACACTACTTTCTTGGGATCGAAGTCAGTCAAAACACCTCAGGGAGTCTTTATCTGTGTCAGACAAAATACATACGGGATATTCTTGATCGAGCATCGATGACGAATGCAAAGAGTGTCCACACACCAATGGTGAGTTCGTCTACAGTATCCAAAAACGATGGTGAAAGTTTAGCAGATCCAAATGATTATAGAAGCCTTGCAGGAGCGCTTCAGTACGTGGTACTTACTCGTCCTGACATTGCTTACGTTGTGAATCGGATATGTCAATTTATGCATAGCCCTACCAATGTTCATATGGCAGCATTGAAACGTATTTTGCGGTACCTATATGGTACCATTGATTTTGGAATTATTTTTCGGTCGTCCGCTCGTTTGTCATTAAGTGCATATGCTGATGCCAATTGTGGGCTCGATTTTGATGGTCGACGGTCAACGTCTGGGTTCTGTGTTTATTTTGGATCCACCCCTGTTTCTTGGGGGGTCTAAGAAACAACAAGTGGTCGCTCGATCTACGGCTGAGGCGAAATATCGAAGCCTTGCGGTGGCTACTAGTGAAGTTACCTGGTTCCTTTCGTTACTTCAAGAACTCCAGGTCAAGTCGGATGATACTCCTACGGTTTGGTGTGATAGATCTGGTGCAGTAGCTGTAGCAGCTAACCCTGTTTTATACTCTAAGTTCAAACACGTTAAGCTGGATCTATTTTTTGTTCGAGAGAAAGTAGCAAATGGGTCTGTTATGGTAGGCGAGGTTCCAGCTTGTGATCAAGTAGTTGATATCCTTACCAAGCCTCATTCAGCAACATATTTTGCTCGGCTTCGTACTCTTCTTAGGGTCTTGCCCGCAGAGAAGCTGGGTGAATGTTAAGGCTCACATAGTTAGGTTGTTAGGCAGTTAAAGAAGTCAGTAAAATTGTTAAAGAGCAGTTGTACATAACAGTTGTTATTCAAGTCTATATAAACAATCATCAAAGCAGAGAAAGGCAGAGATAAGATTCAAGAATTTACAGAATTCATTTTCTAAAGTTTAGAGTTTCTTTTCAATTCTTTTACAAAAACGTCTTTAAGAATTTACCTTATCTAGTTTCTAATAGTTAGGAAAAAAATAAGTCATCACGAAATCAAATAACACAACTTGTCGACTTTTTTTTTTTATGGGAGCCTACAGTTTTCTGAACTCCAAATCTTATCCAGTCGCCTGCTTGTTCCTCCGCTCCTCTCTTTTATCCTCCACGGCTTCTCTTTTCTTATCTGTTTCAACGTTAGACCAAAAAGTGGAAGGCTTTACATAAAAAAAAAACTAAGACTTGTTTTCTAAACGGGTCAGGCATTGGCTGAATTTGTGGCCTGGGCCCGGCCTAAATTACATGTCTATACTTTTTTTTGTATTTTTAATTTGTTAAAAAATATTTATTTTAATATTTGTAGTATATTTAATGCATTATATTTTTAAAATTTGTTTTTATATAAAAAAAATTATTATGGTCAGACTGGGTCGAGCTCGAGTTTAGCATTTTAAAAATGGGCCGAGCTTGGATAATATTTTAGACTCATTTTTGGGTCGGGCTTGAGCCTAGAAAGCAGACCTAAAATTTTGCACCAAGCCAAGCCGACCCAATCCATGATCAGGTCTAGCTATTCGGCTGCTTCTCTTTTTACCCATTCTTTCCTAGGTTGGGTTTTTGCCAAAACTTTTAAAACTAGACAATTAGTTGAACCAATCAGACTATTAATTTTAGGTTTGAAAGATACAATTGTTGAATTAAATTTTAACTAAATAAGTTATTAAAAATTTCATAAAAATTAGAATTATTAAAGAATAAAGAAATGCAGTTGAACCGGTAAATTCAAACATAGACTCTACGTTTTTTAACTTGGTTCACTCAAAAGTTAATTTAAAGTTGGTTTAGTTTTTTTATCTGAACCAATATACTAATAAGTTTTCAATCTAATTGATTCAATCAATTAATTTGGTTCAATTCTAATAGCCATGATTCTGGTCATCTTAAGATTGATTGGGCTTTTGTTGCTTCATGGAGCCTGGCGGTTCCTTTTCTAATTGAAGACATCTAGATAACTTCTGTTGTTGTCCATGTAACTTAGTCGACTTACTCATGGGTTTTTTCCAGTCTCTGGAGCCGTTTTTATTATACATTTATGTCGCTTTGCATTTGATCATCGGAGTTATGTTTTTTTGGTAGAAGTTTGATCTCCCTTATTGTTTCGATAGAAAATTTTACAAGTTCTTGCTTTCAACATTGCTTCTAAAGAGAGAAAACTGACTTCACTTAGTAATTTGACCTATCTCATTCTTAACTTTTCTTTGATGTTTTGAGACTTTGATCTTATTATTTTTACTTAATAACAATTCCTTATAAGGTTATGACGTGTGTAAACTCGTTCTTGACATTTTGGGGGCATTAGGCAAAACAATTAAATAGGGTTTTAAGTTTCTTAAAAGTTGATAAAAAAAAAATTGGGCCCTTAAAAGCTTTTTTTTACCCCTTAAAAGTTGGTAATTTTTTTTTACTTTTAAAAGTTAAAATTTTTTTGGGCCCCTTAAAAACTAAAAAATAATATTTTTGACCCCTTTCAACCTTGAGCCCTGGGCGGCCGCACCTCCAGACAACCCCAAGGCTGGGCCTGATGGCGTGCTTACATTGTTCTCCTCTTTTGGTGGAGCTACCTTTCTACTTTTCCCATTAGAACTAAAACTAATCTTGTATTGGGTCAATATAAAAATTTAGATCCATTTTTTAAGTTCTTAAATTTTTGTCTAAACCAGGCTTAAGTAAAAAAATATTAAATTCGAGCCTAATTTGGTCTGTCCATATTAATTTTTTTTTTATATAAGAATAAATTTAAAAAATATAATATATCAAATACACTAAAAACAATAAAATAAATATTTCTCAATAATTTGAAAATAATTAAAAAAAGTCTTTATATTTAAATAAAACTAAGATAATTGCAATTTAGTAAGCAAATGTCTCTAAAATAGTAGCAATATAATATCAAAATGACAGCAAAAACAACAAAAAAAATTAGACAAATTCGAGCCAGGCCGGGCTGGGCCTAAGTTAAAAAACCCTAAACCCTAAAGCTTGACTTGTTTAGAAAACAATCAATCCTATTTTTCGAGCCTATATTTTTACCTATATTCTCCTATTTTTCGAACAAACTTTCGTGACTCGATCCATGACAAAAAAAATCTTATCCATATCCAATATGGCCATCAAATTCATGTGGATACACCTAATGGCCATATCCTTCCATTCCCAAATCAAAATTGCAAGTTGCCATACAAAGCATGGATGCATGGAAGTAAATAAAGAAAAAGAAAAGGGAGTCCACATTTCATATAATATATGTAAATTAATTACATTCCTGGAGGCAAAGATTAACCACAAGTTAAGGCTTCATCAAACGTAATTAACAATAGCTATAGGAAAACCTCCATTTTTATTTTACGATGAAGTATGAAAATCCTGTAATTAATTTGGTTTTATTATTCACTTAATTCCTTGTTTGTCTGCCACGCGTCCCCAATGCAGTTTCCACCTCACAACACAAAAACCCGCCAATTAAAATTAAGGGACAAAATTGAAAAATATTTAAAAAGAAAAAGGAAAACGGTTTTTTTAAAAATCACCAGTCTTTCAAATTAGAATCAGAGAGAAAGCCGGTGCGGTACTCGCTAACGCAGAGAAGTCTGAGGCGGTGGCAGCGACGGAGATAGGTGGACAGAGAAAGAGAAAAGGAAAATAAAGAAAACAATCAAACAGCCTGTGTTCATGTTTTATAAACAAAATAAAGGTTGCAAATTTCAAGGTTTGATTGGAGATTGTGTAAGTTCTCTGCTTTCCGTTTCCTGTTTTCCAATGAATTTGTCTCTCCCTTCTGAAAATTCTAACATTTTTCTATGTCTTCCCCTAAAAGTTTTAAATTTTGAAGGCTTTTCTTTTTTGTTTGTTTGTTTGTTTCAGGTAAATATCAAAAACCAAAAAGGGAAAAACAAAAACAAGCCCTTTAAGATGTCATACATATTTTCTAGTATTTTTAGTGATTATTAATTTATTATTATGCTTTATCCTCTTTCTTTAGCTGTATTTAGGCAAAAGTCAAGAGAAATGCCGTTGAAAAGCTTTGTTCGGGAGATGGGAAATATGTCAAAGAAATTTACCAAGAAGGAAAAACATGAATGTAGGAGGGGAGGAGCCTATATTGTTCCCGATTCTTCACCATTATCATCAACAGCTGGTTCTTCAACTGCATTGACGGAACACGGACGATGGGCTAATTTACCTCCTGAATTACTTTTAGATATAATTCAAAGAGTGGAAGCAAGGGAAACATGTTGGCCTGGAAGGGGAGATGTGGTTGCTTGTGCTTCTGTTTGCAGATCCTGGAGACAAATCACTAAAGAGGTGGTTAAAACCCCTGAACAATGTGGCTACTTAACTTTCCCCATCTCTTTAAAGCAGGTAAACTTTATTTATTACTATTAATTTCCCCTTGTTGTAGAAAAAAGGGTAAAAATAAATAGGTTATTTTTCTGGGTATAGCCTGGACCAAGGGATACTCCGATTGAATGCTTTATTCAGAGGGAAAAGGCAACTTCAACATATCGATTATATATGGGTCTCAGTCCTGGTAATTTTTTTTCTTCTTATGGTGTTTCAACTTAGTGATATGTCGATCTAACTGATATTTATTAGTGTATTTACGAATTTTACAGCTCTCTCAGGTAATTTGAATAAGCTGTTACTGGTTGCTAAAAAAGTTAGAAGGGCTACCTGTACTGATTTTGTGATATCATTAGTTGGCAATGATTTCTCTAGATCAAGCAACAACTCTGTTGGAAAACTCAAGTAAGATTTTAAATGTGTTAATTTTGCTTTAAGGATTGGTTGTCGTGCAGTTGAAGAATGAAAAGTTAAATCAACAGATCTAATTTCATGGGAACCAAGTTCAACATTTTTGACAGTCAACCTCTGAAAGACTCTCCGGTCCGATCCACTAATCGATCCCTTCAGAAAACTCATTCGAGACAGGATTCTCCAAGGAAACCTATGTTTATCACAGCCAAAATCTCTTATGAGCTCAATGTTCTTCGGACCAGAGGTCCGAGGAGAATGAAGTGTGATATGTACTCGATCCCTGCCTCTGCAATCGGACAAGGAGGGACCGTTCCTACTCCAACGGCGTTCACAAATTGCAATGATGAGGCACGACTTGGGTTCAAAACTCTGAAATCGGCACAAAATGTACCCCTAGTATTGAGAAATAAAGCTCCTAGATGGCATGAACAGTTGCAGTGTTGGTGCCTAAATTTTAAAGGACGAGTTACAGTAGCTTCCGTAAAGAATTTCCAGCTGGTGGCCGCAGCAGAGCCAAGCCAAAATGTTACAGTACCGGAACAAGAGAAAGTGATTCTGCAATTCGGCAAGATCGGTAAGGACATTTTCACCATGGATTATCGTTACCCACTCTCAGCTTTACAAGCATTTGCAATCAGCTTAAGCAGCTTTGATACAAAACCTGTTTGTGAATAGCAATTCTCGTGTTCCCTCTGTTGGCATAATCATGGTAGTGTTCATTCAATACAGTCTGGTTGTAAATATTTTGTTTGGAAGCACTTTACGCTTTGCCATTTTCGTCGGCAGCAGCATTCGTACCCTGCATGCTTCGTATAGAATCGCACCAAAACTGCTTTTGTTTTACCATAGTAATATAACATGGAAATACAAATGGAAATGAAGAGCATGGTCAGTAGTATATTTTGAAATAGACTCGCTCGTACATTTTGTTTAAGAGAAGCAATATTTAATAATTATTTTTTTTTTTTATACTTTTTCAAAATTTGTAGAACCTTTTATAAATTTTTTAAAGCATTTGCTGATGTAGCAATATGTTCTACTAGTATCAATTTCATTCAGGAGTTTTGTTAATCACACCAACAGTTAACCTGATATTTTCTAATAAAATGGGTTTAATTAATCTTTTGGATTAATAAGAAGAGTTGAATTGACTGCGAATTAAATAGATTCTTTTTTATTTTCTTTTGTCAAGAAGTTTTGGACTTATAAGCCTTTCTTTAAATAATATATACAACATTTGGGCTCTCAATCAAAAATGCAATTGAAGTAGCAAAAGTTGAAGAAAAGTGCTTGTTAAAACATTAATAATTTCTCTCACAGACATCCAAAATACTTGGTCGAAACTTCCTTCTTTATTTAATACATATAAAATATTTTTATCCAGATGAAATCAATAAATAATAATTTAGAATTAATTATTATGTCAGTCAAAATAAAAGTTATTGAATGGAAGATAAATGGAAATGTCCTCCGAAATCCAAATTTCCTCTCAATCGAAGCCCTTCCGATTAAAGATATAGGAGAGGGTCAATATATTTGATCCCATTGAAAATAAGATGAATCGAAATGAGCTTTAATTTATCAAGTTGTCTAATAGGTTTAACATAAGAAACTCACGTTTTTGCCTCCCTGGATGAGTGGTCCTCATGACATCGTAGACTCCTCCAACAGGTGCACAAAATTTCAAAATAGAAAAGCCAAAAAGTCCAAACTTTTATATCTTCCAAAATTTTGGAATAGGCTTTGGCAATATACACGATTAATCATACGAAACCACGCAATTTAACAGTTCCAATCATATGAAGGGACTACGGAGCAACGGTCTCCACCAGGAAAATGGAATAAGGAACCCACTGACGTAAGGGAACCTGGAATTTGATGATGAGGATTCTAAATATAGAAAGATCTAAAGAGTACTTTACTGTGGATTCCCTGCGCATCCATCTTGTTCATATCATGTACTCTAACAAAATATTAAATATGTGAGAAAAGCGCCATCATAATTATTCTATTAATGACAGCATTAGGAAGAAATATGACTGCTGCTACAACTTGTGCATTAGCTTTGTTTGCAGTTTCGTAGTAGCAGGATTTATCTTCTCACACTATAATTACATGTTTGAATTTGACATTAAAGAAAATGTTGTTTTGCATAAAAAAGAAACAAGAAGAAATAGTGACTGTGGGGGGCTATCAGGTTTTACCATTCATGTATGGCCATGACCGCCGCCACAGCTATGAACGAATTTCTTGGAAAGAGTTGGAGACGTGCTAGTAAACCATATTCTTGAACTATGTTCTAAGATCCAAATTTTAGAGACATAACAGTGGATGAAGTAAAGTGCCACTCCTCGAAAACTGACACAGGATCCTGTGATAGAGCTACATATGTTGACATTTAGCAACCCAAAGATAAAGACTATCACCGCACGTCTCACCAAACAGTTCTGCCTGGCAGGAAAAAGAAGGGGGGCTTGGAATGTTGTTCAGAAGCCAAATCTCCAATTTCCAAGTTCCCGCATCTATGACGTACTAAATTCTATGCTCAAAGTTTAACCCCAAAAAAAGGGAAAAATATTCCCGATGATGACCACACAGTCGACAAAGTCCAAAAATCTAAAGTTGCCGCCGGCTTTAGAACACGTAACTAGCCGGTAGTTAAGTATAAAAAGATGGATAAATGTTCCTCAAGTTTGATACAGCTTTTCTTAACCGTTCCAGGACCTCACAAGTTAGTCACCATATATTAGGCAGTAAAACTGAACCACAGCCCCTTCCATCTAATAGCATCCTGAGGTAGTATCAGGTCACATTTGATTGCAGGGTCTCTGCTTCAAGCCCTAATCTTCTCGATAGTACTACTTTGAGAAAAGAAGAATAAACATAAATAATTTTATTTAAATAGAGTATATTTTACCAAGTTGCCAAAATAATGAAGGGAAGAAAATCCAATCCTCCCACTCAAAAATTGGAAGAATATCTTACTGTATATTTTGCTGGGTTTCAAAAGGATGATCTGAGATTTTATTGTTGAAGCATCTACGCTAATGGGTAGACTCTGTTTGGGGATCTAATCCCCACCCATCTGATAAATTCTCAAAAAAAATAAAAATAAAACAACTTGTTAATGATATAATAGAAGACAAAGCAAAGATTTTTATAAAGTGTTAGTTCTTTTACAATGGATTCTTGTCCATTAAAGCCTTGCTTCAGCAAGCGAATAACATCTTCGTATAGGCCCAACCAAAAAAAATTCGCCAACTTGCACAACCCCCACCAGTTTTTCTCTTTATAAGCAGCCACCATTACAATTTCTTACCCATACCATCATCCTCTTGACTTCAGTCTTCTCCCTTGACTGGGGCGGCAATCTCTTCTTGTTCTTCTTCTTCCTTCCTAGCTACTTTCTCTTTTGTCGGTTACTCTTCCTTTAAGATCTCATCTTGAAAGTCTTACATTCCCTTTTTTATTCACCCCCAACGTAAAAAATGGCATCCTCTATTACGCTTTCACGTGATTCTAACTCCTACTGGACTCCAAAGCAAAACAAGCTATTTGAAAGGGCACTCGCTGTATATGACAAGGACACCCCAGACCGCTGGCAAAAGGTGGCTGCAGCTGTGGGCGAGAAATCAGTCGAGGAAGTAAGAAGGCATTATGAGATCCTAGTGAGGGATCTCATGTATATAGAATCTGGTCAAATCCCTATACCCAATTACAAAAGCACTGGGAGTAACAGAAGATGAATTGCTGGGGTGCAAAGGTACTGTATTAGTAACCATCTCCCATTTACAAATTTAATACTTATTTCCTACTTCTTTTAGTCTTTTCTACTTGAAAACTATCAGTCATGCATCTCCATTTTCTGGCTCAACATACTTATTCAATAAACGAAGCCATCTTTCTCTAGACTTCCTCTGCAATGCCAGACACTATCAACTTATGACAGTGCTGTGGCAGGGCAGGGAATGAAGGTTTTAACAAAACCAATAGGAATATGAACAATCTGAGAAAACTCCTATTAAAGAATATGGTTCACTATGTTAAGAGCAGTCAACGACTGTAGTTTCAAGAGGGCACCCTTAACATGAAACATGGACGTTCCTCGAGCTCTAAAACACAGCAAATAATAGTAACTATATAAGGGATATCTTTCCTTTTCCTTTCTAATTAATTACGTGACCCTTTCCTCCCCTTTTTGACTATATTGGAAATCGTTTAAAGAACGTTATCCACTATTCATCCCAAGCTAGCATTCATGGTAAGACGTTCTAATATTTAGATTTGTAAAATTTAAAAAAAAAAAAAAAAAAAAAAAAACTTTGAAATGGGTTGTAATCATATCCATGTTTCCTCTAACATGTCATGTACTCACCTTTCCATTTCTAGTTAATAAAGTTCAAACCAAACACCGATCTCTATCTCCCCTGAAGATATTTTCCATTACTTTATGTTTATTTTTTTATAATACGCTAACTATAGTCCATACCCTATTTCAACGTACTAAGAAAAACCCCACATGAAATCTAATCCCCTTTTGTTTAGATCACATGCACCTGGACCTATATATAATTCAAAGGGCTTGAAACTCAATAACAAAATAAATAAGTTAGCCGGTGCTTCTCGTATTCATATCTGACGTAACCCATTTTTTAAACCATAAATTTCGGATTCTTCTGTAACCTTTTATTAAAATATTCATAGTTATGAAGCCATCCAATGCTTCAGCTAAAAACAAATAATTGCAATAATCTAACATACATATAGCCATTTGCACATGCTCCTCCTCTTATATATTAAACTACTTTCCTAAAAGGCAAGATAATCATTAAATATTTTATATATGTATATTACTCTAATGCTCTTGTACCTTTAAATACTCCACAGGTTTATGAAGAATCTAAGGCTCCAATGAAGCACAAGTTTCAGCTGCACTGTCAGAGAATCTGTAAAAACTAAAATAAAAAGAATAAATTATAAAGAACTGGAGAATTTGCATCGTGATTCTCCCTGTCTTATTTTACATTGAGTGATCGAGTCAGTTTGGTTTTTTCTTTTTGTGTGTGTGTGTCAGTTTGTTAATATGACAACAAAAGTTGAACTCTACAATTATTAAGCTTGTGAGTATTGTACTGAAGTTACCAGTTTTAAATTAAAAAAAAAAAAGTATTACTACTAAATGCTGTATATCCTTTGTCTACTGAATCAGTGTTTACCTTGTTTGTTTTCAAATAAGTGCAATAAATTAAGGAATCCACTAATCAACAGAGAAAAAAAAAAGATTATTCTAGAAATAAGAATAAAAAAATAATCAAGACGATTAATGGAAAACGTAGAATATGCTTATTTTCTGGAAATAAATGGAAAAAAAAACAATCAAGCCGATTAATGGCAAACACTAAAGGAACAGACAACCTTTGCCTTTTCGTCATTAAGAAATAAGAACAGGGTAAAGTTCATTCAGTAAGCACAGATTTGGTTTTGATTCTCTTGTATCGCAATGGCATGGAATTTAAAGAATAAAACACAAATTTTTAATAATTATTGAATAAAATGAGAGCAATCAAAATATGCATAACATCTTACCTGTTGAAATTCAGCCTCCAAAATTGTACTCTGAATCTGAATAGAGAACCAGTCAGGCAATTGACTGAAAAGATTGGATGTGGAAAAAAAAAATGAGAGAGAGGAGATATTGATTTTCCGAAGCAATCAACGAGAGAGAGGTTAAAAATCAAAAGAACGAAATACAGAAGGGATTGCCGTGTTTTTAAGAAAGATGGAAAGGCGGGGGGATTTTTTTTTTTTTTTTAATTTCGTTCTTTCCAATAAAAGAAAATTGGAATTCGAAAGAAAAAAAAAACAGAAAAAGGATGAAGATTGGAGATGCGGGGTATCGATCCCCGTACCTCTCGCATGCTAAGCGAGCGCTCTACCATCTGAGCTACATCCCCAATGGGGATTTCCTAAATTTATTAATAATTAATTAATAAAAGTTTTGTATTTTTTGGTTTATATGATCAAATAGAAGAAAAAGTCTTTAAACATATTTGTTAAGAACTGGTGTATGACTATAAGTGATCATATTTTAATTGAGGATATATTAAATTTTCAAAATAAACATATTTATGTTTGAAGTATGCTTGCAAGAATCGAATATAATCATATTAAAGCTCGAATAATCATTCATAATTCTAAATTACAAGAGTACTTAATCAAGATAGAGTAATTTGGAACCACTTTCCTTGGCAATATCTGGATTCTTGAATTATTCGAATGCAATAAGCTAATTAGCTATATAGAGTTATAGTAGTGTGAAACGCACGCATCTTCAAAAATCTTGTCAACTTGTATAGAAATATAAATAGAGCAAATTATTTTATGAAATGATACTTTATTCAATTAAACAAATGATTTCGTTTAAAAAAATAAACAATCTCAAATAAAATTTTGGACTCATGCGTTGGGTGGTGAGTATTTTGCAAATCAAAACCCAACAATGATTTTACAACATTTAGAATAGTATAATTTCCACGAGTTTAAGAATTATCTTACATAGAATTTGTTAGATTTGAAGGAAAAAATATCATCATAAATTGATTTCTTCCTCTTGACCTTTTCCCTTACGTTACATAAACTCTAAGCGATGAACGTTATAATTTTTATGTGTCTAACCCTAAGAGACAATACCTCCATATGTAAATAAATATTCTGTTTGAGATCGATCTTTATGTGAATCCGATAAATATCAAACATCGGCATAGCCAACTAATAGAGGTATTGAATCATTTGAATAAGATAACCTCATACCAACGGTTCCTCTGAGATATTTAAATACATGTTTAATTTCATTCTAATGCTTACGTGTTGGTAAAGAACTAAATCTTACTAACAAGCTTACAACAAATGCTATATTAGGTCATATATTGCTTGCAAGATATGTCCTTATGGCATTTAGATATGGTACTTTAAGATCAAGAAACTCTTCAGTATTTTTGCAACGATGAAATGAGTCTTTATTCACATCTAGTGATCATGCAACCATCGGGGTACTCAATGGATATGTTTTATTCTTGTAAAATTTCTTTAAGATCTTTTTTGTATAAGTTGACTAATAGGCATTAATTTTATCATTTAAATGCTCGATCTATAGGCTGAGACAAAAAATTATTTTTTTCAAGATCTTTCATCTCAAATTCTTTCTTTAAATAATTTATTGTATTTTGAAGCTCTTCAAGAGTTCTAAGAATATTCAAATCGTCAACATAAATAAAAATTATCACAATTGGATCCTAACCTTTTTATAAAAACACGTGGACAAATTGGATAATTTTTATAACCTTCTTTCAAGAAATATTCAATAAGATTTCTTTAATCCGATCAAGCACTTTTCCTATGGAACTCTATATCATTCTGTGATTTTAAATCTTCCAAGATTTTCATATAAATTTCACTATCAAGTGAGCCATACAAATAGGTTGTAACAATATCCATTAGGCGTATATCAAGTTTTTCACGTACTGCAAGACTAATAAAATATCTAAACGTGATTGCATCTACCATAAGGGAATATGTCTCTTCATAATCAATGTCAAGCCTTTGAGAAAATCCTTGTATTGCAGGTCAAGCTTTATATTTTACTACTTCATTTTTCTCATTTCATTTTCACACAAGTACCATTTATATCTTGTAACACCCCTTAACCCTAATCCGTCGCCGGAACAGGGTTACGGAGCATTACCAGAGATTTCAGAACAAATATGAACAATCATTTAATATTATAACATACACATCATAATTTAATCATAATGTCCCTTTATTGAGCCCTCGAGACCCAATTCATGTGCTAGAAATAAATCGAGACTCAATCGGAAACTTAGAGAATTTTTCATGAAATTTCATAATTTTCCTTAAGTACAGGGCTCACACGCCCGTGTGACCCTATGACATGCCTGTGCTTCAGGCCGTGTCCTAACCCGTGTAACTCCCTGATTTATCTCACACGGCCAAACCACACGCCCGAGTACTAGGCCTTGTGCTTCACACGGCTGAGACACACGCCCTTGTCTCTGCCCGTGTGGTAATACCTGAGCACTCTGTTTTAAATTTTTTTAAGATGCAAGGGACACACGGCCTAATCACACGCCCATGTGTAAGTCGTGTGTCTCACACGGTCTGGTCAAACGCCCGTGTGCCAGGCTGTGTGGACTCAAAATGAGCCTTTTTCATCAAGTTTTATCAACCCTGCAAACTTAAACCACAAGCAATTCAACAACCAATTATTCGACCAATCCAATACACAATCAAATACATCCAAATCATGCTAAATAATCAACCTAATTAAGCTAACCAATGTTTACTCATAAATAATTCACTTATATTATTCAAATCAATCTAATAGTATACTATTTAAACCAATTCTATTTTTCACACTAATTCAAACCAAAACTTACCATTTGATAATATTAAAACATAACACATAAATTCATATGTATTCAAATAATTTCATATTATAACATCATTTACAATCATTTTCCAATATGACTTACACAAACAACCTAGGTACATGCCATATACAAAAAAGAAAAGCACTTCACCACAATGAGTTCGGGATCGGCCTTAGATGCTGATTCGACGTTCGAACTTTAAACTAACCTGCGCACGGAAACAAATCGTATGCTGAGTATAAGCTCAGTGGTATTTCTATAATCCGAATACTTAATAAACAAGACTTTATGATACTATATATTTAAATTCACATAACGAAAATCATTCAACTAATAATCAATTTCATAAACAATCATTTATAACATTTTCAATACCCATCTCTTACTACTTCAATCTCATAATTACTATTCAATAGCATTTCTCAATGGAATACACAGATCATCTCACTATATCAATAACCATTTCATAAACTTATAATTCATGCATTTCATATGCATATTTCAATTCACTTTCCCATTTCAAATCACATATAAAATCATCCAATATCAATCATAATGCCATTTCATTTAATTACCCCTATTAACAAAACTCAGACTTTCGCGGATACACAGATACAACCAAAACACACCAGTATGGCACCCAGTGCCTCATCGGATAATTCGAAGCGATAAGTTGACACCCAGTGTCTCATCGGCCATGCCGAAGTAAAGTGGTACCCAGTACCTCATCAAATTTATCAGAAGTAATAGTTTGACACCCAGTGTCTCATCGACTCGTGGTCGAAGTATCCCTGAACTCTTCCAATCCTATGGCATGCTAACTATATCCGACTCAGCCCGATACAGTTAATAGGGTTTCAATTCACTTTTCAATTTCAAATAATATTCATTATAATTCAAATATTCACATATGCTCATAAAATCAAATCAATTCAATTCAATATCACAATATCAATTACTTACCTCAATTTACTTACCATACATATTTATCAAGTAATAAATTTAACAATTATATATTAAGTTCGGATTATAGAAATACAAACCGTAATTTCCAAATCACTCTTCGTCGACTTTCTCTTTTCCTTTCTTAGCTGAGATCTCTGGCACAACGTTAGCTACAGAAATCGAAACAATTAAAATTTATCAATACACACAATTTCACATTGAATATTTAAATTATACTCAACTTTTATCTAAATTCCAATTTAATCCTTAAATCAAAACTAATTCTTTTTCTTACAAAACTAATTTCATATCTCATTCAATTTCCACTTTAAACTAATTTCAACTCTCTAAATTCACCATAAAACCCTAATTTCGAAATTCTCTCAATTTAGTCCCTATTACTTCAAAACCTATAATTTATTTCACAATTTAATCCCTTTCCACTTCTAACTTAAAATTTTATAAATTTAAACCCTAATACTTCAAATTATTCAACATGAACAACTTCTAAAAATTCACTAACTTTCAAAATTTCAACTTAAATCAAGTAATATTTTGTTCTAGGATTCCAAAAACTCAAAAATTACAAGAAAATAAGTTAAATTGACTTACCAAATTGAATTTGAACCCTAAACCCTAATATTTTTTCTTTTTCTTTTCCTTCTCCTTTCTCCTTCTCTGTTTCGTTCCAATGCTTTGTTCTTTTTCTATTCTTTTCTTTATTTATTTGTTTCATTTACTTTATTTTATGTTATATAATATAATAATAATAATAATAATAATATAATAATATAATAACATAATATCATTTACTTAAATAATAAGTAAATAAGTAATTAATATATGTATTTTATTTTACCACATGTATTTCACTATTACCACACACTTGTCACTTATGACTTAATTGCTAATTTAGTCCCTTGACTTTTCTCTATTCTATAATTAAGTTTTCACCCTTTTTTCAATTTAGTCCTTACACCTAATTAATCTTAATTCAAGCTAATTCACCTAACCAAAATCTAATTAATCATACAAGTAACTTCGTAAATATTTTTAATAAATATTTACGAATTCGATTTTCGACAACGATGGCCCGAAAATGTATTTTTTCAATACCCGTAAATTTTGGGTCGTTACATATCCTACATGTTTTATATATTTAGATGTTTGGATAATAGGTTCAAAAACCTCACATTTAGCGAGTGAATTCAATTTTGCTTGAATTGCATCTTTTTAATTTGACCAATTTTTCTATTGTTGCATTCCTCAATAGATTTAGGCTCAGAATTCTCATTTTTTTTATACTTCAATAATAACAACATTATAAGTAAAAATGTTGTCTACAACTATATTTTTTAGTTCCATCTTTTTCCTGAAGTGATATAACTTATCGAGACTTCTTCTTTATCACTATTTTCATGTACTCAAACCTCTTCTTGGGTTTTCTAATCAATTATGTCATTGGCTTCTTCTTGGACACTTGCCTCTAAAATATGACCATCTTGGATACTTGCTTCTCTATTTTTACGAGGGTTTTTATCTTTGGAACCAACCAATCTACCATTTTTCAAGCATGCATCACTTTCATTTACTTTAACAATTTTTCCTGCTACGACTTCGATTTAAATCAAAACATTAGTTGGTATATAACACTTAGTTATTTTAATTAGGTCAGTAAATAAATTTGGCAGATAACTTGCAATAAAATTTATCTTTTGAACTTCTATTTCAATTTACTTTTTACAAGGATCTGGATAATGATAATTCATTCAAGTAATTGTTTCATCTGGCCATTTTTTCTCTCCTTAATATTGGAAAAACAGTCAAATTAAAATAGTAATAAACAAATCATTTCATAATTGAATTTTCAATCTGTTTAAAATATTTAATAATAAAAGGAGACTTATAACCAATGGGAAAGAATTGTATGAAACAGTGACGCCATGTCATCTGTATCCCTTTCCAATAGTTTTATGCCACATCAGTATTTTTATCCTGAATTAAAATCCTAAAATTCTCTATTCGACTAGTCAGTCTGGTCTTATTTAGATAACATTAATTTTAAAATTTTTCCTATATTTTTAAAATCATTTTTTAAAATTTTAAAGAGTTTTTTTTTCATATTTTTTTATTTTTAAAACATTATAATTTTTATTTTTATTTATTGAAGATATGAAAAATAAAAGTTTTAAAATTTTAAGTTTTATTTAAAGTATATTGACTAAATTTAAATTTCAAAAAATTACATAGACTTGAAAATTGGACTATCCCAAATCGATTTTCTTATAAATATTTGACCTCGTACATCATTTGATTTGATTTCCACAATGACTTACATTAATTGACCTTGAAAAATTCTTTTGGGATTAGAGAATTTATTGTGAAACCTTAAAATCGATTTGGAAACTGATTTTCACTTTGTTGTATTTTGTAACATCTTGTGGGGTGTTCTAATTTGGAAAATTTTTATTTTTTGTTTTATTTGGATATAAAATCCAACTACTTATATAGAAAGAACGAACGAACGAACGAACAAATTAAAGATGGCAACGAACGAACGAACAAATTAAAGATGGCAAAGATGGCTTTAGTAGTACTTGTTTTCTCATTGATGGCGGCTCGTTCACTCCGGTCTGTGGTAGCCGATGACGTACTTTCCCCAGAACAAATAGACAAGGCTACTACATCAGGGTTTAAAGAAGCCACCAAGAGCGTGTCAAGTACTGCAGGAAATGCCCCGGACCATGTGAAGAGACCGCCTCTCGCCATTGACTGACTGCCACTGGGCCAGGGACAAGTTAATTGTGATTTTTACTACTTGATAGATATCCCAGTTTACACTGCATTTGGTAATTGCCATGTTGGTAAATTAACGTTCAGGAGTGTGCCACAGCCGTCACCACCATCCTCGAGGGCTTTTGGACCCGGATATGAGGCCGCACCCATTAAATACAATATGGGATTGAGGCACCAAATTAGAGTAGTATACTGTATACTACTTATCTATTTATATTCCCTCGGTTTCTCGTCCAATAAATTTTGGACTACAAAAGATACATTTTCGTTTTAGATCTATTTTTTTCTGGAAATCAACCATGTCTAGTTCGAATAGTAATAATATTATTAGATGGAGATGAAGTAATTTTTTCCACTCTTCCTGTGTCATCATGTTCAGGGAACTCAAAAGCACACAAAAGCCTGTAAAATCATCATTTGCTTACCAATTCGGAAGAGCGCTTTTTCCTGCAGGTGCTCATGAATACAAACAAATAGACTCTGAATGGAAACGCGGGGCGCATGCATTGGCTAATTATGGGGTTTAAGCTGAGGGCCTAATTACTTGAGAGGGTATCAGAATTTGGCTAATGTAACTATCGATTTAAAATTTTAACAGTCTGAAATATGTACAAGTATCGAAATAAAACCAGATAGTGGAAACGGTAGGAACAAATTGTTTTTATTCTTGGTTTGTTGTTTAAACATGCAACCAAAGTTTTGTGTCACAATCTCAGAGAGCGTACGTATTGTCCAATTCCACAGCAGTCTTTTTTGTTTTGGGGTGGTATTGGTATGCATTTTTCTTGTTGAGAGTTAAGAGCCATGAGATAGTTCCAAAGTATCCAAATACGAATACCAAAGAGATTGTTGTTATATAATCTGGCAGGCTCATGTCAAACACAATAGATCAAAAGGTATGTTGAAATTGGACCCCAACAAAAGGGTCAAACCTTTGAGCAAGCCAGGACCCTACTAAAGGTTTTTTTTTTTTTTTTCTTTCTTTTTGGTTGGACTTAAGGGCAGATTCAACTTCTGGGAAGAAAAAGGGCCAGATTTAACTAGCAAGAACTTAAATCCGGTTGACCCGATGGAACAGTAGCACAACAACAGCTTGCATGCAATGAAATTCACCATTTCAATCATGGCATTAAATACGAAGAACGAGACACCATCATTTCCCCATTTCAAATTTCCTTGTTTTCAGAAATAATGAGAAAGAAACTAGCATAATTTAAAGAGAAAACAATTAATACAAGAGATAAGTGCTCAATGCAAAGATATAACCGTGGTTTACAGCGAAGAATCATACAAAACCATTCAAGCTCAAGGCCAGCTCCCTCCTCACACTAACAAGTTGTCTCATTAATCCAGGCTGCCTCTTATATATACATGTCTCACATGTCATTCTACTCGTTTAGCAACCATGAAAATTAACAACTCTTACTCCGGTGGCGGCTTCTTCACGTTCTTGTTATTATGCATCCAAACCTTGAATACCTGCCTTTTCACCCCATACTCAGCACAAAATTTCTGTACTTCCTCTTCGTCTTGTTTATTGATCCTCCAACCCACTTTCTCGGCTAACTCCAACATCTTATCCTTCTGCTCCTGCGTAAATTTTGTGCGGAACCTCTTCTTTGACAACACATAAGGCGGAGGCGGGGGCACTCCGTCGGCGTTAGATTGGAACACGTTAAGATCCTCGCTTGAAGACTCGTTCCCACCGCCACCGCCGCTTCCGAACGCCATGTTATTCATCGATGCAACTATTGCACTGGACGGACTTGTATGAATTGAATACTTATGATGAGGGTGCAGCATGGTTGGGGATGGCAACGGAGGAGGCAACTGAAGTGGGTTAAGCATCAAAGTTCTACTGGGATTAGCCCCGAATTGGGTCTCCCCATCAACCTCCTTGCGATGAAAGTTGCGATGACAGTCACAGGCAGCACATTTCAAGGCCTCCAGTGTTCCTTCTTCCCCACTAGGCATGAACTCGCCGCAGCCATCGTACACATTCCCGCCGATGCTGGCGGCGTGGTTCTTGAGACACTCTCGGTATCTGACGAAGCTGGACGGCTTTGCGTTTGAACCAACTGAAATGGGTGCAACAGCTGCAGCACCAGTGGCGGCAGCGACTCGATCCGGATGCGGGGATCTCCCTTGACCGAGTGATTGCTGCCTCTGGAGACGATGAACATGATCTAGGGTTTGAGTGCAAGTGAGAACGGCCGTACCATTATGGTTTCCATCTCTTCTTCTCTCTACTCCAGGCGAGTGAAGACCAAAGGCTGAAGACCCTGGCGTTTTAATATCATGTTCTTGGCCTCTCACTTCCATAATTTAAGGAGTAGTTGGTTGAAAAACAAAAAAGAGAAGCAAACTTTTTTATGATATTTTATCCAAGCTAAACAAGCTTAAAGTTCAACTAATAATAGATTTGGTTTCCCGTGCTTTTGTGTGCAACTTGAAGCATTGCATAAAAGAGAAGATGCAAGTACGTAGCTTATCTAGGATATATGGTTGGTTTCCCTTATCTCTTCCTCCTCCTCCTCCTCCTCAGATATTCATGTATTCAGCATTATGGTGCCAAAATCCCTCGACCCATACCCCAAATTTCAACGAGAGCTGAGATAAAAGAGAGAGATGAAAGAGATTTGTTACGGAAATAAAAATGGATATGATGAAAGAGCATTAACCCTCAAACAACAAACAAAGACATTAAAGTGAAATGGGACCAAAAACTCACAGACTTTTAAGAAAGAGATGAGGAAACGGCAGAGTCAGGCCACCGCTTTTACGCCTTTACCACACCATCTAAGCAGGGTGTAAACATCTGTAATTAGCAAGGAAGAAGCAAAGAGAAACGAGGGAAAGGAATTTGGGGTTGGGGGGGTTGGAGTTTAGGGTTAAGGATACAGTGTTTGGGTTTGTGCTCCCAATAAGCCAACTACAGATATATATCCCAACAAGAGACAGGTTGGTTGCTTGCGGTGAGGCCGGGAAAAGATCAGAGTGATTCTTTAAATGAGGGAGATTTATGATGAGATTAAGGGGTTTTTCTTTTTTCTATGTACAAAACAACCGACAACGTCATGTTCATCCCTCTTCCACGCCCTGCCACATTTGGGTCCCACTCTTACCCTCCATTATTGCCTTCCCCCCTCCCTCCCCTCCCCTCTTTCCTAGTTCTTATCTTTAGCCCACTTGATTCCCCCCCTCCCTTCCCCAAATGACCAAGCAGATAGTTATATAGTCTTATAGACTCGGCCCCTGATGCGACGTAGCTTTGCTTCTTCCATAATCTTCTCCCACTACCCAGCATAAACCTCAATTTTTCTTCATAAAAACTGCTTTCCATAAACTAATAACCACTCCATTACAGGCTAAAAAGATAGATTTTTTAACAGTAGCTGCAGATTCAAAGCAAAAATGAAAAAATAAAAAAAACTTTGGGGATGGTCCACAGTGGAGTTGTGGTCCTGTTGCTGAGTGAATGGGATCTGAAACATCAAAATTCAAACCCTAATGTGCGCATTTCTGTAACTCTCAGACTCTGGCAATAACCACGCTTGCCCCAAGCAATGTCTTTACCTTTCCGTGATGCAATCGATGGCTTCATTTGTCACTTGTCCACGTTGTATTGATTTCATGTTTTGTTTGGCTGCAGTACAGTTTCAACCAATGGCACCTCGAACTCAAAGAATCCTCACTCACCCAGGACGCTTATCACGTCAGCTCAGGATGAGACAATCAATACAAAATATAAAATTATGTTGTAGTGTTTTTTTTACTATGTTTCGACTTTAATTTTTACTTATATATCTATCACGTGTACACCGTAAAATTAGAATACAGATGTTGTAAAAATGCTAACTTAGTTTATGTTGATATTCTTACACCTCCTGAAATTATTTATAAAAGATAAATTAAATGATACACATGTACGAATAATTTAATTTAAGGCAGTGTGTAACCTTCTTTTATTTATAAAAAAAAATATAGAACATATAATAAATAATTAATAATAATACATGTAATATATGTACTATATTAAAATAAAAAAATAGATTAAATTATTAATAAAACGAAATTTAAATATGTAAATATCATATCAAAATAATATTTGGTTTAAATATTTAGAATTTATGTTTTTTTAGAGAAATACAAGCGCTATGTTATTGTTTAATATTTTAATTATGATTTTAAGTTTATATATAGAATTTCTTACACCAATATAGAAAGCAAGGTAAAGCTCCTACGGGCCTAAATAGCCGACGAACAAAATAATTTTTGCCTGTCATTGTGCCCAATCAATGATCTTTTAACATATGTATTTCCTTATTTTTCTCTTCTTATTGCCGTTAAAGTTAACATTTCTTTCTCTAACGCCTTGTAGCATATTGTCATTAACACTTTCCTTTTTCTTGTAAAAAACGTCTGATTTCCTAGAAAATCAACATTCGCGTCTTCATTTCTCCTTTTACTTTGTAAATTCAAAATACCTAACCTTAAAATTATATCCCTCCTTTAGATTTATTTTATGAGATTTTTTATTGCAAATAATTTAAAGTTGTTAGGATTTGAGAACCGATAGTCTAAGTGATCAATAGGATCTAGACCTCCGACCTGGATTAACTCGACCCAAAAGAAGAATGTTCTCCTGCAGGCACAATCAGCTAAGGACCTCGTGAGAATGCAAGATGTGCGCAAAGATAGCTCGCACGGGAAACTCGCGGGAGGGAGCTCGTTATGTAACAGCCCGTTTTCAGTGAAATCGGAACAGTGGTTTTGGGACCACAAATCCGAGTTAAAAAGAAATTTTATTTTAATGTCATTGCATGGTCTACATTATGATAGGAAAGATGTATGAAAATTTTGATGAGGAAATTTTACCGATTATGTGTTTAATTAGGGAAAGGACCAAATTGCATAAAATGCAAAAGTTGAGTTCTATTAGCTAAAAGGATCAAATAGCTACGGAATTCAAAATAAGAGGTCCTTATATGGTAATTACACCATTAAATAAAAGTTAGTAGATATTTTTGATGAATCATCCATGGAAAATTAGAAAAAGAAAAGGATGAAATTGGAAAGTTGAAAATTAAAGATGATAAATAAAATAAATATCAAATAACATCATTATATATCATCTTCTTCCCCAAATTTTGCATGGAGACCCTAGGAGAGAGGAAGGAAACTAATCAAGCTTAATTAGGTATGAATTCTTGTCCCGTTTTTAGTAATTTTTATATTTTTTAGATCGGTATAGCTTAATCTATCTATTTTGGGGATCAAATTAAAAAGTTATCAAAGTATCAAAGTTTTTCCATGGATGAATATGCTGAAATTTTGAAATTTATAGTAGAAAATGAAATGTTGTTAATAGATAAACAACTTTTACAAAGAGAATTTTGATGAAATTATGATTTGGGGACTAAATTGTAAAGATGTAAAAGTTATGGAAAATTTCTGATTTTTATGAAATATATGTGCTGTAAGTGTTATATGTAAAAATCGGTTAGGCTTGGAATAAGGATTAAATTGCATAAATTTCATTTTCCGAGCCTAGGGACGAAATTGGAATTTATGAAAAGTATAAGGGCAAAATGGTAATTTTTCCTAGGGTGTAAATTGAATCCAATCGAATATGAATTGTATTAAATTGATGATTAAATTCATTTATATAGACCCGGATAACTCAAATTTGAAATTAGATCGAGGAAAAGAAAAGGTGTCGGATTAGTAGACTTTTGAATACAAATAAGTGTTGAGGTAAGTTCGTGTAACTTAATTATGTGTATTAATATGTTTGAATTGAATGTTGTATTTGTGTGAATTGCATAAATGTTTAATGTATGAAATTAATCACGTGCCCGAAATTGCTCGATAAATAACGATTTCCGTTTGAATAATGAAATGCCATGGATATAATAATTTCCCGTACTGATTATAGTCCTGCATATGTTGCGGACATTATAGCTCGGACGAGCATCCTGTTAAAAGCCTTCTCGAGCATTCATGTTATATATAGTTCCTGCGAGCATCCTGATCGGTAGTGATATTGCATGTGTTGCACACTACCGCAGCTCTTTGTGAGCGTCCTGTTACATGATTCGATCGATTGTGATCCAGCATTTATTGCGGACACAAACGCAGCTCTTCGTGAGCTTCCTGACATGGCTCGCTTGAACTCCCTGTTATGCTATTCGGTTCTTCCTGATAATAACTCTTCGGAGTTACCTGTTAAGCTCTATGAGCTCCCTGATTAAACTCTTATGAGTTTCCTATTTAGCCCATCCTGTTACATGGCTCATCTGAGCACCCTGATATATGTGGCTCAAGAATGTGCTCCCTGATTATGTGCCCTAATGGGTACCCCTGAACATGATTTGACAGATTACTGATTTGGATACCTCGTGTATACTACCTGAGTATCCATTGATATTTCAATAATTCAACGGGTAAAACTCCTGACATGAAAGAAATGATAATATTAAGGAAATTATATCTTAAATGCTTCTGAATACCTGAAAGCTTGAAACATGATGGGTTCATCTATGATTATTTAGTGTACATGTGAAATATGTGACTAACTTGTTTGATTGAGTGTATGCGATTAGGTAAACTTGCCAATTTGTTGGGAATCATGTTTTTGTTATGCTTATATTAAATGAATATGATTGGTAAGTTTAATTCCTGATATACGAACTTACTAAGTATTGAATGCTTACTAGGTTTTATTTCCTCTGTTTTATAGTGCTCGGAAGCTCACAAAGGTTGGAGATCGATCGGAGCATCATCACACTATCCTCCCGCTTGTTTTGGTATAAATAGAAAATTTACTTAGTATAATGGCATGTATAGGCTATTAGTGACAAAAGAGGGCATGTAAATGTTTGTTTGTAATCTAGCCATTGGAATGGCTAAAGTGGTATAATTTGGTATGTTTTTTTTATAAGGCCATAACATGATTGATGTGTTTTGAAATGGTTAAATAGTAGATGAAACATAAACCAAGTAGTGAATGAATTTGAGTTAGTATAATTGACAAAATATGTAAATTAAACATAAGTGGAATTGAGGTAAGTTAAACATTTAAACATATATGTTATTAAGCTATACATAATACTTATATTTGGCTTGGTTTATATGCATCAAATTGGTTTGGAAATGAATTGAGATGTTGTTGTAGGTGCAAAGTAAAATGGGTGAGAAATAAGGCTTGAAAAATGGTTTTATTTTGTCCACATGGGTAGACACATTGGCGTGTGTCTTGACCGTGTGTGACCCACGGCCTGGCACATGGGCATGTGGTTTGGCCGTGTGTCCCCCGCATATTAAAATTTTGAAACAGAATGCTCAAAATTGGGCACACGGGCAGAGACACGGGCGTGTGTCTCAGCCGTGTGAGCTACACGGCCTACTGACACGGGCGTGTGACCCCTGTATATGAGAAAAAAATTTAAATTTTGCGAAAAATTTTCTGTGATCTCGGTTTAGTCCCGACTTAATTCTAATATATATTTTGGGCCTCGAGGACCCATATAAGGGACATTATGACTGATTATGATTAATTTTCGGAAATGAATAGTAAATGACATGAATTAACTGTAATTGAACTGTAAACTCCAGTAATACTCTATAACCCTGTTTCGGCGATGGATGCGGGTTAGGGGTGTTACACGTAAGCCTCGTAGGAATGAGGTTGCAAGAGGATAGCTCGCGTAAGCCTCACAGGGGCAAGGTCGCGAGCCATGTCCGCGAAGAGGACCCCTACTCGTGACTGGCAGGTGTGAGGTCCGCTGGGAAAGTCAGTCCCAGGGTCAGAAAGGACCGTGTGCTCCATAGGCAAACGTCCAAAAAACTGAAAGAGGCCCAGAGAATGTCAGCACCAGGGACAGGGAATGTTAGTACCCTCGACCCAAAGGCAGAGACAAAACAGTGGATCTTATTGTAAGCTGTAATAGTAGCAGTAGGAATGTGTATAAATACCCCATGTATTTCCCATAATACAACACGAGAAAATATTACTTAACAAAAGTAAAAAAAAAACTAAGAAAATTTGTAATAAAATTATCTCAGTTTGTTTTTTATAGTCGATGTAATTTTCTTTCTTTCTTTTACTTTGGATATTGTACTAAAATTTTGAAAGTTAATCTTGCTAACTCTTATTTGATGAGAAGTATAAAGGATGTGTTTGTTATTTTGGTGATTAGATTTATTTCTCTATTGAAGTTCAAAATATCATTAAAATTGCTTTGGATTTGATTGTGATATTGCTATCAATTGGTGCATTGACCCTTCTCTAGCATAGGGTGTCATTGAGAATTTCGTTAGTAGCTTCATTAGGAAAGGTTATTCGGGTTCTTGGATTATTCTTCACATATCCCGCACTGCTAATAATCTCACCAAAATAAGGGCCAATAGAAAATGTGACTTCTTGAAATACTTTACTTAACCTTTTTTACTTTATTCCTTGACCTTTTCTACTCAGGTATGCTCTTATTTTAGCATATTATTGTTTTTTTCCTAAGTACTCGATTATGTTATGCTTTTGATTTTGTACTGAGTTTTGTTGAATTAATAAATTTGATATTTTTACCAATAAAAAAATACTTCGGATCTAATTTTTTCTATCTCCTTGGTGTATTAAAATGCCTGCTAGTATAAGGCGTTATGCTCATTTACGTTAGAAAAAGGTTAATCTAACGGCAATATGCTCTTTTTAATAAGGAAAGATACATGTTTAAAGATTATTGGTGGGATACAACAAAAGGCACAATAAAGGGCCATAGCCAACGTTGCTAGCGGCAGGGGTAAAACTTGAGTCACTTTCCCAAGGCACGTACAATATTCAAAGTGTCCATATGAGTAAATTAGATTTACTTAACTCAATAAAAGTGTTCCAAATCTTACAACATTCTAAAATGTCCATCTATAGAAAGTCAAGGGTCAATAAACATGGCAATAATTTATAATTTATTAGATTGATTTAAATACTAAGAGATAGAGATTTTAATAAAGTTTAAATTCTTTTGTATGATTTATCTTTTGAATCTTAGTCAATAATGTAATTTATCTATACTATATGTAACTACCCTAACCCGTATCCGTCGACAGAACAGGGTTACGGAGCATTACCGGAGTTTTCAGAACATTTACAGATAATTCATATTAATAACTATTCATTTTTCGATATTAACCCTAATGTCCCTAGGATAGACCCTCGAGGCCCAAAATAAGTATCAAGATCGGGTTGGGACTAAACCGAGAACATAAGAAAATTTTTCGTGAAATTTAAATTTTTTTCTCATGTACAGGGGGTTACACGCCCGTGTGGGTGGGCCGTGTGGCTCACATGGCCGTGTCCCTAACCCGTGTAACTCCCTGACTTGCAAACATGAAGATGCAGTTTTCACACGGCCAAGACGCACGCTCGTGTTTTAGGCCGTGTAGCACACACGGCTGAGACACACGCCCGTGTCTCTACCCATGTGCTCAATCCTGAACATTCTGTTTCTCTAATTTAAGTTGCAAGGGACACACGGCCGAATCACATGCCCATGGGCCAGGCCGTGTGTCACACACGGTCATGACACATGCCCGTGTGTCTACCCGTGTGGACGAAAACAGGCCATTTTAAAGCCACTTTTCTCACCCTTTACACAACCAACCTGCACACAATACTTTCATTTACTAATATTCTCTGATCTAACAACCAATACAAGTTAAAAGTCATATTTTTTTTTATAGAATGTACTTATCGTAAAATTTATTTTTTGCCAAACTTATCAAAATAACCTTATTTCAATATTCTACCATAGTTATTAACTAAATATATACATACTAACATACATTTATATACTTATACATCATTCACATACTTAACTTAAGTTTAACCTTTTACCATTCAACCCTATACATTCCATATAAACCATAGTTGTAATTCAAAAATTCTACCGATGAAATCTGGATAGTGTTCTCTAATGTGTTGATCTGATCCACCGAACTCACGTCAATCTACACAGAACATTAAACACACAGGAGTAATCTTATGAAAGCTTAGTAAGATCATAGGCATAAAACGTAAATCTTACCGAACACACACAATAATAAATAAATAAATAAGTGTTTCACTAATATTCCCTATCATCGACAATTTCAAATGATGAGTTCACTTGATTGAGCTCAATATTCCATTACTTTAATTCAAATAACACTTACCATTGCCTCTCAAATTAGAGAACGTATTACGGAATTGAGTACATCGTTTGCTTGATGCCATAGTCTAACTATGGTCTTACCTATATATTGTCATGGCCCTGCCATGGTCTTGCACTTTATCACGATGCCATAGCCCAGCTATGGTCTTACGCTTTTACACATATACTGCCATGGTCTTGCACTTTATCACGATGCCATAGCCCAACTATGGTCTTACACTTTTACACATATACTGCCATGGTCCAACCATGGTCTTACGTTCACGATGCCATAACCCAGTTATGGTCTTTTCATTGAAATGCCATAGCCCAACTATGGTCTTAAATTCACATTATGCCATGGTCCAACCATGGTCTTATCCATCAATTCATCACTGGTCACGGAACAATCATACTCAATCCAGCGTTCTACTCAATTTTAACTTTTACTTCGATTTTCATTTTATCAAAATAATCATAATTCCACAACAAAGATATGAAATAATACGTTATATAATCTCTAATTTAACAATAAATCACAAATTTTAACCATATGAACTTACCTGGGGTAATTTGCAGAAGTTGTAGAAAATTCAGGGACTAATCAGCTATTTTCTCTTTTCCACGACTTTCTTTGAGCTCTTGGTCTATAATATAAAATTTTCCATTCATTAGCACCTAATTAAATTCTAATTCACTTCACAATTTATGTCCTTTAATTTTTGAAAGTACACTTTTACCCCAAATTTTACAATTTTTACAATTTAGTCCCTAATCAATTAACCTATCAATTGAACTAATTTTTCTCAATTAACTCTTTATTCCATCATTATAAACTACTACACAACCTTTGGTATTCAGAATTTCAACACAAAACCATAATTCTTAACTTTTCACAATTAGGTCCTAAAAATCAATTTCTATTGAAATCACTTAATAAAATCATCACATAACAAAATTAAAGCTTCAAATCCATGTTTATTCATCATAAACTTCCAGCACTTATTCATGGAAACTTTCAAAATAACTCATAGAATTAAAAACTAATGAAATCAATAGTTGGACCTAGTTGTAAAAGTATCAAAATCACAAAAATTACAAGAAATAGCCTAGAATTGAACTTACTTGTAGCAAGAATATGAAAAAACAGCTTAGAGGGACTCTTTAATTGCTATTTTTGGCTGGAGAAACATGAAGAAATGTCTAGATTTTCAATTTGGTCATTAGTTTTATTTTTTAATTCTAACCAAATTACCATTTTGCCCTTAGTTCACACCAAATTTTGTCTATTTCTTCTTTCCACATGCCGTCCAGCCATTTCCCATGTGTCTAATTGCCTATTTGGTCCTCCTTTAATTACCACTTATGCTATTTAATCATTATTCCTTAATTGACTAGTTTTGCACCTTTTTCATTTTAGTCTTTTTTAATTAATTAACTATCAAAACGTTAAAATTTTCTAACGAAACTTTAATACTAATTCACTAACACTCTATAAATATTTATAAAAATACTTATGGCTCGGTTTATGAATTCGAGGTCTCAATATGTCGTTTTCAACCCAATTTTTCTAATAAATTCTTTTAAATCACAAAATTCACTAATTCAAAAATACTTCTAATGCCATACTTGACTCATAAATGTTAATTTATTTAAATTTTCAAACTCACTCGTCGAATTTTGTGATCTCGAATCACTGTTTTCAACACCACTGAAAATTAGGTTGTTACACTATAAGTTTGAGGAAACTCAACTATAAATAAAAATCTTTCGGCCACATTTGCATTCTTCATCAATCATTAATAAAATACACATAAAGTATTTATTCTAGCTCTCTTAAGTATTTTATTTTTCTTACCTTTTTCGCAATCATTCAATAATCAAATACATTGAGACCATTTATAATATGAGTCTCAAAGCCTAATTTCAAGTCCATGGACATGATGAGCTTCGTTTCTCTCAAGGCCGAATTGTGAAATCCAAATCCAAGCAATTGAAGTCAAAACTCAACTTCTTCGTTCAAGACTTTATCATGAAGAAATTTCGAGAAAAAAAGTTGAAAATCCAAGACAATGGATTTGGAGTTCAATACAGAGCGAGGATAAATTAGAAGGGATCAATTTTGTTTTTGGACTTAAAATATCAGTCCATGATGACAAGTAACACCCCCTAACCCTTATTCATTTTCGGAACAGAGTTACGGAGCATTACCAGATATTTCAAAACAAATACAAACATTTCACAATTTAATAAGCATACATTACATAAATTAATCATATAGTCCCATTTTAGGGTCCTCGAGGCCCAAAATACATGTTAGAATCAAATCGGGACTCAATCGGAAACTCAGAGAATTTTTCACGAAATTTCAAAAATTTTCCTAGGTGTAGGGCTCACACGCCCATGTGTTCAAGGGACACGCCCGTGTGACCCTATGACATGCCCGTGCTTCAAGCCGTGTTCTACCCCGTGTAACTCCCTGACTTACCTCACATGGCCAAGCCACACGCCCATGTGCTAGGCCGTGTCCCTCACACGGTATTCTATTTTGAAAATTTTAAATTGCAGGGGACACATGGCCTATCCACAAGCCCATGTGTAAGCCGCGTGTCTCACACGATCTGGTCACACGCCCGTGTGCCAGGCCGTGTGTGTAACAGCCCATTTTTCGGTGGAATCGAAACAGTGGTTTCGGGACCATAAATTCGAGTCGAAAAATAAAATTTATTTTTATTTTACTATATGATCCATATTATACTAGAAATGACATGTGAAATTTTTGGTACGGAAATTTTATCAATTTAGTGCTTAATTACGAGAAGGACTAAATCGCATAAAATGTGAAAGTTGAATTCTAGTAGCTATAAGGATTAAATAGCTATGGAATCCAAAACTAGAGGTCCTTATATGGTAATTATATGATTAATAAAATTATGTAGATTTTTCTTTGTGACTCATCCATGGAAATATAGAAAAAGGGTAATGACTAAATTGGAAAGTGAGAATTTTAATTAATTAAAGGATGATAAAATAGATATCATCTTATTTTCTCATCTTCTTCCACAAAATAAAACATGGAAACCCTAGGAGAGAGAGAAGAAACTTTCATGGTCAAATTGGGTAGGTTTCCTTATCCCGTTTTTAGTAATTTTGATATTTTTAGAATCGAGATAGCTTAATCTCTCTATTTGGGGGATTAATTTGAAAAGTTATCAAAGTACGAAAATGGGTCATGGATGTATATGCTAGAAATTAGAAATTTATGGTAGAAAATGAAAGATTATTGATAGATAAACAACTTTTACAAAGTGACTTTTGATGAAAACATGATTTAGGGACTAAAATGAAAAGTTGTAAAATTTGAAGAAAAATTCTAAAATTTTATGAATACATGTGCTGTAAAATTTTTAATGGGGCTTTGGTTAGGCTTGGAATAGGGAGTAATTTGCACAAGTTTCATTTTCTGAGCCTAGGGACGAAAATGAAATTTATGGAAAAGTTAGGGGCAAAATAGTAATTTTGCCTAGGATGAAAATTTAGTCCACATGGATGTAAAATATGATAAATTTGTAACGCCCCAAAATTCTTATATTTTTTTCTGTTAAAATGAAACATAAATGTGTATCTGCTTCAGTGGCTAAGTGTTTTGGGTGTTTGTAAGATGTCTCAAGTTCAAGCCTTAACTTTGGTAAATTTTTGAATTTTTTTGACTTAAGCCTTCTATTTACTCAATGGGCTTATATTCAATTATTTTTAATTCCATATCCGAATGAGCCTGCTGGTTCGAGTGATAAGGGAGTCTGTGTGTTGCGTGGAGGTCTTGTGTTCGAATCCCAACAAGAGCATGGGTATTAATTTTTGCTCTGTTATTTGGAAGAGTTTCAGTGGAGTTGGGATTCTGAAAGTGGGGATTAGTGGGAGGAAAATATGGGATTTGGGAGTTAGTCTGGTAAAATCCTTTTTGTTTTCAAAATTAAATTTCTTTTTCCCAAAAGTTTCCCCTCATTCCAAAAAATAGTTGACATTAGTTCTTTTTCTTCTTCTTCTTTTTTCCAAATTTCATTCTATTTCCAATTCTGCTGATTTTGCTGTGGAATTTCTATGTTTTTGAGTTTTTCGTTATCCTTCGTTCGTGTGGTAAGTGACGTTTTTAAGCATTCTGTAACTATTGTTTCCCTACTGGGGCTTGAGTATATCTTTTGTTTGGAGGCATCGTGAGTAGTTATGGATTGACTTCTGTCAATTTTGTGTAGGAGAAGGTGGTGGTGAAGGAGAGTCACTCTGACGGTTTGGATCATACCGATATTCTCTGTTCATCGACGGTGAGTCTCGCGTGTTATTTCGAGATTAAGAGTTGAATCTCTAAAAATCTTCTAAATGGTCTACGGATTACTGCTTTTAGGTTTCGGAGTGCTTGGAGTTGCTGTTGCATCAAAACCATATCAGGTATGTTCTCGAAACGCAGAAATCGAGCTTTCGACAAAAGCCGAAAAAGGCCACTGTTGACGCCACACGGGCGTGTGGTCACCCGTGTGGCAGGCCGTGTGCGACAACACGGTCGTGTGATCGATGAAGGCCAGGCCATGCGCAAGACAGGGCCGTGTGATGGCCGAGGTGTGGCCGTGTGGGCCACACGGGCTAAACCGAACTGGACTTGTGGGCCACACGGGCGTATGATATCTGGGCCAGGCCGTGTGATCCACACAGGCAAGGCCAGTCTGGGCGTGCGGGCCACATGCCCAAGCCACATGGACGTGTGGGCCCATTTAGTGTAAATGTTTCCTAGGGTTGCACGGGTCGCCCAAGTCGACTGTGAACCTACTGTAGGGTCGGTAAGCGCTACTTAGACCCTAAATCGCGTGATCTGATTATATAATGTGTGTATTGAGCATGTTAAATTTAAGCATGTTTACTGATCTGTATATATGACTAATAATTGAATTTTATCATGTAAGCATGTATCTCTGTATGTTTGCTTTTAGCATGTTTAGTTGCATCTGCATTGGGGTGAGATAATTGATTATTGGAGGAAGTGTACTGAAAGGCTTTCATGCCTATTATCTGACAGCTTAGCTGCAATATTACTGATATGTGCCGCATTCGGTACTGTAACACCCCTAACCCGTATCCATCGCCAGTACAGGGTTACGGAGCATTACTGGAGATTTCAGAACAATCACAGATAATTGTGATATTTACTATTCATAACAAAACTGCCCACTTGAGTTATAGTCACTAAATTATTTATATCTTTAGCTACAGAATTCTAAATTAAGATCCGCTTGATTTTTCTGAAACTAGACTCAATCTAAATTATTTATATTTTTCAGAATTTATGGTTTAGCCAATAAGTACAGTTAATTCTTCAAATTCATCCCTGTCCTGCTGTTTCGACCTTTCTTCACTAAAAATTAATTATCTCTTAGTAAGGGATTCGGATGATGTTCCCGTTTATTTCTCTTAAAACTAGACTCATTAAGAAATTAAACATATAAATTTAAACCCCCAAGTATTTTTATACAATTTTTAATTATTTTCCAAAGTCAGAATAGGGGAACCCGAAATCATTCTGACCTTGTCTCACAAAAATTTAAATATATCATAAAATGAAATTCTTTTGCTTACACTGTTTCTTCTATGTAAAACTAGACTCAATAGGATTTAATTTCATATTTTATTCAACCTCTAATTCGATTTCCACAATTTTTGGTGATTTTTCAAAGTTATACTATTGCTGCCGTCCAAAACTGTTTTAATGCTAATTTTACTCTTACATGTTTTCTTTGTATTAACTTCATTTAGACATACATAACACCAAATCATATCCATAACTAGCCATTCCAATAGCTTATCAAATATTTACAAGCCATTCATTGGCCAAGTTAACCTATACATCAACAATAAAGACTTAAACATATCATTTCCTTACCTTCATATACATGCTCATAACATCATACTTTATCAAGCCCACACATACCCAATCACATTCAACATAACAACTTCCCACATGTATCATCTAGTCTAATTTAATTAACATACCATTATAAACCACATCACACAATCACATTGGCATAGGCATATGAGTAATTAATATGCTTGCAACCCATTAGCCAATATAAGCCAATTTATATGGCTACATACCAAATCAAATCCTTAATCATTACAAGCCAATACATTTGGCCATATCATAATGACACATACACAAAATGGCCAAGTCCCTATACATGCCATAGACTCAAGGTTTGCGTTCATTTACCCAACATGATAGCTTGATAGTGTGATAGCATCTCCGGCGATCTCCAACCCGAGCTAGTTTGGTGACACTATGAGGCATAGGAAAGGAAGGGGAGTAAGCTATATAGCTTAGAAAGTTCACATGCAAATAAATAGCAACATAATCATGAATATCATACAATTAACATAACATAATTTACATATATGTCATCATAGTTTCATAGGCATAACTTACTCATTTTCAATCTTACCAAAATTTCATCACATACCGAGCTCATTCATATGAATTTTTCGTACATACCTGTACCAACTCGTAACATATCATACTCTTTCTCATCTTTGGCATAATCTTTGAATTACCCGTTGAACCACTTGGAATACTAAAGGATACTCGGGAATCTCATACGCAATGTACCATACCAACGCCATATCCCAAACATGGTCTTACATGAAAATCTCATATCGATGCCAATAGCCCAGCTATGGTCTTACACGAAGTCTCATATCGACGCCATATCCCAGATATGGTCTTATACGAAATCTCATAATGATGCCATATCCCAGATATGGTCTTATACGTAATCTCAGTGACCCTAATGTCATGACATTTGTATCCTATTTATTCCTAAGGTTCAAACGGGATTTTCTCATTTTTCATATCATCGTCATTTGTATCCACATTGTCATTTATACAATTCATATAGTAATAAAACATTTAAAATACAATTGTAACATTGCATTATTTACACATGAACTTACCTCGACACAAGAATGGCCAAATGGCCTAATCGTCACATACTTTGTTTTTCCCTCGTTCTAGGTCCGAACCTCGATTTTATTGATCTATAATATCACATTTGACTTATTTAATCATTATACTATTCACTTAGCCCAAAATCACATTTTGGAAAAATTTATATTTTTGCCCTTAAACTTTGTCATATTTATATTTTAGTCCCTAGGCTCGTAAAATGATTTTCATTCAATTTATTTGTACTTTAAGCCTAGCCGAACCATTTTAATGCTTATAGCAGCCCATATTTTCCATTACAACATATTTTTACAACACTTTTTATACTATTTTACAAATAGGTCCTTTTTATGCACTTTCATCAAAAATCACTTAGCAAAAGTTGTTTATCTAACATTAAACTTGCATAATCTACCATTAAACAAAAAAATACACAAATTTATAACATGGTTCAAACCCTAAACCTTCATCATATCTCAAATTAATGGTAGAAATAGATAGATCATATTATAAGGATTTCAAAAACATGAAAATCATTAAAAACGGGGCTAGAACGGACTTACAATCGAGCTTGAAACCTTGAAAAACCCTAGCCATGGTTTCCTCTTGCAAATTTCGGCCAAGGAGGAAGATGGAAAAATTTTTGGGTTTTTATTTTGTTTTTTAAATAATTTAATTACTAAATGACCAAAATGCCCCTAACTTAAAAATATTCTATTTCGCCTATTTCATATCCATTTTTGTCCAAAAAATTATCCAATGGTCTAATTACCTTTTAAGTACCTCCAATTTAAAATTTCATAGCAATTAAACACGTCTAGCTTCTAGAACTCAAGTTTTGCAATTTTTACGATTTAGTCCCTTTGACTAAATTCAGTGCCCAAACGTCAAAATTTTTGAATGAAATTTTCACGAAATCATTCTATAAAACTGTATATCATAAAAATATAAGAATATTAAATTTTTCCTCGTCGAATTTGTGGCCCCGAAACCACTGTTCTAACTAGACCCAAAATCGGGCTGTTACAGGTACGACCTGATGTGTAGGGGCTGGGTGGGTGTTTTAAACCCCACATGGTGTGTAAGGATGGTTGGAGATGGTGTGTAGAGGCTAGTGGGTAGGATACTGATTTTTGTTCTTTGTATGCATATCAGATCTAAGACGGGCTACACACAATTTAAACTCAAATCGATCAGAAGGGGCTTAGCCCCATGCGCATTTGGTGATAATCGTTGTTAGACTGTATGTATGTCTTCTGTGGGGATTACACACTGAGTTTACGTAAACTCACCCATTTCTGTTTTAACTGTACAGGTAATCCCCAGACTTAGACGGATCGGTGTGGCAGAGGACTCAACGGTGACCACATGTTTATTGAACAACTTTAATAATCATTAAGGTTTTATTTCCTATTTTGTTTAAGGTATTTTTGTTGTAATTTGAGACTTTTTGGACTATTTGCCTTTATTTTGGGATTTTAACTGATTTCATGGATTTTTAAACTGCAAAACTCAACGAATACTCGGTTTAATTAAAAATAACATTTTTCCTAAACACGAATGATTTTCTTTAAAATATCACGGTTTAAAAAGCTTCTGCTACAGAATATGTTTTTTTAAACGAATCGAATTAACGATAAAATACTTTTGAAGTTGACGAGGGATAAATAGAAGCTAATAAACGGAAATGGTCTTAACTTGATAAACTCGATTTCAAATTCCATTCCATGTGACATCACCAGATTCGGCCATAACGTCTAGGCCGGGTTTGGGGTGTTACATTTAGTGGTATCAGAGCCAAGTTACAAAACTCGGCTGTGGATTTTGGGTTTTTAAAACTTGGTTTTTAAAGAACTGATTTTCAAATAATTTGAAATGATTTGACTAAGAATGTGGTACACCGAGTCTCCGGCGCCGATCCTGTAAGTATTCTGATAAACTGTTATGATATTGTAGATAGTCTGTTCTGAAAACACTCTAGTTAGTGTATACTAAAATTGTAGTGAAATTGAAACTAATAGAGACTGTACTTGCGAAAAATAAATTTTGAATTTATGATACTGCTTACATAAAACATCTTTTAATAAATACTGAAACTGTAACTGATTCATAAAATTCGTAATATAGATAAATTTGAATAGATATGAGCGCACGAGGTATCCGTGGACGTGGTACTTGAGGCCGATGTAGAGGCCGTAGGGGGCTCGAGCTGAGTCATCTTCTCTGGGTAGCATGCCGAACCTAGATACGAGTGAGACGCTGGTGTCACATGTTACGGACACTAGGTCTCATGATCGCATGGATAGGGACGACGCATTGTCCCAGGCTATGTTAAGGGTATTGGAGAGGGTCGCTGGGCCCAACACTGGATCTGGGGGCCGAGGGTCAGTTACGGAACGACTTTGGTCTAATAGAGCTGAACTTTTTAGGGGTGTCACTAGAGTCGCCCCTAATGTAGCTGAGTACTGAATGGAGGCTAATGAGAGGATAATGGATGATTTAAACTGTACCCTTGAGCAGAAATTGAAGGGTGCAGTCTCGCTGCTTCGCGATAAGGCCTACTAGTGGTGGCTGACTGTTAAGGAGGGCACTCAGCCCGATCGTCTATCTTGGGAGTTCTTTAAGTCTGCCTTCCAAGGAAAGTATGTGGGAACAAGTTACATCAATGCTCGTAGACGTGAATTTCTGAATCTCACTTAGGGAGACCGATCTGTGGCCGAGTATGAGGTCAAATTACTGAGGCTGAGCCGCTATGCTTGAGGCATGGTGGCAGATGAGTATGAGAGATGTGTCTGTTTTGAGGACGGCCTTAGGGATAGTCTGAGGGTACTGATAGCTCCACAGAGGGAGTAAGAGTTCTCTGTTCTGGTAGAGAAGGTGAAGATCGCCGAAGGGGTTAAGCGCGCTGAGCGCCAAAACAAATATCGTGAGAGGGGTAAGAATAAGAGGGATTCGGAGCCCTCGAGTTCAGTACAAAGGCTTAAGAAAAATGCCAGGACTGATAGGCCGATTAGAGCTGGGCCCCCTGTTGCTTCTACTGGATTGCAGCCGTGTGGAGATTATGGTAGACGCTATCAGGGTGAGTCTTGGAGGAGGACTGGGCGTGTTTGAGGTGTGGGTCATTAGAGCACCGCATTCATGAGTGTCTGCTGAGGGTCGATCAAGTGCAAACTTCAGGTTTTGGTATTGCGCAGCCACAGAGGGTAGTTCAGCAACCACTGAGGGGCCGTGGTCAGGATAGGGGTGGTAACGGTATGGGCCGTGAACAGAGAGCACCAGGTAGAGGTGCTGGACAGACTGAGGTGAGGTAGCCTGCTCTCTTTTATGCTGCTCAACGCCGAGAGGATCGAGATGCTCCAAATGTCATTACCGGTACGTTCTTAATTTATGATGTACCTTATTTTACTTTGATAGACATAGGTTCCACACATTCCTATGTAGCTAGCACTGTATCTGGAAACTTGGGGATTTTGGTTGAGAGTACTTCTAGTGAGGTGATTGTACTGAGTCTACTAGGGCAATCGGTTCGGGTTAGCAAACTGTATAGGGATATTCTGCTAGTGGTTCAAGGGTCGGTATTTCTGGCTAATCTGATGGAGCTTCCGTTTGGGGAGTTTGACCTGATTCTGGGTATGGATTGGTTGGTGAAACACTGTGTCAGTCTGGACTGTGCGACTAAGAGGGTCGTCTTGAGAACTTAGGAGGATAATGAAGTAGTCATGACTGGAGAACGTCAGAATTATTTGGCTAATGTGATCTCTACACTGGTGGCTGAGAAACTGGTTCGTAAGGGGTGTGAGGCGTTCCTGGCCTATATTAATGTTTTTGTTTCTAAGGACTCTACTGTAAAGGACATCAGAACTGTAAGGGATTTTCCAGACATTTTTCCTGAGGAGTTACCGGGTTTACCTCCGAATCGGGAAGTAGAATTTGGGATTGAGCTTCTTTCTGGTACATCTCTAGTGTCTATCGCCCCCTATCGAATGGCACTGAAAGAGCTTATAGAGCTTAAGGCTCAACTGCAGGAGTTGTTAGACCGTGGCTTCATTCGTCCTAGTGTGTCTCCGTGGGGAGCACCAGTGTTGTTTGTTAAGAAAAAAGATGGGACCACGAGGATGTGCATAGACTATCGGCTATTGAACAAGCTGACCATTAAGAACAAATATCCAGTTCTGAGGATCGACGACATATTGGTTTATTCTAAGACTGAGGATGAACATGACGAGCACCTTAGAGTGGTTCTTCAGACTTTGAGGGAAAATCGGCTCTATGCTAAATTTAGCAAGTGCGAATTTTGGTTACAAGAGGTAACATTTCTGGGACACGTGGTTTCTGCTGAGGGGATCCGAGTCGATCCTTGAAAGATAGAGGCTGTACTGGATTGGAAACAGTCCAAGAACGTGTCTGAGATCTGCAGTTTTCTGGGTCTGGCGGGTTATTATCGTTATTTTTTTGAGGGATTCTCGTTGATTGTTGCACCGTTGACTAAACTTTTGTGTAAGGGTGTATCATTTGTATGGGTGATGTCTGAGAAGAGAGCTTTGAAAAGCTCAACATCTATTCGACTCGAGCCCTGCTCTGTTACGTCTGACTGAATCTGGGAAGGAGTTTGTGGTATACAGTGATGCATCGTATGTCGATTTGGGATGTGTTCTGATGTAGGATGGTAAGGTTGTAGCATATGCGTCTCGTCAGCTCAAGATGCATGAGGCAAACTATTAGACGCATGATTTGGAATTGGCCACCTTAGTCTTTGCTTTGGAAATCTGGAGGCACTATCTGTACGGCGAGAGGCGTATTATCTACATTGATCACAAAAGCCTTAAGTACCTCCTAACTCAGAAGGAGTTGAATCTTAGGCAGCGTAGATGGATTGAACTGCTTAAGGACTATGACTATACTATTGAGTATCATCCTAGCAAGGCCATTGTGGTGGCCGATGCGTTGAGCCGTAGGGCGATGACTAATCTAAGAGCGATGTTCGCTCGACTTAGTTTGTTCGACGATGGAGGTTTGTTGGATGAGCTGCAGGTTAAGTCGACTTCGATAGAACAGATTCGGGATAGGCAGTTAGAGGATGATTCGTTGGGTCTATGATTTCGTCAAGTTGAGAGTGGCAGCACTACGGACTTTGGGCTGAATAATGATAGGGCACTCTGTTTTCGTGGTCGGATTTGTGTGCCAAATAATACTGATCTGAGGATGTCCATTCTGAGGGAGGGGCATAGTAGCCCTTTTGCTATGCATCCCTGTGGGAATAAAATGTACCGAGATCTTCGAGAACTGTACTGGTGGCCAGGTTTGAAATGGGAGGTTACTGATTTTGTGGCACGATGTTTGACATGCCAGCAGGTTAAGGCTGAGCATCAGTTACCTTCAGGTTTGCTGCAGCTGGGTAAGATTCCGCTATGAAAGTTGGAGCGAGTAACGATGGACTTTGTTAGTGGGTTGCCTCTGACACCCACAAAGAAGGATTCTGTTTGGGTCCTCGTGGATCGATTGACCAAGTCTGCGCACTTCATTCTGGTTAGGACCGAATATACTCTTCAGAAGTTGGCGAAGTCTACATTTCTGATATAGTGAGACTGCATGGGGTACCGGTCTCAATCATTTCTGATAGGGATCCTCGCTTCATGTCTCGGTTCTGGAAAAAGTTACATGAAACTCTGAGTTCGAGATGGACTTGATGATCTGCGTTCCATCTTCAGACCGATGATCAATCTGAGAGGGTGATTCAGATCTGGAGGATATGTGGAGGAGTTGTGTGATTGATTTTTGAGGCAGTTGGGAGGATTATCTGCTGTTAGCCGAGTTCACCTACAATAACAGTTTCCAGTCAAGTATTCAGATGGCACCTTACGAGGCTCTGTATGGTCGTAAGTGTTGTACTCCTTTGTGTTGGACTGAGTTGGGTGAACGTCAGGTTTTGGGTCCTAAGCTGGTTTCTGAGACTGAGGTAAGGTACGACTAATTCGGGATCGTTTGAAGGCGGCATCTGATAGACAGAAGTCTTATGCAGATCTGAAGAGGCGTGAGATTTAGTATTCTATGAGGGACTTCGTGTTTCTTAAGGTCTCTCCGTGGAAAAAAGTTTTGAGGTTCGGTCGTAAGGGCAAGTTGAGCCCTAGGTTTATTGGGCCTTACCGAATTCTGAAGCGAGTGGGACCAGTCGCTTATCAGTTGGAGTTACCTCCAGAGCTAGACCGTATTCATGACATATTCCACATCTCGATGTTGAGGTGTTACCGCTCTAATCCTACTCATATTGTTCCTGTTGAAGAGATTGAGGTTAGGCCAGATATGACCTTCGAGGAGAAGCCGGTTCAGATTCTGGATCGCGATGTAAAGGTTTTTCGGAAGAAGTTTATCCCTTTAGTGAAGGTGCTATGGTAGAATCATAGCACTGAGGAGGCCACGTGGGAGCCTGAGGATGCGATACATCAGCAGTATCCTCATCTATTCTGATCAGGTAAATTTTGGGGCCGGAATTTTCTTTTAGGGGGTAGAGTTGTAACGCCCCAAAATTCTTATTTTTGTTTCTGTTAAAATGTGACATAAATGTGTATCTGCTTCAGTGGTTAAGTGTTCTGGGTGTGTGTGTGAGGTCCTAAGTTCAAGCCTTACCTTTGGTAAATTTTGGAATTTTTCTGACTTAAGCCTTCTATTTACTTGATGGGCTTATATTTAATTATTTGTAATGCCATATCAGAATGAGTCTGCTGGTTCGAGTGGTAAGGGAGTCTGTGTGTTGCGTGGAGGTCCTGTGTTCGAATCTCAACGAGAGCGTGGGTATTAATTTTTGCTCTGTTATTTGGAAGAGTTTCGGTGGAGTTGGGTTTCTGAAAGTGGGGATTAGTGGGAGGAAAAAATGGGATTTGGGAGTTAGTCTGGTAAAATCCTTTTTGTTTTCAAAATTAAATTTCTTTTTCCCAAATGTTTCCCCTATTTCCCAAAAATAGTTGACGTCAGTTCTTTTTTTTCTTTTTTTTCTTCAAAATTTCGTTCTATTTCCAATTCTGCCAATTTTGTTGTGGAATTCCTGCGTTTTTGAGTTTTTCGTTATCCTGCGTTCGTGTGGTAAGTGACGTTTTTAAACATTCTGTAACTACTGTTTCCCTACCGGGGCTTGAGTATATCTATTGTATGGTGGCATCGTGAGTAGTTATGGATTGACTTCTGTCAATTTTGTGTAGGAGAAGGCGGTGGTGAAGTAGAGTCACTCTAACGGTTTTGATCGTACCGATATTCTCTTTTCGTCGACGGTGAGTCACGTGTGTTATTTCGGGATTAAGAGTTGAATCGCTAAAAGTCTTCTAAATGGTCTATGGATTGCTATTTTTAGGTTTTGGAGTGCTTGGAGTTGCTATTGCATTGAAACCATATCAGGTGTGTTCTCAAAACGTAGAAATTGAGCTTTCGGTAAAAGTCGAAAAAGGCCACTGTCGATGCCACACGGGCGTGTGGTCACCCGTGTGGTAGGCCGTGTGCCACAACACGGTCGTGTGATCGACGAAGGCCAGGCCATGCGTAAGACACGACCGTGTAATGGCCACACGGACTAAACCGAACTAGACGTGTGGGCCACACTAGCGTGTGATATCTGGGCCAGGCTGTGTGATCTACACGGACAAGGCTAGTCTGGGCGTGCGGGCCACACAGGCGTGTGGGCCCACACGGGTAAGCCATATGGGCGTGTGGGCCCATTTAGCGTAAATGTTTCCTAGGGTTGCACGGGTCACCCAAGTCAACTGTGAACCTACTGTAGGGTCGGTAAGCGCTACTTAGACCCTAAATCGCGTGATCTGATTATATAATATGTGTATTGAGCATGTTAAATTTAAGCATGTCTACTGATCTGTATGTATGACTAATAACTGAATTTTAGCATGTAAGCATGTATCTCTGTATGTATGCATTTAGCATGTTTAGTTGCATCTGCATTGGGGTGGGATGATTGATTATTGGAGGAAGTGTACTGAAAGGCTTTCATGCCTATTATCCGCAAACTCGGCTACAATATTATTGATACGTGCCGCATTCGCACGACACTGTGTGTGTAGGGCTGGGTGGGTGTTTTAAACCCCAAATGGTGTGTAAGGATAGTCGGAGATGGTGTGTAAAGGCTGGTGGGTAGGATCTCGATTTACATTCGCATGCATGCATCAGATTCGAGATGGGCTACGACCCTAATTTAAACTCAAATCGACCGTAAGAAGGGCTTAAGCCCTGCATGATTTGATTGATAAATCGTTGTTCGACTGTATGCATGTCTTCTGTGGGGATTACACATTGAGTTTACGTAAACTCACCCATTTCTGTTTTAACTGTACATGTAATCCCCAGACTTAGACAGATCGATACGGCGGAGGACTCAACGGTGACCACATGTTTATTGAACAACATTAATAATCATTAAGGTTTTATTTCCTATTTTGTTTAAGGTATTTTTGTTGTAATTTGGGAATTTTTGGACTGTTTGCCTTTACTTTGAAATTTTAACTGATTTCATGGATTTTTAAACTGCAAAACTCAATGAAAACTCGGTTTAATTAAAAATAACGTTTTTCCTAAACGCGAACGATTTTTTTTAAAATATCACGGTTTAAAAAGTTTCCGCTACAGAATATGTTTTTTTAAACGAATCGAATTAACGAAAAAATACTTTTGAAATTAACGAGGGATAAATAGAAGCTAATAAACGGAAACGATCTTAACTTGATAAACTCGATTTCAAATTCCTGATTTGTACGCCTCGAGTGTACTACATGTGTATCCATCAATAATTTAAATAAATTCAACGGGCAAAGTTCTGATAAGGGCAAATATGAATTTAAGAAAAATTGACATAGAATGATATATATATATATATATGATACGGAAATATGATATGAAGAGAATATTACATGAAATACAAGAAAAGATGATATTTGTACATGGAAGTTATTAGATGAAAATATTCATCCTTGGTTATAGACTTGTACACTTTGAATGTACCATTACTCATGTGACATTGATATTACGAGTATTATGAATAAAGTTCTGATATGAAATAATCTGAACTCGAGATGAGTTATATGAAAATATACTTGAGCTATATCAATGTGATTTATACATGTTGTGGAAAGTATATATGTGCATGAAAACTTGATTGTTGTTGAGCTCATACTTGTTTTTGCTGTTATTATGGAATATATGGCTAACAAGGGCAATGAGGATGTGTGTAGGTCTTGAGGTCAAATTAAGTGAATATGCCTTACATAGTTACCTCAAAATAGGATGAATGGTAAGTTAAGTACCATGTTATACGAACTTACTAAGTATACAATGCTTACCCTGTTTTATTTTCCCCTGTTTTAGAGTAAATCGAAAGCTTGTTGGATTGGAAGCTCGGCGGAGATCACTCACACTATCCACCGGCCCATGACGGTACAATACGGTAAATCAATTATGGTTGTAATGGCATGTATAGGATATGTTGGCCATATTGGCATGTAAATGTAAATGATGCTTGTAATCTAGCCATTGGAATGGCTAGCAATGGTTTGATTTGATATATTTGTAATGTCATACTATGAAAGCTACACATTTGTTAAGTAATTGATCAAATTATGCCTATCATATGGACTAAACCAAGGAAAGATAATAAACATGTAGGCATGCAATGATAGGCCATGTTGAATGATGAAATTTGCTTATTTGAATGCTTGAAATTGTTGGTAATTGAATGTGAGTTTAAGTGCAAGTCATTGGTGTGATTTTGGGTGAGAAAGGAAGCTAGAAACGGCTTTATTTTGTCCACAGGGGCATGTGTCTAGACCGTGTGTGACACACAGCCTACCCTATGGGCGTGTGGCCTGGCCGTGTGTCCCCTGCACCTTAAATTTGAGAAAACAGAATTCTCATAATTGAGCACACGGGCAGAGACACGGGCGTGTGTCTCAGCCGTGTGGGAGACACGGCCTTGAACACGAGCGTGTGTCTTGGCCGTGTGAAGCTTGCACCTAATTTGAATTGAATTAAATAATCACACGGGCGTGTGGTATGGCCGTGTGGCGTAAGTCAGAGAGCACCCTAAATCGAACATGGCCTGCAGCACGGACGTGTGAGCCCTGCACCTTGGAAAATTTTGGAATTTCGCAAAAAATTCCCTGAGTTCCCGATTTAGTCCCGACTTGATTCTAATGCTCGTATTGGGCCTCGAGGTTCCATTTAAAGGACATTATGAATGACCTCGGTTAATGAATAGTAACTTGCCTAAATTAATCGATAAATGTTTTGAATGTTTTGGTAACACTCCGAAACCCTGTTCTGGCGACGGATACGGGTTAGGGGTGTTACAGTGTGGACTTAAAATGAGTCTTATTTATTAAATTTTACCAACCCTGCAATCTTAAACCATAAGCAATTCAACAACCAATTGTTCAACCAATCCAAAACATAATCAAATACATCCAAAACATGACAAATAATTAATTTAATAAACTAACCGATGTATATTCATAAATACTTCATATGTTTTATCCAAATCAATCTAAATTTGCATATAAAAAATTCATTCATACTTTAACCAAAATATGCCATTTCTTCACCTTAACAAACACATAACTTATATTTATGCATATAAAACCAACCATTGTCACAATATAACGTCATTTATAATCATTTTCCAAAATAACAAACATAACATCCTAGGTACATGCCATTTACCAAAAAGAAATGTACTTCACCACAATGAGTTTGGGATCGGCCTTAAATGCTAATTCAATGTTCGAACTTTAACCTAACCTGCGCACGGAAAAAAAATCGTACACTGAGTATAAACTCAGTGGTATTTCTATAATCCGAATACTTTAAATAAATAACATTGTATAAAATATACACTTTAACAATACATTAACATTAACTAATTAATAAATCAATTCATCTATTATTGCTTTCTTTTCTCATCAATAGCTTTCTCACTTTGATTCACATATCAATTGGCAATAACAATACTCTTTTCATGAACTCTTAGTCCATGTATCACTATTGTACAATCCAAATCAATATCCAATTTCAAATTCACATTCATTGTCATTCAATATCAATCTTATTTCCAATTTATTTATTAACCCCTATTAACAAGACTCGGACTTTGGCAGATATACGGATCCAACCAAAACACACCAGTATAAGTATGGCACCTAGTGTCTCATCGGATAATTCGAAGTAAAAGTTAACACCCAGTGTCTCATTGGCCTTGCCGAAGTAAGTTGGTACCCAGTGTCTCATCGACTCGAAGTCGAAGTATCCCTTAATACTTCCAATCCTATGGCATGCCAACTATATCCGACTCAGCCTGATACAGTTAATAGGGTTTCTAAATCACTTTTCAATTTTCCAATCAATACACATTTCAATTCAAATAATCACATATACTCATAATTCAACTCAATTAAATTTTCATATTTCAATATAATCAATACCCAATATCCACATTCACATTAATCACAAATCCACTTATATGCAATTCAATATCAACAATACTAATACTCACCTTAGTTTCACTTACCATGCACATTAAATAATAAATTCAACAAATAATTATTAGATTCGGATTATAGAAATACAAACCAAAATTTTTGAGCTAATCCTTGTTGACTTTGTCTTTTACTTTCCTAGCCGAGGTCTCCGGCTCAACGTTTGCTACGGAATTAAAATAATTAAAAATCATCAATACAACACAATTTAACATTGAATATTTCAATTTATACACAACTTTTGTCTGAATTCCAATTTAATCCTTAAATTAAACTAATTTTTTTTCTTACAAAACTAATTTCATATCTCAATCCAATTTCCACTTTAATCTAATTTCAACTCCCTAATTTCATCACAAAACCCTAATTTTGAAATTCTCTCAATTTAGTCCCTATTACTTAAAACTTATAATTTAATTTACAATCCAATCTATATTTCTATTCTAACTTGAAATTCAATCAATTTAATCCCTAATTCTTCAATTTATTCAACATGAACAACTTCTAAACATTTATTAACTTTCAAAATTTCAACATAAATCAAGTAATATTTTTTTCTAGGATTCCAAAAACTCAAAAATTACAAGAAAAGGGGCTAAATTGACTTACCACTTAAGCTTCAAACCTTGAAACCCTAATTTTTCCCTTTCTTTTTCTTTCTTTTTCTTTCTCCCCTGTTCTTCTCTGTTTCGTTTCAATATTCTCTCTTTTTCTATCTTTATTTCTTTTATTTGTTTTTAATTATATAATATAATATAATTTAATAACATTTACTTATATTATAAGTAAATATATAATAATTACTAATATATGTTTATTATTATTCCATATGTATTTCACTATTACCACACACTTGGCACTTATGGTTTAATTGCTAATTTAGTCCCTTCATTTTTCTCTATTCTATAATTCAACTTTTACCCTATATTCAATCTAGTCCTTATACCTAATTACTCTTAATTCAAGCTAATTCACCTAGCCAAAACCTAATTAACCATACAACTAACCTCGTAAATATTTTTAATAAATATTTACGAGTCCGTTTTACGAAAACGGTGACCCGAAAATGCACTTTCTGATATCCGTAAATTTCGGGTCGTTACATGACAAGCCCATGTAGAAGATGTTAACAAGCTTAGGCATTACACTTCAAAAACCCCAATCAAGCCCACACACCTAGCCATGTTATAATCAATTGACTTGCGGGGCATTTTTGAAAGGGATCTAGGCATTTTTGGGTCAATGTGTCTCTTGTCAATAAAAAATTTCTCTCTTAGCTTCACAATGAACTTTGAATCACTTAATTTCGAGTTCAGAAACTCAAGTTAAGATCGTTTTAGTAAAGATTGCGCGAGCAAACTTTCTGAATGAGATTAGTACGGAAATTATGAGTTTTGGATTTTTATTCAAGTTTAAATCATATTGGATTCGAGTTTTGGGCTTAATTTTTATTATATATGAGTCCAATATTATATTTATTAAGTTTTATTATTTTATTGTTTCGAATTTTGGATAATTTCTAAGTATTTCAAGTTACTTAAGTGTTCTGTATCAGGAAGAAAGTTTAGTTTAAAGCTACTTCTTGTTTAGATTAACTAAAGTTTCAGTATACTTGAGAGTTTTATTTAGATGTACTTAGCTCGCATGTATAAAGTCCTCTTCATTGTACACAATTCAATCAATTCATTCATTATTCACTTTGAGTTAATAAAATTCTCTTTGAGTTTTTTTTTTTAGAAGAGTTCTAACAATCTTTCCAGATTGTAGGGATCATCTTCAAGCTTTTTCTTATCAAGTTTTTTTTGTTGGAGGAAAAATTAAAACCGTTTGAAGGGGGTTGTGGATTCATTTTGTTTCCAAAGCTCCTTAGGACTTTTACACGTCACTTTTATCTTTTTCATCTATCTTCTTTATTCTATTTTATTCTTGTTTAACTGTTCAAAATGTTTGACTTATTTAATTGCTCCTTTTTTTATCTTTATTATTTATTTCAATTGTTACCTTTAATTCTTATATTTGACTTGTAATTGTTTGTGTTCAGGTTGTATCAAACTCAAGTTTTTCTTCATTCGTCTAAAGCCCTAAATCAAATTCGTGATTTGAACAAATTTACGATCATATTCTGCTCTTCTTCATATCAATTTACTTCACTTTCTAAATTTAGTGCCTTAAAAGAGTGTTTTTACTTTAGCTTTTTAAATTCATTCTCTTCAAAGATTCCTAAACCACTTACTCTAGCTTTTTTTATTTAGGAGATTTTCAATTTGTTTGTAACTTTTTAATTTTAGTGCTTTAAAAAATCTTAAAATATTTACTCTAGTATTTTTGTACTAGGAGATTCTGAATAAGAGTTTAGTAAAATTTTTTGAGATTTTCAATTTAAAAGTTTTTTTTTAAAAAAGAAAAGGTAAATTACATCAAATCAAATGCATAAAAGCACCACTCTCTTTGTCTTTTTGTAATAACTCTAAAATTTCTTTAGGGGCCTCATCAAAGACCTATAGACTTGCTTTTCACGTCAGACTAAGTTTAGCCAGTCTATTCGCAACCAAGTTCTGTTCTCTCGGCATATGTCTGATCTTCCATTGCCCTTTAGCTCTCATCATCCGCTGGTCCTTCTAAGCACAGTAATACATGGATCCTCCAATCCAAATTCAGTCAAGGCCTAAACTACTTCAAGATTGTCAGTGTGAGTTGTGGCAACTTATTAAACATTCAAACATAAATTCAAGCCCCTTCATTGATGATGAATGATTAATACATTACCATAATTAATGCACAAAATACTCATTTTAATAAAAGAATTCATATGTGATTTGAATAAATTGAATAAAATTTATTTTTTAAATTTACATTATTAGATAGGTTTTATTAATAAATTGGCCCTTAAACTATATCTTAATTTTCAAATTAGTACCTAAAGATCTTTGTAATACCCCAAAAGTTGCTATAATAAGAAAGTGAGATATTGTCCTTGATATAGTAAAATAATGGAATAAAGTGACAAAAAGGGAAATTTTGAGTTATGTCAACAAAATCTATTTGGAAAGTATATTATGATATATTAATTCAAGAAAGGATTAAATTGCAAAAGTGAGAAGTTTTGTGGCCCAAGAGTAAATACTAAAAATTTGAGGGGTTAGAGTGTAAATATGAAAATTTTGAAGGACCAATAGTGAAAATATTTTAAGGGTGGAATGATCTAGAAACTAAGAAAAATGGATGAATTGGACCAAATTGAATAAGTGAAAAAAGTATAAGGGGTTAAATCACAATTTTACTAAAATGAGTGATGAATCAATGGAGGAATTTTGAAGGATCATAAGGGACAAAATGGTCATTTAGCAAAGAAGATAATTTTGAAGAGTAATAATGATGTTGGTGATATTTTAGAATAATTAAATAAATAAATATTAGTTTATTAATATGTTGATTTGACATTTATTTATATTTTATTTATTTTTGTTTAGTATATAAGAAAAGAAACTACTAACGTGAGAAGAAGAAAAGAAAGAAAGAAATTTTCTTTTCTTTACAATTTGGTCCTTTTACCAAAAATTTACCATTTTTACTTAGAAATCAAAAGAATTTTCATAGCTACCAAGAGAGAAAGATAATAAGGAGACTATGAGGAGCTAGAATATCAAGTTAGATTCAAGAAATAGAAGCTGGAGGAGAGAGAAAGTTAAGTTAAAGTTTGGTTTCGAGAGAATAAGGTGTGGATGTTAAGGTTTTATGTTATTTTTAAGTTTAGTAGTGATAAAAAAACATAAAAATGGGTTGTACTGAATGCTATGAATATTTAGATACCATGGGTTTGCATTAAAAATGGTTAATTTGCATGTTTTAGACTCAGGAACTAAATTGAATAAAAGCAAAATTTTAGGGGCAATTTTGTAAAAATGTAAAAATGACCAAATTACATGAAATTAATTTTTTTTATCGTCTAAATTAATATATTGAATGAAATTATCAATTTATATCAAGGTTGAGTGGAAAATCGAGGAAAATGAAAAATTTTCAAAATGCCCCTAAATATTGGTATTTCTGCAATTTAACCAGGTAAGTTCGTATGAATTGTATTCTGTATAATTTTGATTAAAGTGAATGTTAATTGGTGATTGGTAATATAAATATATATGTGTTCTGTTGTTGGAATTGAATTAATGTTGGAAAAATATTATCGAAATTAATACTCAGTTTGGATTGAACGTGGGATTTGAGTACATTCGTGATTTGGCAAATTGACGGCATTGGAGGAAAATGACGGAAAATTATCCAAGTAAACCGAAGTTCAGAATTTGTTGCGAACTCTCGTGTTTTACTTTCCGTTCAACTCTTTTGAGCTTCTATTTAACCCTTATGGGTTTCCGTTCAACTCTTACGAGCTTCTGTTCAACCCTTATGGGTTTCTGTTTAGCTCTCATGACTGTTAATGATGTACTCAAATCCTTAAGTCGTTCTTCGAAAAGTAAAATATCGGGAGTTGTCTTGAATGATATATGTCTATGAAGAAATGGTAAGAGAATGATATGTATCATGATATGTATATATATCAATATCTTGATATGTTGATACATGGAAATTATGTAAGTTGAGATGAGTAATAAACTTAAGTGTGACATGTTGAGATAATAAGATTATCGATGTTGAATTTATATGAAATATGTTCAAGTATGCTAACAAGTGTTGTTGTTTGATGCTTAGGCAAATGCCAAGCTGTTGGTTGAATGGTAATATGTTTAATTATAAGTTGTATTGAAATGGTAAGTGCTCAAATGAAAATATACTTGTGCTCATGAAAGAGTGGTAAGTTTTAAGTTATACAATTTCTTATAAAATAGCTTACTATGTGATTAATTTGAAAAGGGTTATGTTTGCATGCACTAGCTTGTGGCTGTGGTGGTATAATATGCTTATGACTAGTGTGTTATGCATATGGAATGAGTGTAGAAAGTAAAGAAATGCAAATGAAAGTAAAGAAATTTGGAAGAGTTAAAGTTTGTTTAAAATCCTACTATGCTAGGGATAATATGTATTAGTGATGTTGTGGATTTATTTACCTTGTGAGTTGATGAATATAGCCACATGAGTATTGTTGTATCAATATTAGATTATTCTTTATTTTTATAAATTTCATATTTGAAATGAATGGATATGATTAAAGTTTATACGAGCTTACTAAGCATTTATTGCTTACGTATTTTTTTTCTTTACTTTTCAGATTATCGGAAGCTCGATTGGATTGGAAGCTTGTCGGAGTTATATCACACTATCCATCGGTTCTATTGGTACTTTCGAATGATTTGATTTTGGTTATAATGGCATGTATAGGTAACTTGTTTAATGTTGGCCTATATGTAATTTGTTGAGATTAGCAACTTATTTTGGCTTGTTTTGGATGTCTAATTATGGCTTGATGGTATGTATAATGTTGATTGTAGGTTGACACAAAATTGGGTTAGAAATATGGCTTGTAAAATAACCTATTTTCGTCTACACGGATAGAGACACGGGCGCGTGTCTCAACCGTGTGTGACATATGGCCAGGTGACACGACCGTGTGTCCCCTGTATCTTAAATTTGCACAAAGCAGAATACTCACACAGCCTAGCACACGGGCGTGTGGCTTGGCTATGTGACTCAAGTCAGTATGCTCAAATTGGTCACACGGCTTGAGACACAAGCGTGTCTCTTGACCGTGTGAGCCACACGGCCTAACCACACGGGCGTGTGTCCCTTGCACTTTAGAAAAAAAAAATTTGATGTTTTCTAAAAAATTCTTGGAGTTCCCGATTTAGTCTCGACTTATTTCCAATGTGTATTTTGAGCCTCGAGGGCTCACCTAAGGGACAATATAATTGATTTTGATTGGTTTCTGATATGAATGCTAGATTAAATGAAATGTCTGATATTTAATCTGTAATATCTGGTAATGCTCCGTAACCCTGTTCCGGCGATGGATACGGGTTAGGGGTGTTACAATCTTTGTCAAAAGTAGTACTTAAACTAATCAATTTGATCTTGATTTACCTAAAAAAATGATAACAACCGACAAGAATGTGATATGTGACACGTTTTCATTAGACACCGTATACATTTTTTAAGAAAATGGGATAAATTGATAGTTTATATAACACCCTTACCCAGACCGATGACAATCCTGAATAATTTATGCTAGACATTCTTTAACATTGTAATCAATTATTTGATCTTAACTAAACTCAAATTAATATCAATAACTCAAATATAACTTTGTAATTATCATCCCAACTCATCATGTATCATAAAATTTCGATTACTACATTTTGAAATTGAGGTACCTATACTTCAAAGGAAGATATTCATACCTAAGCATATAGCATCGATATCAAAACTTTTAAAAACTCCATTTAGACACTAAATTTGCATGTATTGATACCTGGAAGTAACGCAAAACATTTTCAAAACTTCATCAAAACAATCTAAATCATTCCCAAACATTTCAAGACTTTATGAAAATTGAAAATACCATTCTATTGACCTATTGATCAACCAATAACATTGGTTTACAAATAAACACAATATATATGTGCAACCAAAATAACCAAACATCATAACACCATAGTCTCAATTCACATATATACAAATTTAACAACTAAAGTTTTGTTTATCCTAGATATATGCCATAACCAATCCTGATATGTACGGTACATGATCTTTTATAGGTGAAGTGATCTAAAAGTTGATTTTTTATAGGTGATGTGATCCAAAAGTTGATACAATCCTCAACAAATCTCTTTACGAGATCGACATCTAATCTATGCATGAAAAACAATCCAACTTGCTAAGCATTCAAGCATGCTTAGTGATGCTCAAATTAAATTCCAAATTACCTTACCTTTATGCAAGTATCAACTAAAACATAATATCATTCTTATCAACCATTAGGGACTTAATTAATTCAATTACTACATCATTTTTAAACATTACCATGACCTTCACTTAATTAATTCAAGTTATACTCTCTTTTTTTTTAACTTTGAAAATAGTTATATTTATTAATTATAGTTTCCTAAAAAAATGAGGGCATATAATTTTGCAATAAATAAGATTACAAAAATAAAATAATTTATTTTTAAAATATTTTGAATTTATTACTACTTTACATTTATATTTTATTTATGAAACCGAGTCCAACGGAGAAGTTAAGTCTTCAGGTTTTTCATAGTGCCCCGATTGAAGTCCTAGAGCTCCTTCGACAATATAAGACTAATGATGCTTTTGTTCAATTCAACTTTGATGCAATTCTATTTCTATATATTTCACCCAAAAAAACGAAGAAGAAGAATTTATTTTTAAAATATTTTGAATTTATTACTACTTTACATTTATATTTTAATTATGAAAAAAATCAAAACTAATTCCTAACTTAAAAAAGTTGAAGTTAATGCTGTATTGCATTTATTACAATTGGTTACAATAATAATAAAAATATATTTGAATTTAACATATATATATATATATATATATAATGCAAATATTAATATAATAATTTCATGCCTAAAATTAAGGTGTTCTTTCAATTTTAGAACTAAATGGTTTATATTTAAAGGAAGGAAACATATTTTCATTTAATAGGTTGAAGTCAATAAAATTTTAATTATGATAAAATATATTAATTTAAGGAAATATCCCGGTTTGAATCATTTTCATCGAAACAAATTAGTATGTAATACATTTTTTTTTAGTTTCTAAAATTTTAACCCGATTTTCTACCTTGATACTCAAAATTTTAATTATGATACAATTTTAATAGCTTCCAATAATTAAAATAAACCAATCATAGAAATACTAATAATAATATTCAAAGTAAGTCATACATGTACCTACAATAATGATGCTAAGGATATCAATATAAAATAAATGGTTAAAACAAATAACCAAAATAAATAGCAATAGAGATGAACTGAATAAATAAAAACTGATATCAAAAGCTTAGTGGCATAGGCCGCAAACTATAAAGGACTAAAATGTAATTATCCCATCCTATAAAAATTATGTCGGACGGTTGGTTATGATGGTTTTCAATTTTTGTTTTTAAATTCATTTTATTTCATTTGTTTTTCTAGAACAACCCCAAAGTTCACTTTTTTATCTCCCTTGTTCTTCCAACATCACCATCAATTATATATATTTTTTTCGGCCGGCAAGAGCTTCTAGATCACAAAAAGTTCCTTTTATTTTTTTGAAATTCTATTTCCTACTCCTAAACTATTTTGAGTTGTTGGTTTATTAATTTAATCAACTCAGTTTGATTCTTATTGTATAGATAGATTTTCTATACCGTTTGCCTAACATGTATTGACACTCGTTCTAGTTCTATCAGTTTTACCCATTTTTCGAGCTTCTTCACATTCATCATCAATCTCACTACTCTCTTATTCAATCCGACATCAAATTTTTTGATCGTTTGAACCGATACATCCAACTATAACACTTAGCTCACAACTTTGAGATCATATAACTCTTAAGTGAACTTGTGAAATACCATAGACTCATGGTTCTAAGTCATGACTCCACCAAATTGACCGGGCATTGTTAAAGACTAAATGTAATTAGAAACAATTTTGATCAAACATTTTAAATTTAAATATAGGTGTTGTGAATTGTATACTACTGAGTATTCAATATTTTAAAATTTTATTCAATAAATAATTGAAAATATTTTATTCAAAAACCCATATTATGAATTCGATAAATGGAAATAGTTTAATTGTGATGACTTTCCAATATTCACTTCTAACTCTCTTCATCTTTGACGATATATTAATGCTACCCGCCGACTTTTCTATTCCCAACTTAGAGTAAGTGCCTCGGGCTTCCTTTTTCTTCTCATTCAAAAAATCACAAAAAAAAAAATCTTAAAAATGCAAAAAATAAAATTAACAGAAAAAAAAAAAGAAGAAGAAGAAAAGATAAGCTAAATGCTAAGAAACCTACAGATTGTGATGAAAATTATTGTTAGCAATCACCTATTTATAACCCTGTATAAAGACACGGTAATTAAAGATTTTAAAAATTCTGATTATGTAATTAAAATTTAATTATTAAATATAATAATTATCCAAATTATTATATTTAATATTATTATTTAATTAAGTAAATATTTTTATAATAAAATGGATAATATATAAAAAAATTAATATAAAATTTACTTATATTATAATATTACTTAAGTTATCCAAATTATATAATTAATTTTTAAAATTTTCATATTAAAATTAAATTAAAATTTTTAAGATATAATATTATTGATAATATATAAATAAATATTTAATTTAAATAAAATGGATAGCTATCTATTTAATTTTCTTATTTAATTAAAGATTTATCTAAATTTAAATTCTGATTATCTAATTAAAACTTAATTATTAAATATATTAATTATCCACATTATTATATTTAATTTTACTATTAATTAAATAAATATTTTTATAATCAAATGGATAATACATGAAAATTTTGAAATGTAAATTTTACTTACATTTTAATTTTACTTAAATTATCCAAATTATATCCAATTTTGATAATTATTTAAGTTAAAATAAAAATTTAAAATAGATAATATATAAATAAATATTTAAGTTAAATAAAATGGATATTTGTCTAATTAATTTTCTTAGTTAATTAAATATTTATTTTTAAATAAATTTAAACGGTTTATTTTTAGATAAAAATTAAATAAACAAAAATTTAATTCAATTTGATTAAAAATTTAAAAAAAAAAAAAGAGATGAAAAATATATAATTGCACGCAATTATAGTGCATGTAACTTGCTATTATTTATATATATGCGCGATAAATCATTTTCCACTTTTTCAATTAAAGAAATTCTCGATATCTCTTTAATCAGAATCTTTTTAATATATAAAATATATTTTTATTGTAACAACATTCCAATTGGAGCATAAACATTGATTAACCAACTTTAAACATTGTTGTCATGTCATCTTCACACAATTCCAAAACTATCGATTTAACCACAAAACACATTCAATCTGATGGAGTTGAAATACAATATCCCAACCTTCCACCCTTTCCTTTATTCAAAGTCCTACTCCTCTTTAAAATACACACAAAAACACTATTAATCTTATTTATACCAAATACAGGACATCAAACATAAAAATATAAACTTATTCATTACTTCTGATCACTTTGGATACTAAGCTCAAAACCATTTTCTTTTTCTCGCTTTCTCATCAACTGACCTTTTCTTTCTGATCTCTCTTTACCATCTCACACACACTAGGCGTCCATTGCCTGTTTCATTCATCCGGGAAATTATAAACGAACTTCTTCTATCCATAATATATTTAGCTAAACTAATGGTGATCCAAAGGATGATATTTATCCTTCCATTAACCGTAAGACATGTATTTTAGCTAACAATATGTCCACTTAACCAACATTAATTCATTTACTCCAAGGGCTTTCCAAAATATATAGTTAAATTCCCTTTTAAGTCCTCCCATTATTCAGGTAGAGAAATGGGATTATATCCCTTATGCATCTCTTCAATTCCAATTTCCCATCTCGAGCCCAAATTAACACTGTTGAGAATGTACCAAGCACATTCATTGTTTACCCCCCGAAAACTTACTATTTCAAATTCTTATCCAAATTATTTTTATTACTTTCAGGAACCAAATTTTTTAAGTTAGGATGCTGAATGAATGTTACGGCAAATAGGAGATGGAAAACTAGTTATTTTATAAATATTTTTAATGATATTTAACAAATATTATTTTAATAATTCCATTTTATGTTTTTATATAAATATTTTTGTCATTAAAAACATTATAAACTCCCTACCCCCCCGGAGGCTTGGGCCCAATAAACTGAATTTCATATCCAAACCAAACATCATTCACAAATCAATAGTTTACTTGGGTATGATAAAAAGATTTTCAGGTTTTGTTAGTTTAAATGCAGAGACAAAACGCATAAATAGTAAGTAATATATTATGAACTCAGTCATGCAACGAGCCATATAGTTGGCTTGCAACCACATACAAATTAACCACTGTCGACTCTCTAGTTCTCAACCCTTGGTCGATAATCACAAAGAAAAAGATGCAAAAGGGAGTTTAAGAACTACGCTTTTACACTAATTTGGCCTTTGGGGGCACGACACCAGTAAAACACAACATCCTTTTCTTATATAGATTCTTAATGCACTTACTTACAATCGAGCCAACCATGGAGCACTTGAGAGTGAATAAACAACCTCTTCTTTCTCTTCGGCTATCACTGCTCTTCCTTCTTCCCCCTCTCCGTAGCTTCCTCTTCCATTACCTGACCGCAAGAATCCGTCATTGTTATCAAACTTGAGTTCCATTAAAGCATTCATTTTACCTCCTAGAAAATACTGCTTAGCCGCCCACCTTTGAATTTTACCCGAAGTTGTTTTCGGGACACTTCCACTTTTTACAAGAACTACCATCCCTACATCTACTTTTTCGTTTTCGAAAACATTTTCTCTGATTCTTTCACATATATTCCTCAAAATCTTATTATCTTTTTCACTCCTCTGCATTTCTGCAACAAGAACGATCATTCTTGAAACATCAAATGCAGCGAGACAACCCCCTCTTATGAACTGTGGGCAACTATTGGAAGCTGCAGTCTCTATGTAATGAGGGTGTATGTCCTGACCGTTTGGGAGCTTAATCACATCTGCGCAACGACCTGTTACGAAGAGAAATCTTTCTTCCCCTTTAACAATCCCTTTATCCCCGGTCCGGACGAAACACCGACTGACCTTGTTACTAAGTCTACCTTTGAATATGTCTTGCGTTAAGAAAGGATGGTCTAAGTAACCTGAGGCGTTGCTTGGAGACGAAACCCAAATCTCGCCTTCGGTTCCATCATCAACAGGTTCGTGTGTGTGCTCGTTCACTACAATGATGTCCATGTCCTCTTCTTCTTCTTCACTGGCAAGTCTCGCAATAGGTAAGAGCTTGTTGTGGGAAGGGAAAACGGGGAAACAGGAGTTTCCAGACTTGTCATCGTTTCTCCATGCTGTGGAAACGAAAGTGCAATTCTCTGCTAAGCCATAAGAGGGGGAGATGGACGATGGTTTTAATTCAAAAGGCTTGAAAACATGAAGAAATTCTTCAACTGGTGCCTTGTAAATGGGCTCATTAATGATAATGAGGTTTCTCAAACTCCATAGATTGATAGGTGAGCTTCCTGTTTCGACTCCACCACGCTTCACGACTAGCGGCAAGGTGAATGATGGAACTGGAGTACAAGTGGCCTTAAACTGTGTAATGAGCTCGATCCATAGTCTAGGCCGGTTGAGAAAAGCTGCAGGTGACGTTAGCACGCATGTTGCACCAGATACAATGGTCAATAACAGAAACATTAGGCCACAATCATGGTACTGAGGCAACCAAGAGACGATTACACTATTTGGATGTAAGTCATAAGCTTTCCTTGCTGTTCTAACATTGTGAGCTGCTGATCCGGCTGTCACAAGCACTGGCTTTGGGATCCCTGTTGCACCTGAGGTGTATTGAATCAAGTAAGTTTCATCAGGTTTGCAACCGTCATAAGACATAGAATCCAGTCTTGAATCTGCATTTTTATGTTTGACATCTTCAGTAGGAACCCACTTCAGGTTCTGTAACATCTGGGCAAGCTTCTTGTCTTTGGAGGGCAAAGAGAGATATTGCTGAACTTTTGTGATATAATCATGCTGAGCAATGGCAGCTTTAGGCTTTGTCTGGGAGAGAGCTCTGAGCAGGTGGTGATGGTTTTGTTTGGAAAAAGAAGGGTCAGGTGGGAATATGGGCACGCTCAAAAGGCCGGCTCTTTGACACCCAAAAATAATCTCAACCAGCTCTAGCCCAGGCGTGCATAAAATGATTACAGTGTCGCCTCTTTGTAATGAGTGCAGCAGCTGGATAGAAATGGACTGCACTGAATCATTGAGCTGAGCATAGGTAAGTGTTGAGCCATCGCTTACATTGGTCGTGCCATCTTCGGACCAAATGAAAGCTGGCTTGGACCTAAAGGCTGACAGGCTAGCCCAAATGGGAAGGTATTGGTCAACAACTGGTTGGTCAGGGAAAATAGGGTCGTAGTTCTCATAATTCATATTTCTTGGTCTTGTGCTTTTTGATGTTTTGTCTACCTGTTAATCCACTTTTATAGCGAGGAACGCGAGGTCAACGCTGGGGGATAAGGTGCGTATGTCGTCACCATTGATTGAAGACAACATATAGTAAAACAGAGCACAACAAAATATTCGTGAGAATATCTCAGTATGATCCTGGAATGATTTACCCGTAAATACGTAACAATGTCACCTTCTTCATGTTTGTACATAATTGTCCCCGTTACATCCCAGACGGCTTTTGCTTGATTATTAGATGCTGTCACCAGCTTCTCACCGAAGCGGATTAACAATAGAATATTAGGTGAATATAACAAATTAAATGTCGGATCTTACCATAAACCTCTGCAAACAGTTTGCGGGAATTCCAAGGGCTTAATGCCAATAATGATCTGGAATATGCGGCAAATAGATGATTTAAGTCTAGGTATCTTTTGGTTAGTTCATGTCTTCAAATCAAATGGCATGATAACGAAACCCTGTTTTGTTAATGGCAATCCTGTTACATTAATCTTTGCATTTTAGCTACTAAAACTATTCTCCATCTAGTTTTCAACATTTCCAGTTTATATCACCAGGAACCCAGTATTCCCTTGCGGCTCTCAATTAATTCGGAGTGGGCCCTGATTAATTAACATGCGGCCAGATATTAGACAACTCAAGAGACACAAAGCCACTCCAGCAGTGAATTGCAATCCATTAATGTCTTATATGAGACAGCTGACAGCTAAAATATGAAGACCAAAGAACCGGGCAGTGTGTTTATTCAATCTCAAAGCAGATTTAGGAGACCAAAGTTAAAAAGACTTTACTCTTAAGGCTTATAATTTTAATGGCTTTCAGAACAATAATTTTCACGCAAACATTTTTCCTTTCAAGTGCCTGCCTTTCAGATCCATGGATTGTGACAAATGCCAAACATTCCATCTCCAATGACAATCATTGCCCCCAGGCACAGGCCCTGATCATATAACAGACAGAAAAATCATTACATAAACATTATACATAAATTTTAGAGCCAAGCAAGCAAGAAATAAAGAAGAAAAAGATAGCTTCCAGGGTGCATGGATCATATAACCTCATAGCTTCCAGGGTGCATGGATCATATAACCTCCTGATGATTTTGTACTTTACCATGTAAATCTATAGCATAAGTTAGTAGATTGGGATTCTAAGTGGAGCCAATTATGCATTACTATCCTTATTGATATCTTAATATCAATTTGATAGTTTAGATCTATGTCGAAGATTACTTCTTTACCTAGGATACCACAGGGTATTCTAACTGAACTTTGAACAGAGGACAACAACCATTCTTTTGAAAATTATAGAAACTTTACGGCACTTGGAGAACAATATTAAAGAAACAAGGGAAAAATAATAAAGGATATCTCCTTAGGCTAATTTTTATTCAGGCTTTTTTCCTTAAACTAGTGAAAGAGATGCAACTTCATAACAAACTAAGAATATAACTAAACTGGTCATAGAAAAAAAAAAGAATATAACTAAAGAACAGATGCTGCTGAAGCATAGACAATCAATCAGCAGTAAGATTGTCTAAACTTTGCATAAAACTTCATTAAATAGAATGGGAATCCAAACCTCAAAATTTGTTACCGTTGCCTTTGTGGACAAGACAGGTCAATGGCACCAAACATGGAAAGACAAACTATTCCAATTTATAGAGGTTAAGACTCTCTTCCTTACGAATCTGAGATTAGAAGCTCCCTTCGACCAGTTTCAAGGTTAGGAGCTCCCTTCGGCAAGTTCCATGTATTATTCATAAATTATTCATGTGACAGAAACCACAACAAGGGAAAGGCTTCATCAAATTAAAGTGGACTTTCCCCTGAATCGCCAGGTAACTAGATTCATAATCCATGACCATAACAAGAGTCTACCACAATTCCCAGCAATGTAGCATAAGAATTCAGGCACATAAAACTTATAAGGCTGAAAAGCATATAATGATGGACAGGTTCTATTTGCTATTTATCTCCAATTCAAACCTTGACTTGCACCATTATCAAGCTAGATATGACATATAATCATAAAACAGAGATCTGTTTGAACATGGTGTCACACCTCACGAGTATCCACAACAGTCCCAAACTTCATTCCCAGAAAAAGTGTCCCCAAAGTTTATGCAGCTTGCAATGTTACACTTTCGGGCAAACTAATATCTATTTCTACTTCTGTTTAACTCTAACTGCAGTGATGACCAAACATTAATTCATTGTCTTCTTTCAAATGCAAAACATGAACAAGTTATCATTAAGGTGTTTTCATGCCAACATAAACATAGATCTAAACATGCTCTCCCAAACCCATATTACTATTCTGTAATTACTATCAAGATTTGATATTTTTAATAGATAATATATATAATAACACTAAAGAGCCAAGGTCAAAGATAAAGAGATAAACTGGATTCCCATAGCAGTTAAATTGAAAGAATATAGAAATGAAAACAAAAAATTGAATTTGCTTTACTGGTATAAAATTCTACAAAATGTTAGTTAAAGTATACCCTTAGCACCTCTATTTAGTAATTTTCGATAAAAATCATATCCTTTAACAAAGCGTTCTATAAATTCATATAGCATTTCAGAGCACTTCTCAGAGTTGACGCAAATCCTGCCAGTTGCCTTAAAGTTAGGAGGAGGCCAGTTCCCTTTTCTAGATTTGTTTTCCCCCAGATAATGATAACATATTGCAGGGTATAGATAATATCCATGCATGTAAATATTTAATCCTAACAGGAGATTTGTATTCTAAGACTTCCATAACTTTCTTAAGAGCTAAAGACAACAAAGTAATAAATTTCAAGTCTAACAAACAGCACTTGAAATACATATAAAAAATAGCTCCTGGTTACTATCAATCCTACATAGAAAATATAACTGTTGAAATGAATCTTCTAATAGGCACAAAAAGGTAAAACGGGGCAAGGTCATAGAAAATGTCAAATGTCTCTTAATGGGCATCAACTAGCTACTATAAGGCGAGGAAAAAAAATTCCATTTTTTCTTTTTTAAGATGGCAACTAATACTAGTAACACCAAAACATGCAAGAAAGGACACATTTTTCTTTTCTCTAAGAAAGAGATCATACCCAAGGTTGAGAATGCTATTAATGGGGTCCATAAGCTGGGGCTGTTGCTGATGTTGTTGCGGCTCCTCTTGTTGCTGCAGCGGTGGAAGACTAGCACCAGCAGCAACCGCGGCAGCACTCGAAGGCGCTCCTTTGGCCTCCACATACCTCCAAAGATACCAGGAAGCAACCGACCTGTATGGCCTCCATTTCTCACACAATTGATCCATCTGCGAAGGCCTTGGCAACTCCTCCAAATTGTAGAGCAATTGAACCCCTTTTCGAACCCCGAGATCATTAATTGGCAAAACATCGGGTCTATGAAGCGAAAAAATCATGAACATATGAACCGACCAAGAACCGATCCCATTGACCATCGTAAGCATGGTGAAAAGTGATTTGTCATCCATATTTACAATCGCCGAGTCCGATAATATCCCCGTCTGGTATTTTCTCGCGAGATCATGAAGGTAACTCGCTTTTCGTCCCGAGACACCAATTTGTCGCAGCTGTTGAGAGGTTAAAGAAAGAACAGTTTCAGGAACAACCCCGTTTTCGCCTCCGCAGAGAGAGATGAAGCGGGTGTAGATGGAGGTTCCGGCTTTGAAAGCGAGCTGTTGGTAGAGAATGCTCCGAGTGAGCGCGAGGAAAGGGGCATGGAAAGTGTCGAAGGTCGGAGGTGGATGGAGGTCGATTAAGGAAGCGAGAAGGGGATCGGCGTCGCGAAGGTGGCGGATGGCGGTTTCGACCTCGCCCTCGCAAGAGAGGGACCGAGCAATGATTCGTGGAGCCACCACCGCTAGGGCTCGATGTTGACTGAGTTTTGTTTTGGAAGTTCTGCCGACGGTTTTACGCTGTTCGGTCAGGGATGTGGAGGAGGAGGTCGTTGCTTGTTGGGAGGCATTAGGGTCGAAACTCAGGTCAGGGGAGAGTTTCCGGATTTTTCTAGGGCGGGAAGGGATTTTCGAAGGAGGAGACGAGGTTGGGAGAGGAACATTGACTAGCTCCGTCGGACCACATGCTACAATGGCGGTACAGGCGGTGGTAACGGTGGAAACAGCGGCCGTGGAGGAATTACTCGGGTCTCCAGATTGGGTTTGAACTCGGGCTTGAGTCGTAGTAGAGGAGTCATTCGGTGGCTGAGATTGAACCTGCGGCTGAGGCTGCGACGGGGTTTGTTCGCCCATGTGAAATCGATCAAAATCTGAGATATAATTTAAAAACCTTTGGAGAATGAAAGCGGCGTTGGCGTTGGCGTTGGCGTTGACGTTGACGATGGGCGGCGGGGTTAAGGGGAGGAGTAGTGGAAGGAAAATAGATGAGCGAGTGGAGGTATTATGAGAGCAAGTCCAATGACTCCAAACATAGATCAGTGGAGTGACTGACCCCTTTTTTTATTATTTAATCCTTAAAATTGTCAATCTAATTCTGAACTGTGTTCTTAATTTTGTATCTCAGTTCAGTTGCCGAACAAGTGTTGTCTCCCGAGAAGGTAAAGTTTTATCGCTTATTCATATTCCACTCCCATTTACAGCGCGTGCATATCAACTTCACACCAAAGGGTTGCTCAAATCAAGCCGGCCTAGGACTAGCCCTAGTTACGTAACGTACCACCTATTGCGCAGGGTTTGGCCCATCAACATTTACTTCAGTCCACAGCCGGAAATTATTTAAGGAAAAATGGAGTTCCATATTCCTTTTTCTTTTGAAATTATATAGGGTAAAATATTTAAATATATCAAAAAAATATAAAATTTATGGAATTGGGCTAGTTTTTAAAAAATTTACGAAAAATGGTCATTTCTCCACAAAATGCGTCCATGTCAGCGCGTTTTGTGGGGAAATGGCAGCAAAGCGCGTCCCCACATCATCAAAGCGCGCTTACGTGGACGCGCTTTGCTGATGTGGCACAAAGCGCGTCCCCAGGGGGGCGCTTTAGCCCTTCAACGGTAAAAAAGAAAAGGTCAAAATTTTTTTGACCGTTTAAAGCCCAACGGTCAAAAAAAAAAAAACCTATAAAACCCCCAACCCTTTATTTTTTCACACTTTAATCCTTACTCATTCTTCTCTCAAATTCCTCTCAAAATTCTCTTTAAGTCCTTCAAACTTCCTCTGAAATTTGAAATAGTCCTTTAATATTTACAAAAAACCCTTTTTAATTTTTTTAATTTTTTTGAAACTTTTAAAATTTTCGATCATTATTACAAATGGTCGGGAATTACTTCGTCTAGATAACAAGCACATCTCCGTCGATCAAATGCAAATGGTAAGTTTTAATTTTAATTTTTCAATATTATTTAATATTTTTAGGTTTATGCAATTTTAATTAATTTTTATTTTATAATTTTTAAACGATCGTAGATCGGGTGTTGCAATGTTATATTCGCAATATGCATGGTCCTCATCGCCGTTGATCGAGAAATTACTGCGGGAAGCGGGTTTTTGGCACGTGGCCACGATAGGTAGGGAGTTCAAGTTGGAGCCGACTTTGATTAGTGCGTTGATAGAGAGGTGGGACCCGAGACGCACACTTTCCATCTTCCATGCGAGAGTGTAACATCACTCGGAAGATGTGCGATTCGCGATTTGCGATGCTTGTAGACGAATTCGGTAGTCACCGGTCCGCAACTTCTACCGATTGGATGGCCGTATGCTACGAGCTTCGGGTGCCATTCCGGATAATATTCGGGGGAGGTCGGATCGAGATGGCTCGGTTACGAGACACATTCCCGAGCCGAATGAGGGTTTGACCGAAATAGAAAGAATACGGTATGCTCTCGGGCATACATTCGAGATAATTAGAGGATATCCGATGCCGAACTCGTCTAGAAACCTCGACACTTGAGATGGTCACTTTGAAACTTGTTGGTTTTAAAGCAAATGTAGGTGAATTGAGTTGAAGTCCGCGTGCTATCGAGGTTGTATCGGAGATGTGCGCGCGACGCGCGAGTAAAGCGAAAATCGAGGTTGCCTATCACTATCTGCGATCATGGGCTCGGTTTCGATTTCCATTTTTACGTCCTCGACTCGACCACCCATATTCATTCCAAGCGATAACGAGGTAAATTTAATGTTATATTTTACAATTATTACGTAGATTTATAGTATAATTGTATGCTAAAAATTTATTTAATTAGGTGGAACCATTCAAGCGAGTTATCTTTGGAATACCTACCTCGCTTGAAGATATACGGCTTCTATTGGACCAACGGTCGGAATCACAAGTAAGTTTGAATTTCGTATTTATAATTTAGTATTTCGTATTTAGTGTTTAGTATTATGTATATAACTAATATTTTGGTAATGTTAATATAGTTTCAATGGACACCGTGCACGAGGATCCCGCAATTCGGGCGGTAATTCAGAGGAGTTCTTGCAAAATCCAAACGATTGGCACGTGAAGGTCCCATTGATCAACTATGCGACCGTGGAGATGCACCATCGGATCGGGTTCTCGCGACAATTTGGATTCTCGGCAACCGATTCCCGTGCCACACGAGGTGCTCGATGATGAGCACAAAGTGGACTTACTGGCGATTGTACTGCGGATTGACCAAGATTTTGGTCAAGATATATCGAGATGTGGGAGAACCGGTATGACTATTTACCTATCCAGAACCGATCGTCATTCCCGAGTTAGCGTGCGTGCGAATACATGCCATGGTTTAGGATCCATGGTAAGTCGTATTTGTTGTCGGAAGAAGAGAAGCGACGGCAACCGTCAACAAAGGAACGTCGGGGCCCTTTAAATCCAAGGAGAAGGAGTGATGAGGCGGGGCCATCAACAACGCCGACACGATCCATCGGCCCATCAACAGCGCACACACCGGCCCATCGGGCCCATCGGTTCGACGACGACACCGACATCACGACCTTTACCCTTTATGCCGGTGTGCGTACCTAGCCCTTATATGTATCCTAACCCATATATGTTTCCTTTTCCCGGCCCCACCCGAGTTGGAATGCATGGTCGGATCGAGTCCGTTTCGACATCTCGATCGCCACCGATCTTTTAGGCATCGTCGCGCGTGAGGATCATGCGAGGCGCGCCGTCGGGAGCACTTCTTTTACCGTCTCCTTCGCCATACGGATTCGAGACACCCCGCCGTGGTTTATGCAAACACCCGGGGTTGTTATTTTATCAAGGTGGGTCATCTCGCAACACCCACAACTGGACCCATCGCGGAGGAACCGGAATCCCCGCCCGAGGTTCCACGACCCCGTAGAAAGCTAGAAGAAGGAGGAATTGGTGCACAGAATCGCCAACCACCCCCGTGTGGCATGGATTCCGACCGACATCAACATTGATTCGGATGGGCTTTTTTATTTTTTAAATTGTAATAATTTTTTTTATTTTTTTAATAAAAAAAATTGTTTTTTATTTGTGTTTGTAATTTAATTTTAATATATTCACTAAAATAGAAGTTGTTTATTTTTTTGTATGTAATTTAATTTAATTTTTTTAATAAAATAAAAAGTTATTTTTTATTTTTTATTTTTTGTAATTTAGTTTCAATATATTTAATAAAATAATAGTTGTTTAATTTTTTTATTGTAATTTAATTTTAATATCTTTAATAAAATAGAAATTGTTTAATTTTTTATTGTAATTTAATTTTCATATATGTAATAAAATAAGAAGTTGTTTTTTTTTTTTATTTTATTGTAATTTAGTTTTAATATATTTATTAAATAAGAAGTTTTTTTATTTTTTATTTTTTGTAATTTAGTTTTAATATATTTAATAAATAAGAAGTTTTTATTTTTATTTTTTTGTAATTTAGTTTTAATATATTTAATAAATAAGAAGTTTTCTTATTTTTTTATTTTTTGTAATTTAGTTTTAATATATTTAATAAATAAGAAGTTTTTATTTTTTTATTTTTTGTAATTTAGTTTTAATATATTTAATAAATAAGAAGTTTTCTTTATTTTTTATTTTTTTGTAATTTAGTTTTAATATATTTAATAAATAAGAAGTTTTCTTTTTTTATTTTTTGTAATTTAGTTTTAATATATTTAATAAATAAGAAGTTTTCTTTATTTTTATTTTTTGTAATTTAGTTTTAATATATTTAATAAAATAAGAAGTTTTTATTTTTTTATTTTTTGTAATTTAGTTTTAATATATTTAATAAAATAAGAAGTTTTTTTATTTTTATTTTATTGTAATTTAGTTTTAATATATTTAATAAAATAATAGTTGCTTATATGTTTTTGTAATTTAATTTTAATATCTTTTATAAAATAGAATTTATTTAATTTTTTTGAAATTTAATTTTAAAAATAAAAGTCCAATATTTGTGGAAAGGAAAAGTTACTGGGGACACGCTTTGTACCACATCGACAAAGCGCCTCCACGTAAGCGCTTTTTGTTGATGTGGCACAAAGCGCATCCCGCGCGCGCTTTGTTGGCATTTTCCCACAAAACGCGTTGACGTGGACGCATTTTTGTGGGAAAATGGCCATTTTCCGTAAATTTTCCAGAAACCGGCTCAATTCCGTAAATTTTATATTTTTTTGATATATTTGGGTATTTTACCCAATTATACTTGTACTATTACTGCTTTCAACCTTCGTTGCTAAAATGAAACATCAAACACTGATATTGTGTTATACTAGGACTTTGACTGTCCAACTGGCCCTTTGTTTACAATGACTGGACAGCCAGACAAGGTTGATAGTGTTAACAAAAAGCAAAAACCTGAATATCAAATTATGAAATCTCAAATAACCAACGTGGACACCATAATTGAAGCAATGTTTTGTTTTGGCTTCCTGACGAACTCGACTTCCCTTCACCCTCATGATTCAATGGTTGCAATTTCCCTTTGGCTTAAAAGAAGCCAAGCCAGTTCCTGCAATTTGCATTTTGTCACAGATCTCAGTAGACGTACAATTTTTTGATGTTATTTTCTTCTTCTGGCATGGAAAAAGGCACACGCTCTAGCCAGCACCCTTTGTTGCTGGCTTGTATTTCTACAAGGCTTAATTTCCATCGTCAAATAAATATCTGTATTGTCTTTACCTATTTTAAGGATATTAACTCATTCATACGAAAGTGCTTTGCCTTGAACAAAAACGAAATAAACACTACAACCTTTCTTTCTCCCTCGTCTTCCAATCACAACCTATAAATGACTGGTCTTTACCATGTGTTGGGACAATATTGTTATTGCAGGTCAGATACAATAAGTTCATCTAAATCAGTTACCTTAGGAATAAATGTATTGACCGAAATAGAAACAGCAGGAAAGCAAGGACCACTAATCTCAGTTCATGCTATACCTACTTTCCACGTTTAGCCGCAGCTGAAATGTATGTCATTTATGAACGTACATGATAATTTTAAGTCAGACATAAGTGTTTGGCATGAATACTTTTAAGAGAAATTGATAACAAAAAATTGAGAAATGAAGAATCTAAATAGCATCTAATGCAATGATGCCATAATGATGAAAATTTTCAAAAAAAAAAAAAAAACTACTACCAGTCTCAAACAGGTCAATTACTAGTACATGGAGAATTATAGTACAAAATGAGAAAGTCTCAACGATGGTACTCCAGATATGCATGCAAGCGCAAGTAAATGAGAGAAAAAAAGATAAAAATAAAACACATTTGACAACATGCCGAGAATAAGAATGACACACTACAGTACACATCAAGAACTATAGATAAACCAAGGCACAGCGGTTCTGCCTACCAATGAAATCCTCTATTTGAATGTAGAATCTAACTCAAAATATTGCTCAGCTAGGTGGTTATTTTCACAGGATACCTATCAATGCAATCTTCCCAAGGACCATTGCTAGATGACTTAACATTCCGAAGAGCTTCCCAAACTGCACTATTACATTTGAAGCCACTTCCAAATGCAATTTGCCAAACACGGTTTCGCTTCCGCATCCTCCCCTTAGCCTCAATGTAGGCCAATTCATACCATATGGAACTTGAAGAAGTATTTCCAAAACGATGGAGTGTCATTCTAGAAGCCTCCACGTGTATTGGTAGCAGCTGCAGGTTTTTCTCCAGCTCATCAATCACAGCTCTCCCCCCAGCATGTATACAGAAATGATCAAATGCCAACTTGAAATCTGGAATATAAGGCTTAATACCGGCATTGAACAATTTCTTCACCACCAAGGTTGTGAAAAACAAAAGCTGCTCGCTGATTGGTAGCACGAGAGGACCCAAAGTAGTGATATTGGTCTTCAGTGCACCTCCGGCAATGGCCATCAAATCTTTAGACAGTGAAACACCTGTCTTCCCTGCATCGTCCTGTTCCTGATACACACACCTAAATGCCTTATCATCTGCTCCTCGATGTGTTCGAACCACATGAATAAGCTTATACTTAGCCCGCCTCCTATCCTTAGACTTATTTGAAAGCAAAACAGCGGAACCCCCGACGCGAAACAAACAATTGGGGATCAACATGGACTTCTTGTTCCCAAAATACCAGTTCTGAGTGATGTTCTCAGTACTCACAACAACAGCATACGTATTCCTATGTATCTGCAACATATCCTTAGCAAGATCTACGGCGATCACCCCAGCACTACACCCCATCCCACCTAAATTAAAACTCCTAATATTTCCCCTCAGCTTGTACTTGTTCACAATCATGGCAGACAATGAAGGTGTTGGATTAAACAAACTACAATTCACAACAAGAATACCAATATCTTTGGGTTTGACATTTGTGTTATGGAAAAGAATATCCAGTGCCCCAAACATAACCTCCTCAGCTTCTTCCCTCGCCGCCGCCATGGAGGGCGTTGGGGGGATGTTATGCATAGCTTTAGGCACATAAGTCTCTTCCCCGAGCCCCGAGCGCTCCAAAATCTTGCGCTGGAACTCCAGAGACGATTCATCAAAATCACCGGTCAACTTAGAGTGCTCCATAAAACGACCATAGGGAGCCTTAAGATGGTCGGGAGCACGGTAGCAAGAATAGTCAACAAGGTAAACGGGTCTGGGTCGAGTCATGATGTAGACTGTTAACCCAAAGACTAAGATAGCAGAACAAATGATTATGCTAGCCAGGTTGTACTGAAGGTGAACCCATAACTGGCGTAAATCATCGAGATTCATTTGAGAAACTTCGATTGAGATCACCGCGATGAGAGGAATAAAACACAGGGTCAAAAGATTGGAAATTAAATAGTGATAGCCTAGTTTTACGTACTTGAGATTAACGCTTTGAAGGAAATCCGGGAGTCTTCGGGATTGATGGATCTGAACGCCGACTGAGCCGCTTCCCGAGCCACCGTTCGTGGTGGCTACGCCCCCTTGGTTCATGGTGCCGACCTGGTCTGTTAACAGTAATGAGCCCAGGGGTCTGGTCAGATTTTGACGGTTGGGATAAAAAGATCGTTAATTTTCTCAGACCAGTAGGTGTCTTCGGGACCAGTAAAATCTAAGAGTTAGATTTGCAGCAGGTCCTTGCCCAAAGGCATCAACTTTGTTCCGGAAATATGGAAGCTCCAAAGAAGGGTAAAAACAAAGGGCAAAGATGGAATATAATCTCAAGTTTTAAACCCCCCTCCCCAAGAGAAAAATCTCTTTTCATTGGATTGGACGTGGTTTAGACTTGTTACTATTTGTTTAGACCTTACTTTTCAGCTTTTCTAATAGGTATTTGCTTCCCTTTTTTTTCCCTTTTTTTTCGGCAAACATACACCTCGTGAATTTCCGCGGCTTTAAATCTGTTCTTCAATACTTATATCGAAATGCCAGCTATGAAAACTGAGTCAGCCGGTCGTTAATTTGCAATAATACAAAATTGCCTACCTGCATGGGAAAAAGGTACGTTAATGGGATCATCGGGGGCCAGCTGGGAAGCCCCACTGTCTGTGGCTGAGCCGGGGGCTGGTGGGGTCGATCTTAAAATGAAATTTTTTTTATTTATATCTTTTATAATTTATAAAATTTTAAATTAATAATAATAAAATTATTCTTTATTCCCCAAATAATAAAAATTTAATTTTGATTTAATCTTTTAAAATTTATAAAGATATAGACTATTAAAATGATGAACTTGTATTTTTACTATCATAAAAATATACAATTTAATTTCAATCCAAATAAAATTTATGCCTCCACCATTACCCAAGTGTACAGGCCCAATTTAGCCCGAGGCCCAAACCAACAACAACAAAAATAAAAAAATAATAACAGCCCAAATTACAAAAGGCCCAATGCCCTAAAAAGGAGGCGAGAAGCATGAATCAAAAAAGAAGGAAAACCCTAGCATGCAATGCCTTGACCTTGTGTGGCTCGCGCCACTATGTCTTTGCCATCGGCGTGCACACCGCCCAAGACATGTGCCTCTGCCACCACTAACTCCTACAAATGAAAGAAAACAGACAACAATAGCAAAAAAAAAAAGGAAAACCTATTGTATTTTTATATTTTTCTTTTTCTTCAATCTCGATTATAAAAGAACCGAAGAAAACTCAATGTAGGGGAATTTTGGAATAAAAAATACGAACATTCAAACAATCAAAACAAAAAATAGGAGCATTAAGGTTGATTAGATTTTGTTTCACTAGTATTGTTTTTTGCCTTTATTTATTTATTTATTTATTTTATTATTTTATTATTGAAACACTTTTACAAATTACAAAAAAGCGAAAGAGAAGAGAAAGAAAGGTTACAAACCGGGGCTCGACGTCGGAATCCCTTCCCCGCGTCGAGTCGGAGCCCAAAGCCCAAGAGCGCGGGGGTTTTGTTCTTCTCTCGAGATTTTTGGGAGGCGTCGAGTTCGATCTTCAAAGAGGTTTGAATGAAGGCTAAAAAGCACTGTCTTGGGTATCACCGCCATCGTCACGGTGGTGTACGGTGGTGACACAAAGGCGAAAGAGAAGCCCGTCGTCGGGTCGAAAAGAGGGAGAGGGAGAGTTTTAGGGGTTGTTGATTTTTTTATTTTTAGGGTTAGAAGTATGTTTTTTTAGAAAGATTGGGCCTTATATGCCCTTGATAAATGGCGTCGTTTGGGTGTTAAGAGAAACCGTGCATGTCCCTTTTAAAGGGATATTTCTTGTGACGAGTCCCTCCTCTTGCGGCGTTGTTCAATCGGATCCCATTTTGCCTTTTTGTCTTTTTAAATTTGGCCCCATTATTTTATTTCATTTTCAATTTGATCCGCACCTGACCATTTGAAACGATACGCATCAAGGCCAGGGAAATTTATCTGTTCGGTCCTCTTTATTTTGCGCGCGTTTCAGTTTAGTCCCCTTATTATTTATTTTACATAATTTGTCCTTTATTCCATTTCAAATTCAATTTAACCCGTTATTATTATTATTACTATTATTTAATATTTTTATTTTTATTACTATTAATTATTTATTATTATTTTATTATTACCATTTTTTATTATTATTTAATTATTATCACCACTATTATTTATATTATTATTATTATATTATTATTATTATTATTATTACTATTATTATTATTATATGTTATCATTCTTTATTTTATTATTATCGTCTTATTATTATTATTATTATTATTTTATTAATTTTACTATTATGGTTATTATTAATATATTATTCTTTATTTAATTATTATTTTCTATCATTATCACTATCGTTATTATTACTATTCTCATTATTATCATTTTCACTATTCTTTTATGATACGCAGTAGTCTCGCTTTCTCCGAGTTAACAAGAAGGAGAGATGCTACATCTTGGGGCATCGGCAAAGTGCTCCGGATCCCCTAAACACATATTAAGTTTAAAATGGTCTGCAAGAAGTTTGAATAGAGAGGTTCATGCTGCGATATCTAGGGCACCTAGTTTTCATCTTACCCAGATTGAATTTGCTATCTTTGATTACTTTATTCTTTTCAAGATACGATTCCAGTATATTTCATTTATTATATTGATTAATTCATTCTAATTTTGTGTTTTTTTTTCAAAATTTGATATCTTGATTAACTTATTCATTTCGAGCTTTGCTCTCAATAAATTTCCATTTCGTCCATCATTATGATCTTTTTCAAGCATTTTGCATTGAAATAACGATTAGTGGACTAATAACACTTTCATAAAAGGAGTTTCGCATATTACTTTGGAAGTTTCTAAATGATATGAGAACCTGACACAGGTCTATTATTCAGAACTCACCAGAACTAAGGGTTGGAAAGGAGTCCAATTTGAGACTACCTGTTAAGATTTTTGGGTCAAAAGTATCAGTTGAATAAAAAGGCAAGATATTGCGTCAGTAATACAATCTTGACGGAAAATGGGCAGTGTTAACCCATGTGCAAAAGGGGAATCATTCTCGGAAAAATGATATTCTGCATCCATGCAAACATCATGCATACACATTTGGTTAGGTCACCTGGGGAGCGATCAGCTGATTGAACAGGTTACAGTCCTCTACCCCTGAGTCGCGATGGTATGATTGGAAAATGATACAAGTCCTGTACTCTTGAATAGCAATGAGATGGATATAAAAAAATCCTATATTTAGGAGTCGTAATGGGATGGATTGGGGAAGATTCAGATCCTATACCCCTAAGTCACAATGAGATGGACCTTGAAGGTACATTGGGACAAGTCATTTGAGCAAAATATGATTGTTTCTTTGAGTTTTTGGCAAAGGTACCAGCCGAGCGAGATAGCAGCGTAATACGTCAGCAATAAAACTCTGATGGACGACGAGCAGTGACAACCCTAAGCATAAAAAAGGAATCATTTCATTTTGCATTCATACATCATCATTCAAGACATATTTAGTTAGGAGCATTTGATCTTGATCCTTATACATTTTAACAAATGATCATTCTCATGAAATTCTGCATCCATGCAAATGTCATCCATAATATCATTTAGTTAGGAGCATTTGATTCATTCCGATCATTGCATCCTAATCATTGTACAAGGGATCATTCTCATGACATTCTGCATTCATGCAAATATCGTCTATAATACATTTAGTTAGGAGCATTAGATTCATTCTGATCATTGCATTCTAACCATTTCGAATAAACATAAACACATAAAACTGATTTTACAGAACAGGTCCCCCAGAGGACGGCGTCGCAACATTGGCGAATTCACAAATCTGGCAATCCTGAAGTTGCAGGAGCAGATTAAATATAGCAAATCTGGCAATCCTGAAGTTGCAGGAGCAGATTGAAGATAGTAAATCTAGCAATCTTGAAGTTGCAGGAGCAGATTAAAGATAGCAAATCTGATAATCCTGAAGTTCCAGGAGCATATTGAAGATAACCTTATCTCCCTGAAGTTGCAGCGGAGCTGGTTGAAGATACATTTCTTATCTCCATGATGTTGCAGTGGAGCAGATTGAAGACAGTTAATCCTATTTTCCTGAAGTTGCAGTGGAGCGGATTAAAATGATGAATCCTATACCTCTGAAGTTGCAGTAGGTCGGATCGAAGATCTTATCTCTCTGAAGTTGTAGTAGAGCAGATCAAAATAAACCTTATCTCTCTGAAGTTGCAGAGGAGCTGGTTGAAGTCACATGTCTTATCTCCCTGAAGTTGCAAGTGGAAGCGATGAAGACGATTAATCCTATCTCCCCGAAGTTGCAAAGTGGAGCGGATTAAAATGATGAATCTATACGCCCGAAGTTGCGATAGAGTCGGATCGAAGATCTTATCTCTCTGAAGTTGCGATAGAAGCGAGATCAAAATAAACCTTATCTCACGAAGTTGCAAAAAGCTGGTTGAAATCATGAGTCTTATCTCCCGAAATTCTGATGGAAGCAGATCAAGAAACGATTAATCCTATCTCCCTGAAGTTGCAGTGGAGCAGATTAAAATGATGAATCCTATACCTCTGAAGTTGCACTAGGTCGGATCGAAGATCTTATCTCTCTGAAGTTGCAGTAGAGCAGATCAAAACAAACCTTATCTCTCTAAAGTTGCAGCGGAGCTGGTTGAAGTCACAGGTCTTATCTCTCTGAAGTTGCAGTGAAGCAGACTGAAGACAGTTAATCCTATCTCCCTGAAGTTGCAGTGGAGCGGATTAAAATAATGAATTTTATACCTCTGAAGTTGCACTAGGTCGGATCGAAGATCTTATCTCTCTGAAGTTGAAGTAGAGCAGATCAAAACAAACCTTATCTCCCTGAAGTTGCAGCGGAGCTGGCTGAAGTCACAGGTCTTATCTCCCTGAAGTTGCAGTGGAGTATACTGAAGACAGTTAATCCTATCTTCCTGAAGTTGTAATGGAGCAGATTAAAATGATGAATCCTATACCTCTGAAGTTGCTCTAGGTCGGATCGAAGATCTTATCTCTCTGAAGTTGCAGTAGAGCAGATCAAAACAAACCTTATCTCCCTAAAGTTACAGTGGAGCTGGTTGAAGTCACAGGTCTTATCTCCCTAAAGTTACAGTGGAGCAGACTGAAGACAGTTAATCCTATCTCCCTGAAGTTGCAGTGGAGCGGATTAAAATGATGAATCATATACCTCTGAAGTTGTAGTAGGTCGGATCGAAGATCTTATCTCTCTGAAGTTGCGGTAGAGCAGATCAAAACAAACCTTATCTCCCTGAAGTTGCAGCAGAGCTGGTTGAAGTCACAGATCTTATCTCCCTGAAGTTACAATGGAGCAGACTGAAGACAGTTAATCCTATCTCCCTGAAGTTACAGTGGAGCGGATTAAAATGATGAATCCTATACCTCTGAAGTTGCAGTAGGTCGGATCGAAGATCTTATCTCTCTGAAGTTGCAGTAGAGTAGATCAAAACAAACCTTATCTCCCTAAAGTTGCAGTGAGTGGTTGAAATCACAGTCTTATCTCCCACGAAGTTGCGAGTGGAGCGGGATCGAAGACAATTAATCCTATCTCCCTGAAGTTGCAGTGGAGCGGATTAAAATGATGAATCATATACCTATAAAGTTGCACTAGGTCGGATTAAAGATCTTATCTCTCTGGGTTACACAGAGAAGCAGATCAAAACAAACCTTATCTCCTCAAAGTTGTGTGGAGTGGTTGAAAGTCATGAGTCTTATCTCCGAAGTTGCGATGGAGCAGATGAAGACGATTAATCCTATCTCCCCGAAGTTGCGATGGCGTGATTAAAATGATGAAATTTATACCTCTGAAGTTGCACTAGGTCGGATCGAAGATCTTATCTCTCTGAAGTTGCGATGAGTGCAGATCAAAACAAACCTTATCTCCACGAAGTTGCGCGGAGTGAATTTGAAATCCTGAGTCTTATCTCCTGAAGTTGCGAGTGGAGCAGATGAAGACGATTAATCCTATCTCTCTGAAGTTGCAGTGGAGCGGATTAAAATGATGAAATTTATACCTTTAAAGTTGTACTAGGTCGGATCGAAGATCTTATCTCTCTGAAGTTGCAGTAGAGCAGATCAAAACAAACCTTATCTCCCTAAAGTTGTAGCAGAGCTGGTTGAAGTCACAGTCTTATCTCCTGAAGATTCTACAAAGAGAGCAGATCGAAGACGATTAATCCTATCTCCCTGAAGTTGCAGTGGAGCGGATTAAAATGATGAATTTTATACCTCTGAAGTTGCACTAGGTCGGATCGAAGATCTTATCTCTCTGAAGTTGCAGTAGAGCAGATCAAAACAAACCTTATCTCCCTGAAGAAGTTGCAGCGGAGTGGTTGAAGTCACTGAGTCTTATCTCCGAAGTTGCGATGGAAGCGAGACTTAAAACGATTAATCCTATCTTCTTGAAATTCTGATGGAGCGGATTAAAATGATGAATCCTATACCTCTGAAGTTGCACTAGGTCGGATCGAAGATCTTATCTCTCTGAAGTTACAGTAGAGCAGATCAAAACAAACCTTATCTCCCTAAAGTTGCAGTGAGAGTGGTTGAAATCCTGAGTCTTATCTCCTAAAGTTCTGATGGAGCGATGAAGACGATTAATCCTATCTCCCTGAAGTTGCAGTGGAGCGGATTAAAATGATGAATCCTATACCTCTGAAGTTGTAGTAGGTCGGATCGAAGATCTTATCTCTCTGAAGTTTCGGTAGAGCAGATCAAAACAAACCTTATCTCCCTGAAGTTGCAGCGGAGCTGGTTGAAGTCATGAGTCTTATCTCCCGGTTATTCTGATGGAAGCAGATCGAAGACGATTAATCCTATCTCCCCGAGATTCTGATGGAGCGGATTAAAATGATGAATCTTATACCTCTGAAGTTGCAGTAGGTCGGATCGAAGATCTTATCTCTCTGAAGTTGCAGTAGAGTAGATCAAAACAAACCTTATATCCCTGAAGTTGCATGGCGGAGTGGTTGGAAATTCTGAGTCTTATCTCCTGAAGTTGCGAGTGGAGCGATGAAAACGATTAATCCTATCTCCCTAAAGTTGCAGTGGAGCGGATTAAAATGATGAATCCTATACCTCTAAAGTTGCACTAGGTCGGATCAAAGATCTTATCTCTCTGAAGTTACAGTAGAGCATATCAAAACAAACCTTATCTCCCTGAAGTTGCAGCGGAGCTGGTTGAAGTCACAGGTCTTATCTCCCTGAAGTTGCAGTGGAACAGACTGAAGACAGTTAATCCTATCTCCCTGAAGTTGCAGTGGAGCAGATTAAAATGATGAAATTTATACCTTTAAAGTTGCACTAGGTCGGATCGAAGATCTTATCTCTCTGAAGTTGCAGTAGTGCAGATCAAAACAAACCTTATCTCCCTGAAGTTGCAGCGGAGCTGGTTGAAGTCACAGGTCTTATCTCCCTTAAGTTGCAGTGGAGCAGACTGAAGACAGTTAATCCTATCTCCCTGAAACTGCAGTGGAGCAGATTAAAATGATGAATCCTATACCTCTGAAGTTGTACTAGGTCGGATCGAAGATCTTATCTCTCTGAAGTTGCAGTAGAGCAGATCAAAACAAACCTTATCTCCCTAAAGTTGTAGCGGAGCTGGTTGAAGTCACAGGTCTTATCTCCCTGAAGTTACAGTGGAGCAGACTTAAGACAGTTAATCCTATCTCCCTGAAGTTGCAGTGGAGCGGATTAAAATGATGAATCCTATACCTCTGAAGTTGCAATAGGTCATGACAAACCTTATCTCCCTGAAGTTGCAGTGGGGCAGGTTGAGACTTATCTCTCTGAAGTTGCAGTGGGGTAGACTGAAGATAGCAAATCTCATTTCCCTGAAGTTGCGGTGGAACAGATCAAAACTATAAATCAAAGATCTTATCTCTCTGAAGTTGCAGTAGAGCAGATCATGGCAAACCTTATCTCCCTGAAGTTGCAATAGGGCAGGTTGAAGTTATTAGTCTTATCTCCCGGATGTTGTAGTGGAGCAGACTGAAGATAGTGAATCTCGTTTCCCTGAAGTTGCAGTGGAACAGATTGAAGCTATAAATCGTAGATCTTATCTCTCTGAAGTTGCAGTAGAGCAGATTAAAATAAACCTTATCTCCTTGAAGTTGCAGTGGAGTAGGTTGAAGTTAAGAGTCTTATCTCCCTTATGTTGCAGTGGAGCAGACTGAAGATAACGAATCTCATTTCCCTGAAGGTGCAGTGGAACAGATTAAAGCTACAAATTACGGCGAATCTTATCTTCCTGAAGTTACAGTGAAGCAGATTGAAGTAGATTGAAGCCCTCATCCTTATCTTCCTGAAGTTGCAGAAAACTAGGTTGAAATTTCCAATTCTTATTTCCTCGAAGTTTTAGCGGAGTAGATCAAAGCTGCAAATATCTTCTCCCTAAAATTACATTCGAACGGATCGAAGCACTATTTCCTATACTTCTGAAGTTGCGGTGGGTTGAAGCGAGGCTACTTGAAGAAGAAGAGAAGCACCGAGACTCAACAAGACCGGGCAAAATTGATCCTTTTAAAGTCTTTGCTCCATTCTCGTTACATGACAGAGAGAAAAGAGGGGCAGTTGTACAGGCCCAATTTAGCCCGGGGCCCAAACCAACAACAACAAAAATAAAAAAATAATAACAGCCCAAATTACAAAAGGCCCAATGCCCCAAAAAAGAGACAGTAAACAGAATAAAAAAAAAAGAAGGAAAACCCTAGCGCCGTACAGCCTCCAGCGCGCTCGCCGCCCCTATGTGCTGCCACCGGCGTGCACACCGCCCAAGACACGTGCCTCTGCCACCACTAACTCCTGCAAATGAAAGAAACCAGACAACAATAGCAAAAAAAAAGGAAAACCTATTGTATTTTTATATTTTTCTTTTTCTTCAATCTCGGTTATAAAAGAACCGAAGAAAACTCAATGTAGGGGGGAATTTTTGGAATAAAAAAAATACAAACATTCAGCAATCGAAACAAAAAATAAGAGCATTAAGGTTGATTCCGATTTTGTTTCACTAGTATTGTTTTCTGCCTTTATTTATTTATTTATTTTATTTTATTATTGAAACACTTTTACAAATTACAAAAAAACGAAAGATAAGAGAAAGAAAGGTTACCTGAACCCCGGGGCTCGACGTCGGAATCCCTTCCCTGTCGTCGGATCCGAGCCCAAAGACGAAAAGGGGGGTTTTGTTCTTCTCTCAGATTTTTTGGGGGCGTCGAGAGTTCGATCTTCAAAGAGGTTTCGAATGAATGCTAAAAAGCCTGTCCTTGGGTATCACCGGCCACTGATACGGTGGTGGCGCGGTGGTGACACAGGCGGCGAAAGAGAAGCCTGATCGTTGGGTCAGAAAAGAGGGAGAGGGGAGAGTTTTAAGGGGTTGTTGATTTTTTTTTATTTTTAGGGTTAGAAGTATGTTTTTTTTAGAAAGATTGGGCCTTATATGCCCTTGATAAACGGCGTTGTTTAGGTGTTAAGAGAAACCGTGCATGTCCCTTTTAAAGGGATATTTGCGCGACGAGTCCCTCCCTCTTGCGGCGTTGTTCAATCGGATCCCATTTTGCCTTTTTGTCTTTTTAAATTTGACCCCATTATTTTATTTCATTTTCAATTTGATCCGCGCCTGACCATTTGAAACGATACGCATCAAGGCCAGGGAAATTTATCTGTTCGGTCCTCTTTATTTTGCGCGCGTTTCAGTTTAGTCCCCTTATTATTTATTTTACATAATTTGTCCCTTTTATTCCATTTCAAATTCAATTTAACCCGTTTTTATTATTATTACTATTATTTAATATTTTTATTTTTATTACTATTAATTATTTATTATTATTATTTTATTATTACCATTTTTATTATTATTTAATTATTATCACCACTATTATTTATATTATTATATTATTATTATTATTATTATTACTATTATTATTATTTTTATATGTTATCATTCTTTATTTTATTATTATCGTCTTATTATTATTATTATTATTATTATTTTATTAATTTTACTATTATGGTTATTATTAATATATTATTCTTTATTTCATTATTATTTTCTATCATTATCACTATCGTTATTATTACTATTCTCATTATTATCATTTTCACTATTATTTCTAATGTTTATTATTATTTTCTATTGTTATTATTATTATTTTTATCATCAATATTACTATTAGTATTTTCAGTCAATATTACTATTAGTATTTATTTCACTATTATATTTCTATCTATATTTATTTTCTTAGTTTAATACTATTATCATTTATTTAATTTTTATCTATCTATTATTATATATATACTTCTATTTCCACTTACATTATTATTATATTTTTATATATTTCTACTTATGTTCATATATTAATATTATTTTCATTATTACTATTATCATTACTATTATTATTTTCTTCTTTCCTTTTTCTTTTAAAACTTTCATTTGCTTATTATTCTTTTGTTTTCTATTTATTATCTTTTTTAGCTTATTGGTTTTATTTATTTTATTATATTTTCGTTTTATTATGGGCATTTGTATTTAATGCATTTATTACTATTTTGCTACACATATTAGTATTGTAATTTGTTTTTGCATTTTATTGTTACATTAACCTTTATTCGATACATCAAGCTTTAAAATGATCGATATTCTGTATTTAGAAGTTCGAGGAATCGTGCCCAATCGTGCTGGGTTTCGATTTCCTGTTCGTTTAAATGGCTAAATATCCTTCTAAGATTTTGATCGTGTTTTCTTAAATAAGGCAATATTTCGTGTTTAGACATTCGAGGAATCGTGCCCAATCGTGCTGGGTTTCGGTTTTTTTGGTTTGGACAAATAATGGAATACCCTTTTTAAAATCGCAATGTATGAATTTTGGAAATCATGAAATGATCTTGGTATCGAGGGTTTGAAACATCGTGTCCAATCGTGCTGGATGTGGTATTTCATCTTTTCGGAACAAGGGAATTTCGGTATCCAATTCGAATTATTCAAACGTTTTCTAAAGGATTCGTACTTTAAAATCTTTATCAATTTTCGACATTAGGGCATTAATAATCAATTAGGTACCAATTTTGGGCGTGACGAGGGTGCTAATCCTTCCTCGCACGTAACCGACTCCCGAACCCGTTTTCTGGATTTTGTAGACCAAAAAATCATCATTTTGATAAAAACTTTTATTAAAATGATTGAATTACGAGGTGACCCGATCACACCCCATCAAAAAGGATTGGTGGCGACTCCCTATTTTATTTTCGCTTTTTCAAAACCAAGTCATCCTCCGTTTTTTCAAAAAAATGGTTTCGACACAAAGATATAAGGATGTCAAGCTTTACGACCAAAACTGATCCACGTCGACTCCACGATGTTTCTATTATTTTTATCTAGATTCCGGTTGTGTGTCATTTCTTAGAATACTCATTTTTAGGTACTACAAACTTAATGTTTAGATTATCTTGAGTTTACAATTTTTTTAAATATTTTTTTAAAATTATTTTCAATAAAATAATCATAACATAAATTATATTTATTACAAAATATTATAGATATGTTTTTATTTGATAATCGAAATTCATTTTTAAATATAATATTCATGTTTAATTAAAACTTAATTTGAATTTATATATTAAATATAGGGTTAGTATTTGGTACACTAGTAGTGTACTCTCTCTTTTTTATTTTACAAGCAACCTTAAAAAATTAACATGTCTCTTTTTTTTAATATTTATTATTTTAATATTTTACTATGTCTCTATAAGACATTTGTCAACCCCCTGACCCTACTTGTGGTGTCTAAAAACTCTATTAGCAACAGGGGCGAAGCAAGAAAATTTGTTTAGGGAGGCTAAAATTAAATTGTAATTTTTACAATAGTAAAAATATCATTTTTAAAAGATTAAATCAAAATTTTATCTTTTTTAAGGGATTAAAGTGTAATTTTACTTTTACTAATTTTAAATGACCAAAATAAAAATATTTTTATTTTAGGAGGGCGGAGCCCTTGCCAACCCTCCCTTGATTCATCCATAGGGCACCAAATATTACTCCTTAAATATATATTAAATATATATATAAGAGTAAATAGTGGCACATTAGAACTAAAGGAAAAAACCAAACTAAACAACTTTTAAACAAATACTCATATCAATATTTTTTTAAAATAGTTATATTGTATACTATAAAACATTTATTACTAAATATGTATAAATTAAAATATATTTCTTATTAAAATATTGAGAAAAAAAATCAAATAATATTAAGAATAATGTTTAAAATTATCATTAATTTTAAATTTTATTATTAAAATAAACTGTACTATTAAACTTTTATTAAAATAATAAATTAATTCATTATATTAATAATTTATTATATGATTAAATATAAATATTTATGTTTAATAGTATTGAAAATTATAATACTTAAGATCAATATTTTAATATTTTTAAAGATTAAAATTTAAAAAATAGAATAATATTTAGCTTTATTCAAGTTAATTCTTATATTAAAAATCAAGTACTTGTTTTTCTTTAAAGAATAACTTACACCATTAAAAAAAAAGTAAGTCAATTTAAAAAAAATGTATTTTCCATTATCTACGAGTCATTTTTTACTATAAAAAAACACAGACAAAAAAATGTAAAAAAGTAAATTTTAATAACTATAAACCAAACACAATCTTAAATTTAAAATATAATCAAAGTCAGAATTAGCATTTATTCTACAAAATACACCTACTTGTGAGTTACGCTTTGAATTCAAATGCGTTACCACTAACAATTCAGCGAGCTATGTCTCGTCATGACAATTTGTTTGTTGTTTAATTTCGATTAAATTTATTTAAATCTCGCCAACTGGTGGTCAAAGTCATTCCTCTTATGCCGATGAAAGCAAGTGGGTTCATCAAATGATGGTGGCGTGGAAGATGGTCAAAGGTTATCTATAAATTACTTGGTATTTTTATCCAAATTTGTAAAAATTTGAATTTGAATATGCAAATTTTTTATATAAAAATAAAATTAAAATTATAAATAATTTTTTAAAATATAATTTAAATTCAAATAATAGATACACAGGATATTCATCTTCATTTTTTTTCTAAATCAATAATGAATAATAATGTTAAAATTTAAATATAAGTATTCACAAAAATCTAATCATTTGATCCATAAAAATCAATTTAAAAAATTAAATCTAAAATTTAATTTAATGAATTCTATGGTTTAAAGCTAATTAATTATAATAACACATGAAATAAATATGTACGTATAGTTTAAATATATATAAAACACATCAAAATAAAGCTTTGATTGAGGGGTGAAAAGGTTTTATTAATTCAACATGTGTAGGTTTTGATGCAATACCTATAACTATCTATAACCCTTTTCCTAAACATTTAATAGGAAGATAGACACGTTTTAAAGCACTTGAATCCACGTCCTCTTGTACTGATAACAATGTTGACGCCAATCAAACTAAGATTCTGTTTGTTATATGTCAATCTGTTTATATTTTGCATACTTTATTATCATCCTCGTATTTGATGAAAAAAAAAATTCTTAAAGGGATAAATAAAAATATAACTACATGAACTTTGTCCAATATATAATTTGATACATGAATTTTGATTTTGTGCAATTATATATATGAAACTTAAATTATATTTCATATGTATACATGAAACTTTGATTTTATTTTCAACCATATTCATTTAAATAAATAAATACATATATTTATTTATTTTTCATATTGGATTAATATAATTATTTATGTATGTAATATATCAACATAAAATTGTGTTAATTCGATAATGTTGTCAATGATTTGCGAAAACTAAGCCAAATCAAAATTTCATGTATAAAATTACACAAAATTAAAACTCGTATATAATATTAACATTGCATATTGAATTAAAATAACATTTCATATATAATTTTAATATTTATCCTTTCTTAAATTATATCTCAACTTTTATATAAATGTCACGATAATTTATTTAAAAGATTTGTGTTGTTTAACATCTTCGTGTTCATGATTTGTTTTTCTTTCACATTCAAAGTATTACAAATTTATATGGTTGTTTACACATTAGTTGTTTGTTTTATATAAAATTTTATTTGTTTGATTTCACTGTTTATGTCCTTTTTCGTGTTTTAATTATTTTGTTATTTTTCTTTTCATGTTTGTCATGTTTTAATTATTTTATTTTATTATTCTCTTCTTTGATTAAAAAAATTATTATTCTTTTATACTCATCTCATATATTTATAATTTGATTTTAATTTCAATTTTATATACTTAAAATATAAAAATAATTTTAAGTACTAAAAATTATTAAATATTTTTTTTATACAATGCCTAAAGCTACTTATAACACTTTCTCAGTTCTTAAATAAGAGGATAATGCGCTTCAAGACACTCAAATTTACGTCCTCTTATACTATAATAATAATGTCAATACTATCTAAATTAAGAATTAAATATTTTTTTATAGTATTCTAATTCAGAGACATGTATTTTATTAAAAAATAATAATTTTTTAAACCATGTATCTAAAAACAATGGGTATTATCCATATTTGACCGGCTAACGAGGAAAAAAGTTGAAATATATTTTTTATATAATATTAGAGTGAGGGATCAAGTACGAGAGTTTGAATTTATGTCAAATAAATGTATTACAAAAGTTTTAATCATTTCTCTATACAAGTGAACACATTAAAATATAATTTTTTTTTGTTATTGTTGTTTTAAGTTGGTTTAAATTTGACCCCTGAATTTGGCATATTTTCACAAATTGGTATTTATGGATTTTTTTTTCAAGCTGGTACCCGAATTTTCATTCTGTATAGGGTTTTAGTATTTTTTTTCTAATGGTGTTAAGTATGATACACGTGATAATTTTAGATAATGACACATGGCAATATTGACATCATTAACATCATAATTTGATTTTTTAAAGAGAAATTAAAAAAAAAGTATTTATAATTTTTTTAAATCATAAAAGAATATAAATATATTAGAAGTTTTTAAAAACTAGAAAATAAAACAATTTTTTTTTTTAAATAGAAGAGACAAAATACAATAAATGACTTTCCATGATACTTTAAACTATACCAGATGTGGGTTTCACATGTGTTTGTTATGTACACTTGAAAGAATGTTGCTTGTCTACATACAATCCAAAGGTTGAGGGTGATAAACTATAAAATGTTTTTTCACCAATACTAGATTGAAACCGACAACCGAAGAATTAGGATTTGAAAGAAGGCAAGTGAGAAAAGAAACTTGGTTCAGAAGCAACGGCAAATCCAAATCACTCACATCTATCGTGGCGAACAGATTCATCGATAAAAAAAAATGTCTAGGACTAAACACAAGTTTCACCTTATACATGTATAGCTGAAGAATTAAGTTTTAATTTAATAGAGACTCCACCCACGGAGTTGGAAAATGTTGTATTTAGTGATGCATCAAGGATCACTTTTAGTAAATATTGTATTATAATACTTAGCAGTTAGAACTTGTTCCCTTTACCATACTAAAAAACATTAAAATCCTCGACGAAGGTGGGCCAATTTTAGTAATTTGTTAAAAGCTAACAACATTAAGTACATTTGAAGCGAAGTAAAATGTTTGACACATATTATGAAGTGATCAATATAAATGTAAATAATGTCTATTAAGAGGGGATCGACTCTATTGGGAGAAATTTGCGAGCGAAGAGTGATTCATCGAAAGTAAATGGACCCTTAAAATTTTAGAATTGTTCTTGGTGGGAACTTTTTCTCTCGACTCTATCGAGAGTTCAAGTGTCTGAAAAGGTAACTTGTAACGACCCGGTTTCTAGTAGTGTTGAAAAATGAGGTTTTAGGACCTCGTTTTCATAAACTGAGCCCATAAATATTTATGGAGTTCGTATATAGTTGAATTGAATCTTGGTTAGGTAAATTAGCCGAAATTGTGGTCAATTAAGGCTTAGGACTAAATTGTAAAAATCCATTTGCTATAGATTTTTAATTAGGATACAGCTTTAGAATTTAAATTGCAATTAGCCAAGGGTCTAAAATGGTAACTAAACCCCTTATTAAAAATGAGATAGTGGACGGTAATGTTATATGTTGATTAATTAAGTAAAATGATTAATTAAAATAAAACATAACCAATTAAGTTAATTAACAAATTAACCTTAATATAAAAGGGAAATTAGTGGAAGGAGCGATAAAATATCATCTTCTCCAACCGACCAAAACAAAAAACCAAGGAGGAGAACACCATTATTAGGTTTTTATGTATTTGGCCCTTAATTCAAGTAAGTCCCTAGCCAATTTTTCTTAGATTTTTATGAAAATTGAATCATGGGAGCTTGATTTAGCTAGCTCATGTACTAATTTGTAAAAATTTTAAAGTTTTAAAAAGTTACCATTGATGAGAATTAGATGAAATTGGTGTGCAATTATTAGAAATTAAGCTTAGATTTAGAAAAGGACTAAATTGTAAAACTTAATTTTTGATTTTGTAATTGGGGACCAAATTGAGTAAAATGTAAAAGTGTCATGAAATTTTGGTAGGAATAGAACATAGAAGGTCCCTAATGAATATATGTGAAATCAGATTTTAATCTGAAACAGTAGATCGAAAGTTATGTTTGTCCTAGGTTTAGGGGCTAAATTGAATAAATTGTAAAATATGCTTGAATTTGTAATTGATTGTGATTTAAATAAAATTTGATAGTAATATATGTTTTGTGATTTTATTTAGCTAATGTTGACTTAGAACCTTCGAGAGGGAAAAGAAAATCGAAAGTCGTCGACGAGTAGCTCGAAAATTCGGTTTGTATTTCTATGATTCGGGACCAATTTATTTATTGCATATTCATAACATTTTGCATTATATGGTATTGAGGTGATTTGGAAATGGTTGTTTGAATTGAATTACTATGATTGAGATTAAATTTCGTTATATGGACTAAATTGAATAGAATAGAAAGTTGCATGACTTATTTGATATGTGATAATTGGTATGAAATTGGATTGAAGCATGTGATAAATGTTATGAAATTTTGAATTGTTGATGAATTGAGAATATTGGTATATGAATTGAATTATATAATAAATTGGAAATTTGGTTACCCTATTAGCTGTTTGGATCGAGTCGAATATAGTTAGCATGCCATAGAATTAGATTATTAATTGAAAACCACCATTGCCAAGCAACCTGGGGTGGTAGATTGTGCATATAGAATCATCGTTGTCAGGCAACCCGAGGTGACAAATTAATCAAATTAAGAAAACCATCATCGCCAAGCAACCCGGAGTGGTAATATGTACATGTATAGCGTCATCGTTGCTAGGTAGCCCTGGGTGACGAATCCGCATATCCATTCTGAGTCTATGTCTGGTTATTAGGGTTATAAACATATGAATTGATTAAATGATATAGGAATGAAATGATATTGAATTGTAAAATACGATAACATGTGAAAGATCAGCCAAAACAATTTGAAAACAAGTCCTAGGGCTGATTGAATATGAATAAGCTTATAGGCTCGGAAATGATTAAAATGATAATAGGAATTGAGTATATACATTTATTTATAAATACAAATTAATTATTGTATGCTTGTGAATTATAATGTAAAATGAGTAAAAGGGTGATATAGCAAATATATATTTAGATGGCATAGTTCAATTACATGAGTTGGTTATTTTATTATGTTATTAATTAACTTGTTACAAATGAAAGAAATGATACTTAATGATGAATAACATGAATGGTATGTTTAGATACCCATATGATGAATTGAAGTGTAAAATGAATAAGTTATGTAATAATGGTAGATTTGGCATGAACATGTTTATGAATTGATGTGTAAGATTGGTTATATGCATGACCATAAGAAAATGAAGATGTATGACATGAAATGGCACGAGATTAGGTTATGAATTGAATGTGTGCATTTGTATAAGCTTGTTTTATATTATCTTGAATAATGGAAATACCACTGAGCATTTTCGCTCAGCGTACGATTTGTTTTCTTGGTGCGCAATTATAATAGATTACCAAGAGTTCGAGTAGTAGATCCAGCATCCAGGAAGTGATCTCTTAAATCAACAAAATTTATATAAATCCCATTTTATTTTAAGTATGACAGACACCTAGGTTGAGTCGATTTTTGGGTATAATATATGTTTATGTGAATGGTTGAAACTTGAATTGATATTTTGCAAGTAGTTAAATGTTGCAAATGTGAATTTACTATAGAGTTTGAAATGTAAGGAATGTTATTACATTGATAAAATGAAGTGTGAAACCATGTTACTTGTTTAATATAGTTAGAACCACGAATATTGTTTATTTGTTGAATGGAATTGGTTAGATACTTAAATTACAAATGTGATTGTATACGTATGGTATAAAGGTTTGGAATTAAACTTGTTGATGTTGAATATTTGGCTCGGAAATGTGGTTGAAAAATATAGGTTGGCTGTTTTAGTTAATTGCAGGTTGGTGTCATCTTGACCTTTTTGAACTGTTTGTTACGTCATAATGTGAAGCGTTTGTCGTCGACAAGGTTAAGTCAGTATGTGATGTCGTAATGAGGAACTCCTGAAGTCGCGACGTCAACCTCAAACTTTTTAACATTTACAAATTAGTCTTAACTTGATCTCGGGTTAACAATAAAACTTTCGTAAACTCGTATAAGACCCAGAAATGAATATATATCATTTCATACACCTTTTTTTGCTTATAGTTCAAATCGAGTGTAAAATGATTGTAGTTGCTCCGACAACGAATGTGATACCTTATAACTTAGACCCGACGATCGAGTTTGGTATAAAGTGTTATATGATTGGTTGAACCAATCGCCTCTTCAGGCACTCGGATTTTCAGTAGAGTCAGGAGACACAATTTTCACCTAGAACAATATGGAAGGATTTGCCAGCTCACAAATTTCTTTTGACGAAATTCGCTTCCCCTCAAGGTCCTACAATAGAATCAAACGATGCAGCTCCTAGAGGAGAAAGGGATATTCCTACTAGTGTCTCTGTGAGAGCTTTCGGCAAATCCATGACACTTTCTATTGACCCTACAAGTAAAGATAACAAACGACATTTTATCTACCTCTGATATTTAAAATATTATTTTTCAGTTAGTAAAAACCCACCAACTACCACAAAAAAAAGATGCTGCTTCAGACTGGACGTATGAACAACTGCAATCCACATAATTCCAGCTTCGTAACCTTAACAATATCTATCGAGTGCCTATGACCATATAATTCCAAGACCTTAGATAGTGCAGATCTTTCAATCAACAATGGGCTTTTTACCCCCTTCAGGTAAGTAAATAGAAATGGTAATTGAACATTCATGAAGTAGTGGGTAAGAGCAAAAGACACACTCCATTACTATTTCATATGCATTTGATGCCATTTCCGTGGGCTGTGGCTACCATGGTGGGTCCAGGTACCAATAATGGGAACAAGAAAGCTGGAGAACTGTAGCCAATACGCACATAAACAAGGAATCATGAAAGGACATTGGAATGAGAGTTGGGTTCAAACCAAAACAATTTTGGGTGTTGTGTAGTCGTACTTGAGAACATGTGTCATATAATAAGGTTCCTCACATATGTTAGGGCTCTTGAAGATATTTTCTCTTGATATGAATCATTAGGTACTTGACACAGCTGAGAACATTTACTTTATGTGGCCTTGATCAAGAAAGTTTGGTAATTATATAAGCAGGTGTTAAGATTTCTTGTTTGCCAGCAAATATAGTTCCGAATTTTTTGGAAAACTACGAGAAAATAAAAACAATTTTTTTTTTTGGTTGAGCAAATGACGATTTTTAGCGTACCTTGAAGGGACAAGTTTTGTCTTCCATTTTGTCAAAGGCGGAGCCAACGAACAAGTAGAGAAAAACAGAGCGACGAGACTCATCTAGCTAGGTAAAGAGAGGAGGGCGCGTGAGTTTAGCAAGGCGACCAAAATAAAATCTGGTCCCAAGCCCTAATTGCATTTCTAGAGTTCAACTTAAGGGCCATTAGGCCCACCAATGCAGCTTCTATATTAAACTAAACTTTGCTCTGACATTAAAGCCCAACCCCGTAACAAATAAGACTTTTTTTTAAAAAAAAAAATACAAATTCAATCACATAATTATAACTAAAATAAAATCAGTACTAAGTATGGCGGAACAAGTAAATTTGAAATCAACCCACAAATGGTAGACTTAAAACTAACATAAATTTAAGAGAAAATTCATACAAAATATTCACGCCTCGTGTAACTCGAACTTAAGATATTAATATTCTCAAGACTTCATAATTATTGAGTATTACTTTAATCACATATATTTGTACAATTTAAAATAAAATTTTCATGATGATTGGGTATTAATTCAAGTGTCATCATTATTATCGTAACAACTTAAAAGAATATACTTAATCATATAATATTTTTCAAAATTAATTTATTTGGTTGAGATCCGAATAATTATTATTTAAAAGATTTTATATCAAATTCACATTTGTATCTAGATTTATCGGCTGATAAAAATAATACATAAAAGTTGCAACATCTATTTCTAATATAAACGAAGACAAAGACATTCATTAATGATTAATGGATGGACGATATATATATTCATTAAAATCAGGAACAACATAAGAGGAACTTTTTTATGTACCAGTGCTATGAGATAATTAATTGGTACATATAAGGAAGCACAACTAGTGTAAACGAAGTATATAGAATGAAGATACAACTTTCAATTTAAGATACACTTTGAGACGATATAATAGGCGACATATTTGCTGCTTGTTGCACCAGACAACTGGCTGCATTTGCTTTATTAAAGGCTAAGGCCTTTGTTTCTACTGGTTCCGGCTCATATTTCACTGAAGCCTCAGATTCCTCATCCTGCAGAACAACAGATCCAAGAAACATCAGTCTTCGCTGTGCATGGGTAACTTAAATGCCACAATTAATATTGCAATTTGCAAGTAGTGTATAACAGTGTTTAGTAAGCTGTTAGCCATGCATTACTCTATCAAGTACATTGATAAATGGTTCCTAATAAGTTTATGAAACTCTCCCATCTTAGTAAACACTGGGAAGTGAAAAACATTGAAAATTAAAGGGGGAGCCTGAAAGGCATGGGTATACCTTTGTTCTCCATCCATGAAATTGTATCCTTTGTTCCCTCCAGCTTTCTTGTAAGGAGGTAAGGGCACTTGGCCAGACTCAATCTGTTGGATGTCTTCGACAAGGTTCTGGTAATGTAGCTTCACTTCCTCCACGGTTTTCCCTCCAACTGCCCTGGCTAGATTGTGCCAGCGGTCTGGGGTATCTTTGTCGTAGATAACTAAAGCATTCTCGAACAACTTGTTTTGCTTTGGTGTCCAGCTCGAACCTGAGGCCATTGCAGTTGCAGAAACTATATAACCACAAGGGTCAACGAAGTCACAAGAAAGTGGAGAAAGAACTGTAGGAAGGTTGTGTATGAGGAAACTGTCAATGGTGCTCTTTATATAGAAGAGGGAGCTCAAGTAATCGAAAGTGGGGGTTGGAAATGGTGGGCCGGTGGGCTTTTGTCTGGTACTTTGCCGTTGCTTTCCTTGCAAAACAGCGGGACCTTGTAAGAAAAATAGGTGGTTTTTTAAGGATCAAATAGGATTTGGTTTATTACAGTGGATGGAAAATTTTACTCGTGATGATTGCGGTGATGCACTGGATTCGAAAGTGTACTGTCCACCCTCATGATAAATGTGCTGGAACTGATTATTTTTTGTGGACAACATTTCATAGAAAGAATCAAAATTTCAAAATAAACGTATTTAAGGTGTTATATATAAATTTGATATCAAGGTATTATATATTTAAACCTGCTATATTAAAACCCATTTCCCAGATTGGTACTAATTAACGCCTCATTTATTATACTTCACACTAGAATTCAAAGCAGTGCTATTAGTTCATTTGTTATCCTCCTGTATCTGAGATTCCCAACTTTCCAATATCAGGTTTAAATGATACTTGCTTAAATATTCAAGTAACGGATACAAATAATAAATAAATATATACAAATCTCCCAAGTGAAGTTAACATAGCAACAGTTCAGTACTCTAATGGCAGTGTGTAAGATACAGCCTTGAGCAGGGTGGGCCAAGGATTATTCCAGTAGCTGTGGATAACATCAGGGTGTACCAACCAGTGTATGCAGAAGTAAGATACAGGCTTCATCATCAGGGGTGGACCAACCAGTGGGTGTGCTGATAATCTTTTAACAATATTCACGGGTTCACCATAGCTAACCGGTAAAATATTCACGTCGAGATTGCTGTACCTCTTTTATTTTGTTTTCTTTCGAGGCGTTTTCTGTGTGGTGAATTGATCTTAAAACTGGCAGAAGCTGCCCTTATTATTAGTTGTTAATGTCTTCTCAGGAGCATCCAAAGACTGTTTTGTTTTAGATGGCTGCCTAGATCTTTCCGTACTATTTTTTTGTACTTGTTCATGTCCCCCCTCCCCCTACTGAGAATGATTCATCAGGTCTTAGATGCTAGTAATGGTAAACGCACTGAAAGTATTGGTTATTAATTTAAAGTAGTCCATAGTTAATGAATATTACTATCACTAAGACCTGACAGGTTGTCAAACACAGTATTGCAAAAATTCTTGAAAAACCAATCAATCATAAATGAAATGATCTCACTTTACTGATGTGAAAGTTAGATTACGTCTCTAATAGGTCATGGGAAATTGGTTGCGGTTGCTCTTTGATTATATGAAATGTAGTCTATTTTCATAAGTAAAAATTAAATCTTGATCACTTCACTTTACAATTATTCAAAACAATTTGGATAGAAAAGAAGGTTGTTGAGGTAAACTAGTAAGTACATAATATATTAGAAAGCGTTAAGTTTAGCTTTAGTTTGGACAAGTACAGGAGAAACGGCAAAGCCAATTATATGTAGTTGGCTATGGCGTTTCCAACTTTTGGGGGGGAATATCTACAAAGAAAGAAGACTATCTTGGTGATGATTAGAATCCTTATCATCCATGTCCACTGCAAGGAGAACTTCATTTTCCTATTGGATACATTTCCTTTCTGTATATTTTAAGATCTTAATTTTCTGTATATTTATTTTCCCTAACTTTTCTGCAAGTTGAGGATGGGGCTACGGAATCCAGGACTTTATTTCAGAAAGCTCATCAGTTTGAAGACCACCCCAACTTGTAAAAGCGGTCCTGTTTAACTCAGGTCGGAAATTTGCATTGAGGTGCTTGCTCAAACCTGGTAACATTTTTTGTTTTTTTTGTTTCTCAAAAAAGTAAGACAGTTTGCTCACAAAAATAAGTATTAAATTGTGGTCACCATCGCGGATATCATGGACGTTACATATCACACATAACGATTATTGTGGACGTCAATTTTTTTCAAATAAATCATAATATTTTAAAACATTATACTTATACTATTCTAATATTAATAATTCTTTTTTATGACTTTTATTTAATAAAAATTCTAATTTATTTATATATTTTTTCTTTTGAAAAAAGAAACCTTTTACTCCTCATATACTCTTGATTTTATGTTGGTTTTTACAAAGTTACTTGGTTATTAAAATTAACTATTGAATAATTCTAAACTCGAAATTATCCAAATCATATGCAAATCATCCATGGCTATATTTTTATTCATTGCATAATTCAGTTACGTTGTCCAACTCTTTCAAAGAAGGTAACAAGTTATTTTAACTTTTGGGCAACAATTCTTCATTTAATTTGTTCAATTCCCTATAATTATTTTAACATAAAAAACAAGATTCTTTAAGCATTGAATTGTTGCGACGTTAAGTTTGAATATTATCGTATTGTGGTGTTACGTAACGGATTTTGTTTGCAACAATCGTGATACAGTACCTCCATTGCGTTGTGTTGATATTGCAGCACGGTAACTTGCAAAACCTTTACAACGTGACTATTACGTTACATTGCAACCGTAGTTTATTACAAGGAATTTAAACCTAATTAACCAATCCCTATATCAATTTCTAAACAACTATTAATAATTTGGAATGTTTGTAATTCCACTTTACTAACAAATATATAAATTTTTTATAACTTGAATAATTGAGTTGGTGCCGAACCCATACCTATAGGGCTTTATATATATATATATATATATATCATCAAAAGATAGAAGTTCGGGCTTAAATTTGATGGAACAAATATTTTTTATACATAAGTATTATTTTTTATTTTTAAAAATACTTATTTTTATTTGCATCTTACCTAAATTATTTGAAAATAATAAATTTTCCAGAAAATTTTGTAGAGAAAAAACATTAGTGTTTTGGAAAGTTGTTATATTATAGAAAAATGTAACTTGTTTCATAAAGTTATGTATTAAGCACCACTTTCTTTGATGAAAAAACTATACTCAAAAATGCTATTTTTGTTACTATATTTTCATGTTGTTTTATAACTACTTGTATTTTAAAAACAAACTTAGCTTCTTTATTATTAATTTCAACACAAGTTTTTTATCAACAACTTCCTAATAAATTTAAAATGCTGAGTAACAACATGCAATGCCATATAAGCTGTATATGATAGGGCTGGCTGCTTGTTCATAAACACATGCTTATTTTATCTTGGAATATCAGGCTACCTTATTATCCATGTCATTTCCAAAAGTAAAAGTGTACAATTTTCCTGCTATCAACAGCCTTTTAAGGACTTGAATAATTTAGATTCTGCTTTCTAGTTGGAGAGATTAGGATTAGCCATCTAGGGCTATCAAATTATGGTCTGAAATTGCAAGATGTGTCCGTCGGATTCACCAGACGAGGGGGCTGAATATTATTCCTGCTTAGGGTGAGTGATGAGGATCCATGAATCTGCTGTCTGCACTGCATAGCCTCTTTACATTGTGGGGGACCTAACCTAACTGCAACATCCAACAAGCACAGAAGTCGTGGGGGAATAATCTATACGAGGACAAGCCAGCAACCTGTTTCAAATAATAGTCAAAAGTTGTGGATCCCTAAGAACAATGATGAAATATTTTTCTGGACCAAAACCTAATGAGGAAAAAATATATATCAATCACATTTATAAGAGATAATGTTTAACTTTAATGTGATTGAGGCTCTCTACCCAATTCAAAAACGATAAAAAGATTACTCTTACAATAATTTGTAATTTTTACACAGATAAAAGTTATGCATAAATTAATTAGTTTGATTTTATGAATTTCACTCCTAAATACTTAATGCAATTAATACAAATATGATTCAAAAAAACAACAACTAATAAATTGAATTAATCATTAGAATTAAATAATTTGTCAAAAACAACTAATATCTCATTGGGTCGACCAATGTCTTAAAAAAGAGGGGGAAAACAATACATGAAAGCAAAGGAATCAGTAAAAACTGATATGAATAAGCACAAAGTTGATAGGTATATTCAACTTTGAGAATTCCTTCCCCACTTTGGGGCTAACAAAGCAAATGAAAGTCGGATCGTCTGGTTCAGCATCATGAGAAAGATATGCATGCATGCGTTGAGCTGAGAGATAAGAATGTCAAACTTTGCCAGGCTGTATAAGATGAGAGTCGAATCTTGAGAGTCATAGAGTTGAATAAGCAGTGACAATGGCGTGAGATGAAGATTCTCCTGCCTTTTCTGTTTTGTTGTTTCTTCTGACAACTTTTTCACTGCTCAAATCAAACATTCATTAGCCAATTGACCCAATGCTGTAAAATTACAAACTCCCTTTGTTTCCCATGCAAAGAGCACCATAGAAATGGAGTATAATAATCATTTCAAAAACATATTCCCCTCTTCTTTGTATTCTGCCAGGAGAGAAATTCAACTTTGGAATTTTGATTTATAATTATTATAAAATTATACAATTTAATTCCAATCCAAATTATTTCCTTACCTCGTCCATGAAATTAGCACATTGGAGATCACATTTTATGCCCAATCCAAATGCAAATAAAATCTGTGGACCATTATTCTGAGCAACTCTAGTGCAATTTCATTTTCGAAAATTGACCCATATCTAGAAATTTATGCCTTGGGCTAGAATGCTTTCGAAAGACAAATGCCCTTGGCTAGAAGTAACAGAAACACCAAACAACTTTAGTTTTAAATAAATTGTGAGTAATTATCGAATTTTTTTTATAAAATAATAAATATTACTGTGAGGATATTTTTATCATTTTGAATCACGTGAAATCTTAAAATTTGTGTTTAATAAAATTTAAATTAAAATATCATAAATTTAATTGTCTTTACCATTTCAACTAAAACTTCGTATTATTCTTCAATCAGATTTTTTATAAATATATTTTCTACACAATTTTTTTTACACACATAGTGTACCATAATCAAGTTATTATTAAGAATTTGATTGAGTTAGTGTTACTCGTTAACCGATCCCACCTCAATTATGAAATATTATTAAAAATATTTAAGTATTTTATATTTTGATAAACCTAATAAAAAAATCCATAGGATTATAAAATTTTACCCTAAAACATCATATTCTTCATCATTTTAACTCTACTCTTTTAACCAAATTTGTTTAATTTTATCACATCTTGTGCCTTAATTTAGTTATTTATTAAGAATTTTTTAAAAGAAAGTTATTTATTAAGAAGTTGAATGGAACAGAAAATATATTTAGAAAACAAAAATCGGAGTCAGTCAGTGTTATTTGCGTAACACAAAATAATTGGAGGAAAGTATAATTATTAGAGCAGTAATTACATTTTTTTATAATTATAAAGAATTATAATTCTCTTGATGTGTCTAATTGACTATGTGTAATTACATCATAATTTATTGTGTCATATTTGGTAGTACAAATTATAATTATAAATGGTAATCACACAATTACATAATTTATATATATTTTTAAAAATATCAATTACTATAAAAATAGCAGTACAATAAAAATTTTCTAAATGAATAACAAAAATTGAAATAAAATAATATGTAATATGTTAGTCCAAGAAAGTACTTGCTAATACAGTTATTAATAAAAATAAACATCATATGCAATTTTTTTCTAATTGCTCTAACATTCTATATTTGTTTGGTTATTTCCCTCTTTAACATTTAACATATATTTTTTTATCATCATCTGAATATGAATTTGTATCAATATATCTTTTTTCCGTGTACTTTTCAAAGTATGGATCATCTTAATTCTACTTACGAATGAAGTTGTTAAGTATACAACATACTAGTATGATCCAATCTTATTTTTTTATGCTATATCGATGTGATGTTGTTAATACGAGAAACCTTTTATTTTTTAGAATAACAAATGTCCTCAACGACATTTTGAAGCTTTGAATGTATTAAATTAAAGATTTCATGAGTTGTCTGTGGTGTTTGTGTTTGACTCTATTCTCTCAAATGGTATTGTGCCTCATGATATGGTGTAAGAAAATATTTTGTATTTACATAAATAACATCTACTACATTATATTTAGGTTCATAGTGCAAACAGTCAGGGGCGAAGCCAGAACAAATTTTTAGGGGGGCTGAATGAAATTTTAATTTTTTATAGTCTATATCTTTATAATTTTTAAAGGATTAAATCGAATTTTTATAATTTTAGGGGGGCCAAAGTATAATTTTACCTTTACTAATTTAAAATTTTTTAAAAAATTTAAGGGGCTAAATAAAAATTTTACATTTTAGGGGGGGCCGGGGCCCCTGCCAGCCCCCCTAAATCCGCCCCTACAAACAGTTTGTAGCTTTGATTATAAAAATTTAAATATTATACTAGGATATAACCTTTTTTATAATAAATAAATAAAGTTAAAAATAATATAAAATTTATAAAATATAACCTTTATAGAAAATGTTTTATAAATCGTATATAAATAATATAATTTTTTTGTCAAAATTCTATAAAGGTATTTTTTATAAATAAATTATGGCTCAAAATTATAACACTTTTTTTTTTATAAATAAGTATATTACTTTTTATAATATATAGCATGGACACAAAAATAAATTATGACCATATTTTTTAGTCATAACTTTTTATAATTAAGTATATTATAACACCTTTATAACACATAAATTAATTTTATAATATACTTGTTTAGCATAATTTCAGTTTTTTTTGACGATTTAAATAATATAAATTTTTATTATAAATTTACAATACAAATAAATTATTTTTATAATAGAATTTTAGAAATTTTTTTTGTCATAACCATCCCAAACACTCATACTTATTTGTGTTATGTTTATAATATATATATATATATATATATATATAACTTAAACTTGTATAAAAAGTATTTTTTTTTTAAGTTAAATCATATAAAAGTGTTTTGAAAGCCACAAATTAATTGGATTTGGATGTAATTACCAATATAATTACTTCAATTCTCACCCTCCCCATTAAGAATTGAAAAATATAGTTGGGGTGCTCCAATTACATCTAATTTAATGGAATCTATAAACTACAGTGATTATTAAAACATATTATTAAGTGACTTTCCAAACACTACCTAAAACATACTATCGCAATTTTTTATAGTAAGCATATTAATTCTAAAGTCTGGAAAATTAGGTTTTTTTTTTTTTTCATCTACAGAAATGTTAAAGAGATGAGTGAATGCAACTAGTAGGTATTTGTATTATACAAATTAGATAAAATTAGTCCTTATATTATTAAATAAATCAAGTTAGTTTTTGTACTACTAAAAAAATTAAATAAATTTAAATTTCAATAGAGTTAACATTTACCGTTTAAAAATGTCATTTATTATTTAACACAGTTATATTTTGTAGGCTTTTTATGGTTTTGTAAATAAAATATTTTGTTTAAAATTGCATAGTAAATAAAAATAATAATTTTCAGATTATTTTTTAAACAGTAATTATTAAATTTATTTGATTTTTTTAATAGTACAAAAATTAAATTAATCTATCTAATAAAAGGGACTAAATTAATTCAGTACCTATAATAGAGAGTCTTAACAAGTACTTTCACCTAGATTGGAATTAGACGATTTCTTGATCTTTTCCTGGGGGTTTTACACTTATATTTCCCAATCTAGGGTGATAGGCTGATATAGCTATCGAGGGATTTTTTCGTTCAATCATGACCATCAAATTTGACTGAACAAATTAGGACCGCTGTATAAAAGCCAATGTTGGGCCGTGGATAAAGGATCATATGAATGTGGTCCTAATCTAAAGGGTTTTTTTAGAAAAAGAATAAAACAAGGACCGTAATCACAGCTATGTTAAACCATCCAGTCCAGTATGTAGACTTGGGCGAGTCGACATCTTAGTCCTAGGACTCCAATGTCATCTATACGTATAAGTTGTCTATGGGCTAAGTTGGTACAAGTACATCAATTTGAGTCCATTTACAAATATGGCCGAGAACATGAAGCACAAAATGCCATTGAAAAAAAAAAGTACTGTCCATCAACGATCAAAAAACAACAATTTAAACTAACAAGGTTATACTGATAAGATACATTAAAGTTTTAAACATGACTTCGTTAAAAATAATCACAAAACTTAAATATAAACATAAAGAGTAAAACTAACATGAATAATATAAAAAAAGATAAAATTTTATAAGCAATCCGAGGTCTTGTGTAGTTTGTCATTTGATGAGTATCATATATATATATATATGTGTGTCCCGAAACACTATTTTTTAATTTCTTTTTCAGATATTTAGAGAATAGTATATAATACTTATGTCAAACTTCATTTTCAAGAAGAAAAAAAAAAGAACACAGCATGTACTAAACGAGTATCGATGACTAGAAGCATTTTTTTGAGTAAGAATGTAAATGGGGAAATTTAAGTACAATGAATCTCGTTGATTAAGGGGTTAAGATGAATACGAGGATCCGGCTTTACTACTTCTGCGGCACCAGAACAGAACAAAAATTATTTGCTTCTACGTTCAGTTGTCGTTCAGGGAACAGTTTTCACTTTTCAAGAGGGAAGAATATGAAATTCGTGAGGCATGAAATCTTCACTTGGCCTATAGCATTTGTCTGGGGAATACAAGCTTAAGTTAGAGACCTGGCTAGTGTAAAGACATGCAAATCTCTCAACCTGCGTCGTGCCAAGCGTAAAGCAAATTATCAGTGATAATAACAAGTACTAACGATACAGTAATCTAGGCAGTTTTTTCAGATCCTTCAGAAACTCCATCCAAAGCTAATGGTACCTGATGAGCAAAGCGAGAGTTCTGATAGCCAGTCTTCATGAGTTGCCCCCAGATCTTATGGTACTGTTTCGTAATAAAATAGTCATTGAAAGTATCTTTATTCAAAGGTTGCTTAAGCCTGATAGCCCCCTTTACGTCTCGAAATAATCTAAGGATGTAGAAAAGTTTCTTCTACCTTTTGGTGATAATCTCCTTGAGCCTGTTGATGAGCGAGACGCACTTGATCCCTTCGCGACTGTTAAAAGAGAGAATTGAAAATAAAATCATTAGAAAGCTTCAAATCATCCATCTGGCACTACATAAAACAGATCAAGGTCAAATGGTCTAACCTCCAATTCACCCAGACTTGAAATCATATTCTGCTTTTCATCATCACCAAGACTTTCAAATCTAAATAACAAGAATGCAACTCTCTTTGCTCAAAAGAGAACCAATGGAACCAAACCAAATAATAATAACCAAAAATTACAAAAGCAAAGATGAAAATTCTCCCTTGTACTAAAGATTTGATGCGATCAAATAGAAATTAATAAGAAATCAAATCCAGGGTTTCGATATTAATTTGTCATGTCCATTATGTGTGACACACGGAAAAGGGTAGTCATTCTTATGCATCATTCAAGGGTAGTGATACTGATGACATCAGTTTTAATGATAAAATAAGTACGTACTTGAGAGACCACTTCAAATGATGAACTCGGTCTTCAACAAGATCACGCTCATTCCTCAACAACCTTAGTTGCTGCATGAAAGTACATGTATTAGTTGCAAGGAATTAAAATACTATGACAAAACAGGACTGGTAGTAAGAACTCTCATGCTTTAAAACTTCTACATGTTTTGTGCAGAATTCCCCTCAAAACTTATTAAACAGTTAGAAGGACCATGAGAAAATATAGATATAGATTAACAAATTACCATCAAGGAAAAAGCAACATGCAAACTGTTCTTCACTAATGTGTTATTACAACAAATTCTTCCTAATAAATTAGAATTTTACAATAAATTATCCAAACAGTATGATATGAAATTGAAATATCATGATCAATATCTCAGTTTAACATCATATTCAACATGTAAACCCACCTTTCGCGTATCTCTTAATTCCCAAAGCAATTCAACCTCCCTCTCAAGCTCTGGAACAACAAGCATCGTTCTCCATCCTAATCATTGACAAATTACAGAATTAAAAGTGCCCCATGCACCAAAAGAAACGAGGTTGTTAACATCTTGCGCAAAAATACATTATTAGCTCATTTTAAAGGCAATGATCATCGTGAAACTGTTGATGAGAATTAATGAAGAAATATAGAAATTTCGATGACACAAGGAATATTAAGTTCCCAAAAGCACAATGAAATCATGAGAAAATATTGCATACTTATACAGCAAAAATAAGAACTAATATCGTCTAATTTTTTTTCTGGCATAAACATTGCCTTTGATTCGGGATTTTATTGTTCCTATATTCTATTGCTTTTCAAGCGTTGAATATAATTCACTGAATACTTGCAGTCTAGGCAAAAGAAATAAAAGAAGAAGAAAAATTAGAGTCATAATTCCATCTAACAGTGCTGCATTAATACTACAAACCTCTTTATAATCCATAGACCAATATATATTAGAATTGTCTCATTCAGATAGGTTCAAAGGTCCAATCTAACAAGATTAAATTAAACAAAAACGAGAAATTTAACTTCTACATCAAAAAGGGGAAAGGAGAACAACGATATAAATTCATACCGAGAACCTTCTTGCTGCGCAAAATATCTCCATAGATATGATCCCCAACATAGAGAACCTAATAGAAGCATAAAACTAATTAGATTATAAAAGACAACAGAGTAATTATTATGGAATTCAACAAGCCAAAGATACAATGATCAAAATAGAACAACTTAAGAAGTTAACAAGAATCACCTGTGTACTTGACTCGATAGAAAGCAACTTATGTAGATGACCAACACTGCCTCCCTGACAAGTTTGAAGAAACTTTAATTGAAATAAAACTCCACTATTTTAAATTTTAATAATAGATAATATTCAAAATACCTGGAAAACTCGGTATCTTTTGTTTAATCCCTTCGGCAGCATTTTTGGTGAAGTACTTCCCACCTAATATCAAAGTTATGTTTAAATCATCAACTGACAATTAGACAGATGAGGAAAGTATATTTTACCTAACCTGAGGCATAGGAGTGCCATTGTCAGTATTGAGGAGCATTCCAGACTCGGGTTCAACCTCAAAAATATTGGCACGATTGTCTTCAAGGAAGAAGCCAGGTTTTGCGCTGCATGAATACTTTCATTTTCAGCACGAGAAATCAAAGGATAGAACAGATAACATGTACCATAGATATTAAATAAAACCAAAGAGTAACTCTAGGGTCATGTTAAACTAGGTTGAAATGAATTCACAACTCCAAATGATGAAAGGTCAAAAAGCACCAACATTTAGAATCAATAATATGAAATAAAAGAGCATGCCTGCCAGTGATGACAACATCAAAATATTGGAGCCAATCAAACTTGCATGTAATACCACCATCCAAGGTATGCGGTGCACAGAGAAAATTCATTACAATATTTGTGTAGTCCCATAAACTGCAAGAGATCCAATCAAGTATCAAATGATTGTTCTGCACAACCTTTTAGAAATGGAAGTCAGAGAGGCAAAAAAGAAAGCCTTGAGAATCATTAAGTATGAAAGTAAAACCATTAGTAGGATAGGTATAAAATGTTACTTTTCCAACTTAGGGAAATTTTATTAGAAAAAAAAAAAAAAGAGGACAAGAAAAATTGCATTGAATCCCATATTACCTTTGCCTAAACAATTAGAATCTAAAATCACCAAGGAAATATACCTATTTGTCACCAAGAAAGTTAAACGGCCAGAATTCCTCAGCATTTTGAGCATAGGTACTATAGAAGTGTCCTCATTGATATACCTTGAAAAAAAGGGAAAAAAACTACATGAAAACCACTTCAAGATGCACTATAAGAATATCTTCAAACAAAGATAAAATTTTCCCATGTGAATTTAAATGGAAATTCAGAACCATTCTTAAATTTAGTAGTAATCTAAATAATAAAATAATGCCTCTTTTCAACTTACCTTTTAGGATCCTTTGCAACCACTTGCTTTAAGGTTCCATCCCGGTGGCACAAATCAACTGCAGCCCGTACATCTTTGTACATGCGAGGGTAACTGAAAGAGTCGTTTATAGCTGGCATTGGTTAATATACAGAACCTGATAAAAGGAATTAAGATCTAAATACTCAGTAATTCCAAGTATATGTTAATAGTTCAGCATCAAAACAATAGAGTTTGTTCATTAAATTCAAGTTCAGAAACTACATAGGTAAACTTGGATCACATCTAAATTCCAACCACGATGTACTGTTTTCAAACTTGATATGATCTTAAATGCCTCTACCAGCATGGACTACTCATTGCACTGATGGGACTAAATGGCCTATTGATCATAACCAAAAACGAAAAGAAAAGAGGAAATTAATTTCTTACTCAGCACCCTCTGGAACTTTTCCAGGATTATTGTCCCTCAAATCAACAAGTTGAGCAAACAAGTACGCTTCAGCTAGTGAAAATAGTGTATCAATAAGGGCATAATCTGGCTCATCAAAGGAATCCCGTATGAATGTATTTCCGTAGGTGCCAACTTTATCTTCCTTGGACAACTCTCTGAATCCATGGTATGCTACTTTCACATATTTATGCCGATCCATCTATAAAAGGCACAACCATGAATACAAATCATATTCAAGCAAAGTAGATGAGAGAGAGAGATAAATATTCCATTAACTTGGCTATGGAGAAACTACAGCAGAAATAAATGGATCGACCTTTAAAATGTTGCCTCTCTTTTTGTCAAGAACCAAACCTCTAACCATGTATTTCCAATCAAACGTCCACTCTAGTAACTGCATTAAATTTTGTCCTTATCAGCATGCTTGCACATACCACTAAAACTTAGGAAAATTTTTCTTGGCTGATGTAAAATATGTAGAAAGTTGACAAACCTCTTGAGGATAGCCCAAATCATACACCAATTTTCTTACTGTGCCTTCATATGCAAGGGACTCAAACGTCTCAGGCTTGTATTGTGCTAGGGTATAATCCATATCAAATCCAATAGCAACAATATTCCTCATATTCAATGATCTGTTGCAGAAAATTTGTTTTCCTATATCAATTCGAGATCCACCTTCAAGAGATGACCATATATGTTGTTTCTCACCACCATGAGATTGTAATGCTTTGTCACCTAACATAGTCCTGTCACTATGATCCATTGAGTAGAAACAGTGCGGCTGTTTAGCCCCTGGATAGATTAGCAGGGAGAAAACCGGATTAGCATTAATGTTAATTATAGAGTCCAACCCGTAACATGAAGCAGTCCTCATGTCCCAGAGGAATAAATTTACTCCAAGTGCTATGAGTAGAATGAGCATCGCTCTGCTTTATGTTGAAAATCATTTTAGATGACATCATACGGGATTGGTCAGGTTCATGTGAGACTGCAAGTTTTAGAACATAGAAACCAAATGGATGAAATATATTAACTTGTTCCACACGACATCATGCATTGTTCCTAATAAATTAGTATAAATTCCAAGTATCCGGTACTTAATTTTTTTTTTCTTTCTGAAAACTCAATTTCATTAAGTAGCTATAACAAATTTCAGAACATCTGCTATTTCCATCATATTAAAGAAGTTACTAATCAATAAAAATAAACAGTGAGGTTTCCTATAGACGACTAGACAGAAACTTGACAGCTTACTTCAGGAGCCAAATAAAAATTATCACGTAGTGAACCACGTTAATTTCTGAAACAAAGAATCTTTGAACATATGCTCCAAGTAACACCTAAATCTCCAATTTATCAATCAAAACTAACAAAAGTCACGAAACAAACAATTTCCCCAAACTTAACCACAACCAAAAAAGGAAAATTAGCTCCCAAATGCAACATGCAAATAGCAGGTGAGAGAAAACAAACAAACAAACAAATAAAGATTAAAACAGTAACTGGTAACCTGCAGCGCTGATAGCTTTTAACTTTGGCGGGAAACCCAGAGAAGAAGCGAAGAAACCGGGAAGAAAAAAGGAGGAGGAAAGTCATAGGAGCGGGAAAAGGCAATTGGTATTTTGGGAATTCGCAAGGTGGATTTAAACAGACATCTCAAGAACGAGTGGAAGTGAAAAAAACAGTGAAATTAATTTCGATGCTTTAAAAATAAGAGAAAAAAAAAAGAGAAGGGGAATGTACAGTTACAAGTTGACAAAGGAAGTTGCAACTGGAACAAAACAACGAGCCAAACAATTGAATTGAGCTAATTCCTTTGTTTGCTTCAAGAAAAAGGAAAACAAAAGAAGGATTATTTATTCTTGCCATCAGAACTGGATTCATTTTTATTCATCCATGATGGATGGTGAATGGAAAATGGTAAAAAAATAGCGAGGGAAGATGCGGGAGGGGAAATTAATATGCCTGATTTCAGTTCTTAGCCTTCACTCCACCCCGGAGAAAACGAAACACTGTAGGAAAACATTCAGGCAAACAAATTAATTAGTGAAGATGGAGTGACACGTGGCATCACTATAAAACAAAACTTAGATAATGTCTTTATGGTGGATTATAGATTTCTTTTCTCCAGATTACTGGCCCCGGAAGCCTTAATTCTATACTTAATTAAAATAATAAATTATTGGTGTCTAACACACTAAATTATTAGTAAATTTAGATTTTGATGATTCAATTTTAAAAAGTTATAAAATGATTATTGAATTGATTATTGAACTTTTTAAAATTAAGTTTTTATTTTTTTTAAAAAAAAGGAGTTTGGCTAGCGAGCTTTAAACAACGATTCGATAATCGATATGCTGGATTAGTACCGATCAAAGAACATACCATAGGTTCAAATCAATCTAATGGTTAGTGTTGAAGATATTACAAGAAAATTATTTAGATTTTAGTTTGTAGATTTGTGACGTTCGAACTATTTCATAAAAAAATTAGGGTAAACTATACAAATGGTTACCCAACTATACTCGTGTTCCTGTTTTATCACTCAACATTAAAAAATTTCAATTTAGACACTAAAGTTTGAATTCGTTCCTGTTTTGATCACTCGCAGTTAAATCGATAACTGAAAGCCTTTTTTTAATTGGTATAATAACACATTTAGTCCTCAACAACTACATATTCTATTAATTTTATCCTAATTCTAAATAATTTAATAAATTTAACCTTCATATTTATAAATTTTATCAATTTGATCATTAAACTTCCTAACCAAAACTTCCAGCTTTCAAAACAGAGGTATTAACTAAATACATAATCTTTTTTGTTGAAATTATCCAATTCAATACATAATCCTTTTTGTTTATGTTTTTAAAAAGTTATTGTTAAAAATTAACTAAATATCATTGAAAACAATAAAAAATACAAATTTTTAAAATACAATATATAATAAAAATATATAAATAATTTAATATTTATAAAAAATAAATTTTCACTCTAACTAGCATAATTTTAGTTTTAATAAATTTGATAAATGATTTGACACTCAATCAAATTATTAGTAATATGTATTGTTTATTGTGAATTTAAAATTTAAAAATAAATAAAACACGTAATAATCTCTTAATCAGTTTATAAAATTAAAAAAATCATTATCAATGTAACAAACGGAAATTTAATTAACTCTTTTACATTTTTTTCTTATGAAAATTTATGATCATAATTTTTTCTTTTATAATTATTTATTGAACATTTGGAATTTTTAAAGCCATATTTTTTAATTCTGAATTTAATTTTCAATTTCAAGGGTCAACTTTGAAGACTATTTTTATGTACCTTAAAAAGAAATATCATACAATTAACCACAAAAGTAAATTTAAAGTGTTAAAGGTTTTTCTATTTTCTTTATCTAAAATTTTATCAATAAAATGTTATAAAACATTATATTTAGAAGAAAACTAATGAAAAAGAAAGAAAAATAAATAAAATTTCAAGACAAACTCAGTGGTATTAAGAATTGGATTGGAAAACGACTCATTAGTTGAGAGAACTTTTTTAAGATATAGTTTCAAGATGTGAAATGCCTATGATTTAAAAGTTGAAAGCTTTGGTTAAGAAGTTTAAGGATCAATTTGATAGAATCCATAAATGTGAAAGGTTAAATTTTATTGAATTATTTAGAATTAGGATCAAAGTGATAGAACATGCAAGTATTGAAGACTAAATGTATTATAATACCAATTAGAAAAATGTTTTCCGTTATCAATTTAACGAGGAGAGACCAAAACATGAATGAAATCAAATGTTAGTGTCTAAATTTAAAAAAAAAAATTTAAAGTTGGGTGACCAAAATAGAAACTTAAGCATAGTTGGGTGACCATTTACATAGTTTATCCAAAAAATAATTGTAGAAGAAAAGGGAAATAGGAGCTTTTGGTTGTTGCAAGCCGTGCAAATAGAAAAAAAACCATACAACAACGATTTTAACAGCACAATGATTTAAATAAAAAACTTTTAAATAGTATAGTGATCATTTTATAAACTTTTGAAATTAAGAAATTAAAACATAAACTTTCTAATAGTCTAATAATAATAAATGTAGTTTACCCTAATTTATTTAATTAAATTGAAATTTGAATTTATAATACATCTAATTTGTTTATCCCCACAACTTCAATAAGGGTGGGTTTGGATAGGCGATTGAGTGCGGTGCGGTGCGGTGCGTTTAGCTTACTTTTTGTCTCACGCTACAGTATTGCTACAGTATCTAATCTCACCGTCACCGCTATTTTTACACTAACCACAGATAAACGTACCGCCCATCCAAACCCACCCTAAATTCCTTTTTAAAAGAAAATTAACATAATAGCAAGGATATGCGAGATACGAAGGAGGGAAAAGAGTAAAATGAAACATTTGTTCATCCAATAGTTAAGATTTATAATTACTTTTTAAATTAAATTACCTGGTAAATCCTTATATTATAAAGGTTAAATTTAATTATTTTTTTATTATTAAATAAATTAATTTAATGTTAAAAAGAATCAAATTATGACAAATCTGAATCTGTTAATGTTCATGTTTATATTTTCACAGTGGAAGTGGGGCTTAAAATTGACTTGTATTGTTATATTATTACATATTAATCTTTGTAAATTGGAAATAAATTGAAATCCGACAAAACGCAATGCATTTTTAGAGAAAAAGTTAAAAGTTGAAGCCCGAGTGACAATCAAGAACTTTCCGATTATGTTTTTCTTTTTATTTAAAGTTTTACAAACATCAAAATTAAGAAGTTTAAAATCACACGCAAACTCAAGTTTCATCTCATGCCACGGCTTTACTTAGGGTGGGTTTGGATGGGCGGTGAGTTTACCTGCGGTTAGTGTAAAAATAGCGGTGGCGGTGAGATTAGATACTGTAGCGATACTGTAACATGAGACAAAAAGTAAGCTAAACGCACCGCACCGCACTCAATCGCCCATCCAAACCCACCCTTAAATTGTCTAATTTTCTTCATCTTCCCAAACACAGCCACAAAACTAAATTTTGAAAAAAGTAATATTATACTTTGTACACCAACCAACTTATCAGTTAACACTTGTCTTTAACCTCTTAATTAATGTAATTATAATTAAAAAAATAGGGTAAATTCCCTTATTATTCACCTTAAAATAACATCATTTCTATTTTCATCATTTTAAATTTATTTTATTAATAATTTCTTTTTTTCAGAATGATCACTTAACTGTTATCTCACTAACAGGCAGCTGATCGGGCATGCCAAATCAGCCAATTTTCCATCTATTGTCCACGAAATTTAAAAGTTAAATTTCACTAGATTTAAACAATGTAAAACGACAATTGGGTTACAGGAAAGCGACATGCCCAAACAATTCCCTTTCTCCCTCAGACACTTATCGGAGGCCTCGCCAGTGATAAAATTGATGAACTCCGACGCACATTCTTGCACTTGTCTCTTTGTCTTCTTTGGATATTTTTGCATTGATGGGGAGGGATTTTTTTTCATTATGCGACTCGCATTAGCTATGAGGAGGAATCGATCTTGTTCTTTAGAAGAATTGTAAGAGATATTTTCGGACAATGGGCTGCCGACGGGGCTGCTTTGGTTTCTTTTCCCAGACATGGAAAATTAAAAAAAGTCTTAAAACAGTGAATATTCACCATCAAAGTTTTGTTATTTCAATGTTCCATTTGAAACAAAAGTTAAAAGTAAGACACAAACAAATCGTCCATCAGTGTCTTCATACCCATTTTTTCCCAACAATCAAAAAGAATTTATTTTAAAAAGGAAGAAGAAAAAATAAAATTTTGAAACCATAACAGCAACAGCACTAGCCCAGAGATGTACAAACCCAATTTTGCCCGGGCCCACTAAAACCCAAACCAAAAACCTGACCCAACTACCCTAGCCCAACTAAATTAAACCCAATTTTAAAACTAAACCATAGCCTAAACCCTTAACAAAAAAACAGAACTCTTCAAACCCTAAGTGCGCCGCACCTAGGGTCTTCTGACCTCTGCCAAAGCCTGCTGCCACCGCCTGTCAGCCACCTGCTCCACCGCCAATTACGCTTGCAAACAACAGAAGCAAAGACGAAAAAGAAAAAAAGACAAACAAAAACAGTAGCAATAATATGTATTCGGCTATATAAAGCCATGAATAGCCATATAATTTTCGGACATACTTTTGAATACAAAAAAAAAAAAAATTCAAACACATCAAAGAAAACAAAACAACAACAAGCAGATCGAAGAAAAAAAGTCAGAAACGCGCAAGGTCTTTGGCTATTTGCCTTATTTTCCCGTTTTCGAACCGATTATTTACAAAGTTTCTACATTTTCCTTTTTTAAAAATCGTATATATACATATATATATATATATATATATGTATTAAAAGAGTATAAAAAGGGAGAGGGTTACCTTTTCTTGGTTTTCGTCTAGAAAAGGGGCATTTTGGGCTTCAGTGCGTGGCTGCTGTCGACGTGGCAGAGATGTGACCACGCGTGCATGCGTGATCCGCGATCGGTGGTGAGTGAGTCTGAGTCCTGACCCTTGGGCCTGCAGAGAGAGCAAAGGAGGGAGAGGATTTGTTTTTTTTTTTTTAGAAAGGAGAGAAAAATGAAAAATTTCAAAAAAAAAAAGGCCTATATAGCCACTTAAAACGGTGCCGTTTTGGCCGGCGTCCTAAAGCCCCAAAACGACGTCGTTTTGCCCTGGCCCGACTCGATCCGACCGGCTCCGGCCTAGGATTCGCGCGTTTTTTAATGGAATGGCTAATTGCGCTTTTAGCCCTTCCATTTTTTATGGTTTTACAATTAAGTTTATTTTATTTTTTAATTTTGCCTAATAATTTATTTCAGTTTTCAATTTGGCCCTCCCTGATGCTGTGTGTTTTGGAGGAGAAAGGAAAATTTCCCTTTTAGTCCCTCCTTGTTATTCGCGATTTCAATGGGGTCCTTTTCTTTTTTATTTATTTCGGATTTGCCCCGAACGTTTGTTTTAATGCTTAATTTAGTCCCTTTTTTAGTTATTTTTGTAATTTTATTATTATTATTTAATATTTCTATTATTATTATTACTATTACTATTACTATTATTACTACTAGTATTATTATTTTTATTTTTTATCACTATTATCATATTATTATTATTATTATTATTATTATTATTACTATACTATACTATTATTATTAATTAATTACTATTATTATTACTATTATTTTTATTTTATTTTTATCACTAGTATCATTATTATTATCATTATTTTTATTATTACTCTTATTTATTTATTTATTATTATTATTCGTTTATTAATGTATTATTATTATTTAATCTCAATTTCATCTTCATTTACTTAATTTCCACCATTTATAAATTTATTTTTTATATATTATTTTATTCATTATTTATTTATTTGTCATTTTATTATTTATTTATTTATTGTTCTTTACTTTTAGTACTTTAAAGTAATTTATTTTCGTTATTGTGTTTTTACTTTATTTTATTATTATTATTATTATTATTATTATTATTATCTATTATTATCTATTGTGCTTTATTACAAATTGCACCCCTCTCATTTGTATTTTAATTTAATATTTTATTTTCAATATTTTATAAATTATTTTTCTTAATATTTATTTGTGTACGTATATATTTCTTTGTCTTCATAATATTCGAAAATTGGTATTTTCTTTTGTGTGCATTGTTTTGTCACTAATATTATTATTATTATCATTGTTATTATTTATTTTATTTTATTTTTTTCTTTGATTGTTTATATTAGCGCTAAAATAATGTACATTATGTGATTATCGTATATTGTTTTCATTAGTATATCATTGTTGTCATTTATTAAACGCGACATTTCATTCGTATATCATCGTTTTGTATCATCATTCATCAACGTAATATTTTATATCATTAATTTTTATCCGAACACGTCAACAAAATTTTCAAAAATAGGCAATGTTCTGTATTTGAAAAATTTGATAAAATCGTGCCCTAACTTACGGGGCTTCGATTTTTCTCGTTGAATTAAAATAATTGAATATCTTTTCAAAAATTAAAACACGTAAGATTTCAAATAAATATCAAAGGCCAAATCATTCTCAAAGATTCGAAATGTCATGTCCTAACTTACAGGATGCGACGTTTTGTTGCCTCGAGATAAGAAAGTCTTCAAAATATTTTCGACTTATTTAAGCATTCCAAAACAAAATATACATAAATGTAAAAAGGGATCGTATTTTAAATTTTTTCCGAGTTTTCAACTTTCGACATAAAGACATCAAATAATCAATTAGATACCAATTTTGGGCGTCACGAGGATGCTAATCCTTCCTCGTGCGTAACCGACTCTCGAACCCGTTTTTTGGATTTTTGTAGACCGAAAAATATTGCTTCGATAAATCAAACATTTCGTTAAAACAATCAAACTACGAGGTGACCCGATCACACCTTATAAAAAAGGATTGGTGGCGACTCCCATTTTCATTTTCGTTTTCAAAATATAAAGTCGACTCCTTTTACAAAAAATGGTTACGACAGCTTGGCGACTCCACTTGGGACAAATAAGAGAGTCAAGCCGTAAATTGATTATTTTCTGTCCTTTTGTCAGAAATTAGAAATCTGATTTAAATTTACAATCTTTTCATTTCATTTTCGTGGTTTGCGTCATTTGGTATGTTTGCTTTTGGTTCGAGTCTCTTAGTATACTTTCGCGCATCATATTGCATACTCACTCGATTTTACCCTCTTAAGTGGGAGTGAGAAACTATTCCTTTGTGAGGTCTTCACCTCCGTGTAGGATAGTGGATCGCTTTCGGAATACATCCGTACCTATGTCTTCGTGAGATTTTCATCTCCGTATAGCCATAGAGAAATGTATTCCCCTGAACTGAACTCCATCCGTATGAGCCTATAATGGGTGAGGATGGAGGAATTTGCCGGTTCGGGTACCTTTACTTTAGAACCAAACCGCATATAGTGAGCCCTAAGAGCCTACCCTAGGTAGAACCACACCAAACCCCTAGAGGTCATCCAAATAGGTGCTCTACTTGTTATTTATGTTTTTGTACTGACGTATTTTCTTTTGTTCTGGTTATGATTGCATTACATTTTCATCATAGAAAAGAGGTGTTGATTCACGTTCAGTTGCTAAATAGAGAGCTTGTCATGGAAAATGGATTTCTTGATAAAGTGGAGAATAATACGACTTTTCGAATATGGTTCGAGTAAACACAACGAGAGAAGGGTGATGGTCTAATGGAGGAGTACACGACTTTCCTTCGTTGCCCGATGATTCAAGCCGACAAATATTATTCGAGGGTCGTTAATGTCCCGATTTTCTTAAAGAATCTAACAAGCATCACGGGGATGAGTGAGCAATGGGTCGCAGCCCGGATCAAGCAAAAAGGAGCTAGTAGTGGCATCCATTAGAAAATTCACGAGATTTGATCTTAACATCTGGATATGAAGAAATTGATCGATGTCTTCGCTTTGAGTATTAGGGCAAGGTCGTGCATGTAATCTGTTTTATGTAAAGAAATTTATTTTCTAGAAAAGTTGTTCTAATAGAATTGAATCAGAATCAACGACTCTTTTTTGCATTCATTTCATGCATTAGCATTGCATTGCATCATATGCAATAAAACTCACGAAAAACCCTTACCCTGGAATATCATTTCAGTGCACGAGGAAAAACTGAAGCAATGGACCAAAGGTTGAAGAGATTAGAGCAAATGCTGTAATACCCCTTACCCGGGTTCTACGCCGGGAATCGGGCCTGAGGCGTTACCGAACTCAAATCACTTAATCGCCACTTAGGCTCTACGTCATTACTCTCTAAAACCTCATTCTCGACTTACGAGGCCTAACTCATGCACCCGAGGACCCTCAAGACTAATCCGAAACTTTTTCCATTCTTAAAATTTTTCTTTTCAAGACAGGTCTTACACGCCCGTGCAAGATGAGACATGCCCGTGCATAGGCACACACACCCATGTCCCCAGACCGTGCCTAAAAACCCAGTATTCTGCCAATTTGCCCACGGTTAAGGCACACGCCCATGCATTTTGGGAACACGCCCGTGTACCCTATCCCACGTTCGTGTCTTTCACCCGTGGTCGACACTGACTAATTACACACGGTTTTAACACACCCGTGGGCCTAAACCGTGTGCCATACCTTAGTATTCTGACTTATTCAACACGGCCTCGGCACTCCCGTGTGCTTTAACCGTGTGACCATTCCAATTCTAATTTTAAAGTGTAGACTTCATACGGCCAGGGCACCCGCCCATGGCTTGATCGTGTGTCTCACACGGCCTAGACACAAGCCCGTGTGCCTACTCGTGTGGACTAGAACAAGGCTGTTTGCCCAGCTCTTAGCACTCTTATAGCTTACACTACAAGAAACCATTCAACATACCAATAAACACTCATAACTTTAACGTGGACTTCCATAGGTAACCTTATAATTTCATGAAAGGTAGAGTGAGCCATCATGCATGGCAATTTACAAATTTCAATATCTTACAAGATGCCAATACACCTTTGGCCAAAATAACAAAATAACTTAACTAGCCTAGCACCTATACATGCCATTTACAAAAATCATTAAGCCTAGGTATACTGAGAGGAGCTGATAATGTGGGCGGTCTTCCGGTTAGCTGTGTAACACCCCTTACCCAGGTCCGTCGCCGGAATAGGATACGAGGCATTACCGGACATGATCCAAGCTATTGTACAAAATTCAAAATATAAAATCCATATAAAGTTAAAACTTTTCCCATACATAGTCGTCAATACCCATAAGCAAAATAACTCGTCAATACCCATAAGCAAAATAACCATTCGTTACTATAAATAACTAAACAATTAAGCCTTCTATACATGCCATAATTTCCAAAATATTGTTTTCCAAATACCAAAAGAAGGCTGATAGTGTGAATGGATCTCCGACGATCACCGTATCCCGAACTAGCTTGATGACACTAATAAACAAGGAAAAGAAAAGAGAGTAAGCATATAGCTTAGTAAGTAAGTATATAAATAATTAATATATGGATTTAATATTTTTACAAAACAACACATTCAAACCTACAATCAAATTCATTATTTATTCAAGTTTAGAGCAAGCTGTCTAGTCACAGTGACTAAATTATTTTTATCTCAAGCTACAAAACTCCAAATTAAGATCCGTAAATTTTCCCTGAAACTAGATTCACATATCTTCATACCATAAAATTTCCATAATTTTTGACTTAGCAAATTAGTACAGTTTATTCATTAAAATTTCCCCTGTTTCACTGTTCGACTATTCTGACCACTTTTCACTACAAATAAATTTTCTCCTTGTACAGAATTAAAATTATGTTGTAACTTGTTTCATTTGAAACTAGACTCATTAAGGAATCTAAATATATAAATTATGTCCCAAAATTATTTTTTTACAATTTTTAGTGATTTTTCCAAGTTAGAACAGGGGATCTCAAAATCACTCTGAACTAGTCTCACAAAAATCTAAATATCTCAAAATACAGAACTTCTTTGCTTTCTTTGTTTCTTTCATATGAAAATAGACTCAATAAGATTTAATTTCATATCTTATTCAAATTCTAATTCAATTTCCACCATTTTTGGTGATTTTTCAAAGACACATAACTGCTGCTGTTCAAAACTGTTTTATTTCTAAATTTCATAACTTTCATTGTAACATTTACTCCGTATCAATCTTACCAAAGTTCTATCACATATTGAGCACATTGCTCATAAGTTTTACACATATACCTACACTCATTCATCACATAATCACAGTCATTTACACTTAGTCATTTCCCGTTGAACATATTAGAATATTAACGGATACATCAGAATATTGCACATAGTGCCACACTTGTAGCCAAAGCTACTTCACATCACTTATCACACATAGGCTCGTTCTTGGGCTATTCACATTCGCGGTCTGCTCACACAAGCTGTCGGTCATACGTAACTACTCAGTGCTGCTCACACAAGCTGTCAGGTATCCGCAACACATGCAGGATTACCCAGCCACTTGTAGAACTTATAAGACCAGCACCCGTTTCACATAATCACAATCCCGTCCGCGCTCACAAGGTACATCGGTCATACGTAACTACTCGGTGCTGCTCACACAAGCCGTCGAGTATCCGTAACACATGCCGGATAACTCAGCCACTGGTAGAACGACGTGACGGACCAACACCGGATCACTTATTCCACTTAGATTTCACATAGGTTTCAAGTGAACATGTCACTCGTATCCATTTTTATTCCTAAGGTTCAGCGGAAATTTCTCACTTGTCGATATTTTGTCAATTACATCAAATATTCAGCCACAATTCATGCCGTCTATCAAAATATGAAAGTGTAAGTAAAAACAATACATTATTTACATACAAACTTACCTCGGTGCAAAATATGACGAATTTGCAATTCAGTCAACAACCTTTTCTTTTCCCCGATCAAGGTCAATTCCTCGTCTTTCTTGATCTATAATAACATATTTAACTCATTTAATACTCACATTATTCAATTTAGTCTAAAAATCACACTATAGAAAAATTACATTTTTGCCCCTAAAGTTTCACATATTTACAATTTTGCCCCAATACTCGAAAATTAAACTTCAGCCCTTATTCTTATGTTTTATAGCATGCTGATCATTTTTCCCTTCTATGGCAACATCAAATTCTTACTCTAACATACACTTATGAACATTAGGAATTTTTACCGATTATGTCATTTTACTAGTTTTCACTTAAAATTACTTAGCAAAAGTTGTTTAACATAATTTTAGACTTCATATTCTATCATAAAACATCAAAATAAACACATTTCACCTATGGGTATTTTTCCAAATATGAACCCTAGGTTAAATTATTGCTAGATTAAGCTAAATCAAGTTAGGGACTCCAAAAACGTAAAGAACATTAAAAAGCGGGGCTTGGAATCACTTACTATAGAACTTGGAAGCTTGAAACAGACCCTAGCTATGGAAAACCCTTGAAATTTCGTCCTAATGAAGAAGATGAGCATATTTTGCCATCTTTTTCCCTTTTAATTTCTTTTTATTACCAAATGACTAAATTACCCTTCATTAAAAACTTTGGTTCTTTCTACCTATATATGTCCATTTTTGTCCATGAAAGCCTAATGGTATAATTACCATTTAAGGACATCTACTTCAATTATGCTCTTCAATTAAATCCTTTACCATCTAAAAATCATATTTATCAACTTTTGCAATTAAGTCCTAATAGGCAAATTAGACATGAAATCAATAAAATTTCTTATCAATACTCTAACACATGCATCTAATCACTCAATAAATCATAATAATTACTTAAAATAACCCTTTTCTATCTCAGATTCATGGTTTCGCAACCACAGTTCCGTTTAGGCCCTATTTGAGGATGTTACATTTCTCTCCCCTTTAGGGATTTTCGTCCCCAGAAAATCTTACCATGAAGAGATTTGGGTACTGTTTTTCGCATAGCCTCTTCGGGCTCCCCATGTAGCTTCTTCTATCCCATGCCTATCCCATAATACTTTCACAAGTGCAATACTTTTGTTCCTTAATTGCTTAACCTCCCGAGCTAGAATTTTTCTTGGTTCCTCACCGTAAGTCATATCTCTGGCTGAATCTCAACCTCTGTCTGCAAAATTACATGCGATGGATCTGAACGATAACGACGTAGCATAGACACATGAAACACATTATGAATCTTCTCTAATTCAGTCGGCAAAGCTAACCGATATGCCACTGGTCCAATCCTTTCGATAATCTCATACGGCCCAATGAAACGGGGACTCAACTTGCCCTTTCGGCCAAATCTCAAAATCTTTTTCCATGGAGATACTTTCAGAAACACTTTATCACCCACTTGAAACTCAATTTCTTTTCTTTTCAAATCCGCGTATGACTTTTGTCGATCTGAAGCAGCTTTCAAACAATCACGAATTATTTTCACTTTCTCTTCAGTTTCTCTAACTAAATCAACTCCGTGAATCTGTTTCTCACTAAGCTCGGTCCAATACAAAGGAGTTCGACACTTGCGACCATATAATGCTTAAATGACGGTGCCATCGTATACTGATTGATAACTATTGTTGTAAGCAAATTCAACCAAAGGTAGATATTTCTCCCAACTACCTTCGAATTCTAAAACACAACATCGGAGCATGTCTTCAAGAACACCGAATTACTCTTTCGGATTGACCGTCAGTTTGCGGGTGAAACGCGGTACTAAAATTCAATTTCGTACCCAAGGCTTCTTGCAACTTTTTCCAAAACCTCGAAGTGAACCTCGGATCTCTATCCAAAATAATAGACATAGGCACTCCGTGCAGTTTCACAATTTTAGCAATATACAATTCAGCCAACTTATCAAATGAGTAGTCGGTACGTACCGGTATAAAGTGAGCCGATTTCGTCAATCTATCAACCACAACCCAAACGGCATCTTTCTTTTTCGGAGTCAGAGGCAAACCAGTCACAAAATCCATCGTAATTCTATCCCATTTCCACTCGGGAACCATCATCGGTCAAGTAAACCCGAAGGCACTTGATGCTCGGCTTTCACTTGTTGGCAAATCAAACACTTTGATACAAACTCAGAAATTTCTCTTTTCATACCCGGCCACCAATAAAATTTCTTCAAATCATTATACAATTTTGTACTACCCGGATGAACTGACAAACAACCACTGTGTGCCTCATGTAAAATTTTTCGAATCAACTCATCATCTTTCGGTACACATACCCTATCACGAAACATCAAACAATCATCTGGTCCGATTCGAAAATCTGTATCACTACCCGATTCACATTGAACTCTTTTAACTTGCAATTCCCTGTCTTTCTTTTGAGCTTCACAAATTTGCTGATGAAATAACGGTCTAGCCCTCAACTCGGCCAAAATCGAACTGTCGTCAAACAAAGTCAAACTCGTATTCATAGCTCTCAAAGCATACAAAGATTTTCTACTCAAGGCATCTGGGACTACATTCGCTTTTCCCGGATGATAATCAATCACTAACTCATAATCTTTCAATAATTCGAGCCACCTCCGTTGTCGCAAATTCAAGTCCTTTTGATTCATCAGATACTTCAAACTTTTATGATCGGTAAAGATTCGACATTTCTCACCATACAAATAATGACGCCAAGTCTTCAAAGCAAATACGATGGCGGCCAATTCCAAATCATGCGTCGGATAGTTCTTTTCGTGCGGTTTTAGCTGTCTCGAGGCATAAGCTACTACTTTGCCCTCTTGCATCAACACACAACCAAGACCATTCAATGATGCATCACTATAAATCACAAACTCTTTTCCCGACTCAAGTTGTACCAAAACCGGTGCTTCTGTCAATCGCGCTTTCAACTTCTCGAAACTTTGCTGACATTTATCGGTCCATTCAAACTTAACATTCTTTTGCAACAACTTAGTCATAGGAGAGGCAATCATTGAGAATCCCTCAACAAAATGTCTATAATACCCGGCTAAACCCAAAAAGCTTCTAACTTTAGATACATTCTTTGGCGGTTTCCAATCAACTATTGCCGAAATTTTACTCAGATCAACCCGAATACCATCACCCGAAACTATATGTCTCAAAAATTCGACTTCACAAAGCCAAAACTCACTTTTACTGAATTTAGCAAACAATTTCTTCTCTCTCAAAATCTGTAACACCATTCTCAAGTGTTTAGCATGTTCGGACGCATCTCGAGAATAAATCAGGATATCATCTATGAACACAACCACAAACTTATCCAAGTATGGTCGAAAAATGCGATTCATCATGTCCATAAAGATGGCAGGAGCATTAGTCAAACCGAAAGGCATCACAAGAAACTCATAATGTCCGTACCTCGTTCTAAAAGCGGTTTTTGGCACATCTGACTCTTTAACTCTCAGCTGATAGTAACCAGACCTCAAATCGATCTTTGAAAACACTGTCGCCCCTTTCAGCTGGTCAAATAAATCATCAGTTCTCGGCAAAGGATACTTGTTCTTTATAGTCACTTTGTTGAGTTGTCGATAGTCAATACAAAGTCTCATAGATCCATCTTTTTTCTTTACAAACAATACGGGAGCACCCCAAAGAGAAAAACTCGGTCTTACAAATCCCTTATCTGTCAACTCTTGCAACTGAGCTTTTAATTCTTTCAATTCAGTCGGAGCCATTCTATAAGGAGCAATCGAGATCGGTGCAGTCTCAGGCAATAGATCAATAGCAAATTCAATCTCTCTAATTGGAGGTAACCCAGGCAATTCTTCTGGGAACACATCTGGAAATTCACAAACTACTGGTATTGATTCAAGCTTCGACCCGGACATCTCAGTATTCAACACATAAGCAATATAAGCTTCACACCCTTTTCTCATGTATTTACGAAAGCGGACATATGCGAAATCACCATAGGCAATTTATTTGATTCATCTGTTTCAACCCAAAGAATCTCACCATTTTCACATTTCAATTCAAGGGTTTTTACGTCTACAATTTACCTTAGCATCATACAATGTCAACCAATCCATACCCAGAATAACGTCAAACTCATCAAATGGCAACAACATCAGATTAGCCGGAAAACAGTGACCATGAATCATCAAAGGACAATTCTTGCAAACTTTATCAACTAACACATATTTGCCTAAAGGGTTTGACACTTTAATCACAAATTCAGTAAGTTCAACAGGCAAATTTTTACTAAATACTAAATTCACACAAACATAGGAATGAGTAGATCCGGGATCAATCAATGCAATAACATTAGTATCATAAAGAGAGAATGTACCAATGATCACATCGGGAGATGACGCATTCTCACGGGCACGTATGACATAAGCTCTAGCAGGTGCTCTCACTTCTGACCTTACAGCTGATTCTTTTGCTATACTTTTACTGCTAGCTCCAGTTCTGGCATTTCTCAGTGGTCTACCTCTGCTGGCAGTATTACCCGGTCTAACACTCTGATATTTTCCTTCTTCAAACTTCTCAGGGCAATCTTTAATATAGTGCTCTCGAGAACCACACTTAAAACAAGCACGGCTAACCATATAACACTCGCGGGGGTGTCGTCTACCACAATCTCGACATTGAGTCTATTGGATCTAACATTACCCACACTTGCCATTGAAGTAGCTTGAGTTTTAGAACCCGAATATGATCTCCCACGGTTTTGGTGCGAATACCCAGCTGAAACAGTCAATCGATGATTCATATCTTTGGATTTCTTGGATTGAGATCGGAATGACTTACTTATTGGCCTCTTTCTTGCATCTCTCGGCTTCAATCACGACTTTTCTCTTTTCTTTGTTCACTCTTGACTTTACAAGCTCGATCAACCAATACCACAAACTCTTTCAACTCTAAGATCCCAACTAGCGATCGAATATCCTCGTTCAACCCATCTTCAAATCTCTTACACATAATGGCCTCGGTAGATACACATTCCTGGGCATATTTACCGAGTCTAACAAACTCTCTTTCATACTGTCACGCAGACATTCGCCCTGCTTTAACTCGAGAAACTCTTTGCGTTTTTGATCAATGAACCGTTGGCTTATGTACTTCTTTCTGAATTCCTCTTGGAAGAAATCCCATGTAACCCTTTCTTTCGGAACCACAGATACCAGTGTCTTCCACCAGTGATATGCCGAGTCCCTTAATAAAGATATTGCACACTTTAAACATTCTTCGGAAGTACAAGAAAGTTCATCAAATACCCGAATAGAATTCTCAAGCCAAAACTCTGCTTTCTCGGGATCATCATCTATGTTAGCCCTGAATTCTTCATTTCTTGCTTTGGATCTTATCAACCGGAGGCTTAGTCAGTCTTATCATTTCTGTACCTTGAGGAACTACGGGAACCGGTTGAGGAATAGGAGGAGGTGGAGGAGGTTGAACATTTGGATTCGCTCGAACAAATTCTGTATACCAATTATTCATCATATGGAGAAAGGCTTCCCGAGCCCCATCTCCTTGACTATGTGTTTCAGGTCTACTACCCACTGGCACGGTCCCTTGCGTGGGAGCCGGTGCATTACTTTCTACGTCATCAGCTACAGCTCGGTCGGGATCCATTTACTATATAAAAACACAATTTAAATTGTCAGGAGTCGTCACACTATCACAGTATTTTTATGGCATGTATAGCTAGACTTTCACATACGCTATGTTAGTCCGAGAACCGACTAAACCATAGCTCTGATACCACTAAAATGTAACACCCCTTACCCAGGTCCGTCGCCGGAATAGGATACGAGGCATTACCGGACATGATCCAAGCTATTGTACAAAATTCAAAATATAAAATCCATATAAAGTTAAAACTTTTCCCATACATAGTCGTCAATACCCATAAGCAAAATAACTCGTCAATACCCATAAGCAAAATAACCATTCGTTACTATAAATAACTAAACAATTAAGCCTTCTATACATGCCATAATTTCCAAAATATTGTTTTCCAAATACCAAAAGAAGGCTGATAGTGTGAATGGATCTCCGACGATCACCGTATCCCGAACTAGCTTGATGACACTAATAAACAAGGAAAAGAAAAGAGAGTAAGCATATAGCTTAGTAAGTAAGTATATAAATAATTAATATATGGATTTAATATTTTTACAAAACAACACATTCAAACCTACAATCAAATTCATTATTTATTCAAGTTTAGAGCAAGCTGTCTATTCGAGTCACAGTGACTAAATTATTTTTATCTCAAGCTACAAAACTCCAAATTAAGATCCGTAAATTTTCCCTGAAACTAGATTCACATATCTTCATACCATAAAATTTCCATAATTTTTGACTTAGCCAATTAGTACAGTTTATTCATTAAAATTTCCCCTGTTTCACTGTTCGACTATTCTGACCACTTTTCACTACAAATAAATTTTCTCCTTGTACAGAATTAAAATTATGTTGTAACTTGTTTCATTTGAAACTAGACTCATTAAGGAATCTAAATATATAAATTATGTCCCAAAATTATTTTTGTACAATTTTTAGTGATTTTTCCAAGTTAGAACAGGGGATCTCAAAATCACTCTGAACTAGTCTCACAAAAATCTAAATATCTCAAAATACAGAACTTCTTTTCTTTCTTTGTTTCTTTCATATGAAAATAGACTCAATAAGATTTAATTTCATATCTTATTCAAATTCTAATTCAATTTCCACCATTTTTGGTGATTTTTCAAAGACACATAACTGCTGCTGTTCAAAACTGTTTTATTTCTAAATTTCAAGAACTTTCATTGTAACATTTACTCCGTATCAATCTTACCAAAGTTCTATCACATATCGAGCACATTGCTCATAAGTTTACACACATATACCTACACTCATTCATCACATAATCACAGTCATTTACACTTAGTCATTTCCCGTTGAACATATTAGAATATTAACGGATACATCAGAATATTGCACATAGTGCCACACTTGTAGCCAAAGCTACTTCACATCACTTATCACACATAGGCTCGTTCTTGACTATTCACATTCGCGGGTCTGCTCACACAAGCTGTCGGTCATACGTAACTACTCAGTGCTGCTCACACAAGCTGTCAGGTATCCGCAACACATGCAGGATTACCCAGCCACTGGTAGAACTTATAAGACCAGCACTCGTTTCACATAATCACAATCCCGGGTCTGCTCACACAAGCTGTCGGTCATACGTAACTACTCTCGCTGCTGCTCACACAAGCGCCGAGTATATCGTAACACATGCCGGATAACTCAGCCAGCTGGTAGAACGTCACGGACCAGCACCGGATCACTTATTCCACTTAGATTTCACATAGGTTTCAAGTGAACATGTCACTCGTATCCATTTTTATTCCTAAGGTTCAGCGGAAATTTCTCACTTGTCGATATTTTGTCAATTACATCAAATATTCAGCCACAATTCATGCCGTTTATCAAAATATGAAAGTGTAAGTAAAAACAATACATTATTTACATACAAACTTACCTCGGTGCAAAATATGACGAATTTGCAATTCAGTCAACAACCTTTTCTTTTCCCCGATCAAGGTCAATTCCTCGTCTTTCTTGATCTATAATAACATATTTAACTCATTTAATACTCACATTATTCAATTTAGTCTAAAAATCACACTATAGAAAAATTACATTTTTGCCCCTAAAGTTTCACATATTTACAATTTTGCCCCAATACTCGAAAATTAAACTTCAGCCCTTATTCTTATGTTTTATAGCATGATGATCATTTTTCCCTTCTATGGCAACATCAAATTCTTACTCTAACATACACTTATGAACATTAGGAATTTTACCGATTATGTCATTTTACTAGTTTTCACTTAAAATTACTTAGCAAAAGTTGTTTAACATAATTTCAGACTTCATATTCTATCATAAAACATCAAAATAAACACATTTCACCTATGGGTATTTTTCCAAATATGAACCCTAGGTTAAATTATTGCTAGATTAAGCTAAATCAAGTTACAGGGACTCCAAAAACGTAAAGAACATTAAAAGCGGGCTTGGAATCACTTACTATGGAACTTGGAAGCTTGAAACAGACCCTAGCTATGGAAAACCCTTGAAATTTCGTCCTAATGAAGAAGATGAGCATATTTTGCCATCTTTTCCCTTTTAATTTCTTTTTATTACCAAATGACTAAATTACCCTTCATTAAAAACTTTGGTTCTTTCTACCTATATATGTCCATTTTTGTCCATGAAAGCCTAATGGTATAATTACCATTTAAGGACCTCTACTTCAATTATGCTCTTCAATTAAATCCTTTACCATCTAAAACTCATATTTATCAACTTTTGCAATTAAGTCCTAATAGGCAAATTAGACATGAAATCAATAAAATTTCTTATCAATACTCTAACACATGCATCTAATCACTCAATAAATCATAATAATTACTTAAAATAACCCTTTTCTATCTCAGATTCATGGTTTCGCAACCACAGTTCCGTTTAGGCCCTATTTCAGGATGTTACAAGCTGCGTATTCCAGCTCGGCTCTAAAACTCTATAAAACAAGGAAAAAGAGAAAGGGAGTAAGCTTTAAGCTTAGTAAGTTTACATGTAAACAATATAACCTTTTAACGTGTACCAAACAATTTCATAGCATTATGTATACATTCGTTATCGGTTCCCCTGCACTTAGCATCACAAATTCAATAATATAACACATCTAATCTATTTCTCATAGCCAGATTTCTCGGTGGTTTCGCACTTAGCCCACCATCACTCATTATTAGGGTGGCATCACACACAGCCCACCAAAAGATTAATTACGGTGGTATCGCACATAGCCCACCAAAAGATTAGTTACGGTGGTATCGCACACAGCCCACTAAAAGATTAATAGACGATGGTATCGCACATTGCCCATCTTAATTTAACAACAATGTGGTATCGCACTTAGCCCACCATTAAGAGTTGTCATTGCACAATCACAATATTATTTCATCAATCATACGATAATTTTTCAATAACTACCTCTTTCCATCTATTAGTACCACATATGTTCTCAATCATACCATACTCTAATTAGCAACATAAGGTTTACAAAAATATACATTGCTTACACATAAACTTACCTCGGTGCAAAACGTGATAACCAACGATTTAGTCTGTCACCTTCCCTTTTCCACGGTCAAGGTTGATTCCGCGCTCTTCTTGATCTATAACAACGAAATTTATTCGTTTAGATCATTATATGATCATAATACACCAAATTCTATACTTGGGTAAAAATGACCATTTTGCCCTTGTACATTGGCAAAATTACAATTTTACCTCTAAGCTCGTAATTTACTTTTCAACATATTTTCTTAATGCACAAGCATAGATGAACATTTATTTCTCTTACAGCTACTCACCATTCCAACTATTTCATGCATTTATGACACAAATTTAATCTTTGCATTTAAGTCCTATTTAGGTGTTTCCATGCTAACACCTTTCACAAAAGTTGTTTCTCACCTCCCTAACATTCATTTTCTTCCATGAAAACTCAACTAACAACACAACTACTCTCATGGCAAGTCCTTAGACTTTCAACCATATTACAAACTAGTCCCCCCATTAGCTAGCTTAAGCTTTGGGGACTCCAAAAATACAAAAATTATCAAAAATAATCATCAAAATGACTTACTTGCAAGGATGAGATGTAGCTGAAAATTTTAAACCCCAAGAACCCTTATTTCCTCTAAAATTTCGGTGGTAGAAAAAGAAGGAATAGTAAAAGATGATATCTCATCTTTTTATCTTATTTTATTCATTTTTTTATTCACCTAATGTCGCCAAATTTTGACTAAAATTAATACTCTTGTCTCCCCTAGCTTGTATGGCCAGCCAACACACATTAAATGGCCTAATTGCACTTTAAAATCCTCTAAATTTACTTTCTATAGCTATTAGGCACCTCCACCATGAAAAATAGAACTTTCGCACTTTTTGCGATTTAGTCCTTTTTCGCAATTAAACATGCTGTCACTTAAATTAAAACACCAAAATTTTCATGCATCCATATAATCATGCTACAACACATAAATTAACGTCAAAATAAATTTTCTCGACCTCGGATTAGTGGTCTCAAAACCACTATTTCGACTAGCCCCAAAATCGGGCTGTTCCAAATGCAAATACAGATGCAAGAGCAATTGGCCAAAATTCAACAAGATATGAAGAATCAGATGCTAGAATTTCAAAAAAAATGATGAGCCAGTTAACCCAGATGCTAGCTGGAGGGTTAGAAAAAGGAAAAAGCCCTATGGTTGATTCCGAGGATGATAACGAGGACTCCGCTTATAATTCAGGCTTTACCCCAATAAACACCCAAGCACAACCAGATGCGTATCCACAAAGGGTGTCCGTTAACATTAGACCATAATACCAGACCGGTACCTCGACTCCGGTGAACTTCTCGACATGTTGAGGTTCTAACCCGAGGGATAATCTAACCAATCCAGTTGTCATTGATCTGGATGATCTAGCAAAAACAAAACATGCGAGAGTGGAGTTCCAAAAATAATTTGAAGATAGTTACAAACGGAAAAGGCGAGAGTGGAGCTCCCAAATCAATACTCTAAAGACCCCGAGGAAGAGGGAAAATGAGGTGAATAATGCGAGTATGTATAACAAGGGCTATTCAAAGTCGATTACCGTAAGCCAGCCAAGGACAACAACTATCTGCCATCAGGTCCCCCAAGACAATATTCCAATCCAAGACCGAACTAAAAAAAACTTCAGTTCATGCCCATCCCAATAACGTATGGGGAGTTGTACCGAAGTTTGTTTGATGCACATATAGTATCCCATTTCCACCTAAAACCTATGCAGCCTCCATTCCTCAAATGGTACGATGCAAACGCCCAATGCGAGTACTACGCGAGAATCACAGGACACTCGATCGAGAACTGCACCACTTTCAAAAAGATAATCGAAAGACTCATAAAAATGGGTATTGTGAAATTCGATGATCCATTTGGTGTAGAAAATCTGTTACCAAACCATTCTAACAAAGGGGTAAATGCGATAATTGAGAATACGGGGAAGAGAATCAAAATGAATATAGCAGAAGTGAAAACCCCACTGAGAGAGGTTTGGAAGAAAATGGTAGAAAGTTGATTAATCACACAAGACTCAGGGGAGGAACCTGGAGAAGCAAGGAACTACTGTGAGTTCCACGATTAAGAAGGCCACGAGATTCAAAAGTGCAGTGAATTCAGGGCCTTGGTGCAAGGCCTGATAGATAATAAGGAACAAGAATTCCTTGAAGAAGTCAAAAGCCTAGAAGGAATATCGGGGAGTCTGAACATTAACACCGTATCTGAAGAGGGGACCGAGGAATAGAATTTTCCAAGCGTTTGCCCTTACATACTTGGGAGTGTTTTGAACAATGGGACTGTGGAAGAGATCCCTATATTTTTTAGAGCTAATTTAGAGTAATATTCAAAACACGCTTGTTGCTTTAAGCTTAGGAGCAATAAGAATCCTTTTGTGAAATAGGCTTATGTCCAACACCTTTATTTTCAATGAAAAATGCATTTTTGTTTCTAACTTTGAACAAATATTCTTTTATTCATTCATGTTCATACCACATAAATAATTATTCTTAGATTCATTTATTCTTTGAATATTCTTTCGTACCTACAACATGTATCTAGATATCAACGACATGAGCGACGCTGCTACTGACTCAGAATCTACTTTTGAGTAAGATATGTGTCTAGAGGGATCTCAGGACTTTGAAGACAACAGAGATGGTAACCTATCTCCTGATTTGTTAAGGATGTTAGAACAAGATGAAAAAATAGATCCTACCTTACAAAGAGTCATTGTGAGCCTAGGAGAAGAGAAAGAGGTGAAGATCGGAGCCTGTATCACCATAGAGATAAAGCGAGACGTCATTGAGTTGTTCCAAGAATTCAAAGATGTTTTCGCATGATCGTATCAGGATATGCCCTGCTACTAAGACGTGTGGATGCTACTAAGGCTAAGGAAATCTTAGAAGAGGAACACATGCTAATGGTTTTACAATGGCCAGGTAAATCATGAGGTCCAGGTACTGCTGGTCCACCATGGAAGGAGATTGCATCAGTTATACCAAGAAATGCCATAAGTGCCAAATTTATGGAGACAAGATTCCTGTGCCTCATTCATCTCTTCATGTATGACTTTTCCATGGGATTTCTCTATGTGGGGCATGAATGGTAGTAGGCCAATCTCACCAAAGGCTTCTAGCGGACATCGATTCATCTTTATGGTCGTCCATTACTTCAGTAAGTAGGTGGAAGCTGCTTCGTATGCCAATAGGACGACAGTCAGCAAATTCTTGAAAAAAGAGATCATATATCAGTATAGAATGCCAAAAAGGATCATATCTGGCAATGCACTAAATTTGAACAACAGCACGATATCAGAAGTTTGCAGTCTGTTCAAGATTAACATCACATCACCCCAAAATGAATGGTGCAGTGGAGGCAACCTTAAAAAAATAATAAAAAAAATAAAAAAATAAAAAAAGAGAGATCGTGAGGAAAATGATTGAGACTCATAAAGATTAGCATGAGAAATTACCATCTATGCTTATCGAACGTTTGTCAGGACCTCCACCGGAGTAACGCTTTTCTCATTGATTTATGGAATGAAAGCAGTTTTACCTATCAAAGTTGATATTCCCTCCCTTCGAACCTTGTCAGAGCTGAAGTTGCACGAAGTAGAATGGATTCAATCCTGATATGATCAGCTGAATCTGATCGAAAAGAAGAGGTTGAAAGCTATCCGTCATGGTCAAATGTACCAAAAATGGATGATGTGAGCTCAAAATAAAAAGGTTCACCCCAGAAAGTACCATGAGGGAGACTTGGTGTTAAAGAAGATTCTTCCCATACAAAAGGACTTCAGAAGGAAATGGATGCCAAATTGGGAATGACCTTATGTTATAAAGAATGTCTTTTTTAGAGGAGCATTGACTTTGACTGAAGTGGACGGCAAAAGCCTGCCTAATCCAGTGAATTCGGATTCAGTCAAGAAGTACTTCATTAAAAAAAGAAGAAAAGAAAATAAAAGAAAAGAAAAGAAAGAAAAGTAAAGTAAAAGAAAAAGGAGAGGCCAAGGTGAAAACCCGCAAAGGGCGTCTTGAGACCAAAGGGGTTTTTGAATTGAAAACCAGTAAAGGGCAATTCAATTTTTAATAAAAAATAGGGAATACGGTAGTCTCCCTTTCTCCGAATTAACAAGAAGGAGAGATGTTACGTCTTGGGGCATCAACAGAGTACTCTAGATCCCCTAAAGACATATTGAGCTCAAAAAAGGTCCTCAAGAAGTTTGTACAGAGAAGCTCATGTTGCGATATGTGGGGCACCTATTTTTTTCCTCTCACCTATTTTGTATTCCAGCAATGTTTTCTTTCTTTGATTAATCTATTCTTTTCAGATTTTGTTCCAGATAAATTTCAGTTTTGACCATCATTGTAATCTTTTTCAAGCATTTTGCATTGAAATAAGGATTAATGGACTAATAATACTTTCACAAAAGGAGTTCTGCATATTACTCTGGAAGCTTCTAAATAGTACAAAAACCTGAAACATGACTATTATTTAGAACTCACCAAACCTAAGGGTTGGAAATATTTGAGAAAGAAGAGTCTAAATTGTGACTACTTCTTTAGATTTTCTGTCAAAAACACCAGTTGAGCAAAGAGGGCATGATAACACCTCAGTGATACAACATTGATGAACAACGAGCAATAACAACCCAAACATTAAAAAGGGATCATTCTCATGCATTCATACAAATATCATTCATACACATTTAGTTAGGAGCATTTGATTCATTCTAATCATGACATCCTAATCATTTGGCATAAACATAGGCCCATAGAATCGATTCTACACCTCATGTCCCCCAGAGGACAGTGTAGCAAGATAGGTGAATCCATAAATCTCATATCCCTGAAGTAGCAGTGGAGCAGATTGAAGTTGTAGATCTTATCTCCTTGAAGTTGCAGTAGAGTAGATCGAAGATGGCGAATCTTATCTTCCTGAAGTTGCAGTGGAGCAGATTGAAGCCACTAGCCTTATCTCCCTGAAGTTGCAGCGAAACAGACTGAAGACAACGAATCTTATTTCCCTGGCGTTGCAGTGGAATAGATTGAAGCTACAAATTATGGCGGATCTTATCTTTCTGAAGTTACAGCGGAGCAGACTGAAGACAGCGAATCTTATTTCCCTAGCGTTGCAGTGGAACAGATTAAAGCTACAAATTATGGCGGATCTTATCTTCCTAAACTTGCAGTAGAGCAGATTGAAGCCACCAGCCTTATCTCCTTGAAGTTATAGCGGAGCAGACTAAAGACAGCGAATCTTATTTCCCTGGCGTTGCAGTGGAACAGATTAAAGCTATCAAATTATGGTGGATCTTATCTTCCTGAAGTTGCAGTGGAGCAGATTGAAGCCACCAGCCTTATCTCTCTAAAGTTGCAGCGGAGCAGACTGAAGACAGCGAATCTTATTTCCCTGGCGTTGTAGTGGAACAGATTAAAGCTATCAAATTATGGCGGATCTTATCTTCCTGAAGTTGCAGTGGAGTAGATTGTAGCCACCAGCCTTATCTCCCTGAAGTTGCAGCGGAGCAGACTGAAGACAGCAAATCTTATTTTCCTGGCGTTGCAATGGAACAGATTGAAGCTACAAGTTACGAGCCTTATCTCCCTGAAGTTGCAGTGGAGCAAGAAAACACACAAACCTTATCTCCCTAAAGTTGCAGTGGAGCAGGTAGAAATTATCAATTCTTATCTCATTGAAGTTCCAGCGGAGTAAATCGAAACTACAAATCTCTTCTCTCTGAAATTACATTCGAGCGGATCAAAGCACCAATTCCTATACCCTTGAAGATGCGGTGGGATGGAAGAAGGCTACTTGAAGAAGAGAAGCACCAAAGAAGTTAAGACTCGGCGAGACCGGGCAAAATTGGTCTTTCTTAAAAGTCTTTGCTCCATTCCCGTTACACGACAATGAGTAAAGAGGGGCAGCTGTACAAACCCAATTCTGCCCGGGCCCACTAAAACCCAATCCAAAAACCTGACCCAACTACCCTAGCCCAACTAAATTAAACCCAATTTTAAAACTAAACCATAGCCCAAACCCTTAACAAAAAAACAGAACTCTTCAAACCCTAGGTGTGCCGCACCTAGGGTCTTCTGACCTCTGCCAAAGCCTGCTGCCACCGCCTGTCAGCCACCTGCTCCACCGCCAATTACGCTTGCAAACAACAGAAGCAAAGACGAAAAAGAAAAAAAGGCAAACAAAAACAATAGCAATAATATGTATTCAGCTATATAAAGCCATGAATAGCCATGTAATTTTCGGACATACTTTTGAATACAAAAAAAAAAAAATTCAAACACATCAAAGAAAACAAAACAACAACAAGTAGATCGAAGAAAAAAAGTCAAAAATGCGCAAGGTCTTTGTCTATTTACCTTATTTTCCCGTTTTCAAACCGATTATTTACAAAGTTTCTTCATTTTCATTTTTAAAAAATCGTATATATACACACATATATATGTATTAAAAGAGTATAAAAAGGGAAAGGGTTACCTTTTCTTGGTTTTCGTCTAGAAAAAGGGCATTTTTAGGGCTCCGGCCGTCGTGCACGGCGGTCGTAGGCGGCAGAGCCCACGGCGGTGCGTGGCGGTCTGGCGATCGGTGACTAGCCGGAGTCCCACCGACCCTTTGGCCTGTAGAGAGAGCAAAGGAGGGAGAGGATTTGTTTTTTGTTTTTTTTAGAAAGGAGAGAAAATGAAAAATTTCAATTTTTTTTTTTTGGCTTATATAGCCACTTAAAAGGCGTCGTTTTGGCCGGCGTCCTAAAGCCCCAAAACGACGTCGTTTTGCCTTGGCCCGACCCGATCCGATCCGCTCCGGCCTAGGATCTGCGCGTTTTTTAATTGGAAGGGCTACTTGCGCTTTTAGCCCTTCCGCTTTTTTATGGTTTTGCAATTAAGTTTATTTTATTTTTTAATTTTGCCCAATAATTTATTTCTGTTTTCAATTTGACCCTCCCTGATGCTGCGCGTTTTGGTGGAGAAAGGAATATTTTCTTTTTAGTCCCTCCTTGTTATTCGCGATTTCAATGGGGTCCTTTTCTTTTTTATTTATTTCAGATTTGCCCCGAACTTTTATTTTAATGCTTAATTTAGTCCTTTTTTAGTTATTTTTGCAATATTATTATTATTATTATTATTATTTAATATTTCTATTATTATTACTATTACTATTACTATTATTATTACTAGTATTATTATTTTTATTTTTATCACTATTATCATATTATTATTATTATTATTACTATTATTATTATTACTATACTATACTATTATTATTAATTAATTACTATTATATCACTAGTATCATTATTATTATCATTATTTTTATTATTACTCTTATTTATTATTATTATTATTCGTTTATTAATGTATTATTATTATTTATTATTATTATTATTATTATTATTTAATCTCAATTTGATCTTCATTCACTTAATTTCCACCATTTATAAATTCATTTTTATATATTAATTTATTCATTATTTATTTATTTGTCATTTTATTTATTTATTTATAATTTATTTATTGTTCTTTACTTTTAGTACTTTAAAGTAATTTATTTCTTTTATTGTATTTTTAATTTATTTTATTATTATTATTATTATTATCATTATTATTATTTATTATTTATTATTATCTATTGTGCTTTATTACAAATTGCACCCCTCTCATTTGTATTTTAATTTAATATTTTATTTTCAATATTTTATAAATTATTTTTCTTAATATTTATTTGTGTACGTATATATTTCTTTGTCTTCATAATATTCGAAAATTTGGTATTTTCTTTTGTGTGTATTGTTTTGTCACTAATATTATTATTATCATTGTTATTATTTATTTTATTTTATTCTTTGATTGTTCATATTAGCGCCAAAATAATGTACATTATGTGATTATCGTATATTGTTTTCATTAGTATATCATTGTTGTCATTTATTAAACGCGACATTTCATTCGTATATCATCGTTTTGTATCATCATTCATCAACGTAATATTTTATATCATTAATTTTTATCCGAACACGTCAACAAAATTTTCAAAAATAGGCAATGTTCCGTATTTAAAAAAATCAATAAAATTGTGCCCTAACTTACGGGGCTTCGATTTTTCTCGTTGAATTCAAATAATTGAATATCCTTTCAAAAATTAAAACACGTAAGATTTCAAATAAAAATCAAAGGCCAAATTATTCTTAAAGATTCGAAATGTCATGTCCTAACTTACAGAATGTGACGTTTTGTTGCCTCGAGATAAGAAAGTCTTCAAAATATTTTCGACTTATTTAAGCATTCCAAAACAAAATATACATAAATGTAAAAAGGGATCGTATTTTAATTTTTTTTTGAGTTTTTAATTTTCGACATAAAGACATCAAATAATCAATTAGGTACTAATTTTGGACGTCACGAGGGTGCTAATCTTTCCTCGTGCGTAACTGACTCTCGAACCCATTTTCTAGATTTTTGTAGACCAAAAAATATTACTTTGATAAATCAAACATTTCGAGGTGACCCAATCACACCTTATAAAAAAAGATTGCTGGCGAGTCTCATTTTTATTTTCGTTTTCAAAATATAAAATCGACGCCTTTTACCACAGGTGGTATTCAAAACACTTGATCCTTTCTTCCCTTTCTCCTCTTCCACCATTTCCACCGCTTCTAAATTGTTATCCCCGTTTTGCCCCCAATCTTCTCCTGATTCCCCAACATACCCTTCCTCCTTCGACAAACTCGCCTATAAAACCCAGCCCCCTTTGCCACCACCTCTCCTCGACTTCACAGGACGCAGAGTCTGACCACTAGAAAAACAAGAAACCGAACACACATTTTCATTTTTATCAACAAAACATTTCTGGGTCTTTACTGAAATGAGGAAGGAACTATTTTGTTGCTAAGAAACAAGCCACCATGCCGTGAGGCCCTGATCAACCATTTGTGAGCTTTGAAATGAAGAAATGGAACTTGAGCTTAAATTCGAGCTTTCCAACTATGAAGGGTTCTGGATGGGTGTTTATTTTTAACTGCGGTACTTTTAGTTTTACTCTGTTTTATTGGGTTTGTTAAGATAAATAAGTTGAGAAATTAAAAAAAAAAAATTAAAAAATTTAGAGAGATTAAAATATAAATGACTCTATTTTAATGTAACTAATGAGATAGTTTACCTTTAAAAAAAAAAAAAGTGAGCCCAGAGAGACTGCTGGTTAAAACGTAAGCAAATCGAAGCTGCAGAGAGATACGTAATAAAGTGGACAAAAGCCTATGAATTCCCTATTTCAACAACACAAAGCAGTAGTAAACTAATCCTTACACTACACGTGAGCAAATTATTTATTTGGTCCGCTCAAATTTTCACTTTTTTTTTGTCTCTCCAATCATTTGGAAGGACAAAGCAACAGACAAACTTCCCGGCTGTTCTACAGAATCCTGATTGCTATTTCAAGAGAGCTAATAAAACAGCACTAAACAAACAGAGAGAAAAGGGAGAACAGAAAGTATGGCTTCAGACGTTCCTTGTTGCGGGGTTGAATTCTCGTTGTATCTGCTCATAATTGCGGGATTGGTGTGTTTTGCTGGGTTGATGGCTGGGCTAACACTTGGACTTATGTCTCTGGGTCTCGTGGACCTTGAAGTCCTCATCAAGTCTGGCCGTCCTCAAGATCGTACCCATGCCGGTAACCTTCGCTCCTTACTTTCTCATTTTTAACGAGTTATTGACTCGAATATTCTTGTACTTCGTTCACTTGATTTTGTCAATTCAGTTAATTCGGGTATAGCTGGTGATTGCGGGGTTTTAATACTGTTGTATCGAATAGCTTGTCGGTGCTTTGAATAGGGATGCTTTGGTTGGTCTACTAAGCTATCATTGTAAGGGCTTGATCATATATAGTTCATGTTTAGAATCTTTAGATAGTTAAAAGCCAAAAAAAAGGTTTAATTAGCTTTTGGAATTGAGTCCACTCACCGAGTCCTGTTACTCGGTTCCTACTTCCTACTACGATAGGTTTATTGCATGACGTTGATGCCGAAGTGAGGCGGCCGGTTACTGACTTCAGGGTTTCTTAAAGGCTTTGTCTTGGTTGTTATTTTGTTGTTTGCTTTTGACTGTATTCTAGATTCTGGAAGAAGAAAAAAAGAATAGTAAAAGTAAATTAGTCAATAAACAAAGCAACAATCAGTTCCATGTAGAATTGGGTTTTATTTAGCATGTTAGCTGATCTATTACAAGAAGGTGAGAACTTTATGGCCTTTTTTACAATAATTACTTTCGTTTTGTTTTGTTTTCTCTTTGGCAGCAAAGATATTTCCTGTGGTAAAAAATCAGCATCTTCTGCTATGTACTCTATTGATTGGAAACTCCTTGGCAATGGAGGTTAATGCTCTAAACGATCATTATCGGTTTCTCTCTTCAATGTTGTTGCTTGTTTCCTAACTTATTTTCCTTCTATGCAGGCTCTTCCCATTTTTTTGGACAAGCTTGTGCCTCCGTGGGCTGCAATTCTGATATCAGTGACTCTGATCCTCATGTTTGGAGAGGTTGGTTGTTAATGGATTGAGCTTGCTATCTTTAGGAGGAAGTTGCAGTAGTGTTGCTAAAATATGTTTTTATGTCTGACTGCAGATATTGCCCCAAGCCATTTGCACTCGTTATGGCTTGAAAGTCGGAGCGATAATGGCACCTCTTGTCCATGTTCTTCTTTTTCTTTTCTTTCCAATTTCTTATCCAATTAGCAAGGTATAGTCATCAACAAATTTTTCTATTATGCTGTTAGGAATATCGGTATTTGCTGTATATTGTGCTCTTAATAAGTTGTTACTAGATGTAGTTGAAGTTGGCAACTAAATTGCTAGTATTATACTAGAAACCGGGTTTATATTTTATATTCTCTCAATTAATATCATGTACTTTCCAGATTTTGGACTGGATGTTGGGTAAGGGACACGCTGCCCTCCTTCGGAGAGCAGAGCTAAAGACTTTTGTGGATTTTCATGGCAATGAGGTGCTGTATATATGTTTAAAACCGCTAGTTTATGTTTGAATGCTTTATGCAGTACTTGGCTTTTCTTTTTATGTCATTATATATATGCTCTTTTTTTAGGCTGGGAAAGGTGGTGATCTGACTCATGATGAGACGACTATCATTGCCGGGGCACTTGAAATGACCGAAAAGACTGCTAAAGTTGCCATGACGCGAATATCAAACGCATTTTCCCTTGATCTGGATACCATTCTTGATTCGTGGGTTTGTGGATCCCAGTGAATTGCTAACAGGATTTACCACACTACCTATGCTCTAAGCTTTTCTCTCTCTTTCTCTTTGCAAATCAGGGAAACGCTGAATAAAGTAATGGCAGTTGGTCATAGCAGAGTTCCAGTGTATTATGGAAACCCAACAAATATAATTGGACTTGTTCTGGTAATTTCCTTTCTCTGCACAAGCTATCATTTTATGATAGTTTCTTGCTAGGATACTTTACACTTATTTGCCAGCTATTCACTTCTGTTCCATGGTCATATGAGACCTTGCCTCCCATTCCTGTCTTTGTTTCTGAAAAACCTTTGACGGAAATCTCTCCTCTATTTTTTTGTTGCGATTCTTTTGTTAACAATGGCAGTTTGCATACCTTCTTGAGAGACAAAATGATGAATAAGGTAAGAACAATGGCAGGGAGTTGCAGTTACATGACTAATAGCCATTGGTAATCAAATGTGATTTTCTTGACCTAAAAGCTTATGACATAATGACCAAGCCCAATAAACGTATGCATTCGAAATTTAGAATTGAGCTACTATTTCTTGTTTATTTTGCTGGTAAAACCTTGGATTCTTTTTGGCCATGTAAAACCTTGGAGTTAGAGAATGCTAAGATGCACCTTTGGGGCGTTGCTGAATGCTATGAGTATCATGTTAGCTTTGCTGTTATCTGTCCTAAAAATACCTTGTTCTTTGCTTGCCTTCTCTTATTCCTTTAAGACACTCTAATAGGTACAACTTGAAACCTTTGTTTAAACAGTTATCAGCTCACCCATTGTGTATTTATCCTATTCCTATCTTGGGCATTATTTTGGAAATAGTTTGTGTTTGTACCATTCATAATGCATGTTATTAATTTCTGTCACTTGAAAACTTTGTATCAAATTCCTACTAGCTCCTGCAAGGATGCACTTCACTTCCATTGCTGCCTTTTTGTCTAATAGTTCCCAAAAAAGCAATTCCTTCCCTTTTAAGATCATTTCTATAATATTATTTATATTGGTTATCTCCCGCATGGCGTTATTCGAATTTATTTTATGTTTTCCTCTCTTTAATTAGTGCATTTTTCTTCTGGGTTTGGCTTGAAATGTGCAGGTTAAAAATCTGTTAACAATTGATTCAGAAGGTCCAGTTCCTTTGAGAAAAATGATAATAAGAAAAATCCCACGGTACAGTATCTCGTCTTTCTGCTATAGCATAACTTTTTAGTATCTAAATAGGTGGAAAAGAGATGAGGACACGAAATTTAACAATGGATATGTATGTCCCTTTGGAATATTCATAATCAGCTTCAGTCGGTTTAGTTGTTGTTTTTGTTTCCTTACAACAAGAAAGAAGTAAAATCTATTCTTCTATTATTCTTGTTCACTGTACAGGGTGCCAGAGGACATGCCACTATACGATATTCTTAATGAATTCCAAAAAGGTCACAGCCACATTGCTGTGGTATATAAGGATCTAAATGAGAGTGAAGAATCTGTGAAGAAAGGTAAAGATGGTGAACGACTTGAGTTTAAGGACAGCTGTAAGAAGCGAAGAGGTGAACCCGAGACATCAAGAAAAGGTGAGTATATTCGTACTAGGACAGTAATTGCTCTAAACAAATTTTTTTAGCATATTGTTACATACAACAAGTACCTTTCTTTCTTGGTTAAGTATACCTTCATTAGGTTGACTGATCTTGTTCTTTTGAAGTAAAATATCACCGACCTTCATGCATTTCCAGATGATCGTGAGGTTGGCTTAAGTGCCCTAAAATCAGGGCTTAAGTTGGACTCGCAAGATGTTCAGACACTTGTGACTAACAGTGATGGAGGTCAGCAGACAAAGAAGAGTCCACCAACTACTCCTGCATTTAAGAAACGACACAGAGGTTGCTCATACTGCATATTGGACATTGAAAACGCTCCTATTCCTGAGTTTCCATCAAATGAAGAAGTTGTTGGTGTTATCACCATGGAGGATGTTATTGAAGAACTGCTTCAGGTAAATCTCTTGCAATCATGCATTCTGGGGGTAATGAAGAGACCAACCATCTTTGGGACCTTCATATTACTTCTCCCTTCCCCATGGTGTAATGATATTAATCTTTTTACCTCTGGTGGTGGCTTGATAGCTTGGAACAACTATTTCCAGTATGCTAAAAAGGTTTATGGGAATTACGTGTTAATCTCTTTTGTCAATGCTTGCTTCTGACAGGAGGAGATATTAGATGAGACCGATGAGTACGTCAATATCCACAACAGGTAGATTTTCACCATTTCTCTATGTTCATCTGGTATGTATCTTGTTAAAGTCGATGTCATAGCATGTGGATCATGCTAACCAGTTAACTTCAGTCACCTTCATGTAGCAGAGTATGGTTCTGATTTCAGCTCTAGCGCCGTGAAAGATATTTTTGTTTTTTTGAAAATGGAAAGATTAAAGAGATTTAGTTCCCAAGAGTTCTGACCATGTGTCCCATGCAGGATAAAGATCAATATGCACGCATCTAAGGAAAATGCTCATCATTTGAATTCAACACAACCTCCTGTGACTGGCAGCGATGTCCCTTCCTCCGGTATCACCAGTTCATGAGAGAAATCTTTCTCAACTTTCCCTCACGCCAACCGTTTCACATTGAGCTCCAGGAGAAAGACTCGTCAAAGGATAGGTGAAACCTCAGCATTTTTTCTTCTTCTGTTTCTGTAGGACATGATAATTAAATATAGACTTAAGAAAAAAAATATATGAGCTAAGGTTTAGCTACTTGATAAGAACCAATGATGGACTCTACTTTAGTTTTAGACGGAGTGCCTGCAGGATACGTGAATCGCATACAGAACAGATGCTTTTTTTTAGTTTAATGGATGAAAACACCATTTGAGATCATCCAATATAGATAGATGGTGATTGTTTTATGTAAAATCTGCTTGGAATTATATGCTACATTCATATCAAAGCAATTTACGCACAAAATCGATACCCTTTTCTTGAAGAGAATTGCATGAAGATTGAAGATTGCAATTTACGGTAGACAATGTGGAACTGATTTCAAGAAGATAATCAAGTCATATCCCTTATCTTAATCCTAAAGTCTCGGTCAAATCCCAATGCTCTTCGAGATTTTTCTTTTGGTTTTGGATATTTTGCTTTAGAGTTTGAACTTTGACCTAATAATCGAACATGGTTTGGAATATCAATACTACAAGGCCTTCATTTGAACGTCATCTTGCCCATTAATATACTCTCTTCGGGGTCTCCATTTTCCCATTTATATTTCCTGAAAACAGATTGGGATTTTGACAAGTTTGGCATGATTAATAATGGTCAGTTTTATTAAAATATGTTTTATTTTTAAAGAGTTCAAATTTTAATAATAATATTGAGGGAACAATTATAAATTTCGAAAATATTAATTTTACATATACTCTTATCAACTTTTGGAAACAATGTAAGATTGAGGGCCAACTGTCAGTAGTCACTTGCAAGTGGACCGACAATCCAATTTGGGGGCCTTGCCTTGCTTGATGGCTCTCCAGTCTTTTATCATTTCCAAGTCCAAAACAATTGGACTGTCAAAGACGAGAAATCACAGATATGAAGGGTCATTCTGTTGAAAGCGCAATGACAATTCATTACTTTACACCGAAGCCACGAAGTTGGATGCCCTGCTTATCTTAACTGGACAACGTAATCTTAACAGTTTCCAAACATTTTTTTTGGTTAATATATCATTTAATATTTAAATTTATTTTTAATCTTTAATTTGATATCTATTTTTTTTTCCAAAATTAATATTTGAGGAATATTTAAATTGAAATATGAATTTTTCAATTTTATAATTTACTTTTTTTTATTTCAATTAAATATTTAAATTTTTATTCAATTAAATACCTTTACTTAAACATATGTATTAAATATATATTAATTTACATATACAAGTATCAAATTGAATTTTGAAACTAAATTCGAGTGTTAAATAGTATATTAACCTTTTTTTTCCTTTCATTTTCTTGTTACTATCCTTAGCTTCAAACATTTTCCCTCTTTTTTCTTTGGAAATTTAGAACTTTAATAATAGTTGTAGTAAAAAAAAAGAAAAAAAAAGCCACTACCCTCTTTTCTGGATAACTTTGTGTTCTTAAAGTAAGACAAATTTATTTGGTGGGTGGAATTTCAGTCTTCACCTTTAATTATTTTTCAATAGAACAAAAGCTAAAAATATAAACGTCAGCTTTGCTTCTACCCGTTTTCTAAATCTGGGTACTCCAAAATTTCAGTTCTTTGAAAGCTAATGCCTAATCTTTCAAAAATAAAAAAACTTTATTAAAACCTTTTTTTTTTCTTTCTTTCTCTTTCGTTATAATGCTTGCTTGAGGGTCCGAGGCTTTTAGTTTTTTAAAGCTCCACTTCAGATCTCGACAGATCTTATTTACTTCTTTCCTGAAGTTCTTTTTTTGTTTGTTACAAATATATACTTTTTGGTGGGCTTATTCTTTGTTTTTCTCCCATCTGAGTACTAGATTTCATTGTTTGGTGTGCTGTTTTGTTTCAAATTTGCTTACTTCAAGGAGCATTTATTGAGAGCTTTGAAAAACAGAAGGACATGGCTTTGGCTCGGTTTGGTCGACAAGTTAAGCGCCAGCATGGGGTTTGTGTGAAGATGACGGCAGTGGCAATCTTGGGTCTTTGTTTTATTTTTGTTTGGTCTATGTTTTCTTCTCCTTCTAATTCTGTTACTGTTCAAAGGGAGAGCTTTGATGACATCGCTGAACCTGTAGCTTCAAGCACAATGGTAAGCAAATCTAAAGGAAAAGATATAGAAAAACATGATGCAAATTACAACAAAAAGAAGGTTGAATATAGTTTAAAGAAAAAAGATGAGAAAAAGGTTAATGGATCTTTGCCTTTACCTGCTCATGAACATAAATCTGGGAAAAAGAATGAGAAACATGTTTCAAAGAGGAAAAAGGGCAAGGATAAGTCAAAGTTATCCAACGAAGTATCAAAAGAAAATCAAGAGAATCAGGAGCAAGAAGAATCTCAGGGTGAAGAAGCCGAGAAGGAGAATGAAGATGAGGAAGAAGTGGTAGTGGATGACAAGGAAGAAGGATTAGATGGTGAAAGTGAAGAAAAGGGGGAGATGGAAGGTGATGCTGACGTGAATGAATCAGAAGATCAAGAGACACAGGAGATGGCGGAAAATGAGAATGAAGGGAAGAAGAGAAAGATCAAAGGTCCGGTTTTCGATCCGAAAGCACATTATAGTTGGAAACAATGTAGCACAAGGAGCAAGCATAATTATATCCCATGTATTGATGTTGAAAGTGGCTTCACAAGGCTGCACGGCTATAGGCATAGAGAGAGGACTTGCCCGAAAGCTCCTCCAATGTGTCTTGTTCCCCTTCCCCATGATGGTTATGATTCTCCCGTGCACTGGCCTGAGAGCAAATTGAAGGTAAATATATAGAGTGTGGTTAATTTGACTTTATGCTGATGCATTTTGAGTTCTGATGTTGTAATAATCTAATTGTTTTGCAGGTATTGTTCAAGAATGTGGCTCATCCAAAGCTAGCAGCGTACATGAAGAACCATAATTGGTTGATTAAATCTGGGGAATATTTAATGTTCCCTCAGAACCAATCTGAATTCAAGGGTGGAGTTGTTCACTACCTTGAATCCATTGAAGAGGTGAGCCTTTATTGTAGCATGTTTTAATGAAATTTTATGGATTATCTGCACTTCCTTAAGTTCCACCCTTCGATAGATATTAAGAACCATTCATTAGTAGAGCATAAATTTACTGGATAAGAGATCATTCTGTCGTTGTCACTATATAATAACTTTGTTATCATATTCGAAGTGGACTTAGCCTACCTCTTGTTTGTGTTTAACATCTAATGTCATGGCCAATATAGGAAATGGCAAAGCTACGTGAAAATCATCTCAGGGAAAACTTTTCTTGGATTGCATCTCCTACCTATGATTGCCATGAAGGATAAGAAATCTGTGTAGAAAATATTTTTGGGCTTCTTTTAAAACAAATATTATAATAGAGCAAAGTATGGTATATACAATGCTTTTGCATTGCTCATTTATTTACTGCACATGCATAATGGAAATTGAACTAGTACTCTTGTGTTCAATGAATATCGTGAACACCTTTTTCTTCCTGATTTTGTTTGTCCCTCTGAAAAACATGCCTGTTAACTTTGCACTTACCTAACCAAAAATGATATTTCTCAAGTTCCTTCTGCCTAAATTGTTCTCATTGATTTCTTGGTATAGAAAGTGAGCTTCACTGTTTAGCCAGAGAACCCTTATGTTGCAATTGTCTCCTCATTTAGCATTTTTAAAGTTTTGGGTGGATTTTCTTAGATGGTACCAGATATTGAATGGGGAAAGAATATACGTGTAGTGCTGGACGTTGGATGCTCAGATTCAAGCTTTGTGGCCTCTCTTCTTGATAAGGATGTATTAACATTGTCACTGGGCTTGAAGGATGATCTTGTCGACCTAGCACAGGTTTCCCTTGAACGCGGTTTTGCTACATTTGTTAGCCCCTTTGCAAGAAGAAGACTTCCTTTTCCCAGTGGAGTTTTTGATGCTATTCATTGTGGTCGATGTACAATTCCCTGGCATGCCCATGGTACTTGTTCCCTTCTTTTTTTGTCCTGTAAATTTTATTTCATATTTTAAGTCTCATCGTTATTTGATAATATGAAACCTGCTTTTCATTTATTTATTTATTTATTTCAGAGGGTAAGCTTCTTCTAGAGATAAATAGGATTTTGAGGCCTGGTGGATACTTTATTTTGTCAACTAAACACGACAGCATCGAGGAGGAAAATGGTTAGGCCTTGTCTTTTCTTTTTTACTGTTTATTATGTTTTGAATACAGGAATAATGTTGCCATATGCCTTCCCTTGAAAATTATTGTCTGTCAATGCATACCAAATATGAACATAGGATTTTTACCACCTTGACTTCTTTGTAATATTCATGGAATTTATTGAGTGTCTTCTGTTGGATTTCACTTTCTGTGTGGTAGAAAGATTTTGTTAACTACATAGAACATCGGTGAATCCTGCTGCTATATTATGGTTGGTCTATCTGCCACTCTCAAAGTTTTTGCCCCTGGCCATGTGTTTTATGTGCTTTCGGTTTTCATATTTAGTGCTTGATTATTAATCTACAAAAAGGAATTTCTCTTTTGCTTTATACTATGATATTCTGATTTTAATGATATTTTTTTCCAGCAATGAACACATTGACTTCTTCAATCTGTTGGAATATTCTGGCGCATAAAATCGATGATGTCAGTGAAGTGGGTGTTAAAATATATCAGAAGCCTGAATCCAATGATATATATGTGTTAAGGAGGAGGAGAAATCCGCCTTTATGCAAGGAGAATGAAAATCCTGATGCTTCCTGGTAAGCTCAGATGTGATTGCTACACAAAGTGTATCTTTCAGTTTTAATGCTATGCAATTTCCTCCACTTGATTATATACTCATTTAACTGACCAATCCAAAATTGAGTTTCGGTGAAACATAACCGTGTTTAACCTTCACATATTTGATAATTTAAACCTAATTTACTTGGTGGCTGTAAATGTTTTCCTGATAGGTATGTTCCAATGAAAACTTGCTTGCATACTGTTCCATCTGCAATTGAACAACATGGGACAGAGTGGCCCGAGGAATGGCCTAAGAGGCTCGAAACGTATCCGGATTGGTTGAACAACAAAGAAAAAGCGATTGATGATACCAAGCACTGGAAAGATATTGTTGACAAGTCCTATCTTACTGGACTGGGCATTGTCTGGTCAACTATCAGGAATGTGATGGACATGAAAGCCATCTATGGAGGGTATATTTATGGCACAACAAAATTCTTGGAATATTAAGGGTCCTCTCAGTTTTGCAAATATATTATGTATCATGGAATGATGTTCGAATGTTTATGTTCTGAAACAGATTTGCTGCTGCACTTTTACAACAGAAAATTTGGGTGATGAACGTGGTCCCTGTCCATGCACCGGATACACTTCCCTTCATTTTTGAACGTGGACTCGTTGGCATCTACCATGATTGGTGCGAGCCTTTTGGGACTTACCCCAGATCGTATGACCTGTTGCACGCTGATCATTTTTTCTCCAGGCTAAAAAACAGGTTAGTTACCATTGAACTTTACTGTCATCTGTATAAAGATGTTTTGTCTGCACTCTTATCACTCTCATTGGTGGATTCATCGAGTCATTGTGCCACACCAAAAATATCATATTTTGCAGGTGTAAGCACCCTGTTTCGATTGTTGTTGAGATGGATCGTATTCTACGTCCTGGTGGTTGGGTGGTTGTGCGTGATAAGGTCGAGATACTTGATCCCCTAGAGGCAATTTTGAGAAGTTTACGTTGGGAGATCAGAATGACTTATTCTCAGAACAAGGAGGGTATCATATGTGCACAAAAGACCATATGGCGACCTTGAGAATGACATCTCTCCATATTTGTACATTCACAAATTTCACAAAACACAATGCATTTTCTCTTCTTTTGCAGAAACATGATTTAGAAGCCTCCTTTGTGTTGTTCTTTGCGTCCAGGCTGAATTTACGAACCATGAAGGGTCGCTGAGTATTCAAATTTTGCGAGATATTTGTAAATTAATCATCAGCTGATTCAATTTAATCTTCCCAAAGTTCATTTGTAAGAATACCTTATGGGGTTATTTGACACACTCTTGATTACCTTTCTATGTGAAAATACATAATGATTTTTGCTGGTAAAACTGAGCTGCACAGGATTATTAGCAATTTGATCAAATAGAATGCTATAAATGTTGCAACCAGTATGATCAAACAGGGAATGCTGGTTAGCAAGGTTAGGCCTAGATATTGTAATTCTAACAAGCCCTATTGGAGGGGAAAAAATCATGATATCTAAGTCCAATATGGCCCAATGATGCTTGTTCTTTAAGCCCAGAATCTTAACCGCAAATTGTGGTCTATTAAACCTAAACGTATATTCTGGTTTCAGCCCACGATTTCTTCGCTCGCCGCCGTCTTCCGTCAATTCACCACCGAGTTCATTCACAACCGCGACGAGCGTCGCGGCGTCTACGTGCTCATTTCCCCTAAAACCCTCCAAAAACCCGAACCAAAAAAGGAAAACAGTAAATCCCAAGTCCCAACATGTCCCCATCCTCGCTCTCTACGCCTCACCCCCTTGGCTGTTCTCTCTGCCGCTACTTTTTACTTCCTATGCAAATACAGCCGCCGTCTAAAACCCCTTAAGCAACCTCCTCTATACCATAACCACAGAAAAGGCGAACTCTTCCTCATCAGCCAAACAAGAACATCCAAAGCCTTAGCCAAACGCTTCCTCAACCTCCTCTCTTCCAACGTCTCCTTCGACCTCGTCCATCCCGAAAACTACTAGCCCGAGGGCCTCCCTATAGAATCCCTAATCGTTATCATTGCTTCCACGTGGGAAGATGGAAACCCTCCTCAAAGTTCAAAATTCTTCTTCAATTGGCTTTACCGAAACCAGCACAGACTTCGCGCCAGGAATCTGTTACTCCCCTATTGTGAATTTGCCATCCTTTGATGCTCATTATTGCTATTTTCCTTTCACACCCCAATTGGGAAGTAGTATTGACGAGGGCACAAGGCTCACTCTAGGCACTAAAACTCTTGTATTACGTTAGGCAGTGCAAAAAAAGGAGCATTGATCTGTGCGAAGTAAGGCGCCATACTATATGTGTGTCTTAGTGTTGTTAAGAACCAGACAGCAAAAGTGTCTCCGGACCCTTTCGGGTGAGTCACATTTAAGTAGGTGCACACTGTACTTCGTGTTTGCAGCTGTAGATTGCAATTCATTTTTGTTAAACTTTTGAATTGAACAGATGCATGGAGGCTACCCCTGGAGTGGCATCTGCTGATAATATGTTTTCTGCTGGAGGCACCATTCGAATCCTGTAGGAAAAAAGTTGGCAACAGAAGATGGATGATCCCTTAGAGATTTTCAATACTGCCGCTGACCTTCATACCGAGATGATTAACCAAATGAAAGGGGTTCCTGGTAAATGTCATATATTTCTTCTGATTATACCATCCCATTCGGAATATGGGATTCATTACAATTAACATTTTCTTTTACCAAGTTTCTGACACTGACAGTTTAGTCAATGCCCTTCTTACGTATCTCATAATCATTTAGTAATAATTGATAGGATTAGAATGTCCTCAAAATTATTTTTTACAACTTAGATTCATGGACAAAGATTGCAGCATAGATCTTTCTATTTCATGCAGAGAATTTTACTCATTCTACCGTTGCAGGTGTTACACAAGAGCGACTGGTGGAAGGTCTATCCGCTAGGTACCGTGCCTTATCACTTGTTGGTGAACCAATTATGTATCTAGAGATTAGTATGTTTTTGGATGAGCTGCAGAAAAGGCGAATCTCTACACTTCTAGTCACTAATGTACAGTTCCCTGAAAGAAATTAAAATGGTGAAGCCTTTAACCAGGTTTGTTGCTTGTGAATTTATGTTAAGAAATTTATTTGATTAAATTGCTCTAGCCTAAAATTTAAAAGGCTAACTGCTCAAATTAGAGCTCAACGTTTTAGAGTTGCTCACATAAGCGCCAAACTTTTGAAAATGCTCATATAAGGGCCTAACCTGTATAAAAATGTTCAAATAAGGACTTTTCACGCACTTCAGCCCAATTTGAACAAAAATTAGGTGAATTCAAACGTATTTAGAGTAAAATATATGACAGTTGAATCAGATGTTGCTTGAAAATAAAAGAAAACAATAAAAACATAATTTGGGACCTGATATACGGCATTTAGGAAGTCCTTATTTGAGCACTTTCAAAAAGGTCTGGCTCTTATTTGAGCACCTCCCAAATGTTTTGGCCGTTACTTGAGCACTTTGAAAGGTTTGCCTTTGATTTGAGCACTTTTGTAAAGGTTAAGCCCTTATATAAGTATTTTGAAAGGTTTGGCCCTTATATGAGCAACCCCTAAAAGGTCGGGCTCCAATTTAAGCATTTAGCCAATTTAAAATGCTGTGCTCTTGATTAACCTAGTCAACTTATTTGGCTTGTGCAGTTATATGTGAGTGTAGATGCTGCAACAAAAGATAGCTCGAAGGCAATTGATAGGCCACTCTTTGGGGACTTCTGGGAAAGATTTATTGTTAGTATTTCATTCTTGAAAGCTTAGAAACTTGAGCTCAAACATTTACATTGGGACTGTGGAACGAACTTCCTCTTCAAACTTGAATTCATATTGATTTGATCTGGAACTTACCATGCTATTGAGGAAATATTGGCAGTTGCCTTAAATCTTAATTTGAAACATCTTTCTAACAGCCATTTTTGATGATTTTTCTTTGGCTGGCATGGCGTTACAGTTTTCTTATTGCTAACATCTGTTTTTTTAGGATTCCTTGACAGCTCTCAAAGAAAAGCAACAACAAACTGTATATCGCTTGACTGTCGTGAAAGGGTGGAATAGAGAAGATGTAGATGTAAAAAGCATTGGGAAGCCTAGTTTTGTTGAAATCAAGACATACTGTGGATCGGAAGTCTTTTGCTTAGTCATGATGATCTTTTTTACAGTTCTGCCACATCAAAGTTAACGGTGCAGAATGTGTCATGGCATTCTAATGTGAAGGTTTTCTCAGAGGCATTGACTCTTAAAAGTGAAGGGGAGTATGAGGGTTTATGTGAACATGCACATGTCAAAAACCAGAAAGTTCAAGGTCAATGTCCTATCGTATACATGGTTAGTAATGGCATCAGTATTGTCTTTTGGACTGTATCTGGAGTCATCCTTTTTTCTTGGTTTTAAACATCGTTTCTCACTGATGGTTCAGGTGGCTTCAGGAAGACCTTTCAACTGCGAGGATTATATGGCTCTCACTCCATCCTGGACCATCTATGGAGCCGAGGAAAGTAGATATTATCCCAATCAATCCTGGTACAGGAAAAAGTGACATCAAAAGTGAAAAAGTTAAGTAATTCAGAATTATATCAGTATCGGGCAGCATAATCCATTTCGGGTTATCATTATCTTTGCATTTTTACAGTTTTGCTTTATGTGGCTATGCTTACGGATAAAAAGTCTGATTCAAATGTCAGTTTTCTGCCTGTAGCTTTATTGTAGTCATATTCTCTGAAAACAATTTTAACTTCAGCCATTTTAGTTGTAGAGCTCATGATGTAAGTGGCTCAATTATGTGTTTTTAGTACAAATGAGGTTAGAGTTTCAAATCTCAAGTAGTTAGATTTTACATTTATAGTTATATGAATTAAATTTATCTTTGGAGCGCAAAATCTATTTCTTAAATTTGATTCCAAGAATAGGGAATGTATTAATTGAATAATTGTCTAGTTTCTGCGGATGTTTTGGGCTCAAAACATTTTTAGAACCGACCTTTGAAAATGGCAACATAATAACCAGTTGCCAACGGAAAAAAAACATCATTTTCAGAAGAAATTGAGGCCTTGTATGATAGACAATTTGACTGGACAGTACTAAGCAGCAGACTAATTAACCTACAAATTTATCTTACATTTGAGAGGTGGGGACATTTTCCTACTCAGAAATGTCCCCATCAGTTCTTATTTAAACCTAATGTTTTGTTCCTTTTGTCGGACTTCGTCTTATGTTTTTTAAATTTAACTTCCCCAAGCATAAAAATGGCTAAATGGTCATTTTCCAGTCACATTATTTGGTAAAAGACGAATACAGATTACAGTGTATTAAAAGCCCCTTCTTTGTTTATCAAGGTTGAATCAGGGAATGTTTTCTTTCTAAAAGCACTCCTTGCGCTCAAAGAGTCGGACTTCCACAATGCTTGTGTATAAATCTTTGATTGAGATGTATATACAAGAAACCAGATTGGCAAATGTGGCCCTGAAAATGTTAAATCAAATCATTGAAACGTGTTGTTGGATGACAGCAAGATTGGTGTTGGATGACAAGCTCAGTCTGCGCTGTGCAACATCTACCGCACTATGATATACTACTTGCTAGTTAACTTCTAATATATATCTTTCTGTTGTAAAAACAGTGACATCTCAGTTTCTCAACTCAGGCTTTGGGTTTTTGCATTTACAGACAATAATAAAGATAGAGATAAAAGAAAATTGCTGATAGAAAATTGGGCAACTTCAATCAAACAGTAGTATTGCTTTAGATTTTCGGGTGGGGATTATTTATTTACTCAAACAACTTGTCAAAAGCTATGCAGAGGGTACAGATAAGGTGGGTCCCACTAGCAAGAGCGCGTCTGGGTGTGGCAAATGGCAAAACCTCTTCACTTCTTGCTGCGGCTACTTAGAAAAACTGTTTCTTGCAATAACCAGCCAACTGTTTTGACTTTTGTCAATCACTAGTGTCACAAATTAAAATAAAACTCTCACGAGCCTTTATATCATTCGGGAATCACTTGCAAGTTTTCGTGGTAAAGAAAGAACACAGCAATAAAAGAGATTTGCCTCCATTGCTGCGCATTGAGTTTCTGTGGCTGTGTTGTTGATATCAGGTGCTAATGTGTTGGCAGCAGTCTCTAGTTACTTTCTTGTTCACTGCAATTATGATTTATAAGGCAGAGCTGGCACTGGCACCAGCAAAGTGCCTTGTATCTTCCCCACCTTCAGAATTTAATTCTGCTTTCAGCTTTCAACTTTACCCCCTCATTCAATGTCACCAAACATTAAAATTCCTACATTATGGAGTTAACTAAGCAAATCCCTTTCTTTTCTTGGCTCCAAGTTTCTTCAACTTCCAATATGATTAATACAGTAGCTACTAGCTAGGCTTTCTTTTCCTTTGTTTAAGTAATTAAGTCCAATAGCAAAGGAAAAGAATACAATCAATTAAAATAATAATAATCAGAATGAAAAGAAACAGTTTAACAAGGAAAATACGTAATAGTAATAGTTGTAACAACCCTAATCTGCTATAAAGTTCATGCAATGGTATAAGAATAAAAACCATCTCTGGTACCTTTAAGCTATGTTTTGTTTATACAGAAAATTTATGGGAAAAAAATGGTTAAGAGAGCCCAAATACTGCAATTAAGAAAGGAAAAGAAAAAGCAAGGCCCTTTGTATTATGCTTTTCTGTGTTTACATTTGAAAGGGATAAACTAATAAAGCAACAAATTTGATGAAACCAAGAAGTTTTCATCATAAAAGCTGGAAGCTTCATCTTCATCCTACTCAAGCATGACAAGCTAAATTCATTTTAAAATCTTCCTTTCTTGGAGCTACCATATATGTAGTAAAGAAGAAGAAGAAGAAGAAGAAGAAGAAAAATGGATTTTACCAGACTTTATAAAGGCAAATTGAAGCAATTTTAGCTGCTCTTTCTTGGTTTACTTTTTCTTCTCGTTCTCCTTGTTGGAGGCTGCTTAGGTGCCACTGATTGCTCCTCTCCTTTCTTCATGCCTCCCATCGAAGCTGATGAAGCCGCTGCCTCTGCTTTTGGTTGTGGCTTTTGCTCTTGTTGCTCTTCATCTTCTTCTTCAACTTTTTGATGATGTTCCTCAGTAATTCTTAGTTGCTTTGATTGGGTCTCAGTAACTTCAGCTGCTTCCTCTTCTTTTATTTCTTCAGTTTCAGTTTTCTCAACAGTCTTTCGTGGTCTACCTCTCTTTCTTGGAGTGAGAGGCTGCTGAGACTGTTGTTGAGGGACCTCTTCACCAGCTGATGAAGCCTCAGCTATTGCTACTGAAAGTTCCTTTGTCTTTTGAGGCTTCTTCTTCTTACCCATCAATCTTTCCTTATCAATTAGCTTTCATTCAACGACCCAGAAATAAACCATCAATATCAAATCTTCTATGACTTGTTTTTATTTTACTATATTTATTTTAATGTTTGAAGCTTTCTGTTTATTGAATCCAAAATTAATTCATTCAAATATGCCCCCTAGGTGTATTATTTTTTATACAACACCTTAAAGCAACTGGACCAATATCTTTGACCAATATCAAGATTCTGGAAACCCCATTAATACAAATCTCTTCTTTTTTTAGTTTCTTTTCCTCTAATTCCCTTTTATTCTATTCTATATACTATACAATCTACTACCAAATACCATTATCAATTGTAACTGCTTCTATTTGCAAAGAATAAACAAAGCTAAAAAAGCCATTAAATTTACTTTCCTTTTCTTTATCTACCAACCCTATCCATCCATCCCAATATATGCGTGTGTGTGTGCATATATATGCTTTTCTTTTGCAGCAAAAGAAAAGGCAAGCAGGAGAAAATCTGGTCGAAAGCTAACCCTTTTCCATGCACCCTCATCAATTTTCTTTTTATTTTGTTCAACATGGATAGTTCAAAAACTAAGAAAATGAAGCAAAATGAAGTGGCTATACTAACCATGGTTAAAACGATTAGAATTGTTTGTGTATATCTTTTTTTTTCTTTTTTGGCAAGAAGAATTGTTTCTCTCATATAACCGAGCATTGGTGGAATTAAAATTTTGTACCTATAAAATGAATAAATCGTTGTTTGAATCGAATAAGATTAATCGATCAAATTAGTTAGACTGAAAATTAATTTGAAAATTGATTTTAAATAAATTAGATTAAAAATTGATACGAACCGATTGAACCAACAATTAAACTGGATAAACCAATGGTTAAACCAAGATTTTTGAATTTTTTTAATTTTTTTGAAATTTTAAAAAGTTTTTAACCGAACAGATTGCACCAACCAAACTGATCGGAACAATTCAATATAGCAAAACAGTAGAATACTGGTACCAATACATTATGACTTTAGAGGAATCGCCAAGATAACCATGGTTAAATAATGACTAGGGGTTTGAAACCAGTGTGTTGTGACTTGTGATCCTCAATTCTCGTTTATAAAATAAGGGTGGTTTGGGTTTTGCCTTTAACGTGGTTAAAGGGTTGGAGTGTACTGTACAATGACTCAGAAGTCAGACCCAGTGTCCCAGTCTGACAACTTGTGTCGCTATAAGGCCATGGAGCCCTCCAGCAATATACCCCTGTTGAGATTCATAAACATTTAACCCTCCCACTGGACTTAATCATTGTGGTTCAGGGCCAGCTAAAGACATTAATTATGGCAAATTTAAGGCACAAACAATAGTTAATCTACTACAATTCTGCCAACTCTCATCAGGATCATAAGCTTACAGGATCAAAATTTCAGCAGTATTCAAAGACCATTCCTCGTGATATGCAAAGTTAAGCAAACTCGGAAATGCAACTATAAATGTACAATAAGCTTGTTAGACAGCTAATAGACATACACCCAACCTAGAGTCAACTGGGCTACCATACAACTAATATAGTATTTGTAATTCATGGCGAATAAATAGATTCTTCAGTCACTTGGTTGAGGTCGTGACTCCAAGAATAATCTTACAGTCGAGTGGATTAGAGAAGGTTCTGCCATTGCGCCGTTCCCATAGTCCCCACAAGCTAGTCTTTTGGAGACAGGGGGGATGAGAGAAATACCAAGCTCATCAATTGTCATGAGATGCTTTTCTGTGAAAGGGTTGCTCCACATGAAAGTGTTCATAGCTGGTGCAACAAACATTGGCTTGCTGTAGTCCCATGCTCGTACGACACAAGTTAACAAATTGTCACATAATCCTCCAGCAATCTGCATCAGCATATATTAGGAAAATAATAAAAAGGCTTAAGAGAAGAGTTGCAATCGCATCGTGCAATAAGATCATTTAAGCAACAAACCAGCTCACGAAAAGGGTAATATCAAAAGCATATGACAGCAGGAATAAAAAATCTTCAGGTACATGAATGCTTAGCATAAATTATAAACTCATGGTCAACCAAAAATATAATTGACATAAAGCATAAAATAAGTACTTGGATCTTTTTTACAGCTACATAAAACACACCTTAATCACTCAAAATTAGGTGACTTTTAGGGATACTAGTCCCAAGTCTCAACGCATTTTTAGTTCTCTTTACATTGACATGCACATATAATGAATGTTGAGATGTACAAGAAAAGAGGAACAAATATATACCAAAATACGGGCAAATAAGATTACCTTGCCAAGTGTGTTTGCTGACAATGGGGCAATGACCATAATATCAGCCCATCGACGAAGCTCAATGTGAAGCACACTGTCACCTATTTTCCCCCAACTAGACCATTCCTCCTCATCAGTGTAAAGCTTTAGATCCTTAGGAAGTGATGCTCTGTCAATGAAATGCAAAGAAGCTTTCGTGGCAACTGCTTTTACTTCTGCCCATTCAGAGAAACAATGGCAGAGATTCCCAAACTTTATGGCAGCTACACTTCCACTGGCAGCGAGTAAAACCCGGGGTTTTCTTGGGGTAGGATTGACCTTAACCATCTCCCTATCTGCACCTTGAGGCTCAGGATACGCCATAACCTATGCAAATCTAAGCAAGAATAACCTTGATTACACCTTTCAAAACTGTCAGTCTTCTTTCTACTTTCAACTATCAGTTAATTAATCCCAGAAAAAAAGGAAGTACAGCCACCACAATAAATCGAAAGTAAAACCCCAAATCCATCCCCAAAAGAAAGGAACTTTCCCCCACTAAGAATTTGAAACCCAAAACCCACTTCAAAATTTCATGATACAGATCAATTACGCTAGAGAAAAATTCGAGATTAGATAAGAAGTAAGCAGGACCGTGGGAGTTGCAGAGCTTTCGCATTGCGTAGAAAAACGAGTTGCTTACCTGGAATCTAAGATTAGAGAGGAATCTGGGCTTTCTGCTTCAGATGTTCTTGCGACTTGCAGAGAGATTTGAAACGCAAAGAAGCGCGAGAGTTGAGCTTTCGAAAGGGCCCCTGGTACAAAAAGAAATGCTGCCTTTTGATGATCTGCTGCTACTTGCTATACCAAAATGCCTCTACGGAGCGCTGCAATACTTTACCAATCCTTCTCCTTTTTTTATGGTAGGTATTTTTTACTTCCACTGCACAAAAAAGGGAATTTCCTCGGTTGCTCAGCCCACTCTTTTTTTCTCACCAGCACTAAAGGTGACAATGGGTATTTGGTTTTGGTCTCTTGGTTTCAAGAATTGGGCTTCTCTTACTAAACCGAAGCTTCTCCTTTGGGGTTTTTAATACGTTAAAAGGCTTCTTTGTACAAGTTCAAAGTAGGAAGGCCCAATAAGTCCGAGGAGACTAACATCTAAATGCTAATGATTTCATGGCGCAACAGGCGACAGCCACGTTGACATAGATGCTGATTGCCCCTCAGTCAATCATCAAAGCGGGGCAAGGCAGGGACAAGGCAGAACATCCCTTTCAAACGGCACCGGCCTCGTAAAATGTAATAATCTGGGGGTGCTAATCGGATAAGGTAATCGATATACATATTATAATACATAGGTAGCGTAAGTCACAGAGGTAACCCATCTCTCTCAGTATATTCAACCATTTGACAAATTTACTCGTAGAGAAAAATCGTAAATAAGATTAGTCATCTAAAAGTCCCATCACCCATTCAATTTTAAGATTATTGGGACAAGTCATTTCAATTAACACTGTAGCAGTATATATAATGTAAGGCTAGAAGTTTCTTGTATATTTGGAGACTTTGGGCCTTCGTAGTCTTTGTATATGTGCTTATCCACAATTTTTATTTAGGAAATCAAAAGCGGTAATCTTAGAGGTTGAAAGCGATTTGAGAGGTCAATAGTTAGTGACTAGCAAAGTAGATTTTTTTTTTCGATTAATAGAAGACAATTTATACATTTCCCCAAGTTAGAATTTTTGTGGATGGAAGATTTTCCTGGTAAAGATTATTTCCTTGGTAAGGAAATTCCTTTTCACATTTTGTGGTGCTCTATATTTCTAGAGAAACTGATATTTTCATAATTTGGCTGGTTGTGTGACGTGTGTGTTTAATATTTGTTAATTGCCATGTGCCTGGTTATTTTTGCTTCTTAAAAGGTTTTTTTTTTTTAATTAATTTTCTCTTGGAAGGAGAGGAAGATAGTTAAAAACTCAAAGAAGGGCTTCAATTAGATCCTCTTGCTTGCTATCATTCCAAACTTGGAGATAAGAGAAAGCTGACCCCTGGTTTGCTTATCTGTAGGATCCCCTTGGGAAGCTGGTGGTGGTGGTGGGTACTTTTATTTCAATTTCCAAATGATGAAGATTATTATTTTTAAGTTGATCTTTGTTTTAAATTCCCACTTGGTTGTCTTAATTCTTTTGTTGTTCTATGGAAATTTCAAGTAAGCTAATAGAAGGTTGATTTTTTTTTTCTTTTTTGTGCAATCTGAAACTTTTTTTTATCACTTTGGGATTACTTAACAATTAATTGTGTATATTTTCAAAGGAAAAAAAAAATCTAGACTTTTCCCTGATCTGTATTAGCGATGATCAATCATATTGTAAAGTTGGAAACTCATCTTCTTTTTATGGCAAGGAGTTAACTACTTGTTTGACTGCTTATGCTTCTTTTTTTTCTGTTATTGTTTTTCCTCCATATTTCAAGGGTCTATGTTCCTAAATTTTTTGTGGTTTAGGCATTTATTTAGATTTTGACTTGGAAACCTCTTATCAAGATCTCCCTTGGATTTTTCTCATATATGCTTTGTTCCTATACCCTTCTCTCTCCCGTAATTTCGACCTAGCTGATTCGAATGGCTTATTCCTTGTGATTATCTGACTGGCATTAATCTCAAATTGTTATAACAGGTTTTTACAGACATTTCAAATACCATTTTCTATGGTTCTTTGGCTGTTCTGATTCTAATTGATGTTGGAGGGGTTCAGTGAGGATTAAGCTCCTCAATCATGGAAGGTCTTTGTGAAACACCAGAAAATGGTAAAGTAGCAGATCCCGACCTTCGGAATATTCGGTACTTGCCATTCCAACCCTGTACCGGATTATCATTACTTTGGTTTGATGTGAGAGTCTTCTATGTTAGAGTAAGCAATTTTCAGGTTGATGATTCAACCCCCGAGTTTCTGACTCTCAATCATATCCCCTTCGACCCTGACACCCTTTTGGAAGTTAATGGCATTAGAAGCAGCATATACTCTGATGGGGTCTCTATACTCCTTAGAAGGGATCGTGTAGATAAGAGATCGGAAGAAGTCACCTTTGTGAGCACAGATAATGTTAGGCTGACAGGAAGTGTGAAATTTGAGGTGTTTGATAAAAAGGATCTCATTCTCTCTGGTATTTTGGAAATGTCTAGTAGTAATGGCTTCATTGGGGAATCGAAAAATAACGTGAAACAATGGAGTATGAATTGTGAATCAAATATCACATCTGGCAGCGGTTTCCTGAAGGGAAAGCTCATTTCTTCTCCCAAATTATCACCACCAACCATTGAGGTTTATGTTGCGGGTTGCTTTTCTGGGAAACCAATCATCTTGACCAAAACATTGCAACTTAATTACCGGAAGAAGCATAATCGGAAGGGAACGTTAGATGCAATCCCGGAATACGAGAGCACTGAATGCCAGAAAGATATGTCACCTGAACTTGATATGCAGGTAACATACCTGATATTTCACTATTAAAATTCCAGTTCTTATCTTTTCTGTTCTCTTTAGCGGACTAATTTTAAGGTATACTGTCTTTGAGCCATGCTTTGGTGCTGCATTGTTAATCTTACCATTTTAGCAGCTCATATTCTGTATATTTAAGGATGGCTAATCCTGACAAATTACTGTGATTTAAAAGTCATTAAGTTTTCTTTTATTTTCTGTTAGTTTCCTTCCTCCTTGTTGTGGCTGCCAATGTGCTTCCTGTTCCGAAACATGTTTCTTTTTGCAATATGGTTCATGCTTGCAAGATTTGAAATGGATTGGAAACAGGATCTTTATCCTATATGTGTCATCAGTGTATGGACAAGTATGGGATTAGGATATACCTCCTTTCCTTTTCTCTTGTGTACTTTCCAATATAATTGGTCTGCCAATCGTGACAGCTATAGGCCCACTAGAGCCATACTGGTTTGGTTTCATGTAGAGGCCACTTTTCCTGGCCGTTTCTTGCCATTTTGTTTTTTGGGGGGGTACCCCATTCTCTTCTCTCAAAGCAAATGCTGTGTTATAGAGTGCATTGCAATCCAAGTATTTGATTAAGTAGCAACTTGCTAGCCAATCGAGGGTCAATGTTGTTTACTGTATCTTGCTTATAAGCTGAATGTTGTCTTTGAATCAACACATTTAATTTGGAATTGTTTTGCGAACCTGTATCAGACCAGACTCAGAAAAGTTGCTGTTGATCTTTAGGCTTGGTACTTTGCACAAAACTTCCTATTACATGAATGGATATACTGAACTCTTGCTACCAAAAAACTGGTTGGAGCATCTAAACATACTACCATATTTTCTCAAATATTTTGTTTGAGCATGACCTAATATTTTGTAGACCTCCGTTATTGCCTGCTTTTTTAACTCACCTTATACATTGAAAGTAGAGATCTCTTCCTCTTTGAAGGCAACTCATATCGCGGGGAAACTAATGTGTTGAACCCTCTTTTATGTAAAACTTTATGTACTTGTATTAGTTGTTTTCTTCTTTGGCATCTCTTGGATTGGTTATCGTTATCTTTATGTCATTCGATTCCTTGGTATAATGCCGCTCTTAGTTTCGATGGTATAAGGTTTGGTCTTTAGCAAACTAGAATATTCTCACACCGTCAGGATTGGATATCTGCTGAATCAGTTCAGGCTTTCATTTCATCCTCTAAGATCTGATTCTTAGCGAGGATCATAAAGCTTTGCCTTTTTACCTTTGTGTAGTATATGTTTGAGATGGAGAGACGAGAAAGCCACGGGACAAATCCTTAAAATTAACATTCCTGTTAAATTCAAGTTTTTTATTTCGATAGTTTGTTTTCTCTCATGCGACACATTTCACTCATCTCTAACTTTTCATGTTACTTTCCATTTTTATAGTTTTCAGAATACAGAAACTACAAACCACCAAACGAAGAAGACTACAGCAATATTTTCTGGAGGAGGACAGAGTACATGGATGGCGAAGATGGTGAGCTCTCATGGTTCAATGCAGGTGTAAGGGTTGGTGTAGGGATCGGTCTTGGTGTTTGTCTTGGCGTCGGTATAGGAGTTGGCTTGTTGGTTCGTACTTACCAAGCTACCACTCGAAGCTTCAAAAGGCGGCTTATCTGAGTCCTTGCATCTAAATCGGTATTACAGCCCGCTCTGTTGAGATCCAAAAGCATTAACGCCATCTTGTATACAAGGATGCATCATTCAGTACAGATTTTGACTTAGTTCCCCGCGCTGCTTTGCAATTAGTTTGTTAGATAGTTTTATTACTGCTGTTGGGAAGTAAATGATTGTTTAGGTATTACATGTTAAAGCCTGTATAACTTGTATTTCCCTGTATATAACTCTGCTTTTGAGGCAACTGGTGTGTGTTCTGTTTTCATGGTAAAAAAAAAAAAAAAAAACACAAAAAGTACACTTAGTTTTTGTACCAGGGTTGGTTGGTTTGTCAAAATTTTGGAGGGATTGTTATACATTTATTTCATTGTTATTATTTGATATTTTCACTTGAAAATAAAATAATATTTAAAATAAAATTTCCAAATATATTTATATTTTTATTAATAAAGATATTAAATGAAATTATATATAACTAAATTCATAACTCATGGTTGTGAGATATCAGATAATTAGGGTGATAGTTATGACCTGGATGAGGAAATTTAATTGGAATGCTGAAATCTTCTCGTTTAGATAAGCTTTAGCCCTACTTACGTGCACTGATGGAAAAACCCGTATGTTACTTAAAAAGTATTTAATTCCATTATGTCAACATTTGTATAGATGATATAAAAGATACCCTCGCCAAGACTCTAAATATATAAAAGAATTTCCGGAAAATTTACATGTGAAAGAAATTTTAGAAATTGAAATATCTACACTCAGAATGAATATTTGGATAAACTAGAAAATTTTAGTTATGAATTTTTGTAGGTTAAATGCTGACCCAATCTTTTAGGGGTTGCTGTTAAATTTTTTAAAATGTTCATATAAATGTTACTTAAATAAAGGTTAAAGCTTTTTGAAAATACTTAAAATAAGAGCCAAACTTTGCTTAAACAAAAGCTTCTCAAATGTCGTATATTAAGTCTCAAATTATGTTTTTATTTCAACTTTCCTATAAATACATTAGAGTTCACCTATTTTTACTCAAATCGAGTTGAAGTGCGTGAAAATTTATTATTTAATTTTTTTTTTAATAAAAGTTGGCTCCTATATAAGCATTTTAAAATGTTTGACCCTTATGTGAGCAACCCTTAAAAGATTAAGTCCTAATTTGAGCATTTAGCCTTTTTCTTTAGAGGAGATGCAAATTCGAATATTGAAAACGATATTATTGGGAGGGGCAACCACAAACCTCAAACATAAGCCATTAAATAGACATGAAAATACCAAAAATTTGTAGATGTTCAGATTGTGTGCAAACATAAATTCTTAGATATCAATCAGTCATATCCATTATTTTATATAAATATCTAGAATTACTCATAACCATTTTCTAACCCCTAAACTAGAAGGACAAATGCACTTTAACACTCTCAAACCCACAAATTCCTATACTGACAACAATACCAATATCAATTAAACTAAAATTCAATCATATTTAAAAATTTATTATTTAAATATTTTAATAACATATTTGGATTCATTTTGTTTTTTACTTCGTCAGTTTCTAAACTAATAAAATTCCCAGAGTTCCCCCAACCCGTATTAGCCATATAAGGTTTTAAATCTGTACTTGCACGTATCAGAACAAATTTCAAAATGCTTGTCCACCAAAAATATTTCTTTTAACAACCCTGCAATTGGTTTTTTGGTTATGGGTGTTTATTTTATATTAAAATTGTAAAAATTATTTACTAGTGGTTTGTGTGACAGTCAAATTTTAAAATTGGATTGATGATTGAATTGGTTAGACTATTATTTTTTAGTTTTATTAAATAAATTATTAAAAATTAAAATTAATTAAACTGATTCAACCGTTAATTTAATCACTAATTCAACTAATCTTTTAGCTCAGGTCAACCGATTTAATCTCTCTCTCTATATTGGTCCCTAATCAATTTTTGATCCGATCGACCGATGCGGTCGGATTTTAAAAATAGTGTCATATTGTGAGTTTGTTAAAAAAAATAAATTGTTTTCAAGATATTCGTAGATTCATTGGCTAAAATGGAGGCTTAAAACAAGATATTTTTCTTAGCTTGGTTTTAATTTTGCCTGCATTTTGGTATTTGATGTGGGTTAAATATTTAAATTAAGTCCTAAATTTTTAGATGTTATTTATATAAGGGTTAAACTTTTTAAAATGATTGTATAAATGTCAAATATTTCAAAATAGTCAAATAATGACTAAATATTTTTAAAAGTGCTCAAATAATAGGTTTTTCAAGTGTCGTATATCAAGTTTTAAATTATTTTTTATGTTTTTATTTTTTTTTATTATGTAATATTTGATTTTGCTGTCATGCATTCCATTCTAAATAAGTCAAGAGCCACGTAATTTTTATACAACTAGACCGAAAGTGCATAAAATTCTTATTTGTGCACTTTTTTAAGCTTTATATGACTATTTTAAAATGTTTGATCTTTACGTGAATAACCCTTAAAAGGTTAAGTCTTGATTTGAACATTTAGCCATTCAATGTGTATTGGTTATTTTTATTATTAACATACAAACACCAATTGACCGGGGTCGGGGAGGAGGAGAGAATCTATAACAATCCAATTTGTCTATCAAGATTTTGACTGTTACAGAAAGTAATAATCAAATTAGGAAAATTAAAAGACATATTACAGGTGCATGCATTATTGCTTTATGCTTATTCTATTTTACATTATTTCACATGATTAATTATGAAGTTCATAAATCTAGTAAGATCAATTAATCAGTATGAGTTATCAAATTAAAATAATTAATTTATCACGAGTTATTAAATTAAAGTAATTAATTTATAAATTTATAATGCTTCAAATTCATAGTAGAATATTTAATTAGGAAACTTAATAATTTATTGAACTGATATATTTAATTTCACTCATTAAATATTATTTTCATTTAATAAAATATAATTAATAGATTTTTTTTCATATAAAATTTAAATATTTTATTGAAATAATATTTTAATTAATATCATTTTTATTTAATAAATTATAATTAATAGGTTTGTTTATATGAAATAGATATAATTTTACTTAAAATTTTTAGAAAATATGTTTTTGTAGAGAATTAATTTAATAAAGAATATACTTTAAAATTATGTATGTTGCTATTATAAGTGGAAAATTATTATAGAAGGTTAAAATAAAATATAAAAAATCGATTTTACTAGAAACTTGATTGTTACATTTAAATGTTGTTATAGTGTGTAGCTATTATAGAGAAGATTAACTGTATATATTTTGCCTCCTAAACTTGGTTACTTGTATTTAATCGATACATTTTTTTATATGATTGATACCTAAACTTCAATTTAGTCACACTATGGTACTATTGTAGTAACATCATTAAAATGTGCTAATATGACATTGACAATTAATAATATGATAACACACGACAACACTCATTATGACACGTGACATTTAAAAAAAAAAAGAAAATATCTAAAAATATTTAAAATTTATAAAAATAATTATAATTTTTTTTCACACTGGGAATCAACTAAGACAAATTATAAAATTTGTTCAAGTTCATTTTTTAATTAGTAATTTCATATAAATATTTTTATTTTTTACAAGGCTTAAGGCATAATTTGGTATTTGATTTGACACATTTTTTAATGCAGTACTTATGTATTTTTTTGTCCAATGTGATACTTGTATTTGAAAATAGTTATATATTTTGGTACCTAAAGATAATACTGTTAACTTTTTAGTATTTAACCTGAGTTTTAGAGTTGATTTGATAAAAAAAATCATAATTAGATAATAATATTAGCAATTAACTTTCATCTAATCAATCTTAAAACTCGAATTAAATTACATTCATCGGACTGTATTTGACAAATTAAACAAATTCACACTTAAAACACTAAATTTATTCTATTAAAAAATTATGAAAAATTTAAACCTAATAATATTAGCAACTAACTTTTATCAAATCAACTCTTAAACCTGAATTAAACATTATAAAGTTAATATCGTTGTATTTGGTTATCAAAATATATAACTTTTATTAAATACAGATATAAGATTAGACCAAAAAAAATAGATAGTTCATTAGAAAAAAAAATGACAAATTTGAGTACCAAATACTATTTTTATATTATTATTTTGAAATTAAAAATATATAAAAATTAAAACAAAAAATATTTAAAAATTATAAATATTTGGAATGAATATAAACAAATAGTAAATAAGAAAAAAACCTTTGAAATTTTGATTTAGTTGTTCTGTCCCCAATTTGAAATTGTACGATTTTTTTTCTTGAAAAACTCAAATGATCACACCTGTAACTTTTAACCCTTTATTTAAGGAAAAGACCATAACATGAAAAGATCATCGAAGTGTCTTTTTTCAAAAATAAAGTATAAATATATCTAATTCTAAAAATTAAAATTTAAACTGCCTTATGCAAGGAAAAAAAAAAGGTCTCCAGTAATATTGTTTATTTTACAATTTAACAAAGAGTTCATAATTATCTTTTTAATGTTATTGTTTTTAGAGTTGAGTTCCAACATAATTTTTTTTTTATAAATATAATATATTTTATCGTTGCACCTAATATTTATTATTATAAATTTTTAATTTTAAATAAGTTAATGAATTACTAAAGAAATTAAATACCAACTTTTCAATCCAAAAATTATTCATGAAAGACCATGTTAGGATCCGTTCGCTCGGGTCGTAACGCGTACAACCCGGCACACAAAAACAATCGATGAGCGTTTTGAAATTTCAGCGCAATGAAATGCGAGAAGTAACGGCAAAGTGCTTAGCCTGTGGCAGCGGCGTTGTTGACACGAACCCAACTAACGAAATAAATCAAATAAAGTTGACCAAAAAGATCAAATACTGGACAATTCCAAAACACTAATGACATTTTGGATCAAGGCGTGGCCCAAGTCATCCCTCAACTCCCTTGTATTTACGCACGTGTATTTCTTTACCTTACTTTAAAATTTGTTTTTTTTTTTCTTTTTTTGTTCAATCTTTTTTCAGACGTTGCCACTTGTGTACATTCACACGTACTTGCATGCATTCCGTGTATTTGGTCGGATAGGGTTTATGTCTAAATGAGTTTGGGCGAAATGGAAAACTTTGAATTATGATCAAATTAAAATCTAAAACTTTGATATTATCGAGTTATATTAATTTTATTTTTATATTAAACTATAGAGTATAATTTTGAAATTTAAAATATGTTTTAAGTATTTATATTTTCTATAAATTTGAATATTTTATTTTTACATTTTTTAAAATTAAAAATTTAAATCTAGTTGTTAAAATGTTAAATTTATTAATGTGACATTTTGAATTTAAAAAAAAATACTTACTCATATAAAAAATATTACATTATAATGGACTTAAATTTAAAAAAAAAAACTATGATTTGTATCACATAAGAAATGCTAATGTTTTGCTCATGAATTCGCATGTCTGCAATTTATCTATATAATTTCAGTCATGTTATAATTATTTATTAAAACAATTTCAGTGCGTTGAGGAAAGTTTCAACTGTGCTGAACTTTACAATCTAAACAAATGAATAAGCTGTGATTCAAGTTCTTATCTTTTGGAAAAAGAAGAAGTAAATGTGACAGTATATAAAGTGTCTGCCTTTTTTCTTTTGAATCTATGGCAGGTTTTTTCGAGTTTGGAGCCTTGGCTTTTGTTTGGAGGTGGGACAGCGTGGTTTTGTTGCACAATGGAAGAGAGACCTGAATATGATAAAGCTACGATGGCGGATGATATAAATGGGTTAATGGAAAGGTTGAAGTTCTCGGATGAAGAATCTGTCAGGGTTTTCCGGTCAAAAGACGAAAAGAATTTTCTAGGTTTTGAATCTTGGGCTGTAAGTAAAATAATGGCGATAGAAAAACCTAACAGGGAGGCGATGTATAGGGTCTTTAGATCGCTATGGTTTACCAAAGAAGAGGTAAATTTTGTAGCGTTGAACGATGAGGTAGTTATCGTTAAGTTTGGATACTTGGAGGATAGGAGTAGAATCCTCAATCTTATGCCTTGGCTTTTTGATAACTGTTTATTTTCAATGATGCCCTTTGTTAAAGGTAAAGCCATTGATACCTACGAGTTTAATATGTCTCATTTCTGGATAAGAGTCTTTAACATGCCATTGGAGCTAATGGATCGTCTCTTGATGTGGGAAAAGCAATAGGTGAGTTGGTGGCGATTGACTGGAAGGATAGAAATGGAGGGTGAACAGAATTTATTAGGATAAAAGTGAAGATTAATATCTCGAAACCTTTGAGGAGGATTGTAAAGCTAGTAGATAGAGAAATGGTTGAGATAGTATGTGCCTTGAAGTACGAGAGGTTACCAGATTATTGTTACTTATGTGGTTTGATCGGATATACCATGAAGAATTGTCAAAATGGCACGGTAGGCTATGAGATAAATGAGTCGAGTCTCCAATACGGTAGTTGGTTAAGGGCTGCGTTTGTTCCCACGAATCAAGGTCGGGGAATAGGGCGAAATGGGGTAGAAGTGATGACGATAAAACCCATTGAGTCTGAAGAAAGAGAGGAAAGCAAATCAGATACAAGGGAGGACAGTGGGCAAATAATCCAAAGAGGCAGAAAGAGGGAATGTGAGGAGGGCTCTATGTCTACCTCTCCAGTGGAAAAAAGACTTCCTAAATCAACATACGATGGAATGGGACATTTTAAAAGCAAGAGAAAAAGACAAAGGGGACTGAGCGGAGACAATATGGACGATAGCCCTGCAAAAATTGCTAAGAGAAGATTGTTAGACATTGCTTCACCTTTTATGGCGGTGGCTGGTGACCAGCCCCGCCAAGAGCAATGAAGGTTCTATGTTGGAACTGTCGGGGGATTGGGAACCCTGCGACAGTTCGCGAATTGAAGCAACTTCTTGTTGCTAATTCCACTGATATTGTGTTCTTTTGTGAGACTAAAAATCACTTTAACTGTCTATCTCGTATCAGCTATAGATGCAGAATGGAGGGATGTATGGCTGTTAGTGCAGAAGGGAGGAGTGGTGGGCTGGCGTTGATATGGAAGGAGGGTGTTCAGGTTACAATCCAGAATTACTCAAAATACCATGTTGACTCTCTGGTTAAATTGGATGATGGTGAGGTGCTTAGGTTCACTGGTTTCTACGGTCAAGCTGATCCAAATTTAAGGAATCAATCGTGGGATATGCTTAGAAGGGTGAAAAGAACTGTTAGGGAAGGTTGGATTGTGGGAGGCGATTTCAATGCTATTCTCAATAATGCTGAAAAGGAAGGAGGTCGACGGAAACCGAGAAATTCTATGAATGAGTTTTGTGAGATCCTGGAAGAGATGTCCTTGGTAGATGTTAAAACTAGAACCGGTTGGTTCACGTGGAGTAATAATAGGGAGGGGACCGACCTTGTTAAGGAGAGACTTGACAGGTTTCTTGTTTCGGAGGATGTGATTGAAAACATGCATTTCCTTGATACAAAGGTTGTGTGTTAATCCAAGTCTGATCATGATGCTATCCTTATGAATACGATTGGCAGAAAGGTGGAAGAGAATTGCAGTGATCCCATAACGTGGTTTAGATATGATACATGTTGGGCTAAGGAGCAGGAGGCTAAGGAAATCATCATCCGCATTTGGTCTAACAAAGAGAGAAATATCTTGGATAAAATTGAGGATGTCCGAAAGAATCTCGGACCTTGGCAATATCAACGGTATAAAAGAATGAGGGTTAAACTTAATGGTTTGGAAAAGAAGATTGGAAACCTTATGGATGGGCCTATCAGCGAGAACTCGACGAAGCTCTTCAAGTCTGTGCGTGGCAAATTGGGGTATTTGTATGAAGTGGAAGAAAAGTACTAGGCGCAAAGGGCCCGTATTCAGTGGCTTAGAGAAGGAGATAAAAATACCCGTTATTTCCACATACGGGCTACGAGTCGCAAGAAGAAGAATAGCATTGAAAGGTTAAAAGATTTGCATGGGACGTGGCATGAAGACAAGAATGAGATATGTACCATTGCTTGGAATTATTTCAACGACCTTTTCAAGACTACTATCGAGACTGGTGGGGAGGTTGATTTGCATTATGTCCCGACGAGCATCACTGAGCGCATAAACATGAGGCTTAATAGAGAGTTCACTGACGATGAGATTTTGACTGCTTTTAAACAAATGGACCCGAGGAAAGCCCTGGGAATTGATGGGCTTTTGGGGAGTTTTTTTAAAGAACATTGGCAGACTGTGGGTGAGGATATCTTAAGGCTGTGTCATGAGACTTTGAAGGGAACCATTGATGTTAATAGTATTAATGAAACCTTATTGGTTATGATCCCTAAGATTGCGAACCCATGTGAGATGACTAACTTTCGTCTAATTAGTTTATGCAGGGTAGTCTATAAGATCGTTTCGAAAGTCCTGGCGAACCGCCTCAAAGAGGTCCTTCCCACTTGCATCAGCCAGAACTAAAGTGCCTTTGTGCCTGGCAGGATGATTCACGATAACGTATTAATTGCGCATGAGCTTATGCATTATCTCCGCAGCTCTCAAAATGGTCCTAACAAAGGATGTGTGATCAAGCTCGTTATGAGCAAAGCTTATGATCGGGTGGAGTGGTGTTTTCTGGAGAAAGTTCTACTAAAAGCTGGTTTTTCTAGTGATTGGGTTAAGAAAATTATGAATTGTGTGCGTACAGTCAGATACAGAGTCAAGTGTAACATGTGTCTCTCTGATGTTATTATCCAGGAGAGGGGCCTCCGCCAAGGGGACCCCTTATCTCCTTACCTTTTTCTCTTTTGTATGGATGTCTTCTTTCGTATGTTGATAAATGCTCAAGAGAATAATAAGATTAAGGGTATTCGTGCAAGTAGGAGTGGCCCTAGAATCAACCATCTTTTTTTGCTGATGATGCTCTTTTGTTTGTTAGGAACATACGGAGTGAGGTGGAAGCTTTCATGCAGATCCTGGATAATTTCGAAAAGATGTCTGGTCAAAGTATTAATCTGGAAAAATCGTTGGTGTGCTTCAGCCCTAATACCCCTATACCCCAGCGGGCAACTACAAGTGGTCTCCTTAATATGAAGGTGGTCGATCACTTGGATGGCTATCTTGGGCTTCCTATTCCTGTTGGCAAGAAGAAATCTAGCGCTTTTAAAAATATTCTGGATCGCATTGCTTATAGAATTAACAGCTGGTCAAAGCGGTTTTTGTATAACGGGGGAAAGGAGATTTTTTTAAAATCGATTCTTCAATCGATCCCAACTTCTGCTTTTTTGGTGCTTTTGGCTCCAAAAGGAGTGCTTGAGGAGATTCAATCTATGATGAGTCGGTGTTGGTGGGGGGTAGAGAAAACAAAAGGGGCTGGCATATGTTGGCTTGGGATCGGATGTGTCACCCTAAAGGCGTTGGGGATCTTGGCTTTTGGGATCTCCAGCTCTGTAATGTGGCTCTCTTGGGTAGACAAGTTTGGCGACTCATCAATTATAGGGATACTTTGTGTTATAGGGTTCTTTGCTTGAAATACTTTCTGGATGGGGATGTTTTTCAAACCAAAAATATTGTTAGGGCGTCTTACACGTGGCAGAGTATAGCCAAGGCTGCTAGAATCCTGCATGAGGGTTTTGGATGGAATGTGGGTAATGGGAGAAGCATTAATATATGGACGGACAATTGGGGCTTTGAAGGGCTGTCAGGTTTGTCTATTAATATTGAGAGAAGGCTAGTCAACGAAAATAAGGTGGATGAGCTTTTTAATGAGCGCAAAGATGGATGGAAAGAGAAAATTATTTTGGAGCTCTACGGTGAAAGTATGAAGGATCAAATTTGTAAATTGCCCATTCTCCATAATGGCCTTGACGACCAACGTATCTGGTTCCACAATCCACACGGTTTCTTCTCCTCTAAGTCTGCCTATTCCTGGCTGATTCTCAAGCAGGTTGGTATGGTCCACACAAGATAATCTGGAGATTTATATGGAAATTGAAAACTCTACCTAAAATTTGTATTTTCTACTGGAGATTGGGTCACGAGATTCTCCCCACGTATGATAAAATTGCTAGCGTCCGTAATGGTTTCAACAATACTTGCCCTAGATGTGGGAATGAGAAGGAAACCCTTATCCATGCGATGAAAGATTGTCCAAAGGCAAGGGCAGTGTTGGAGTTCGGGGGTTTCAACAACAGACTCCTTAATGAAAACTTTGCTTGTTGCATCGACTGGATTGAAGAAGTGGCGCGTGTCCTGGACAAAACTGCTGTCTCTGACTTCATCACGATTCTTTGGAATATATGGAATAGCAGGAACAAACACATTTTCCAGGGGGTTGAGGAAGATGCCAAAATCACCTGGGAAAGAGCAGCGTCCTTAAGCCATGACTTTCGTATATATAACCTGGTGGATGTACCGATGCTGCCAAGAATGAGTGTAGGAGAAATCTGGAAGAAACCAGCTCTGGGGGTGGTTAAAATCAACTTCGACGCCACTGTCTTTAACAAACAAATGTGTTTCAGATTAGTGGCTAGGGATACCGATGGTTTTGTGCTTGGGGGCAGGACGAGGATTCTGAACAAAGATATGGGTGTTGAGTGGGCGGAGATGCAGGCTATGGATGAAAGCATTAATTTTGCACGGATGAACGGATGGGACAGATTGGACCTGGAGACTGACTGTGCCAGTTTGGTCAACCGCTTCAAAAAAAAGGATGTGGATCTGACTGCTATGGGCCATTGTATGAGGCTGTTGTATAAGCAAACCGAGTTCTTTCAAACTTTTAATTTTAACTGGGCTCCTAGATGCTGTAATAGAGTGGCGGACCAGCTTTGTAAACTAGCTAAGGATAAAAATTGTAATATGGTTTTTAATGTGGATTATCCTATGGAGATCCATGAATTAATTTTGAAAGATGCAATAAATTGAGTGTGACCGGTTAGGTCGTTTTTATCAAAAAAAAAGATAAGCTGTGATTCAAGCAAAAAGTGCTTTAAACACACTCAACTAAGGCTAAACAGGCATACAAAGGAAACTTAATAAAAATGGCAGTGGTGATTTGGTTAATCGATAATCTATAGAAGGTTTGCTATACTTAATAACCACTAGACCAGACATTGTTTGTATTGGAGGTGAGTATTTGCTATGAAATGTCTGATTCTTTCTTCCATATTGTTTTCCATATTGTTTTCGAGAAGGGTTTTGTCTCGTGTATTACGAGGAGAACCCAAAGGGGTTGTACCAAGTACACAAAGGTAAGGCATTTAAGCATTGGTTGATGATCCGATCTCCCGTGGACGTAACTTATATAATTAATATTTTGCACAATACTAATACTTCTCCCGGGAGCTTGCAGGTCGTATCCTCACAAGCTCAACTTGCATAATTAATGCAATCAAATACATTTTAAAATATATAAATGCACACATAATGGTAAAATTATTTATTCATGCTCAACTTGTTGGATATACAGATAATGATTAGAGAAATAATATTAAGATAAGAAAAAACGTTTCGAAATATTCCTTTCATCTTGACTCAAATGCTTTTTCTTGATGTTCAAAAAAGCATAATGTGATTGTCATGTCCATACAGGTAATTGTGTTTCACAAAGAATACGATCATGTACATAATATTCTTACCAAACCAGTCAAAGTTATTGTATTCTTCAACATAGACAATAATGTTGATGTGAATCAAAATAAAATGTTTATTTGTTTTTATGTTTTTATAAGAGTTATAGTCTAAATAAGATAACCTTATATTAAAAGGTGTTGTTTTCAAGTCTTGAAATTTAAGGTGAGGGATTTTAAAATTTCAGAAAACTTTAAAATGCATCTATTTTGTTTGGATAAATATTTTTAATAAAAAAATAGGTTGTTGAAATTTCATAAATTTAAAATATAATTATAAAATAATATTATTAAAAATAAATATATGTAAAAATAAACACTATGAATGTAGTTATAGTGATAAAAATATATAAATATTTTAATAATATTAAATATAAAAACATATATTGTAATTGAATAAAAATATAATTTCATTTTGAAGTTTATGTTATTATTTTATAGTGGGATAATTTCTATTAAAATAAAAGAATTTTGAAAACTAATTTTTAAGTGGAATTTAAATAGAGAAATTGAGCTACTCAAAATTACTTTTTTAAGATCTTTTAAAAATTTTGAAAATTTGTATCATTTTTATTCAAATAAGGAAATTCAGTTTTGGCATTTCGAAAATTTTGATAGAAATAAATTTTCTCCTTCAAATCTATTACTCAAACACATTCTTAGGCTTTATTTGATCGAGAGGAAAGAAAATTGGAATGATAGAAAACATAATTTTCTTTCTATAGGTGTGTTTGGCAGGAGAGATGAAAAAATGAAAAGAAATTTATATTTCTATTTCCATTCATTACTTGGTAAAGGTGAAAAATAGAAGGAAATAAAATAAAACATATGAAAAATGCATAATTTTGAACTAATACGTACATCTCTCTCATTTTCTCTCCTCTCATCATTCCAATTTGGAATGATTGATTTTATATGCATTAAGATGGAAAATGACCCCCTCTCCTATTTTATTTCCTACCAAGTACACTCAAATTTCATTTTCTTTCCACTTTTTCTTTCATTTCTCTCATCCCTCCACTTTTCCACCCAGCCAAACATTGAATAAACACTCTTACGGTTATTTTATTTTTGTAATATTTAAACTTGGGGATAAAGATATTAAGAATTGAATCCAAAATCCCATGCCAACAATACAACTGCCATTAGGTTAAAGAAGTTATTAACTAGTTAAAATTTATTTTATATTTTTTTTTTTTTGATGAAAAGAAATTGAATAAAATCAACTACATAAGACAACTATTGTCTTTATCTTCTTGTAACAAATCAATTATTTCCTTGGGAGCCTCATTAAAAACTTGCAAGCTAGATTTCCAATTCAGACTAAGTTTAGCAAGACAGTCCGCCACCAAATTCTGAGTTCTTGGAATATGTTTTATCTTCCACACTCTTTCCGCCCTCATGATGCGTTGAGTCCTTCTGAGAACAGTAATCCTGGAATCTTCCAAATCCAAGTCAAACAAAGTTTGAACGACTTCAAGATTATCAGTCAAGATCAAAATTCGCCTGTATCCCTTGTTAAGTAAGAAGAGGATTCCATCAAGAATGCCCCAGACTTCAGCTTCAAACGGAGAACATACTCCTAAAAAACGGGTGAAACCCACAATCCAATTTCCTTCATGGTCTCTAGCCACACCTCCTGTAGCAGCATATCCAGAGTTTCTGGCCACAGCTCCGTCCGTGGACAGAAAAACCCATGTATTATCTGAGAGATTTGTAGAATTCAAACTATGTTTGTTCTTTTTATTGGTTCCCATGCGTGCTTCATATTGTCGAGCCCAGCAACTAGAGCTCTTAACCACGTCATTAGCTGTCCAGGAGAGATTCTGGAAGATAAAAAGATTTCTATTCTTCCATAGGCGCCACGCAATTAAGCCAAATAAACATGGCCAAGAGAGTCCACTACCCTGCAGTCTTTCATGAAAACAAAGGTTAAGTGAAAACCAATTAGGGAAAGGGGAAGAAAAGGACCTTTGTTTAAGTTGTTCTGGAAGAACAAGCTTCCACACATCCTTTGCAAATGGGCATTCACGGAGAACATGAGACATATCTTCAATCGCATATCCACACATAGCACAAGAAGAACTATGCCCAATCCCCCTTCTTACACGCTCCGAATTAGTAAGGAGTCTTTGCTGAGAAGCCAACCAGAGAAAGCTCTAACTCTCTGTGGTCTCGGATATTTCCAAACAGACTTCCAGTGCTCATCTGGAGGATTCCAATCAGGCTCTTTTAAGGCCCAATAAGCACTTCGAATCGAAAAAGTTCCTGAAGTTGACCGAGCCCAGATTACCCTATCAGGTCCAGAGGCTGAATGCGTGGGGGAATACTAATAATCCTCCAAATTACTTCTTCAGATAGCCAAACACGAAACATATCCAAATTACAGCTTCCATCCGAATTGACAAATTCCCTAACACGATAGTCAAGGTCAAGATTAGAAAAAGATGGAATTTTAGAAATTAGAGCACCCATACCTGGAATCCAAGGGTCCTTCCAGCACCAGACAGTAGATCCATCTCCAAGAGACCAAATTAAGTTATCACGAAATAATGGTCATATCTTAGAGAGAGCTCTCCATAAGTGGGAGCATTGATTCCTACAAATCGAACCCGGGAGCTGTTCTTTCCAACTGTACTTGGAACGAAGGACACGAACCCAAAGAGCATCACTCTTGGAGACAAGACTAAATCCAATTTTCATAAGAAAAGACTTATTTTAATCGTCCAAGTTTCTAAATCCAAGGCCACCCTAGCCCGAGGCTGACAAATAGAATCCCAACTTACTAAAGACATTTTAGGATTGCCATCAGTGCGACCCCAAATAAAATTTCTAACCAATTTCTCAATATTTGAGTAGACACCTCTCGGAATCATCATAGACTATATAAAAAAGTTGGGAATGGAGAGAAGAACTGATTGCACCAAGGTAATTATTCCTGCCATAGATAACATTCTAGCATCCCAACTCTGAATATTTTGCCTAACCTTATCCATAATAAAGTTGAGCGTATTTTTGGTAACCCTTTCGTGAAGGAGGGGAACACCTAAATACTTACCTAAATTTTGAACTTCCTGAAAACCAAACATTTGAGTAATTTGATTGCGAACATCGCCTGAAGTAATCTTGGAAAAGAAGATATTACTTTTCCTAACACTAATTCTATGACCCCATGTCTCACAAAACTGATTAAGGATAGAATTTAACAGCCGAGCTTGGTCCAGATGAGCTTTACAAAAGATGAAAAGGTCATCTGCAAAAAATAAATGAGAGATTGCAGGACCATTACGAGATAGCCGAATAGGATCCCAATTACCAATCTCCATTTCCGTTCGAATAATATGCCCCGACCAATCCATGCAAAGAACAAACAGATACGGTGAAAGAGGACATCCTTGACGGATTCCTCTAACCGGTTTGAACTTACGAGTAGGCACTCCATTCCAGAGGATCTGCATAGAAGAGGATGATATTGCTGACATAATCACTTTACGCAGAGAGATAGGGATTCCGGCCGCACTCAACGATGAAGCGATGAATTCCCAACTAACTCTGTCATAGGCTTTTTCCAAGTCTAAGTTTACGACCATCAAGTTTTTCCCTTTTTGCTTACACCGCATGGAATGAATAACTTCCTGTGCGAGAATAATGTTATCCGATATGTTCTGGCCAGTAATGAATCCAGCTTGCTCCTGTGAGATTAGCTTAGGAAAAACCACCTTAAACCTGTTAGCAATCACTTTCATAATCAGTTTGTAAAGCACAGAACATAAGCTGATGGGCCGAAATTGGCTGAAATCCTCCAGATTCTCTTTTTTTGGGAATTAAAACGATCAGCATGTTGTTCAGCTCCTGCTCAATCTTTCTTCCATTAAAGACCTCTTTGACCCATTGACACACATCCCTACCAATAGTATCCCATTGACTTTCAAAAAAGAGAGCATAGTATCCATTGCTTCCAGAAGCTTTCAGCGGTGCCATATCGAATAACGTCCTTTTGATTTCCTCATCAGTGATACCAGCTTTTGAAAAGGAAACCTCTGAAGGATTAAGGTTAGGAAAACCAAAACTAGGTGTACCTCTTAATGCCAGAGGAGGCTCTCCATACAGCCTTTCAAAGAATTCCACCGCCTTTGACTGCAAGGTATCTTGATCAGAACACCAATTCCCATAATCCATACGTAAGGTAGAAATACAGTTGAATTTCCTTCTCTTGATCGTGCGACTATGATAAAATTTCGTGTTTCGATCCTCCAAATGAAGCCAGTCACAACGAGCCTTTTGTCTCAAAATTAAATCTTCATGATCAAGAATGTTCTCCAACTCATCACCAATTTCCAATTCTTTCTGAGCTAACTGATTTGATGGACAATGATCAATGGCCTTTTGAATATTATTAAGCGATCGCATAAGAAGACGCTTACGTGTACCCAAAAAACCGTACACATTCCTGTTCCAGATTTTAACAGAAGAGGTAAAATTATTCAGAGAACCAACCATATTACCTGTAAAAATCCACTTTTCTTTTACGAGGGTGGGGAAAGTGTTGTGTTACATCCATCTCGCTAAGAATCTGAAAGGTCGTCCTTGAGAAACGTCTCAAATCGGGCTAGTGGAAAGTAAGAGTGGCCGATGATCAGACTTAATACGAGTTAGGCGTTGAACTAAGCACTGTGGAAGCATTAACATCCACTCTTCATTTGCTAAGGCCCGATCTAATCTAACAGAAGTGCCATCTCGTTGCCAAGTGAAAGAAGGTCCACAAAATCTTAAGTCCTGCAAAGCACAAGAATCAACGAAATTTCCAAATAATTCACAATGTTTTCCTGGATTAGAGGGACTTCTCTTATCCTCTGAAGATAGGATAGCGTTAAAGTCTCCCATGACAGGCCAAGGAATGGACTGGGTTGGGGAGACAGATTTTAACCTTTCCCAAAGAAGCTTGCGTTTCATCCTGTCAGGACTACCATAAACAAAAGTGATTAGAAAAGACTTATTAAAAATAAATTTATCAACACAAAGAAAAATGAATTGAGGGTGACTACTAATAATTTGAATTTGAAGAGTATCCTTCCATCCTACCCAGATGCCACCTGAAAATCCAACGGCTTCAACCCGATGAGAATAATTAAAGCCCAATTGCTCAATAATGATATTGGTTTTTTTACCGCTTACTCTCGGTTCAACCAAACAAACAATGTCTGGACTATATTCCGAATTATATTCGCGGAAGGCTCGAATAAAATTTCTACTAGCACATCATTGACAATTCCACGAGAAAATTTTTAAATTAGGCATCATAAAAAAACTATAATAAACAAATATAAAAAAGAAAAGACCAAAAAGCAAAATCCAAATAATTAAAAAAATCAAATTGGACAAAACCAATGAAACTTCAACAGCCTTACTATTTAGGGGTTATACACCCCTCCATTTGCTCATCGTTTCTGATAAATAAACCAGTATCAAAATTTTCCTTTGAGATACTCAAAATACTCTCAGCAATATTCTCCATGGAATTTTTTAAGGAGACACGATAAGAGCCAGCGTTTTTGAACCTCACATTACTCTCATGAAATCTTTTATTCTGCTTATTCGATCTGCCCTTGGATTTAATTTCCTTAACCGAGTCAAGAAATCCCATAGGACCCAAAGGACTATTCATGGATGAGGGTTCTTTGTTTTCAAAGAAAACCAATGCTGAGTGTTTTCCAAAATCGAGATTACCAACTTCGACCACCTCTTCTCCTCTAACCGCCTTCTTTAAACTCGGTGTACTCCGGAGCACTGAATTCTCCCTTTCTTCAAGCAAGATTACCCCGTCGATGACCTACTCAGATGCAGCTTCCGGTGCTCTGGGACACGACTGCTACTGTTGGGAGCAAACGAGCCCTGCTGGTTGCCTTCAACCTGGGCTTCACGATCTAAACTCCAGGTTTGCTTAGACGAAGAAACCTCCAGGCCCAATCCAGAGGTAATTTTCTCTGAAGCCTGCACAGTCCCATTAATGATCATATGGGCCGAACTTGCTCCCAAAAGAGGCACATTATTCTTTTTGTTATTCGGGCCTAGAGTAATTTTGGGGCCTGGCTCCTTAAAATTACCGTTGAAAATTTTCTTATTAATTTCAGCATGCCCTTTATTTTGAAATTCCAAAATTGACTTACGCTGACCTTCATTTAAGATTTCTTTCCCTTTAGACCTCCGCAAATCTGCCATTTCCTTACCCTGGATTTCGTTAATCAAATCCCCGTTATCAAGGCCACTGAATCAGGAGCCTGCCTTATCCCTCTCATGAATTTCGGTTGATTTCTGTGGAATATCCCTTGATTTCCTTTCAACAATCATCCACGGTCCATAGTTGCCATCTTTCTTCTCCGATTCTTCAACGTTTGCTTTTTGAATTTCCGGTACTGTCTCAGGCGAGTCCTTATTCACCACCACCGTAGGTTCTGGAATTTTGAAATTGCACATGTTTTCCACATGCCCATACCGTCCATAGTGAAAACAGATAGTAGAAAAGGACTCATATTCTACCATTTGTGTTCGGCCGTTGACCAAGATTTGAGACACCAATGGCTTTTCTAAACTGACGTAGACCGCCATTCTAGCGAACCATCCCCTCGTCCTACTATCAGTATTCATATCCAACTTGACCACTTTGCCCACAAGTTCTCCAATTTCTGTAATGATTTTGCGGTTGTATAGATAACTAGGAAGAGCAGGGAGTCTAATCCATGCCATCACTACACTTGGGTAAGCCTGCGTAGGGTCAAAAGCCATCGTCCAAGGCTGAACAGTCAAATATTGGCCGAAAAATAGTCCACGGTCCTTCAGATAGAGCCTTATCACAATCCAGTTTGTTATGGAATTTGACTAGAAAATAGCAGTTTTCAATGTCCATCATGTGAATAGGGCCTGAAGGTCTCCACATGCTGTAAATTTTGTTCTGCAAAACCGAAAAACCAATGTTACGACCTAGAAGTTTTAATATCACAGTATTATCCATACCCTGAATAAGGATTTGATGAATTCGGTCCGAAAAAGTAATTGAAGGCACGCCATTTACAACAGATCTTTGAATGTCCCCTTCCAAAAAATCAATGACTTCCTTTCCAACCACAATGGAATCACCCTTTGAAGATTGGCCGATGAGCATGTCTCTCCAAGAAGTAGGTTGATCTAGGGGCAACTCGATCAACATGTCATTGCTCATTTCGTCTTCCTTGTCCTTGAATCTAACTTTCTTGGGGATCATCTCCTCCACCGTAGATTGTCCAGGTTCAGTACTTTCACAGAGAGAATTCAGCATTTTTTTGCCACCCGTATCCTTTTTATTTTGAATTAATTTATTTTATCTTTATTTATTAAAATAGTAAGTTTTTTTTCTAGGAAGGCAATAAATAAACTAACCATATAATTTAGAAACACTTGCATGCTAACTCCAATAATTAAATGTTCTTGAAACATCAATGCAATTACCCCCTAAAAAAACAACGACAATGCAGTAGTTGGACCTCAAATTATATGTCAATATTTGTGGTTGTATTTATAAAGAAATGTTGACTTTTTAATTTTAATAAATACAAAATTAACAAAATCATCTGTCAAAGCATTTTAATATACTTTGGTACCCATTAAGAACTTAGGGTAAAACAAAATGTCTGTACCATATTCATCACATTTTCATACAGAAACTTGTTTATATATTTTTTGGTGGTTGTCCATGGAATACTTTGCTTGCACCATTAGTCGTTAATCAGTCTTTTATTATTAATAATTATTATTTTTCACTTTTAACATAATCTAGAATGTTTAACGAAATTGACATGATATATGTAATATTTTAGGCATAATGATATTTTTTCTGTCAATTTGGTCATTATTATTATTAGTTAAATTTGATCTTTAACTTTTTTAAAAAGAGTTAAATTATTTTTTTTAATGGCCAAATGATGACTGAAATATTAATTTTTAACGCCGTTGGCATGATAGTCCATATGCATATCATGCTAACATAACATCATTTGTCTATTATGTCACACATCAACAAATAATTTAAAACATTATAAATATAAAAAAACTCAAAATTAAAATTAAATTTAAAAAAAAAAAACTAACATGGAGTACATGTAGAGTATCATGCAAACTGTTGTGTTTAAAATTTAACATTTTATTTAGTATTTTCATTAAAATAACATTATTTCAACTCTTTTTCAATAGGTTGATGGTTAAATTTAATTCTTTTTAAAATGTTGATAGTCAAATTTAGCTCAAAAAAATAATAAGGACAAAATTGATAAAAATATAAACGTTAAGGGCTAAATTTGATATTATGCCAATATTTTATTATTTTGCATTTACAATTTTAAATATGATTAATATAAAAGACAAGAAATATAGGGCAAATATCTCAATAATACTCAAAAAAATAAAAAATTACCGGATAGTACAGGGTTTTGGAAAATTGACCGGAAAGTGCAATTTTTCCCAAAAACGCGTCCACGCAGCGCGTTTTTGGGAAAACGGGCTAAAGCGCGTCCCCGGGGCGCACACGCGTCGCCAAAAAACGCTTCCACGAGGACGCGTTTGCTTACGCGACGTACAAAAGTGCTCCCCATGGACGCGCTTTTAGGCCCAACGGTCAAAAAAAAAAAACCTATAAATACCCCCCCAACCCTTCATTTTTTTCACACTTCAATCCTTTCTCATTATTCTCTCAATTTACTCTCAATTTTCTCTCAAATTTCTCTCAAAGTCCTTGAAATTTACACTGAAATTTCAAAATAGTCCTTTACTATTTACGAAAAAGCCCTTTATAATTTTTTTTATATATCAATTTTTTGGAAATTTTGAAAAAACTTTATCGGAGTACAATGGCCGGGGAATTACGTCGCCTAGACAACAAGCACATTGCCGTCGAGCAAATGAAAATGGTAAGTTTGAATGTTAATTTTTCAATATTATTAATTTTTTAATTATGTAATTTTAATTAATTTTGAATTTTATAATTTTTAAGCGAATGTAGATCGGGTGTTGCAATGTTATATTCGCAACATGCCCGGTCCCCATCGCCATTGATCGAGAATTACTCGCGGAAGCGGGTTTTTGGCACGTGGCCACGATAGGCCGGGGTTCAAGTTGGACCCGCCTTTGATCGGGCGCATTGATAGAGAGGTGGAGACCCGAGACGACACTTTCCATCCGCCATGCAGAGAGTGTACAATCACCTTAGAAGATGTGCAATTACGGTTGGGATTACCGGTGGATGTGTCGGTAGTCACCGGACCGTAACATCTCTCGATTGGATGGCGTATGCTACGAGCTTCGGGTGCCATTCGATAAAATTCAAGGAGCTCGGATCGAAATGGGTTGGTTACGAGACGCATTCCCGAGCCGAATGAAGGTTCGATCAAGAAGAAAGAATACGGTATGCGGGCATACATATTTGAGATAATTGGAGGCTATCGATGCCGGACCTCTCTAGAAACCTCGTCCACCGAGATGGCTCTCAAACTTGTTGATTTCAGAGAGCCGGTGAATTGAGTTGGGGTCCGCTGTGCTATCGAGGTTATACGGGAGATGTGCGCGGCGGCGCACGCCGAGTAAAGCAAAAATCGGAGGTTGCCTATCACTACTGCAGTCATGGGCATGGTTTCGATTTCCATTTTTACGTCCTCGACTCGACCAACCATATTCATTCCCACTGATAACGAGGTAAATTTAATATTATATTTTACAATTATGTCGTAGATTTATAGTATAATTGCATGCTAAAAGTTTATTTAATTAGGTGGAACCATCCGAGAAGTCATGTTGGAATACCTAACTCGCTTGAGGATATACGGCTCCTATTGGAACAACGGTCGGAATCACAAGTAAGTTTCGAATTTCGTTATTATAATTCAGTATTTTGTATGTAGTGTCTAGTATTATGTATATAACTAATATTTTGGTAATGTTAATATAGTTTCAATGGACACCGTATGAGGATCCCGAAATTCGGGCAGTAATTCCGGAGGAGTTCCTCCAAAATCCGAACAGTTGGCACGTTAAGGTCCCGCTAATCACCTACTCAACCGTGGAGATGCACCAGTCAGATCGGGTTCTGCGGCAATTTGGATGCCGGCAACCGATTCCCATGCCTCCTGAGGTGCTCGATGATGAGCACAAAGTGGACTTACGGCAGGAGCACACGGATTGGCCAAGATTTTGGTCAGAACATATCGAGACGTGGGAGAACCGGTATGACTTTTTACCTAATCGGGAATCGATCATAGTTCCTGAGTTAGCGTGCGTGCCGGAGTACATGCCATGGTTTAGAATCCATGGCAAGCCGTATCTGTTGTCGGATGAAGAGAGGCAAAGGCAAATTCGCGAGCGAAGGGAACGTCGGGCCCCTTTACATTCAAGGAGAACGGGTGATGAGACGGGCCCAAGCAACGGCGCGCCTACGATCCACCGGGCCCATCAACAGCGCTACACAATCACCGCCCATCGGTTCGGTGACAACACCGACATCACAGCGTCCACATTTTATGCGGTGCGTACCACCGCCCTTATATGTATCCTCCTAACCCATATATGTTTCCTTTTCCTAGTCCCACCCTGTGTTGGAATGCATGGCGGGTTCGAGTCCGTTTCGACAACAACCCGTTAGCCACCGATCGTGAGGCCGACGTCGGGATTAGAGGAGGCGCCGTCGGGGATCGATTCTTTCTACCATGCTCCTTCACCGTGACGGATGCGATCCACCCCGCTGTGGTCTATGCAAACACCTCCGGGGTCATTATTTTATCATGGTGGGTCATCATCGCAATGTACCGTAACTGCACTCCACTGCCGAGGAACCCGATTCCCGCCAGAGGTTCCACGACCCCGCCGGAAGCTAGGCGAAGGAGGAATCCGGTAGCAGAACCGCCGACCCCTCTTGTGGAGACTGGTTCCCACCAGCATCAACATTGATTAGGGTGGCTTTTTTTTTTAAAATTGTAATAAATTTTTTATTTTTTGAATAAAAAAGTTGTTTTTATTTGTGTTTGTAATTTAATTTTAATATCTTCACTAAAATAGAAGTTGTGTATTTTTTTGTATGTAATTTAATTTGATTTTTCTAATAAAATAAAAATTTATTTTTATTTTTATTTTTTTAATTTAGTTTTAATATATTCAATAAAATAATAGTTGTTTAATTTTTTTATTGTAATTTAATTTTAATATCTTTAATAAAATCGAAATTGTTTAAGTTTTTATTGTAATTTAATTTTAATATATGTAATAGAATAAGAAATTGTTTTTTTTTTTTATTTTATTGTAATTTAGTTTTAATATATTTTAATAAATAAGAAGTTTTCTTTATTTTTATTTGTTTCTAATTTAGTTGTAGTATATTTAATAAATAAGAAGTTTTCATTGATAATTTAGTTTTTTGCAATATAAATTTTTTTTATATTTAATAAAATTGAGTTTAATGTTCTTTCTTTTGTAATTTAATTTTTTTACTATAGTTTTAATATCTTTTTATATTTCAATTTTCAAGTGTTTTCAAAAACGCGCCCCCGGGGAGCGCTTTTGGCGTTTTCCCAAAAACGCTGGCTGACGTGACGCAGCGTTTTTGGGGAAAATTGCACTTTCCGGTCAATTTTCCAAAACCCCGTACTATCCGGTAATTTTTTATTTTTTTGGGTATTATTGAGATATTTGCCCAGAAATATATCCAAATATATTAATTTGAATTAAAACAACTGAGAAATTATACATGTATGCATGCATACATATACATACATATATATTTACATTTATATTTAAGTCATTAAATGAGTTGGTCTCATAAATTAATCGAACATCAATTAAGTTGAAAAATTATTAAAATCTCTTTTTATATATAAAATCTCTACAAACTTTACTATTTCAATCAAAGATTTAAACTTGTGACATTTAATTTTATTATTTTAATAAAAAATTATTTAATTTTCATATAATATTTTAATAAATATATTTATTACATCACTCAACTTAGCATGATAATATATATTAATTCAAAAATATACATATTTCTTTGTTATATAAGCTGAATGGTTTGTCTAATTTTAACCAATTTATTATATAAGCTAAATAGTTTGTTTAATTTTGTTAGGACTGTTTCTAGTTCATCCTTAAACCAATCTTAAATTCAGTTGTAATTACATCTATTGTCAATAGTCTTTATTCTATACGAAAGAAGAGGAAAATTTGAAAAATATGTTGTTTTCAGAACACCTAACAATGTAATTTACTTTTTATGTTTTTTTCTTACTATTTCTCACTAAGATATATATTTTTTTTTTGTTTTAAGTGTTTAAGATTTAAGTGTTGTACAGTGTGCTTTGGGAGAAGAAAAATGAAGGGATGAAAAAGTAAATTAATTTTCAGAAGTATTTTTGGCTCAAGAAAAGTTTTTCAGTTGAACAAAAGTGTTTTTCAAAAGTCAAAATTTTTAAGCAAAATTTATTTATTTAAAATAAAAAATGTTTTTGAAAAGCACATTAAATAAAACCTGAGTGTGGGATAAGGTGGGCAAACCCATGAAAGAAAATTTTACATTTTTTTCAAATTATTTGGGGGGTGAATAAAACAAAAATTGGTTCTAATAATTACCTTCAAGTTCAACCAAGCCTACTCTTATTTTCGGGCTTTTCTTTCTTCGTGGTAGGTTGATATAAGGATGATTATTTGGAATCTTGTTTTCATGTTGTTGTTTTTTTATTATTGATTTAAACAACTTCAAATTGTAATAAAAAAATCTCAATACTTCATATTAAATAATCATCAAGCCTAAGCCAAATAATAAAGGAAGATGTATATAAATAATCGTATTAAACCAAATAGAAACTTCTTAATGTTTTTTTTTTTATCGTACTGTACTTTATGAGATATGCACAATTCATAGGTTTCCATTGCTTTATGCTTTTATTTAGAAACAAAAAGGAAAAGAAAAATCAAAGAGACCAAAATATTATTATAAAGTAAAAACTAAAAACATGAAATAGAGGAAACCAAAACATTATTATAATTACTTTTTTTTTGAATAAAATTATAATCATTATTACTTTTACAATTGAATTAAGTTATTATTATTATTATTATTATATATTAATGGTTGAATTTAATTACTGAAGTCAATAATCCAAACATATCAGACTTTCGCTATAACCTGCTGATTTTGATCAAACAAATGAAAAAGTGTACTTAAAGTGAAAATCAAGATATGGGATTCTAAGTTATCCAAAAAGGAATTTGAGTTGTATATTCCAAATAATACTTTTTTTCTTCATTTTAATCGATTTTGGATTTAATGGATCACCCTATTCTAATTCTAATACCAATAATAAATAAATAAATATGGGGTGTGAAACGGCGTTTGACTTTGACCGGCGCCAAGAAGATGACTTCCTGTTGAGTTTCTCATTTGCGTATGTGTGTGTGTTTTTTTCCCTTGAGAGACTGTGTCTACTATTTATAAGGAACGAAGCTCTTTGCTCTCTTTCAAAAACCAAAACAAACTTTAGAAAAATCTTCCTTTTCATTTCATTTCTTTTCGGAATCTCCAAATCTTTTGATTGGTCAATTTAGTGCAAAAGGAACCAACTCTGAACCCTTTGTCTGTAAATCTGAAGTTGACAATTCCCACCCTTTGGTTCAATAACACCAGGAAAAAAAATGAAGAATGAAGATTGGAGAGGAGGCTACTCGGAGACCAATTCCGATACAGAAAGCATAGCCAGCGAAAGGGCGACGTTTAGTGGACCATTAGGGGTAGGTGGTGGCATTGTTTCCAACAAAAGAGCTTCCAAAAAGAGTGCAACGTTCAATCTTCCACCCGAAATCACCATGTCCAAGGCTAACTCCGCGCGCAGCGTCGCTAGTTTCGATTCTTCGGCCGTTGCTGCTGCTGGCGATGATGACTACGTCGAAATCACCCTTGATATCCTCAACGACTCCGTTGCGGTTCACAGCGTTCAAGGTGCCGATGGAGGCCACGAAGACCCTGAGTTATCGTTGTTAGCTAAGCGAACTCTAGAGAACAAGTCGGCTTCTTTTCGTTCCTATCTGTTGAGGAACACGTCGGCTCGAATCAAGCAGTTTTCTCAGGAACTGAGACGTGCAGTTTCGAGACGATCTTCTAATGCAGGCAGGAGATTCGATAGAAACAAATCTGCTGCAGCTCATGCCTTGAAAGGACTCAAGTTCATCACTACAAAAACAGGGGCCTCTGGAAATGGATGGTCCTCGGTCGAGAAACGATTCGATGATTTAACTGCCTCTACTAATGGCCTCCTTCACCGCACCCAATTCGCCGAATGCATTGGTACGTATTTTCATGACCCAAATATCACATAAGGACCATCAATTCTAAAGCTTTACAAAACTTTCTTCGCCTTTCAAACACAGGGATGAACCAGTCTAAAGAATTTGCCGGTGAGCTGTTTCAAGCACTAGCTCGGAGGCACAATGTAACTGGTGACTCCATCAATAAAATACTACTCAAACAGTTCTGGGACCAGATTTCTGACGAAAGCTTTGATTCTAGACTCCAAACTTTCTTTGACATGTAAAGCTAATTTTCTCCATTTTTTTCAAAAATGAATTGAATTTTTACCACGTGAATTTGTTCTTAAATGTAATTTGTAATTATGCAGGGTGGACAAAGATGCTGATGGAAGGATCACCGAAGAGGAAGTCAAGGAGGTAGTAGTCTACGTACTTGGTCATGCCGACCTCATTCAACTAACCAGAAATGACAATTTTTGTTCACATTAAGTAACTTTTTGAATATTTTGTCATTTTAAAAAGACAAATTCTAACTGTATGCACTTTATATTGTAGATTATCAGTCTCAGTGCTTCTGCAAACAGACTTTCAAACATTCAGAAACAGGCTGAAGAATATGCAGCTTTGATCATGGAAGAATTGGATCCAGATAATGCTGGATACATCATGGTAAAAATACCCTAAAGACAAATCTATCTTGCTTGCTTTTATCTTCTGCTATTTTTATTTCCTAATGGTTATTGGTTTTTGGCACTGAACAGATTCACAACCTGGAAACTCTCCTATTGCAAGCTCCGAACCAATCCGTGAGGGTAGGCGATAGCCGTATTCTGAGTGAAATGTTAAGCCAGAAACTGAAACCTACTCAAGAGAACAACCCATTAAAAAGGTGGTATCACAAGACTAAGTACTTTATAATTGATAACTGGCAAAGGATCTGGGTTATGATGCTGTGGCTTGGCATTATGGGAGGCTTGTTCGCTTATAAGTTCGTACAGTACCGGAACAAGGCCGTTTTTGATGTGATGGGCTACTGTGTTTGTGTTGCTAAAGGAGGTGCAGAGACTCTTAAATTCAACATGGCTTTGATTTTATTACCGGTGTCCCGAAACACCATCACTTGGCTTAGAAACAAGACTAAATTGGGCGCTGTTGTTCCGTTTGATGACAACTTGAATTTCCACAAGGTCAGTGATACTATTAATGCAAATCTTTTAACTTTGTTGCCTTTTGGAATTGTGACAGTTCTATTTCAACTTTGAAATATCGTTCTTTTCTAATGTAATGTAATATTCAGGTTATTGCTGTTGGAATCAGCATTGGGGTAGCCCTACACGGAATTGCTCATTTAGCTTGTGATTTTCCAAGGCTTCTTCATGCCACTGAAGAAGAAAATGAACCCATGGAACCTTTCTTTGGGGAAGAGCAACCTCCAAACTATTGGTGGTTTTTGAAGGGAGTTGAAGGTATAACAGGTATTATAATGGTGGTGCTAATGGCCATAGCTTTCACACTTGCCACTCCATGGTTCAGGCGCAACAAGCTCAACCTTCCCAAGTTCCTTAAGAAGCTCACTGGATTCAATGCATTTTGGTATTCCCATCACCTTTTTGTTATTGTCTACTCTCTCCTCATTGTTCATGGTATTTACCTGTACCTCACCAAGAAATGGTATCAGAAAACGGTATGCTTTTTCTTCTTTGTTCTTCTTCTCATTTCGATTCCCTTCATTAGTACATTCATTGACAGTAGTCAACCTTTGTACCTTAATTACAGACATGGATGTATCTAGCAGTGCCAATCACACTTTATGCTTGCGAAAGGTTGATTCGAGCTTTCAGATCCAGTATCAAGGCGGTTAAAATTCTCAAGGTATAAAAGCCTATACTATATGCTTCAAGTATCCAACATTTGCAGCCAATTGCACTGAAAGTGTCCACATTTCTTTTGAAACATACTGATATGCTGTTTTGTTTTCTTGACAAATATGGAAGGTTGCTGTATATCCTGGAAACGTATTGTCACTGTACATGTCAAAGCCCCAAGGATTCAAATACAAAAGCGGGCAATACATGTTTGTCAACTGCTCTGCAGTCTCCTCATTTGAGTGGTATGTACATTTCGATCCTTGTTCCATTCCTCGCTTTGCTTCAAGTCTACCATTTAGTTTAACTGAGCGAACCATCGGCAAGTCCAGGCATCCATTCTCCATCACTTCAGCACCAGGAGATGACTACCTTAGCGTTCATATTCGAACTCTGGGTGATTGGACAAGGCAGCTTAAAACTGTTTTCTCTGAGGTTGGTTAATGTTCCTACTCTCCTATGACGTTAAAACTTGAATCTGAAATCAAATGCCTTATCGGTTTTTGCTCGTATTGGATTTGGATATTAAACAGGTCTGTCAGCCTCCACCTGCTGGGAAAAGTGGATTGCTTAGGGCAGAAGGAACCAATACAAGGTAAGATTTCCTCATCCTCGTATTCAAGTCATTGACGGAACCAACATTAATAACGTCTAATGTGTTAATACTGAATTGCTTTATGTTGCATTCACCGATCTACAGCTTCCCTAAGATTTTGATCGACGGTCCATACGGTGCTCCAGCGCAAGACTACAAGAAATATGACGTGGTCCTCCTAGTGGGGCTCGGAATCGGTGCCACCCCAATGATCAGCATCGTGAAGGACATCATCAACAACATGAAAATGGAAGAAATGGAAGAGAATTCGTTTCCAGGGTCAGGCTTGGAGAACGGGAACTACAACAAGAACAAGAACAACAAAGGGTTCAAAACAAGGAAAGCCTACTTCTATTGGGTAACAAGGGAACAAGGGTCGTTCGAGTGGTTCAAAGGGATAATGAACGAAGTAGCGGAGATGGACGAGCAGCGGGTGATCGAGCTCCACAACTACTGCACCAGCGTGTATGAGGAAGGAGACGCCAGGTCGGCTCTCATAACCATGCTTCAATCATTGCACCATGCCAAGAACGGTGTGGACGTGGTGTCGGGAACAAGGGTCAAATCCCACTTTGCCAAGCCGAATTGGCGTCAAGTCTACAAGAACATTGCTCTACATCATCAAGGCGCAAGAATTGGTCAGTTTTCGCTTTTCACCTAACCATCCTTTTTTCTAATCTATACCCATCTTTACTAAAACATTATTTTCCCATGGATGATTTCAATGATGCAGGTGTTTTCTACTGTGGGGCACCCGCACTAACCAAAGAGCTAAGACAATTAGCTTTGGATTTCTCTCACAAGACAGGCACAAAGTTTGATTTTCACAAAGAGAACTTTTAACAAAATCCAGACTCGTGTTTTCTTTTATTTTTTCTAAGTTTAATGGTTTTTAAAGTTTTGTATATGATTTAAAAATTTAAGTGGATATAGCTTTCGGAAATATATATATATACATATATATGAATATGGTATTTAGCTTTTTTCTTTTTCTTTTTTCTTTTTTTATTTGAAATTCACCCATTCATAAAAATGGCCTTATTCTTGTTGAATATAGAAATTTTGGTTACATTTACATTTCTCAAGCACACTGAGAATTATTGTAACAATTGAACCGCCTCTATATATGTAATCAAAGTCATGTTTTTGGAGTGGGAAAGTACTTTATTGTTTGTCAACAACTTCGTTGTTAGAATTTTGATCATTACTACTACCTTTTCTCAATGGCTGCCACTTAAATCATACTATCAACTATTATTACGCAGTTTTCAAGTATCCATCGATTCTCCCAACTTCAGAAAATATAAAAACCAGATTGAAATTCAAAGTCGCAGAGTCCCGTAACGTAAACGGCTTAAGTAAAAAAGTGGCTATTATGAGGATGTAATGATGTATATGGCAACTGGCAATTGTTTTCGGCCACCTTTTGTGGTGCACAAATCTACTACAAATTGGATGTTGAGCCGTTATATCAAGGTCAAGTTAATTAGTTGCGTGAGTCACTTTTGATTTTGTTTTTTGACTAAAATGCCACCATATTATCTTTTTAGATAATAAAAAAAAAAGATGCTTATCTGATAGACTAAAATTATATCATTTACATCATCTCATTTATTTTTATAATAATTAAAGTTATATGAAATTATGGGTTCACTTTTGTTTATTTCAAGTTATATTTTAGTCATTTATGTTTAAAATGTTACATTTTACTCACTTACATTAATGTGTTGTAACATTTTAGTTACTGAGCCCTTAATTACCATTAACGGTATAACGGTAAGCTGACGTGACACGTTAAATCATCATTTCAAATAAAAATTTTAGGTTAAATTATATAATTGGTCCCCATAATTTTTCGTTTTGAGCAATTTAATTTTTTTTTTAATGTTCTTTTAACTTCTTCTTTTTTTTTTTCTATATTTTTCATTCTCTTATGCTTCTCCCTTTTGTTTTTCTCCCTTCTCCATCTCTATTTTCCGCATAATTAATTTAAAGAAATGGGATTTCAAACATGAGGCATCTTCAGATTATGTCAAACTGTCAACTAAAGGTTACTTGTTAATATGTAGCATTTAACCATATGATGGATTTAAAGGCCTGGTTGTACAAAAATCATTTGAGACAACTCTTGAAACCGCCATTGGAATATAGGGAAGTGAAAAGGGAACATAAAAGAAAAAAAAAATGAAAGTTAAAATAACATAAAAGAGATGGAGAAGGGAGGAAAACAGGGAGAAGCAGAAGAGAGTGGAAAATAAAGAAAAGAAAAAGAAAAAGTTAAATTGTTCAAAATGAAAAAATATGGGGACCAATTGTATAATTTAACCTACAATTGTTGTTTGAAATGATGATTTAACGTGCCACATGAGCTTACCGTTACACCGTTAACGACAATTAACGGCTCAGTGACTAGAATGTTACAACACGATAACGTAAGTGACTAAAACGTAACATTTCAAACTTAAGTGATTAAAATGTAACCTGAGACAAACAAAAGTAACTATTTTAATAGTTTACCCTAAAAATATAAAAAAAAAAACCATAATAATAATTTAGTTTATAAAAAAATAAAATTTCAACTTTATAATTTAAATCATACCTTTTTTAAGTTAGGATCTAAATCATACACCGTCACCTAAATTATCTCAACTGTTAGTTTAATTCTTTTAATTTAATTTTAATTTAAAACTGTCGTATGGTTGGTTAAAAGATTTTTTTTAAAATAAAAAAAAATAAAAACCAGTTTAAAAAAATAAAAGCCAATTTAAATAGTATTTTATAATTTAAGCCAATAGACTTTGAGTCCTTTTTTTTCAATTGAACAAAAGTTTTTTGTCGATTGAACAGTTTTCTTCGTAACTGATTATGCGACGTTCTTCAGAAACCTTCTAAGCTTTTTGTGCTAAATGACCTAAGGTGACTCTTTTTATAAATCCAGTCAATTAAGTAAAAAAAGACTTCTTTTATAATATTTCTCACTTTAAATGATATACAAAAATTAGACTATTTTATTTATTATTTAGATCATTAATTTAAATTAACTAAAAAATAATATTTTTATAAAAGAGCTCTAAAATATTTATTTTGGGAAAGCATTTGGATTAGGTTAAATCTTAAATTTGACATTGTTTGAAGGGTTTAGCTCCAACCCGAATAAGACTAGACTGAAACTGTAAAATGAATAAAATCACTTTTAATTATAAAAAAAAGTATATGTATTTGTTTATTTTTCTACTTATTATTAATTTAATTAAAGATGGGTGAAAAAGAAAACTGTCCTACTACATATGCAATTATGAGCTCGCCCATTGAAAACGTTGCACCACCGAGTTATTTTTCAATACATCATTATCAAATTCAAGTACTATCATAAATCACACTGAACTGAATTTCATGGATGAGCCTCAAGGCTCAAACCTTGATTCTTTTAGACCCTAAACTTCAGCAATCAAAGCTTATTTGCATCTCCAACCTGCTGTGGGCTTACTTTGTAGTGGCTCGTTTTTCTTCTTGTAGCAGAATTTCATGCTTTTTTTGGACAGAATCAAATTCACAAAATCTTACTATGTTTTACGTGTTAGGTTTGGATTTGGCAACTTCCTTGTAGGCATCTCACATGCATGTTTCTCTTTACTAGATATAGGAGGGTAAAGGCGGTGGCAGCTACCGTACATCATCGGGGGAATGACAGAAAATAATCCCCATGCATTACTCACAGGGGTAGCCCCTGTTAGTCAAAAAGGACATTTCACTGCTTCCTACCTGCAGCTCACTTTTCAGTTGCATAGACAATATACATATGTATATATGAATTTTATTCCTACATAATTGGCACAAGGCAGGTAGATCAACTGGCTGATGGTGCAAGGCAGACTGGCTCTGGAGCAACGTCTGATCCAGAGTGCCCGTTGCCGATACATTGGAGTTTATCATCAAATCCCCACAAATTGGCAGACTTGATATCATCCTGGCTCATCTGTTTCGAGAATTCTTCATGGTTGTACTCCAATACAGCCTTTCCTCCGAATTCGGTCGGTAGATTTTCCTCGTCAAAATATGATCTCATCAGCTCCACGCTCTCTGTATTCTTAGGGTACACAAACTTCACCTTTTGGAAGGTTTTTGCATCCATGAAGTACTTAACAATCTGCAAAAAATGAAAGCAAAGCAAGTTGATTACTATTTGTGAATAGATCAATCAGTATGAGCTGCAATTTATAGTGCAATGCATCAATATCATCTCATTTAGCTTCACAAACCTTGGTTTAAGCATTATTAAACATGACTAAGCATAAATAGTAATGTCCAAAGACATTAAAGGGAGAACGCTGGAGTTTTAGTTTTCAAAAAATAGGGTTCAACCTTGGCATCCTCTAACATACACAAAAATACAAAAAGGAAAGTTGTTAAGTGGACAGAACTCAAACCTTCCAGAATGCTTCAAAAATTCTCGGGGGATTGTAGAGAAATGCTATAGCCAACCTCTCGGGGTAGTGGTTTTGTAATAGATTAATAGTGTCGCGAGCCGACTTGATGGGCACGCTCGTGCTCAATGTCCACCCAGTAAAGTCTATCAACCATGCCATCTGTTCTTGGGTCTCTGGAAGGTTTAGGACTGCATTCTCTATCAGATACACCAAATGGCGAAGCTGATTGTCCAACGATGTGGTGTTCTGCAACATTTCTGTCCATGTTAGTAACTAAAGAGTTTTTGGTTTTCGTTCAAGTTTAAACCTATTACCTGCTTTCCTGGTCGCAGTATAAGAACTGTTCTACCATGTCGGTCATGAAAGCTTGCCCTGTATACTTTTCCAGTCTCGCCTTCCACTGCAACTTCGTGCTGCAACCAAACATCAAATTCGGTTAGGCAAAATATATTCTTAAACACGAGCTATTCATTACTATTATATCAGTCAATCACCATTCACCAATATTTAACTCTCTTTATGAACATTGAACGTATTAGCTTACCCAACGTATTTCCTCAGGCTTATAGGTGGATCTCCATTTTAGGGTCTCTTCCAGCATTTTCTTCGAGTTATCAGCATTCCAGTTTCTTGCCTCCAAGTATCTCCTCAAGCAGGCATCAGTACAATATTTCAAACTTCGACCAGACAGTGGTCCGATTGCAGCTCGAAGCTCCTTGATCTGATTGTATTTCCGCATTACAGCAACTATTAACCAACTAGTAAGCAGAATCTAAAGACTGAGTAAAAAAGTTTTGAGTAGACAGCACAAAGGTTTTCCCATAAATTAAATAACTCACTAATTGGTCCAACTTTATTACCTTGGATTCTTGCTGCAAAGAATCATTCTCCTTGTTGTGATGTGAATTGCTCCATCTACTAAACATTGTGACTAATACTAGAATCTAACAACCTAGGTCAACCAGCATTACGTTGCGTAAGATTTGGGACCTATTATTCGGAATTAATCAACTGAAATGGTTGGGAATCTGCTTTCCAAAGTAAAAAATAATAATAATAATAATAAAGATTTGAGAAAGGAGAAATTAACCTATTCAACTTAGCAGTGAAAGAAATTGCAGAGGAAATATGCTTCCAGTTCCTCCCCACCCAAAAATAACCAGACAGTTACAGTCTAAGAAGGAACACATAAAAAAAAAAAAACAAAATAGAGCAACAAATCAATTACTTCATTGTAATATTCACCCACAATAAAGCATAAAAAGAAAGCAAACTTTACCAAAGATAACACCTTCAAGACTGCAAGTCAAGCCGCTAACAGAGCATGCATGCCTGGATCACAAGAATCAGCAGTGAATTACAGCTGCAGCTATGTCATTGAAATGAGATGAACATTGCGAAGTGCCTGGACCTGGTATTAGATGCTACAATGGAAAAAAAATTAGGGGAACAGAAGATAGTGCTGCAAAATCACATACACGGATGAGGCCTGGGACACCACGCCTGAGAAGACCCACCCATCAGGTTTCATTTTATTCCATCAGATCTGTTGACATCAAAATCACCATTAACTAGCCTTTTCCTTATGGATCGATTCCTCGAGAGTTAACTTGCATTAGTATAAAAAGCAGTAAAGGTTTAGACTTGTTCACGCAATTTACAAAGTTAAATCAACGGAAGAAGCATGATTCAACAAACTGCTACAAACTTACAGAAGAAGACAGAATAACATCTGATGAATTCTGATCTCATAAAACAGAATAGCAACAGAGTTTTAATTTAAATGGAAGAAAATAAGTATAAGATTCTTTATTCCATAACGCCCACACGTCATAAAGGAGGGAGGAAAAGATGATGCCTTTTACACCGTCCTAACTAGTAACAATAAACGCTTGGCTTGTCCTAGTCTTTACTCACTCCCCAGTAGTAGTTCAACTAGTTTGGCCAAAGCCTAGTGTTTGTTCCATCAACATAATAAAAGCTTTATTTTTGTAATAGAAAACATGTAAGAGTTAACTCCAATAAATAATAACCCAGAAAAGCTTCTGCATTATTAAAAAAATGTCACTAGCGAAAGAGAAAGGAAATGAAATATAGATCAACGAATACAAAGAAAAAAAAGGCAGTCAAATATGCGGGGGAGAAAACCTAACAAAAAAGAAAACCCAATAGCTGTGCTTCAGTAGTGGCCTGTGAAAAGAAACAGGGCAAAGGCTCTGATCTGCTATAGAGAGAAAGGGAAAAGAAAGACGGGTGGATGTTTGATCAAGAAAGTGGCATGGGCTTCTAAAACACGAGCAGGTAGCTAATCCAACAGGAAGATTGAAAGTTAAAAGTTTAAACGATCGGATCTTGATTAGCCAACTTTTATGGCTTTAGCTTCTTTCTTTTCGGGGGTTGAGAAAGTGCTACGGCCACATTTTGTCGTCGTTTTGTGGGAAATAGCATAACTAATGCGTTAAGCTTTTCAGTAAACAAGGAAATGATTCAGACATAAAGGGAAACAATGTCAACATTATTACATAGTGGACTGAATGGAAAGCAAGAGCGGAAAATAAATACAATGGAAACAGCAAATCGGGATTGAAAATGGATGGTCGGCCGCCACAGACTAGACTAATGGCTTTCCAAAAGGAAAAGTCTCCATAAACACGTGGCCTGTCAATTCATCCGTGCAAGCTTCTCTTTTTCTTAGTTTTTTATAAAAATAACCTAAAATATTTAATTAATTATCAAAATGACCCATTTTTTTAATTAAATATAAAAATAAACTAAAATCTACAGTAAAAGTTAATGAAACTAAAGAATTTGGTTCCACCAACATGTCACGTCAGCAACCAAGAAAAAAAATTATTTTTTTGATAAAGCCATATAGAATGGCGCCACCTGTATAAATACTAAAAAAATACTACAATTTTTAAAAATATAAGGGACTTTAAAAAAAAATTATTTTCTGGTGGAGCCATTTCATTTGGCGCCACCAGATTCCCCTGACATCCTTTTATTTTTTATTTTTTTTACTTTTGTCCTTTCTTTCTTTTTCTTTTTTTACTTTTTTTAAGTTTTGTCTTTATTTTTATTTATTTTTTATTATTAGTTTTAAAAAATTTGAAATGTTTTATATAAGAATTTGACTCTACCAACATGCCAGTTAGCAATCAGGAAAAAAAATTAATTTTTTGGTGGAGCCATGTAAAATGACGCCACCTGTATAAATACCGGGGAAATACCGCAATTTCTGAAAATATGGGAAATTTTAACAAAAAATTTCCATTTTCTGGTAGAGCCATTTCATTTGGCGCTAGCAGATTTCGCCTGACACCTTTTTACTTTTTTTTTTTTATACTTTTTTTAACTTTTGTCCTTCTTTCTTTTTTTCTTTTTACTTTTTTTAAGTTTTGTCTTTATCCTTATTTTTTTTATTCATTATTAATTTTAAAAAAATTGAAATGTATATTTGAAATGTTTTATAATATATATATTTTTTTAAAATTTTAAATATATATTTTTGAAATTATTTTTTTAAATTTTAAATTTTATTTTTTAAATATTAAATATATTTATTAATAATATAAAATATTTAAATATTTTAAAGATATGACCTTTCAAATTTATTATTAGTTTTATAATATTTTAAATGTATATTTTAAATTTTAAATATTTTTTAATTTGTTTTATAATATTTTAAATTATGATTTTTAAATTATTTAAAATATATTATTTTATTTGTTTGAATATGCGTATATTGGTCTCTTTTAACCAAAACTACAAAAAAAAATCCAACTCGAATTTTATTTCACCTATTGAGCATAGAATTAGTCCTATTGTAATAAGATTTTAATTTCACATTTTTAAATTTTCTAAATTAACTCGAATAATTTCACTTAATTCAACTCTAATTTTATTTCAATCAAAAAAAATATCAAATTAAATTAAAATCCTCGTCAACTCAATTAATTCAAAATTTCTTTACATTCACCCCTACATTTTTGTTTGTTGGACACAATTTATTAAAACAGCATGTTATTGTGTTGAAACAAAAAACATTTATTTAAAAATTATGCGGTTTGACGAAAAGATAAACCTGATTTCGTCTTTATTTTGTTATTTTTAGATCCATCAATTATTTTTGCATGTATATTTCTCATCAAAAGTTGGAATTAAAACCATAAGAAATTAAGGATCCAGGTGGATTCGAACCACCAGCCTCCCAAACAACAATGTTTGAGCGCTCTGCCGATTTTGAGCTTATGGATCCATATTAAGGACGACAGATGTACGGCCGAATTCCTACAACACCTAATAGCCCATAAGACATGTAAGTTAGTTAAATATAGGGCCCAAAAATTGAGCTTTTTAGCCTACACCGGACTTTAACCAATACAAACAAGTGACTCGCATACAATAAGCCACTGGACAACCTACCAACAAACAAGTTGAAACTTAAGCCATTCCACAAATTATAAGTAAAACGGTCCTTTCTTATTAAGTTTTTTTTGGCCCTTACCACCATTTTATCATAACAAACGAAAAATAACAAATGGGATAAAGAAAATACAGTTATGTCGATGACTTCAATGCCAACTTTAATAAAGACAGCATTAAAGAATATCAGTCTACAACAAAAAGAACAAAACAAAATAGTACTTATAAGTTGAAATTGGAGTAAAAGATGGAGAAGTTCCAGATAACTCAAAAGAACATTATTACAAACTTGTCGATTTCCATGTCTGACTGCAGTGTAGGATGAACTTTGGTTACATATAGCATTGGTGTTAACACTGCCGAAGTTTTTTGCCGTCAGCAATCCTAAAGTTATATTGTCCGAAAATGTCATGCTAAGTCCCCAAAATGATTAGACAAATCGTGAAACTTAAAACATAAAAAACACAAGAGGAAACAGACTTGTACATATTACCAGTGTCTTTGAAGTTCGAAAGTGAACCAAGATATCAACAGAACCTTTTTAGAAAAGGTTCATTCAAGTCGTATGGTTTGATGCTTCTAAAGATGTAGAGTTGTGGACTAGATATCAAAAAAGGATTCACCAAATTGACAATATTTGGAGCAAGCTTCTTTTCCTCTGCAAATGAGCTTGCATAAGCTGCTTAAGCTTTCTGAAGGAGTGAGTCTATCTCATAGTCAACTCAACAAGTTAATACATATGCCATCAGCTAATGTAAAACAAAAATAAAGATCCAAGAAGTTGCTCACCTTGCAAAGGGGATTAGGAAGCAGGAGAATCTAAAAACCTCTAAACTGCTTCACCATCAATATAAAGTTGCCACAGCCTCGATTGCAAAGGAAGCCATTAGTTGGATCAATGAAGCATACAACTTATGAACTAATATATTGATCCATAACCAGCAATGCTAAAATAAGAAGACCCAGTCTTCTTAACAATTTACAATGGACCAATACCACTTCTCTTACAACAAAATACTGAGAATTCTAGACAGTAGAGGACTAATACCCATGGGTTATAATAAAAAACATTCACTTTAAGTTCATGTTAAATCAAAAGGTAGTAACTACATGCTGAAGTAGCATCTATACTGATTACATCACAACAATTCACAGGGGCATTTATTTAAATTCAATTTACAATCATATATAAATAAGAACATTTGAAAGTATGAAAAGCATAGCACTGATATAAACACAACTATCGCATAGAGATGTTAATAAAACGAGAACCAGGATGGACATGTGGTATAATTTTGGTGAAAAGCGTAGCAGTGAGATAAACACAACTATCGTCTATATAGAGATGTAAAAGGGTAATAATTAAACGTCGGTATCAACTCAAAACCAGGAATGACATGGGGGATGATGTTAGTAAAATAGTACTAACGATTGTATAAATAGCATTGAACATTCTGGGTTAAAATTGAAATGAAGGAATGTACCTTGTTCGTTGCAGTTGCAATTGCAGTCTATCAAATGGGCATGCTTCAATTGCGAGCAGTAATGCATGGATTTACATAAAAGAACGGATCACAAATAGGCAAGCGGAGATGCAGGAGAAAATTAGAAGAGACAATAAAGCCAAGACACAAAGGGGGGAGAACCGGGGGAAAATAAAATTATATATATCCCGTGCCATCTCCCCCCCTTAAAAACAAAGAAAATTCAAATTTTATTAGGGTTTATGAGCTGCCATTAAAGCGCACCTGTCATGGCAAAGGTCTGATAACACCAAAATCAATCACTGTTTCTTTTCCCTCAAAAGTTTCACCTCTTATGTTAATTTCACACTCTCGATCCTTCGACTCTAATAGCAACTACAGCCTAATAAGACTACAAAAGGAGTTCCATATAACAAAACAAAGACTACCTCATCAATCTACAATACTGAGATTGGTAAAACAGACCAAAGTTAAATCAAGGAATAATTCAAAACCTAACAAACATTCGCAAACCCTTTCGCAAAATGTTCTTGCTCCAAATGCATTCGTCCCACATACGTCGTCGATCACCAAAGCAGCAACAAACAGATCGCATCAAGCACCAAAATCAGCAAATCAATTCCCCATCCTTAAAACCGAATCTGGACGATGTATCCAGATCTGAAAACACCAAAGAAACAGAGTAAGCAATTAAGAAATCAAAACATAGGCAAAGAATATAAGGATTCAAGCTTAACACCTCACGCTTAGACAAAGATCCAAAGGCAGATATCCAAGTTCGATAACACGATAAATAGGCCTCTTTAGATAAGAATAGACTTAAACCCAGACACATCAGCTATTGAAACCTTCAAAAAAAAGATTAGCACGAAATTCTAGCTTAGAACATCTATGAAAACTAAACAAGCGAGCTAGTAATCAATTACAGAAAATTATTAATCGACTTACCTCAATAGATATCTGAGAAGAAACCGATTCTTGTAATCGTGTGAGAGAAAAACAAGTGGGAATCGTGGATTCCAACCAAACAGTGAAAAGCCATGATAGAATAAAACAAAGCGCTCGTCAAACGACCTGAAGATTTCGATTGAGTTGAAAGAAACGACAATGAGAGAGAGGCGGATATGTAGAACGAGGCGCGTCAGAAAAGTTATAAATAGAGAGGGGGCAGATATTTTTGGAACGAAAATAGGATTATCCGACGGCTTTGATTGTTTTGTGGTTGACAAGATCAACGGTTGGATTTGAGTGAAACATTTTTCCTAGGGAATTATGGTTAGTAGAGGAGAAAGGGCAAAGAAGGCGCGAACAGCGCTTGTTTGTTAGTGAAAGAAGGTTCTAGATGCTGGGCCTTAATGGGGAGGGGGGCGATTTCTTGTTTTAAGGGTCAGGCTCAAAAGAAAAGGAAATTAGGGTTGAGGAAATATAATTTAAGTGCTCTTTTTTATTGTCAGCTTTTCCATGTCATAATTTTATAGATCAACGGCAAGAGTCTCTTTTCCTTTCTCTAGCATTGAATAGGAAATAATTACTGTTTTGGAAAATGTACTCACTTAAATTTATACTAATTATTCTTCAATCGGAAAACTCCAAAAAAATGGGTCGACATATTTTAAAAGCCATTAATATTGAGATTTAACTTTGGATTTTAAGTGAGAGTTTATAAATTTAATATCAACTATCTAAAGATTGAAGCAGATGTTATATTTTTCTACAATCACTTAAATATATCTTTTAAGAAGGAAATAAATGTGTCAATGCACTAGCTTGATTTGAAAGTAACTTCTATATTGCTTAATTTATTTTGATCGTGTAGGTGTAGGATTCTCCTCTCCTTGGTAGTTTACTTTTTATATTAACTAACGGTAAGGAAGGTAGTGCCCCTATCGGACAATATTTTAAATTAATTTAATGATAATAAGTTTCTTTTTCGGAAAAAACCAATTTATATACAGAATTTTATTTTAGGTATATTTTAACATATTTATATATTAATTTTTTTGAAACTTTATATATATTATATTGTTTTTTACGTTACTTATTTTATATAAATTCTTGTAATGTGTTGGTTTATTAATTAAATATATTAAAAAATAAAATTATTTTATAGCAACAAGTATTGACATAGTGATATGAGAACGTAAATGATACAAAAATTAATTCATTTAATGTTTAAATGATATATTTGAAGGCATTGCTCCCACATTCATTAGGAAAAAATTCGATTTGTTTAAAAAGAGAAATTTAATTTTTGTTTTGTTTTTAAATGATAGCGAATATTTATATAAAAGATTGAATTGTGTATTTACACCAATTTAGTAGTCATATTCGACCTACCCTGAACAATTACTATAATTTGTATTTTATAATTAACAATACAAAATATATTGATATTATATTTTATGAATACAACTTTTAAGTATTATTATTTAATAAATTTAATTTGAAATTAATTTATATTAGTTAAGGTGTTATTTGATAAATTGAAAAAAATTTAAGTGTTGAAAAATAAATGTTGAAAAATTAAGTATTGGAAATTTAAGTATTGAGTTTAAGTAATAAAATTATTTGATATATCACTTGAAGGCAAGGCAGGAGAAACTTGATATCTCAAGCGAAGCAGATCAAATGAAAACCAGCAGGTTTTAAGAAGTGGAACCACAGATTATTAGATCCAATAAGTCAGTAGCAAGCAAACAAATATCAAGTGTAGAAGCACAGAAAAATTCTATTTTGTGCAGTCCTCTAGAAGATGGATGCCAAAGCCTAAATGAACTACAAGCTTTGGCTTGGAGAGAGAGTGTAAGATCCCTTAACCAATTATCAGATGAAGCCACTTTTGTACTTATTGGTGGAGCCAAAACAACTCTCTTCGTCTCATGCAGTGTCAAAATTCAGTGCCATTGGTTACAAAAGAAGAGCAAGATCAAGAACCTGATTTTGGCAAAGCCGAAGAGCTCAAGTTTAAGAACAACATATCTGAACCACTACATGGTAAGTACAATTTTGAACCCAATGCCTATTTTCACATTTTAAAAAGATGACCTTTATCCATTATTATTTTATGAAATGCTTTTATTTAACTAAAAAGGACTATGAACATTAGCTTAGACCAATTTCTATGATTTTGAGATAGATGTTCATTAGCACGCCCAATGAGACAAGCACGTATAGATGACCATGCATAAGGTGCCCTGTTTTATTATATATGGAGACTGAATCATAAAAGGTTGACTATATCTATATTATCCAGCTCTCTTGAGAAAACCTTAATTTACTTCCAATCTTTCTAACAATTAAGTCCATAGTAGTGGCAGCATCAGATGCTTCTTTTAATGTTTCGGGCTGGGTGGGTGGTTTGGGAAGGGAGGAAGGAAGAAGATTATCTGCTAAAGTTCATTGCATTTCAGGAACTCGTGAAGAGAGTAGAGAAATCCCTTGCACCCCCCAGTCGCAGCATCAAAGAACTTGTGCTTCAGAGATGCCAGAGCCACTGACAGAGAGTGAAAATCACCCCAAGGAGATACTTACGAAAAGTGGACTATTTATGAACACAGCAGAAGCACTTTTCAAACTCAACATTCTTCATACAAACAGTCACAACTATCAGGACCAAGAGAGCAAGCTCGTTTTAGACTGTGGCTACGAAGTAATGAAGAGTAAAGGAATAAGGCAGGAGCTAAGTGTTCACCCATTTCTAAAGGTAATCATCATTCCAAACAAGGAGAAAACTTTGGATGAATTGGTCAAGCAAATGTGTGAAGACGTCGATAAGTTGAAATTATACAGAAGGGGCCGAAGAGAAAATTCCCCCTTCGAAGACTATCTACCAAAAATGCTTGAAGTCGATTGTCGAAACCATTTTTTTTGTTTTGGAAAACGAGGATCGACTTAAAAATGAAATACGGAGTCGTCACCAATCATTTTTATTTAGGTGTGATCGGATTACCTATAAAACAATTTATTTTATTAAAATATTGATTTTGGTCTACGAAATTCAAAAGAACGGGTTCGGAAGTCGGTTACGTACGAGGAAGGATTAACACCCTCGCAACGCCCAAAATTGGTACCAAATTGATTAATTGATGTCCCAGTGTAGAAAATTTTAAAAAATTTTAAATTATGATTTCTTTTAAAACATTTGAATATACTCGAGTTGAATATTAAGATTTTCTTGTTTCGAAGGAATAAAATATCACATCCAGCACGTTAGAATATGACAATTTAAATCCTCGAATTCAAGATCATCTTATAATTCCCAAAACTCATGCATTGAAATTTTAAAAGGGTATTTGATTATTTGGTCAAACGGTAAATTGATACCCAACACGTTAGGGCATGATTTATCAAATTTCTAAATACAAAATATTGCCTTGTTTTTAATTTAAGAAAACATGGACGAAATTTCGAAGGGATATTTAGTTATTTGGTCAAACGGAAAATCGAAACTCAGCACGTTAGGGCACGATTTCTCAAATTTCCAAACACTAAATATTACATTGTTTTAAGAAGTTTTTAAATAAGCAATTATGAAACCAAATCCCAAAATGCATTTATTTAATTTGTTCGGGATAAAAATGAAGCATCTATTAAAAGCTTAAAATAAAATAAATCAAAAAATAAAAAGAATAAAAATAAAAATATGATAAATAATAAAACAAAAAAGCAAATTAATTTTTGAAAAATGAGTAAATGGACGTTTAAAAAATAATAATAATGATAATAGTAAAATAAAGTACTAATAATAATAGAAACATTAGGTAATAATAATAATGCAGTGATAATAAATAGTAATAATAATAAACAAATAATAGTGAAAATACAAAAATAAAATAAACTAAAATAAAATAAAAGTAAAAATAGATAAATAATAGTAATAATAGTAATAGAAGCATAATTAAAATAAAGAAAGAAAATAAATTAAAAAAACAATACATGAGGATAAAAAATAAAATAAGCGAATAAATAAAATAAACAATCCAAATAGTAAAATAAGTAAATAAAAAAAATGAATAAAGTAAAAGAATAATAAATAATCAAGCAATTAATTAAATGCATGAACGAATAAAAAATTTAAAATAAAAGGACTTAATTGGCATTAAAAGAAAATTAAAAGGTATAGATCATAAAAAAAATAAAAAAACTAATAGAGACTAATATGTAACGCGCTGAAACTAGCAAGGACTGCATGGGAAAATGTTCCTGGTCCTTGTACGCTGCGTTTCAGCTAGCATGACCATGGATTAAATTAACAAGTAAAATAAAATTAAGGGGGGAAATTTAAAACAAGATTTAGGACCAAACTGAAAAGCGCGTAAAGGAGAGAGGACTAAATGAGTAATTATCCTTGTCCTTCGAAATGCGCGGCATTAGCAAGGACTAAATTGAGATCGAAATAAAATCTGCGGGACAAATTTAAAAGAAATAAAAAACCTGATTGAAGTAGAATAAAAATGCGGAAGGACCAAACTGGCAATAATACCAGTTAAAAAAACACGCGGATCCTCCTTCAGGACGGGTCAGATTTCGGGTTGGTCCCCTAAACGACGTCATTTTTGGGGTTTTCATCACTCATTGAAACGACGCCGTTTTGCAATAGCATATAAGCCACCCTTTTGCCCCAAAAAAATCATTTATCCGTTTTTTTTAAAAAAAAAAACTCACACTCTCTCATTTTCTCTCCGAAATGGCCTTAGGCCAGTCCCCAATTCCGGTCATCGGACACGGCATCGGCCATCGGCAACGGCGCCGCCGTACACGGTGGCCGAAAATCGCCCAAAACGCCCTTTTCATTCCTTTTTTTTTCGTATAAAGACGATTTTAAAGCCCAAAAGTTTCAAAAAGGAAAGAATAAACGAAATAAAAAGAAAATCCGAGAAGAGAAGGCCTTTTCAGCTCTCCACCGTTCACCGTCGCGGCCTCCGACCGAATCCAAGCGGATTCTGCTGCCTTGTGAGCCGACGATGGCTTTGGTGACTCCCCGACACAACAAAAAGGTAAGAAAAATTACTCATTTTTCGTGTTTTTTATTTATTCTTTTAAAATGCGAATAAAAGGTAAAAAAAATAAATGAACAACCTTTCGGTTTTTGTTTCCGGATCTCTGTTTTTTTGTATTTGATAATCCCTTTTTTATTTCAAAATCGTCCCCCTCATACAAATATTTTGGATGGCTTTATAGCCAAAGAAAATTACAAAATACTAATTTTGCTACTGTTGCTGTCGATTTGCTCTGTTACTGCTTCTTTTGCTTCGTTTTGCAGGTCCTGAAGGAGTCAACGACGCCAGTAAGCCATTTTGATGCAACATCAGCAGAGGAACCGCCCCTCGAGCTATGTGCGCACCGACACCACGTGGGGAGCGGTGCTAGGGTTTCTGACCCTCTTTCTGCTGAAATTCGGTTTAGATTTTGGGCCATTTTGGGCCCGTTTTAGTTAGGCTAGTGATATGGGTTGTAATTTGGACTTATTGGACTGTTATTTTTTTGTTGTTGTTGTTGGTATGGGCCCCGGGCAAATTTGGGCCTGTGCAGCTGCCCCTCTTTGCTCACTGTCGTGTAACGAGAATGGAGCAAATACTTTAAAAGGACCAATTTTGCCCGGTCTTGCTGAGTCTCGGTGCTTCTTTTCTTCTTTTTCAAGTAGCCTCGCTCTAACCCATTGTAACTTCAGAAGTATAGGAAATAGTGCTTCGATACGCTCGAATGTAATTTCAGGGAGAAGAGATTTGTAACTTCAATCTACTCCGCTGGAACTTCAAAGAGATAAGAATTGGTAATTTCAACCTGCTTCACTACAACTTCTGTGGGGAGATAAGGTTTGTTGGCTTGATGCGCTCATTGCACCTTCGGGGAGATATAAGGTGGTGGCTTCAATCGCTTCATTGCAACCGGAAGATAAGATCTCGCCAATTCGTAGCTTCAATCTGTTCCACTTTGCATCTTGGGAAATAAGATCTCATTGTCTTGATCTGCTCATTGCAACTTCAGGGAGATAAGGCTGGTGGCTTCAATCTGCTTCACTACAACTTCAGGAAGATAAGATCCGCCAATTCGTAGCTTCAATCTATTCCACTGCATCTTCAGGGAAATAATATCTACAAATTTTTAGTCTGCTCCCTTGCTACCTCATGGAGATAATACTGGTGGCTTAAATCTATTCCATTGCTACCTCATGGAGATAAGATTCGCCGTTCGATCTTGTTCCACTACTGCTTAGGGTGACAAGATCTACAATCTTCGACCTATTCCACTGCTGGTTAGGGAGATAGGACTGGTGGCTTAAATCTGTTACACTACTGCTCAGGGAGACAAGATTTGCCATTTGATCTTGTTCCACTACTGCTTAGGGTGACAAGATCTACAATCTTCAACCTATTCCACTGCTGGTCAAGGAGATAGGACTGGTGGCTTAAATCTGTTCCACTACTGCTTAGGGTGACAAGATTTGCCATTCGATCTTGTTCCACTACTGCTTAGGGTGACAAGATCTACAATCTTTAACCTATTCCACTGCTGGTCAGGGAGATAGGACAGGTGGCTTAAATCTGTTCCACTACTGCTTAGGGTGACAAGATTTTCCGTTCGATCTTGTTCCACTACTGCTTAGGGTGACAAGATCTACAATCTTCAACCTATTCCACTGCTGGTCAGGGAGATAGGACTGGTGGCTTAAATCTGTTCCACTACTACCTCAGAAAGATAAGATTCGCCAAATTTGATCTGCTCCACTACTGCTTAGGGAGATAAGATCTGTGAATTCACCGATGTTGCTACACCGTCCTCTGAGGGACATGTCCTGTAGACTCGGTTTCATGTATCTATGTTTATGCCAAATGATTAGGATGCTATGATCGAAATGAATCAAATGCTCCTAACTAGACGTGTTATGAATGATGAAAGCAGAAACGAGAATGATCCCTTTTTAAAAGTATAATAATTAGGATGCAATGATCAGAATGAATAAAATACTCCTAACTAAATGATATTATGGATGACATTTGCATGAATGCAGAATGTCATGAGAATGATCCTTTTTTTTATGTACCATGATTAGGATGCAATGATCGGAATGAATCAAATGCTCCTAACTAAATGATATTATGGCTGACATTTGCATGAATGCAAAATTTCATGAGAATGATCTTTTTTAAATGTATAATGATTAGGATGCAATGATCGGAATGAATCAAATGCTCTTAACTAAATGTGTTTTGCATGAATACAAAATTTCATGAGAATGATCCCTTTTTAAATGCTTAGGGTTGTCATTGCTCGTTGTTCTTCTAGGTTGTATCACTTGATGTAATATCCTGTCTTATTGCTTGGGTAGTATTTTGACTGAAAACCCGAAAAAACAATCGTATTTTGCTCAACCGGTTTGCCCCACTATAACTTCAGCGTCCCTTCCACTGTACCTCGTGGATATAAGATTTGTACCATCTTTAAACCATCCTACTGCGACTTATGGCTATAGGATCTGTATCAACTTTAACCCATCCCACTGCAACTCAAGGGTATAGGATCTGTAACTTGTTCGATCAACTGATCACTCCCCGGGTGACCTAACCAAATGTGTATGCATGATATTTGCATTGATGCGGAATATCATTTTTCGAGAATGATTCCCCTTTTACACTTGGGTTAACATTGCCCATTTTTCATCAAGAGTGTATCACTGGCGCAATATCTTGTCATTTCGTTCAATCACCTTTTTTGACAAAAATCCGGAGAGATAGTCTCAGTTTAGACTCTTCCTCCACCAATATTTCTATCCCTTAAACTTGATGAGTTTTAAACAATAGTCATGTTTAAAGTTCTTGTATTATTTAGAAGCTTCCAGAGTAGTATGCGAAACTCCTTTTATGAAAGTATTATTAGTCCACTAATCATTATTTCAATGCAAAATTCTTGAAAAATATCATAACAATGGACAAGAAGGAAATTAATTAGGAGCATAGCTCGAAACAAATAAGTTAAGCAAAGATAACAGATGCAATCCAGAAGGAAATTTATTAGTAGTGTATTTTGAAACGAATAAAATAATTAAAGATAGCAAAATCAGAATGGGTAAGATGGAAACTAGGTGCCCCAGATATCGCAGCCTAAGCTTCTCTGTTCAAACTTCTTGAGGACCATTTTAAGCTCAATATGTGTTTAGGGGATCCAGAGTACTTTGTCGATGCCCCAAGACGTAACATCTCTCCCGCTTGTTAATTCAGGCATGGCAAGACTACTGCATGCCCCACCTTTGATCAAAATTTGAATTACCTCTTTTCCTGGGTTTTAAATTCAAAACCCCTTTTTGTCTCAAGGCGTAACATCTCTCCTTCTTGTTAAATTGGAGAAAGCGAGGCTACCGCATGCCCCATTTTGATTAAAATTTTAATTGCTCTTTACGGGTTTTCAATTCAAAATCCCTTTGGTCTCAAGGCGCCCTTTGCGGGTTTTTGCCTTGGCCTCTCCTTCTTCTTTTCATTTTCTCTTTTTATTTTTTATTTTCTCTTTCTTTACTTCTTCTTTTTTTCTTTTTTTTTCTTTTTTTTTAAAGAAATATTTCTTGATTTGAACTCATAGGATTAGGTAGGTCCTTGTTATCCCTCTCGGTCACAAATGCAATGCAATGTAAATCCATGAAATGAATGCAAAAAGAAATAGAGGCGTTGTGTAACAGCCCGATTTTTTTTTACCCTAATCAAAACGGTGGTTTTGGGACCACGAATCCGAGTCAGAAAAATATTTTAACATTACTTTCTATGTTTATTATGTGTGAATTGGTGTATGTGAAATTTTCGTATTAAAATTTAATCGTTTTGGTGCTTAATTGTGAAAAAGGGCTTAATCGCATAAAAAGAAAATTTAGTGGTTAAATGTGTAAGTACCAAATTGATGATGGTTTTATAAATTAAAGTATTGATAGGATAATTTAGCCATAATTGAACATAGTGGCCGGCCAAAATTTGCATGAAATAGTGAATTGAATTTTTTTTTATTATATTTTATGTTATAATGATATAATTTAATATATGATAATATATTAAATTGAATAAAAGATGAAAAGTGCTCATCTTTCTTCTCAAGTGACCGAAACTAAGAGAAAGAAGAGAAAGTTTAACCTTTGCAACTTTCGGCCCTTACATGCTTGATTAAGATCAAGAACAAAAAGGATCGGGATTAGATCGAGGAAAGGAGAAGTTAATCGAATAGTCAAAAAACTTAGTCCGTCGATACTCGAGGTAAGTTTTTAAGCAATTGAATTGAATTAATTTTTTCTATAATGATGCATATGTATTTAACGGTGGTAAATTTATACAATATTGATATTACCGAATGGAATATTAGTTGGGAGATGATTAGAGTTGAATGTAATGTAAACATATATGTTAATGGTATAACTATATGTGTTATTGAATTGAGAAATAGATATAGCCGAATGTGATGCATGCTTATATAAAAATGACTTAGCCGAATGTAATGTTGATTTGAAGATGAAATAAGCTAAATTGTATATATGCAATTGAGATTTAAGTTCATGTATATATAAATGAGAAGTAAGTTCGCGAAATGCAAGAATGTATGGAATTTAAATACCGAGCACTAAGTGTGCGAAATCGATCAATGGGTACTAAGTGTGCGAAATTAAATACCGAGCACTAAGTGTGCGAAATCGATCAATGGGCACTAAGTGTGCGAAATTAAATACCAAACACTAAGTGTGCGAAATCGGTTGTTTAGCACTAAATGTGCGAGAAGTTAAAGGTAACGGCACTAAGTGTGCGATACGTTACAAGAATTTGGCACTAAGTATGCAAGGCATTAATATGACGACATTAAGCATGTGATACGTTAATAGATTTTTGTATGGAGTGTGCAGATTTGCCGATCTTTTAATTGTAATAGCTAACGAATGTACTAAACATAATATAATGACCAAGTATGCGAAGATAAATCATCTTTTGGATGATAAGTAAGTTTAGTTGTTGAAATGATAATTCCGTATTATACATATTAATATGTGATTTATATGGATTGAAATGCGAGTATGAACTTCAGTAGTATATATATGTGTATTTGTTCTGAGGTGAGAAGAGGACTATAGATCTAAATGAATGGTATTATTAAATGTTGGGATATTCGGCATTAAGGTTTATGAAATGTGAAAGTTGTCTATTATAATGTTTGATATATTGTTTTACAATTGCTTATAACTTACTAAGCTGTTAAAGCTTACTTGGTTCTTGTTTGCTCTTGTGTCTTAGATTTACTTCGGGTGATCGTTACGTGCTCGGGGATCATCGTTAAAGCTCTTCACACTATCATCTATATTTTGGTACCTTTTTGAGGTTAAACTTAAAGTTTATGGCATGTATAGGTTATGTTACTTTTTGAGTTATTCCGAATGGTGTGTACACAAATATATGCCATGCGAATATGGCTGAATTGTAGTGTTTTGGTCTTAAGTGAATTCGGCTATGATGTTAACTTAATATGAAACTATAATTTCTGATGTGTTTATGTTTGGTATTTGAATATGTGGCTTGATTGATCATTAAGTTAAATTATAGATATGAAATTTCGACCACGGTGTTTATATGATGCAGTAAATAATTTCATGATAGGTAAGAATGGCATTATAGGTTATGTATATTTTGGTTGAGCAATATGGTATATAAGTTGATATATTTAGTAATGACGATTGTATGTGATGATACGATGATCACTTGACATGAAATTGGTTGCTAAATTGTGTGTGGGATTATGCTTAAATGTGCTTGTAGGATTGACCCTTGTGTGGGTGGCAAATTGGCCTTGTAAATGGCCTATTTTGTCACTCAGATTGGCACACGGGCGTGCCTGGTGACCGTGGGGCTAAGTCAGTAGCTGGCTAAGAGTACACGGCCTTGGCACACGGACGTGCCTGGTAGTCGTGTGGTTTCAATAGGATCGACCACGGCCAAAGTACAATGGCGTGCTTGGTGGCCGTGGAGCCAAGTCAGAATTGACCCCGGCCAAGGTACACGGGCGTGCTTGGTGGCCGTGGAGTAAAGTCAGTTTCAAACACGGGGAAGACACACGGGGGTGTCTATCAGCCGTGGGAGGCACACGGTATGCCGTCACGGGCGTGTAACCCCTGAAACTTTGAAAAGTTTTAAATTTCTAAAAATTTCTGTATGTGTTCCGGTTTAGTCCCGACCCCTTTCTAACACGTGTTTAAGGTCTCGAAGACCTCCATAAGGGACTATATACTTATGAATGAATATGTTTGATTGATGTTTGACCTTGTGTCGCGAAATAGTAATGAAACGTTCTGATTGTCTCGTAATGCCTCTTAACTCTATTCTGGCGATGGTCTTGGGTTAGGGGTGTTACATTTTATTGGTATCAGAGCTACGGTTTAGTCAGTTCTCGGACTAACGTAGCGCATGTGAGTCTAGCTATACATGCCATAATTTTTTTTATTGTGATAGTGTGATGACTTCCGACAAAGAAATATGCATTTCTACTTTCTTATAGTAAATGGATCCTGATCCCGAACGAGCTGTAGCCGATGATGTCGAGAGTGTGGCGCCTGTTCCCGCGCAAGAGACCTCACCGGTTGAATCTCGACCAGCTATGAGTAACCAAGATCGGGGGGCTAAGCAAGACTTCTTTAGTATAATGAATGATTGGTTTAATCAGTATATCCAGATAAATTCGGCTGTTCAACAACCCTCGAACCCTGATAATCCACCTGTAGCACCTGTGGTACCTTCGATCATTAATCCTGAGAGATTAAATAAGCATCCTGTTAATAAAATCAGAAAGTACGGAGCTGAAGAGTTTAGAGCCACGACTCATCGATGATCTTTGAGCGGGCTGAATTTTGGCTCGATAATACTATTCGTGTCTTCGATGAACTATCTTGTACACCCGAAGAGTGCTTGAAATGTGCTATATCTTTATTACGAGATTCTGCCTACTATTGGTGGAACACTTTGGTTTCGGTTGTTCCAAAGGAACGGGTTACTTGGGATTTCTTTCAGACGGAGTTTCGCAAAAAGTATATCAGTCAGCGATTCATTGATCAAAAATGCAAAGAATTTCTCGAATTAAAACAGGGTCGTATGACCGTGTCTGATTACGCGCGTGAATTTGTGAGACTCAGCCGACATGCCCGAGAGTGTGTTGCAACAGAGGATGCTATGTGTAAAAAATTCGAGGAATGACTGAATGAAGACATAAAATTGCTTGTCAGTATACTTGAAATAAAAGAGTTCATAGTACTTGTCGAGCGAGCTTGCAAGGCCGAAGAGCTCGGAAAAGAGAAAAGAAAAGCTGAGTTCGAAGCCAGAGATTTTCGCAAGAGATCAGCAAGTAAAACTTCTCAGATGGCATCAAAGAAGTTCCAAAATGACAGTAGCCGATCTAAGACTAATGCTGGGATTTCCATACAAGAGCGACCACCAGTGAGTTCACGAGCCACCTCGATTGCTAGTGTTGAAAATACTCGACCGAATAAACCCGAGTGTCAACAGTGTGTTAGGCGACATTTTGGTGAATGTTAGGGCAAGTTCAACAACCGAGTTTGCTACAAGTGTGGTTCGCAAGATCATTTCATTCGGGACTGCCCGGAAGTAGCTGAGAAGGATAATGCTCAGAGTGTGAGATCGAGTGGTGCTACAGTTAGGGGTAGGCCACCCCGAAATGCGGGAGGTAGGAGCGATACTCAGAGAGGGACTTCGGATACAGCTGTTCGATCCAAGGCTCACGCGCCTACCAGAGCCTATGCCATCCGTGTCCGAGAGGAAGCATCATCTCCAGATGTTATCACTGGTATATTTACTCTCTTTAATACTAGTGTAGTTGCTCTGATTGATCCTGGTTTAACTCATTCCTATGTGTGTGAAGCATTAGTATCCAGTAAGACTTTACCTGTTGAGTCTACTGTGTTTGTGATTCGGGTTTCGAACCCCCTGGGCCGGTGTGTGCTAGTTGACAAGGTGTGCAAGAATTTCCCTTTGATGATTCGAGATTCTTGTTTTCCGGTTGATTTGATGTTACTACCATTTGATGAGTTTGACATCATTCTTGGTATGGATTGGTTAACTGTACACGATGCTGTAGTGAATTGTAGACGAAAGACTATTGATTTGCGGTACCAGAATAATGAGGTAATTCGAATTGAGTATAAATGTAACACCCCTTACCCGAGACCGTTGCCGGAGTCGAGCATGAGGCATTACTAGACTTAACTTACTAGTTCGGGGCATAAAAATTGAAACTGTCTATCTGCATCATGTTCACTAAATTGACTATAACTCGAGTTACGAAACTCAAAATTTAGATCCGTAAATTTTTCCTGAAACTAGACTCATATATCTTCTTACTATAATTTTTCCAGAATTTTTGGCATGGCCAATTAGTACAGTTTATTAGTTAAAGTCTCCCCTGTTACACAGACCGATAGTTCTGACCCCTCTGCACTAAAAATCAATTATCTCATAATATACAACTCTTTTTCATGCACCGTTTATTTCATATAAAAATAGACTCAATAAGATTTAATTCTATATCTCATACACACCCTAATTCCACTTATAATATTTTTAGTGATTTTTCAAAATCACGTCACAGTTGCTGTCCATACTGTTCCCCTGCATATAATTACATAATTTCTTTATAATAACTATCAACTAGACACTACATAACATCCAAAACATGTTCTTAATTAGCCATTTTAATAGCTAATCATTATCAAGCATTTACAAGCCAATCTTAAGCCATATCATAAGGTCATACACACAAAATGGCTAAGTCCCTATACATGCCATAACTTAAAACGTTCAAGTCACAAAATACCAATATAATCCTTTGATAGTGTGTAACGATCTCCGACGTCCTTTCGATCCCCGAGTTGGCTTGTAATACTATAAAAAAAATAAAGAATGGGAGTAAGCATAAAGCTTTGTAAGTTTACATGTAAATAAATAACAACATTCTTAATGGATTATCTTATACTTTTATTATCAAGATCACTTAAGCTTTTAATTCAATATACTTAAACTTGTATTCTTACTGCACCTTTTAACATGAATTTATCTTACCTTACCTTTTTCGCTTGAACTTGTCTTACCTTTACTTTGGTATACTCTTTGAATTTTCCCGTTGAACCACTTGGAATACTAAGGATACACGGGTGCCTTCCTTTTGAAACTTAACCATTGCCATGTCTTGACATGGTCTTACGTGGTATCCTTGCCTTATGAACTCACCAATGCCATGCCTTGGCATGGTCTTACATGGGACCTTTGCCTTATAGTAACTTATCAATTCCATGCCTTGGCATGGTCTTACATGATTTCCTTAAACCCTAATGTCATGACATTTGTATCCTACACATTCCTAAGGTTCAACCGGAACTTTCTGAGATTACTTCTTCTTCTTTTCATACTTGAGTCTTTAAATTATAAATTTACAGAACAAATATACAAACACTGGAATTTAATAGTATTGAATGTAAAATAATAGAATATTGCATTTATTTACCGCAAACTTACCTCGAAACAAAATACGATAAACTATATCGATTTAGTCCACTATCTTTTTTCTTTCCCCGATCTAACTCTGGATTTCGTTCTTCTTGATCTATAATAGCAAATTTAGCTTATTTAATACTCACATTTATCAAAATAGTCCTTAAATCTAACTTTAGAAAAATTACAATTTTGCCCCTAAACTTTTACATATTTACACATTTGCCCCAAAGCTCGAAAATTAAACTTTATCCCTTATTATTATGTTTTATGACATTCTGATCATTTTCCCCTTCTATGACAACATCAAATTCTCACTCTAACATGTACTTATGAACATTAGGTATTTTTACCGATTAAGCCGTTTTACCCGTTTTCACTTAAAATCGCTTAGCAAAAGTTGTTTAACATAATTTCAGACTTCATATTCTATCATAAAACATCAAAATAAACACATTTCACCTATGGGTATTTTTCCAAATATGAACCCTAGGTTAAATTATTGCTAGATTAAGCTAAATCAAGTTACCGGGACTCCAAAAACGTAAAGAACATTAAAAACGGGGCTTGGAATCACTTACTATGGAACTTGGAAGCTTGAAATAGACCCTAGCTATGGAGAACCCTTGAAATTTCTTCCTAATGAAAAAGATGAGCATATTTTGCCATCTTTTTCTCTTTTAATTTCTTTTTATTACCAAATGACTAAATTACCCTTCATTAAAAACTTTGGTTCTTTCTACCTATATATGTCCATTTTTGTCCATGAAAGCCTAATGGTATAATTACCATTTAAGGACCTCTACTTCAATTATGCTCTTCAATTAAATCCTTTAACACCTAAAACTCATATTTATCAACTTTTACAATTAAGTCCTAATAGGCAAATTAGACATGCAATTCATGAAATTTTCTATCGATATTCTAACACATGCATCTAATCACTCAATAAATCATAATAATTAATCGTAATAACCTTATCCATCGCGAATTCATGGTTTCGTAACCACTATTCTGTTTATGCCCTATTTCGGGATGTTACATTTCTCCCCCCCTATTTAGGGATTTTCGTCCCCGAAAATCTTACTGTGAAAGAGATTTGGGTATGTTTCGTGCATAGTCTCTTGAGCTCCCATGTAGCTTCTTCTATCCCATGCCTATTCCATAATACTTTCACAAGTGCAATATTTTTGTTCCTTAATTGCTTAACCTCTCGAGCTAGAATTTTTATCGGTTCCTCACCGTAAGTTATATCTGGCTGAATCTCAACCTCTGTTTGCGAAATTACATGCGATGGATCTGAACGATAACGACGTAGCAGAGACACATGAAACAAATTGTGAATCTTCTCTAACTCAGTCGGCAAAGCTAACCGATATGCCAATGGCCCAACTCTCTCGATCACCTCAAACGGTCCAATAAAACGGGGACTTAATTTGCCTTTCTTACCAAATCTGAGAACTTTATTCCACGGGGATACTTTCAAGAATACCCTATCACCAACTTGAAATTCAATTTCTTTTCTTTTCAAATCTGCATAGGATTTCTGCCTATCTGAAGCTGCTTTCAAGTAATTTCTAATGACTTTTACTTTCTCTTCTGTTTCTTTGAATAGATCAACCCCGTAAATCTGATTTTCTTTAAGCTCTGTCCAATACAAAGGTGTGCGACATTTACGTCCATACAAAGCTTCATAAGGTGCCATCTTTAGACTCGATTGATAACTATTATTGTAGGCAAACTCTATTAACGACAAATATTTCTCCCAACTACCTTGAAATTCCAATACACAACATCTAAGCATATCTTCAAGTACCTGAATAACTCTCTCTGATCGACCATCAGTCTGAGGATGGAAAGCTGTACTAAAACTCAACTTTATACCCAAAGCTTCCTGCAATTTCTTCCAAAACCGTGAAGTAAATCTCGGATCTCTATCTGAGATAATCGATAACTGATCCATGTAGTCGACTATTTCGAAATATACAACTCACCAACTTGCCAAGTGAATAATCCATATGAACTGGAATAAGATGAGCCGACTTCGTTAACTTATCAATCACAACCCATACTGCATCTTTCTTTCTCAGTGTCAAAGGTAATCCTGTCACAAAATCCATAGTAACTCGGTCCCATTTCCACTCGGGAACTAATACAGGCTGCAATAAACCTGAAGGTACCTGATGTTCGGCTTTTACCTGCTGACAGATCAAACATCTAGAAACAAACTCTGAAATATCTCTTTTCATTCCTTTCCACCAATACATTTTCTTCAAATCATTATACATCTTTATACTACAGGTGAATAGACAAAAAAATTGCTATGTGCTTCTCTGTAAGACTTTTGAATAAGTTCATCATTCTTGGGTACACATACTCTATCTCTGGAACATCAAACAACCGTCAGAACCAATCTGAAAATCAGACTCTACACCTGACTCCAACTGAACTCTTTTGGCTTGCAACTCATTGTCATTCTTCTGAGCTTCACAAATTTCTTCAAGAAACGTCGGTTTAGCTCTCAACTCGGCTAAATGGAACCATCATCTGATAAGGCCAAACTAGTGTGCAAAGCTCTCAATGCAAATAATGATTTTCTACTCAAAGCATCAGCAACAACGTTTTGCCTTCCCGGGTGATAATCGATCACTAGCTCATAATCTTTAATCAACTCTAGCCATCTTCTTTGCCTCAAGTTTAGATCTTTCTGAGTCATCAAGTATTTCAAACTTTTATGATCAGTGAATATTCGGCATTTTTCACCATACAAGTGATGTCTCCAAATTTTTAATGCAAATACAATAGCAGCTAACTCTAAATCATGTGTCGGATAATTTTTCTCATGTGGTTTTAACTGTCTAGAGGCATAAGCAATTACCCTTCCTTCCTGCATAAGTACACAGCCTAGTCCATTTAAGGATGCATCACTGTAAATCACAAACTCTTTACAGTTGCGGTTGTACTAAGGCAGAGCTTGATCAACAATGCCTTTAACTTGTCGAAACTCACGACACTTCTCAGTCCATTCAAACTTGACATCTTTCTGTAGCAATCTTGTCAATGGAGTAGCTATCATGGAAAATCCCTCTACAAATCGTCTATAATAACCTGCAAGACCAAGAAAACTTCTGACCTCTGATACATTCCTGGGAGGCTTCCAACCAACAATGGTGAAATCTTACTCGGATCAACTTTAATACCTTCACGAGACAATATGTCCAAGAAAACAAACTTCCCGTAAACAGAACTCACTTTTACTAAACTTGGCATAAAGTGATTATCTTTCAAAATCAGAAACTCGTTCTCAAATGCTCTGCATGCTCGGTCTCATCATTGGAATAAATCAAGATGTCATCAATAAACACAACTACAAACTTGTCCAAATAAGGTCTAAAAATTCGATTCATTAAATCCATAAAAATGGCAGGAGCATTGGTTAAGCCAAATGGCATCACAAGAAACTCATAGTGACCATACCTAGTTCAAAAGCGCTTTTTGGAATATCGACTCTTTAACTCATAGACCCGATAATATCCGGATCTCAAATCTATCTTAGAGACCACAGTGGCTCCTTTCAGTTGATCAAACAAATCATCTATTCTAGGCAATGGATATTTGTTCTTGATGGTTACCTTGTTAAAGTGCCGATAGTCTATGCACAATCTCATGGAACCGTCCTTCTTTTTCACAAATAACATCTGGCGTGCCCCATGGTGAATAACTAGGTCTTACAAAGCCTTTATCGAGTTAATTCTGTAGGGTGAGCTTTCAATTCTTTCAATTCTATCGAAGCCATTCTATAAGGAGCAATAGAAATAGGTGTGGTACCCGGAATCAATTCAATACCAAACTCAACTTCTCGATAGGAGGCAAACCAGTAGTTCTTAGGGAACACATCAGAAACTCATTTACCACCTAAGACTCGATTTAATTTTCAACTCTGGATCTTTAGTATTCAATACAAAAGCAAGATAAGCTTCACATCCTTTCCTCAAACATTTACGAAAGCGGACATAACAGAAATCATGGAAATTGAACTACGACTCATCCGAATTAACCGAAGGATCTCACCATTTTCACGTTTCAACTCAATGAATTTCTTTCCACAATTCACTATCACATCATGTGCGATTAACCAATCCATACCAAGAATCACATCAAACTCATCAAACGGCAATAGCATGAGATCGGCCGAAAAACAAGAACCTCTAATCATCAAAGGGCATTTTTACATACTTTGTTTACTAACACATGCCGACCTAATGGATTCGATACTTTAATCACAAATTAAAGTAAACTCTATGGGCATGTTCATACTAGGCATTAATTTCATGCAAGCATAGGAATGGGTTGAACCGGATCAATCAAAGTAATAACATTAACATCATGAAGAGAAAATGTACCCGTAATTACGTCGGGAAGGATGCCTCTTCACGAGCACGTATAGCATAAGTCCTTGCGGGTGCTCTAACATCCGATCTCATTTCGTATCTCTAAATGTACCTCTACACCGCCCTACTCCGGATTTCTCTCGAGATCTGCCTCTAACGGGGGCATTGCCTGATCTTGCACTCGGTATTACTTCTCTTTTAACCATTTCGGGACATTCTCGAATGAAATGATCCGGTGCACCACATCGGAAATAGCCAATCTCAGTTGCTCGACATTGACCTGGATGACGTCGACCACATTGAGGACACTCGGGTCTATCAGTGAATCGCCAACACTGCAATCGAAGTGGTTTGAGCTTTCGGATCCATAAATCTTCTACCTCTGTTTCGGCTAGAATACCCGGCTGAAAAATTAGATCTCGTAGAAAACTCTCTAGGACTCTTGGATGTAGACTGAAATGACTTGCTCATCTGCCTTTTCTTCGTATCTTGCATCTCAATTTCAGCTTTACCCTTTCTTTTTAACAACTCTTCGCGCTTACAGGCTCGGTCAACTAAAACAACAAACTCCTTTATCTCTAATACACCAACTGATAGTCGGATATCATCATTGAGCCCATCCTCAAATCTTTTACACATGATAGCTTCTGTAGACACACACTCTCGAGCATAATTGCTAAGTCGGACGAATTCACGTTCATACTCACCACACGATCATCTTACAATTGTTTTAACTCAAGGAACTCTTTTCTTTTCGGTCAATAAACCTCGGTGATGTACTTCTTACGGAACTCCTCCCGAAAGAAATCCCAAGTAACTCTTTCTTTCGGTACTCATCGACACAAGTGTCTTCCACCACCGATAGGCCGAATCTCTAAGAAGTGATACTACACATTTAATACACTCTTAGGTGTGCGGGACAACTCATCAAAAACTCGATAGTGTTCTCGAGCCAAAATTCAGACTTTCTCTGCATCATCATCTTTGGTAGCCCGAAAGTCCTCGGCCCCTTGTTTTCTAATCTTGTCAACGGGTGGCTTCTCTCTTCTAATCGTGTATTCGTGGATGGAGAAGTTACATGGGTAGTCTGAGGATCACGAGGGGGTGGAGGTCTAACAGCCGGGTTCGTACGAACGAACTCAGCAAACCATTCATTCATAGCTTGGAAGAAGGCTTCTCGAGCCCCTCCTCCCTGACTAACTGTAACGGGCCTTTCATGACTATCTGATGGCACCGTCCCTTCAGCGGGAGTGGGCGCATTACTCTCTACATCATCTGCACTAGCTCGTTCGGGATCCATAACTTAAAAGAAAAACATTTTTAAATCGTCAAGAGTCGTCACACTATCAAAATATTAGTATGGCATGTATAGATAGACTCTTACTCATACTGAATATTTCGAGAAACGACTAAAACTTGCTCTGATACCAATAAATGTAACACCCCTTACCCGAGACCGTTGCCGGAGTCGAGCACGAGGCATTACTAGACTTAACTTACTAGTTCGGGGCATAAAAATTGAAACTGTCTATCTGCGTCATGTTCACTAAATTGACTATAACTCGAGTTACGAAACTCGAAATTTAGATCCGTAAATTTTTCCTGAAACTAGACTCATATATCTTCTTACTATAATTTTTCCAGAATTTTTGACGTGGGAAATTAGTACAGTTTATTAGTTAAAGTCTCCCCTGTTACACAGACCGACAGTTCTAACCCCTCTGCACTAAAAATCAATTATCTCATAATATACAACTCTTTTTCATGCAACGTTTCTTTCAAATAAAAATAGACTCAATAAGATTTAATTCTATATCTCATACACACCCTAATTCCACTTATAATATTTTTAGTGATTTTTCAAAATCACGTCACAGTTGCTGTCCATACTGTTCCCCTGCATATAATTACATAATTTCTTTATAATAACTATCAACTAGACACTACATAACATCCAAAACATGTTCTTAATTAGCCATTTTAATAGCTAATCATTATCAAGCATTTACAAGTCAATCTTAAGCCATATCATAAGGTCATACACACAAAATGGCTAAGTCCCTATACATGCCATAACTTAAAACGTTCAAGTCACAAAATACCAATATAATCCTTTGATAGTGTGTAACGATCTCCGACGTCCTTTCGATCCCCGAGTTGGCTTGTAATACTATAAAAAAAAATAAAGAATGGGAGTAAGCATAAAGCTTTGTAAGTTTACATGTAAATAAATAACAACATTCTTAATGGATTATCTTATACTTTTATTATCAAGATCACTTAAGCTTTTAATTCAATATACTTAAACTTGTATTCTTACTGCACCTTTTAACATGAATTTATCTTACCTTACCTTTTTCGATTGAACTTGTCTTACCTTTACTTTGGTATACTCTTTGAATTTTCCGTTGAACCACTTGGAATACTAAGGATACGGGTGCCTTCCTTTGAAACTTAACCATTGCCATGTCTTGACATGGTCTTACGTGGTATCCTTGCCTTATGAACTCACCAATGCCATGCCTTGGCATGGTCTTACATGGGACCTTTGCCTTATAGTAACTTATCAATGCCATGCCTTGGCATGGTCTTACATGATTTCCTTAAACCCTAATGTCATGACATTTGTATCCTACACATTCCTAAGGTTCAACGGAACTTTCGAGATTACTTCTTCTTCTTTTCATACTTGAGTCTTTAAATTATAAATTTACAGAACAAATATACAAACACTGGAATTTAATAGTATTGAATGTAAAATAATAGAATATTGCATTTATTTACATAAACTTACCTCGAAACAAAATACGATAAACTATATCGATTTAGTCCACTATCTTTTCTTTCCCGATCTAACTCGGATTTCGTTCTTCTTGATCTATAATAGAAAATTTAGCTTATTTAATACTCACATTTATCAAAATAGTCCTTAACTCTAACTTTGGCAAAATTACAATTTTACCCCTAAACTTTTACATATTTACACATTTGCCCCAAAGCTCGGAAATTAAACTTTATCCCTTATTATTATGTTTTATGACATGCTGATCATTTTTCCCTTTATGACAACATCAAATTCTCACTCTAACATGTACTTATGAACATTAGGTATTTTTACCGATTAAGCCGTTTTACCCGTTTTCACTTAAAATCGCTTAGCAAAAGTTGTTTAACATAATTTCAGACTTCATATTCTATCATAAAACATCAAAATAAACACATTTCACCTATGGGTATTTTTCCAAATATGAACCCTAGGTTAAATTATTGCTAGATTAAGCTAAATCAAGTTACAGGGACTCCAAAACGTAAAGAACATTAAAAGCGGGCTTGGAATCACTTACTATGGAACTTGGAAGCTTGAAATAGACCCTAGCTATGGAGAAACCCTTGAAATTTCGTCCTAATGAAGAAGATGAGCATATTTTGCCATCTTTTTCTCTTTTAATTTCTTTTTATTACCAAATGACTAAATTACCCTTCATTAAAAACTTTGGTTCTTTCTACCTATATATGTCAATTTTTGTCCATGAAAGCCTAATGGTATAATTACCATTTAAGGACCTCTACTTCAATTATTCTCTTCAATTAAATCCTTTAACACCTAAAACTCATATTTATCAATTTTTACAATTAAGTCCTAATAGGCAAATTAGACATGCAATTCATGAAATTTTCTATCGATATTCTAACACATGCATCTAATCACTCAATAAATCATAATAATTAATCGTAATAACCTTATCCATCTCGAATTCATGGTTTCGCAACCACTATTCTGTTTAGGCCCTATTTCGGGATGTTACACTACTGATTTAAATCGGTTACCAGCAGTGATATCCTCGATGTTGGCTCGGAAACATATGAGAAAGGGTTGCGAAGCTTACTTTACTTATGTGATGGATAGTAAGGTGACCGAAAATAAAATTGAATCTATACCTGTTGTATGTGAGTATCCGGATGTGTTTCTGGAAGAATTGTAGGGATTGCCACATGTTCGGAAGGTAGAGTTTGGTATTGAGTTAGTGCCAGGGATGACTCCGATCTCGATAGCTCCGTATAGAATGGCACCGACTAAATTAAAAGAGTTAAAAGCTCAGTTTCAAGAGTTGACAGATAGAGGTTTTGCTCGACCAAGTTTCTCTCCCTGAGGTGCGCCAGTGTTATTCGTGAAGAAAAAAATGGAACTTTGAGAATGTGCATCGACTATCGACAGCTCAATAAAATGACCATAAAGAATAAATACCCGTTGCCGAACATTGATTATTTATTTGATCAATTAAAGGGAGCCTCAGTATTTTCGGAGATTGATTTAAGATCGGGTTATTATCAGTTGCGAGTTAGAGACTCTGATGTGCCTAAAACTGCTTTTCGAACGAGATACGGCCATTACGAGTTTTTGGTGATGCCGTTCGGACTCACTAATGCCCCTGCTATTTTTATGGACTTGATGAATCGGGTATTCATACAGTATTTGAATCAGTTCGTGGTTGTGTTTATAGATGACATTTTGATCTATTCGCGTGACAAAATCGAGCATGCCGAACGTTTGATACTTGTGTTATAGATTTTGCGTGATAAGCAGTTGTACGCGAAATTTAGTAAATGTGAATTCTGGTTACGTGAAGTTAGCTTCTTGGGGCATGTTGTTTCAGCATCAGGTATTCGGGTTTATCCGAGTAAGATTTCGGCTATACTTGATTGGAGACCCCCTCGTAATGTTTCTGAAGTTCAGAGTTTTCTGGGACTTGCCGATTATTACAGACGCTTCGTAAAAGGTTTCTCAATGATTGCAACTCCGATGACAAAGCTACTTCAGAAAGATGTTAGATTTGAGTGGACGGAGAAGTGCCAGAAGAGTTTCGATCAGTTGAAAACTTTATTGACAAAAGCTCCAGTGCTTGTTCAGCCAGAGTCGGGTAAAGAGTTCGTTATCTTTAGTGTTGCATCCTTGAATGGTTTGGGCTGTGTTCTGATGCAGGAGGGTAAGGTTGTAGCCTACGCCTCGTGACAGTTAAAGCCGCATGAAAAGAACTATCCGGCGCACGATCTTGAATTGGCTGCTATAGTTTTTGCTTTGAAAATATGGCGCCACTATCTATTCAGTGAAAAATGCCATGTCTATTTCGATCATAAAAGCCTAAAGTACTTAATGACTCAGAAGGATCTGAATCTGAGAAAACGACGATGGTTAGAATTATTAAAAGACTACGAGCTTGGGATTGATTATCACGGGAAAAGCTAATGTGGTTCTTGATGCCCTAAGCGAAAAATCATCATTTTACTTTACGTGCAATGAACGCAGATATAGCTATGACTGATGATGGTGCGATTATTGCAGAATTGAAAGCGAGACCGTTATTTGTTCAACAGATTTGTGAAGCTCAAAAGGTTGATAATGACTTGATAGCAAAAAGGAATCAACGTGGTTCGAATCATCGACTCGAGAATTTCAGATTGATCTTTGAGGATGCTTCTTTGTTCGAGAAACCGAATATGTGTACCAAAGGATCCTGAGTTGATTCAGATGATTTGTAATGAAGTTCATAATAGTAGATTGACTATTCACCCGGGTAGCATGAAGATGTATAACGATTTGAGACAGCATTACTGGTGGCATGGTATGAAAAGAGATATTTCAGACTTCGTGTCAAAATGTTTGATATGTCAACAAGTAAAACCCGAACATCAGGTGCCATCTGGATTACTTCAGCCGATCATGATACCCGAATAGAAATGGGATCGAGTCACGATAGATTTCGTATCTGGGTTACCGTTGACACCGAGCCAGAAAGATGCAATTTGGGTTATTGTTGATAGATTAACGAAGTCGACTCACTTTATTCCGGTCCGTACAGATTACTCGCTGGATAAGATAGCTGAATTTTACATTTCTGAAATTGTACGATTACACGGAGTACCTATTTCTATTGTTTCGGATAGAGATTCGAGGTTTACATTGCGGTTTTGGAAGAAACTGCAAGATGCATTAGGTACTAAATTGCATTTTAGCACCGCTTTCCACCCTCAAACGAATGGTCAATCTGAAAGAATTATTCAAATACTTGAGGATATGTTGAGATGTTGTATTCTCGAGTTCGAGGGTACGTGGGAACAATACTTGCCTTTGATTGAATTTGCATACAATAATATCTTTCAATCGAGTATCAAAATGGCACCTTACGAGGCTTTGTACGGTCGTAAATGTCGTACACCTTTGTATTGGACCGAGCTAAGTGAAAGCAAGATACACGGGGTTGATCTAATCAAAGAGACTGAACAGAAAGTAAAAGTGATCCACAAAAGTTTGAAAGCAGCGTCAGACCGTCATAAATCCTATGCAGATTTGAAACGTAAAGATATAGAGTTTCAGATTAGTGACCGAGTATTTTTTAAAGTCTCGCCGTGGAAGAAAATACTTAGATTTGGTCGCAAGAGAAAGCTGAGTCCGAGATTTATTGGGCCGTACAGGATTATTGAGCGTATCGGGCCGGTTGCGTACAGGTTGATGTTGCCACCTGGGTTAGAAAAGATCCACAATGTTTTCCTTGTTTCGATGCTTCGACGATATATATCCGATCCTTCTCATGTGATTAGTCCGTCAGAGATTGTGATTCAGTCTGATTTGACCTATGAGGAAGAACCGATTCGTATTTTGGCTCGCGAAGTGAAAGAGTTGCGTAATAAGAAAATCTCGTTGGTGAAAGTACTATGGCATAAGCACGGGGTCGAGGAAGCAACTTGGGAGCTTGAGGATTCAATGAAAGAACGTTATCCTAACCTATTCACCGGTAAGATTTTCGGGGACGAAAATCCCTAAGGGGGGAGAGTTGTAACAACCCGATTTTTTTACCCTAATCAGAATGGTGGTTTTGGGACCACGAATTCGAGTCAGAAAAATATTTTAATATTACTTTCTATGTTTATTATGTGTGAATTGGTGTATGTGAAATTTTCGTATTAAACTTTAATCGTTTTGGTGCTTAATTGTGAAAAAGGGTTTAATCGCATAAAAAGAAAACTTGGTGGTTAAATGTGTGTAAGTACCAAATTGATGATGGTTTTATAAATTAAAGTATTGATAGGATAATTTAGCCATAATTGAACATAGTGGCCGGCCAAAATTTGCATGAAATAGTGAATTGAAATTTTTTTTATTATATTTTATGTTATAATGATATAATTTAATATATGATAATATATTAAATTGAATAAAAGATGAAAAGTGCTCATCTTTCTTCTCAAGTGACCGAAACTAAGAGAAAGAAGAGAAAGTTTAAGCTTTGCAACTTTTGGCCCTTATATGCTTGATTAAGATCAAGAACAAAAAGGATCGGGATTAGATCGGGGAAAGGAGAAGTTAATCGAATAGTCGGAAAACTTAGTCCGTCAATACTCGAGGTAAGTTTTTAAGCAATTGAATTGAATTAAATTTTTCTATAATGATGCATATGTATTTAACGGTGGTAAATTTGTACAATATTGATATTACCGAATGGAATATTAGTTGGGAGATGATTAGAGTTGAATGTAATGTAAACATATATGTTAATGGTATAACTATATGTGTTATTGAATTGAGAAATAGATATAGTCGAATGTGATGCATGCTTATATAAAAATGACTTAGCCGAATGTAATGTTGATTTGAAGATGAAATAAGTTAAATTGTATATATGCAATTGAGATGTAAGTTCATGTATATATATAAATGAGAAGTAAGTTCGGGAAATGCAAGAATGTATGGAATTTAAATACCGAGCACTAAGTGTGCGAAATCGGTCAATGGGCACTAAGTGTGCGAAATTAAATACCGAGCACTAAGTGTGCGAAATCGGTCAATAGGCACTAAGTGTGCGAAATTAAATATCGAACACTAAGTGTGTGGAATCGGTTGTTTAGCACTAAATGTGCGAGAAGTTAAAGGTAACGGCACTAAGTGTGCGATACGTTACAAGAATTTGGCACTAAGTGTGCAAGGCATTAATATGACGACATTAAGCATGTGATATGTTAATAGTTTTTTGTATGGAGTGTGTAGGTTTGCCGATCTTTTAATTGTAATAGTTAACGAATGTACTAAACAGAATATAATGACCAGGTATGCGAAGATAAATCATCTTTTGGATGATAAGTAAGTTTAGTTGTTGAAATGATAATTCCGTATTATACATATTAATATGTGATTTATATGGATTTTGAAATGTGAGTATGAACTTCAGTAGTATATATATTTGTATTTGTTCTGAGGTGAGAAGAGGACTATAGATCTAGATGAATGTTATTATTAAATGTTGGGATATTCGGCATTAAGGTTTATGAAATGTGAAAGTTGTCTATTATAATGTTTGATATATTGTTTTATAATTGCTTATAACTTACTAAGCTGTTAAAGCTTACTTGGTTCTTGTTTGCTCTCGTGTTTTAGATTTACTTGGGTGATCGTTACGTGCTCGGGGATCATCGTTAAAGCTAAATCACACTATCATCTATATTTTGGTACCTTTTTGAGGTTAAACTTAAAGTTTATGGCATGTATAGGTTATGTTACTTTTTGAGTTATTCCGAATGGTGTGTACACAAATATATGCCATGCTAATATGGCTGAATTGCAGTGTTTTGGTCTTAAGTGAATTCGGCTATGATGTTAACTTAATATGAAACTATAATTTCTGATGTGTTTATGTTTGGTATTTGAATATGTGGCTTGATTGATCATTAAGTTAAATTATAGATATGAAATTTTGACCACGGTGTTTATATGATGCAGTAAATAATTTCATGATAGGTAAGAATGGCATTATAGGTTATGTATATTTTTGTTGAGCAATATGGTATATAAGTTGATATATTTAGTAATGACGATTGTATGTGATGATATGATGATCACTTGACATGAAATTGGTTGCTAAGTTGTGTGGGGGATTATGCTTAAATGTGCTTGTAGGATTGACCCTTGTGTGGGTGGCAAATTGGCCTTGTAAATGGCCTATTTTGTCACACGGATTGGCACACGAGTGTGCCTAGTGACCATGGGGCTAAGTTAGTAGTTGGCTAAGAGTATACGGCCTTGGCACACGGACGTGGCTGGTAGCCGTGTGGTTTCAACAGGATCGACCACGGCCAAAGTACAAGGGCGTGCTTGGTGGCCGTGGAGCCAAGTCAGAATTGACCCCGGCCAAGGTACACGGGCGTGCTTGGTGGCCGTGGAGTAAAGTCAGGTTCGAATATGGGGAAGACACACGGGGGTGTCTATCAGCCGTAGGAGGCACACGGTCTGCCGCCACGGGCGTGTAACCCCTGAAACTTTGAAAATTTTTAGATTTCTGAGAATTTTTGTATGTGTTCCGGTTTAGTCCCGACCCCTTTCTAACACGTGTTTAAGGTCTCGAAGACCTCCATAAGGGACTATATTACTTATGAATGAATATGTTTGATTGGTGTTTGACCTTGTGCCGTGAAATAGTAATGAAACGTTCTGATTGTTTGGTAATGCCTCTTAACTCTATTCCGGCGACGGTCTCGGGTTAGGGGTGTAACAGTCCGATTTATACCCTAGTCAGAATAGTGGTTTCGGGACCACAAATTCGAGTCTGTATAATATTTTAATATTATTTTCTGTGCCGTTGATATGTGACTAAGCATGTGTTAAATTTCCGTAAGTTAATTTGTCCGTCTGTGTGTTTAATTGACAAATAAGATGAAATTGCATTGAATGTGAAATTTTCTTGCTATTTGCTAAAGCACTAATGTGTTGTGGCTTTGTTAAGGTGGAGCCCTTATGTTGTTATTATGCCAACTTATAGTTAGTGGATGAATGAAATCCAATCATGCCCTTATTACATGTTTGTTTTATTTGTTTAATGAAAGGCTAAATATGTAAATGAATTATTATGTATGTTATATTGGATAAAACATAACAAAATTGCCATTTTTAGTTCATCTTTTGACCGAAATAAGAAAAAGAGAAAGCAAGGGTAGAGTTTTACATATTCGGCCATTTGAGAGCCAAATTAGAGGTATGTTTTCGGTTGGTTTTCGATAATTTCTATGTTTTTGTAATAGTTGTTTTGAGAGCTACAAAACCCATGTATTAATTTCATGAATTGATGATGTTTGTGTAAAATGCCATTGATGCTATGTTGAGCTTTGTGATGTTTTGGGGTGTTAAATGATAGATATGTATTTGATGAATATACTTTGTTCTTGAATTTTGGATGAATTTAGTTAATTAGGGCTAAATAAAGAAAATATTATTTTGGAGGACTAAATTGTCAATTTGATGAAAAGTATGGGCTTGTATGAAGTATATATATATTCGGCTAAGCTTGGTTGTGTATTGATTTTGTGAAATTGATGTTTTGAGAAAAATAGACTAAATTGATAAATTATGCAAATATGAGGGCTAATTTGCAAATTGCCCAAAATAAGTATTTTTGGGTTGAGTTGAATGTGTTATTAAATAAAAGGGTTAAATTCTGAATATGTTCAGATCAAGAGCCGAGGAAAATAAACTTAGATCGCGGGAAAGCGAAAATAACCGAGTAGCCGTATCCATTCTGATAAACCGAATCCGAGGTAAGTCATATTGCAAATAAATGTTATTGTATTGAATTGAGTTTATTTCCATGACTATAAATGATAATGAATGCTTATGAGATGCTATGTATATGAATTTTGGGATAAGGTTGATATAGTGATAAGTCTGAGAAATCCTGCATTTAATTTAGGAATACAAAGGTATCTATTACGTGTTATCGAGTAAGACCACATGCTGGGACAAAGATGGCATCAATATCGAATACGAGCAAGACCACATGCGGGATAGTGGTATCAATATTTGAATACGAGTAAGACCCTGTTTGGGATAGTGGCATCAATATCTGAATACGAGTAAGACTCTGTCTAGGACAGTGGCATCAATATCTGAATACGAGTAAAACCCTGTCCGGGACAGTGGCATCGATATCTGAATACGAGTAAGACCCTGTTTGGGATAGTTGCATCGATATCTGATTACGAGTAAGACCCTGTATGGAACAGTGGCATCCATATTTGAATACGAGTAAGACCACTCGGGACGATGGCATCCATATCACGAATACGAGTAAGACCGCATGCGGGACAAATGGCATCGATATCTCGAATACGAGTAAGACCACGTCTCAGGGCGGTGGCATCGATATCTCGAATACGAGTAAGACCTTATGCGGGACAAGTGGCATCGATATTTGATTACGAGTAAGACCTTATGCAGGGCGGTGGCATCAATATCTCGAATACGAGTAAGACACATGCGAGCGGTGGCATCAATATCTCGAATACGAGTAAGACCACATGCGGGACGGTGGCATCAATATCTGAATACGAGTAAGACCCTGTCTGGGATAGTAGCTTCAATATTTGATTACTTTTAAGACCACGTCTGGGACGTTGGTATTGTATTATTATTCCGGGTACTCTACCTATTCTATTAGATTACAAACTGTTCAATTGTCAATTTCGAGAAGCAAGGAATATGTAAATTGTATATTTGTTTCAGGTTGTTTGATAAGTACACTATGTGTGTATAAGAAGGTAAGTAAGTCCTTAAACTTACCTAGATGAATTATGTATTTGAATATGGGAATAAAAGTGTGTTATATGGGTAGAAAAGCTATGATCTAATAAAGTGTGTACTAATATACAGGTTTGAAGAATGAAAGGCCTAAGTGAATGTACTAAGAAGAATTATGATGGTGAAATTGAGCCATTAGTGAATTTAGATTGATTATATGTTTTGAGTGTTTATATGCTAAGTTTATTGGTATTATGACTTACTAAGCTTTTGGAAAGCTTACTTTGTGTGCGTTTTCTCTGTTTTATAGGTCGTAATAGCTACTGAAGGCTCGGGACTATTGTGGATCGTCATCACCCTATTAAACTTATTTTGGTACACTTTGAAAATGTATATAACTAGATATGGCATGTATAGGCTAGTACTTGGTATGAGTTGTTATGTGAACTTAGTCATGTGATTTGGCTAGTTATGTTTTGGTAATATGATTGAATGAATGTGGTATGTGAAGTTTGTTTTGGTATGATTAGTTGATATATGAATGGTTATGATATAGTAAGTATATAGATGAATGGTGCTTGGGCATATTTGAGTTTTAGTCATGCAAATTGGTATGTTTGGAATTGGTTTAGAATACATAGATTGAATGGATATTTTGTATGTTTTCGGTTGCCATATATGTATGAGATGAATGGGTAATTGTTGCTTATAGGTGAGACCCAAATGGGTGGCATATTGGCCTTGAAAATGGCCTATAATGTCACACGGCCTGGGCACACGGGCGTGCCTGGTGACCATGGGGTAAAAGGCAGTAGCTAGCTTAATGTCGCATGGTTGTGGCACATGGACTTGCCTGCTGCCTAGTAGCCGTGTGGTTTTTGGCAGGATTGACCACGGTCATGGCACATGGGCGTGCTTGGTGGCCGTGGAGCATAAGTCAGATTCGACCACGGCCAAGGCACACGGGCGTGCTTGGTGGCCGTGGATGTGAAGTCAGATTTGACCACGGGGAGGACACACGAGGGTGTCTAGCAGCCGTGGAGGGCACACGGTTTCCTCCCACGGACGTGTATCCCCTGTACTTTAGAAAAGTTTTAATTTTCCATAAAATTTTGTAAGTGTTTCGATTTAGTCCCGACTCGGTTTATGAGCATGTTTAAAGTCTCGATGACCGTATTAAGGGACACTATGCTTGAGAATGATGATTGTTTGTATGAATTTCTGTAGATTATTTTTGATCTGTCCGGTAACACCTTTAACCCTAATCCGGCGTCGGATACGGGTTAGGGGTGTTACATTTGGTTGGAATCAGAGCTACGATTTAGTCGATTCTCGGACTAACATAGTTTGTCAGAGTCTAGCTATACATACCATATATCTGAATTGTGATAGTGTGATGAATCTTGACGTATAAATATGATTTCTGTATAGTAATGGATCCCGAAAGAGCCGTAGCTGATGACGTAGAAAGTAATGCGCCTGCTCTCGCGCAAGGGACAGCGCCCTCAGATCTGAGATCGGTTACGAGCGGTCAAGAGGGAGAAGCTAAACAAGCTTTCTTCTAGATGATGAGTGAGTGGTTCACTCAATTTGTGAAGAATAACCCGACTGTTTCACAACCCCCGCCCCCAGTTAATCTCCCTCAGACATCTGCTATGCTTTCGACTATGAACCTGAATCTGATGAACATGCCTCTGGTTGACGAAATTCGTAGGTATGAGGTCGAAGAGTTCGGGGCTACTAATGATGATAATACCGAGAAAGTCGATTCTGAAGCTTGTAATGAAAGAAAAAGATCAATGAGTGATTTTTCTCAACCTTTAACGAAGAAATATAGTGATGCAAACAATAGATCAAATGCTTCATTTGGACATGCTAGTAGAGATCGTGTGAGACCAAATGTTGGCCTGAGAACTCAAGCTCCAATTGAATCAAATGATGGAAGTACTAAAAGCAACAAACCTAAGTGCAGACAGTGTGGAAGACGACATGTGGGAAAATGTTGGGGCAAGTATAACAATAGAGTTTGTTATAAATGTGGATCACGAAATCACTTCATTCGAGATTGCCCAAAGATGGCGAGTGTTGGAAATGTCAGATCCGAGCTACTTAAGTGTAAGCGTTGTGGTAAAAGACATCCGGGGAATTGTAGATTGAATAATCAAGCTTGCTTTAGATGTGAATCGTTAGATCATTTTATTCGAGACTGCCCAGAGCCTGTTGAGCAAGAGACTACCCAGAATCTGAGATCAGATAACGCCCTAGAGAGATAGACCTTCTTGAAATACAAGAAATGTCAGTAGTAGTCAGAGGTCTACGAGGGATACTGTTGTAAAATTTGAATTTAGAGAGCCAACTAGAGCGTATGCTATTCGAGCTTGTGAGGAAGCTTCATCTTCAGATATTATTACGGGTACGTTTACTCTTTATGACACTTTTGTGATTGCATTAATAGACTCTGGCTCTACTCATTCGTATATATATGTATATGAATCTAGTAATCAGTAAGACTTCGCCTGTAGAGTCCATTGAAATTGTTGTAAAAATATCGAAACCTTAAGTAAAAGTGTTTTAGTTGACAAAATATGCAAGAACTGTCCATTAATGTTTCGAGATATCTGTTTTCCTGCTGATTTGATGCTATTTTCATTTGATGAGTTTGATATTATTCTGGGTATGGACTGGTTGACATTGCATGATGCGGTTGTAAATTGTAAAAGAAAGACTGTTGATTTGAGACATTCGAATAATAAAATTGTACGGGTTGAGTCTAATGATTTAAATGGATTGTCTGTCATGATATCGGTATTGAAAGCCCGGAGTTATATAAAAAAGGGTTATGAGGCATATTTTGCTTATGTGATTGATTCGAAGATGTCTGAAAAGAAAGTTGAACCAGTACCTGTTGTATGTGAATATTTTGATGTGTTCCCTGAAGAATTACCGGGTTTACCTCCGATTCGTGAAGTTGAGTTCGGTATTGAGTTGCTACCTGGTACTACACCTATTTCGATAGCTCCGTATAGAATGGCACCAACAGAGTTGAAAGAGTTAAAGTCACAGTTACAAGAATTGACTGATAGAGGGTTTAGCGGGTTATTACCGCAGATTTGTAAAAGGCTTTTCGACAATAGCTACTCCGTTGACTAGATTACTTCAGAAAGATGTTAGATTTGAATGGTCTGATAAATTTCAGAGAAGTTTCGATCAGTTGAAAACTCTTTTAACAGAAGCTCCAGTGTTAGTACAGCCAGAATCGGGTAAAGAATTTGTTGTATATAGTGATGCTTCGTTAAATGGTTTGGGTTGTGTTTTGATGCATGAAGGCAAAGTTGTAACTTATGCCTCGAGACAATTGAAGCCTCATGAAAAGAATTATCCGACGCACGACCTTGAGTTAGCTGCGATTGTGTTTGCACTTAAGATTTGGCATCATTATATGTACGGTGAGAAATGTCACGTGTTTTCAGATCATAAAAGTTTGAAATATCTGATGACTCAGAAAGATTTGAACCTGCGTCAAAGAAGATGGTTTCTCGAAGACATGTTGAGATGTTGCATTCTTGAATTTAATGGTTCGTGGGAACAGTATTTGTCGTTGATTGAATTTGCGTATAATAATAGTTTTCAGTCAAGCATTAAAATGGCACCTTATGAAGCTTTATACGGACGTAAATGTTGTACACCTCTGTATTGGACCGAACTCAGTAAGAATAAGTTACACGGGGTTGATTTGATAAAAGATTCAGAACAGAAAGTGAAACTGATCCGAGATTGTTTGAAAGCAGCATCTGATCGACAGAAGTCTTATGAGGACTTGAAACGTAAAGATATAGAATTTGAGATCGGCGACAAAGTATTTCTGAAAGTGTCTCCGTGGAAGAAAGTGCTTCGATTCGGACGGAAAGGCAAATTAAGTTCGAGATTCATCAGACCGTATGAGATCATTGAGCGTGTCGGGCCTGTTGCATATAGATTAAGGTTGCCATCTGAATTAGAAAAGATTCACAATGTATTTCATGTTTCAATGCTCCGTAAATATCGATCCGTATTCTTGCTTGTGAAGTGAAAGAGCTAAGAAATAAGAAGATTCCATTAGTGAAAGTGTTGTGGAATCGACACGAAATTGAAGAGGCAACGTGGGAGCCCGAAGATTCAATGAGACAACAATATCCGACTCTGTTTAACGGTAAGATTTTCGGGGACGAAAATCCCTAAGGGGGAGAATTATAATGATCGATTTATACCTAGTCGTAAGCGGTGGTTTGGAACCACAAATCCGAGTCTGTATAATATTTTAATATTAATTTCTATGCCGTTGATATGTGACTAAGCATGTGTTAAATTTTCGTAAGTTAATTTGTCCGTCTGTGTGTTTAATTGACAAATAGGATGAAATTGCATTGAATGTGAAATTTGCTTGCTATTTGCTAAAGTACTAATGTGTTGTGGCTTTGTTAAGGTGGAGTCCTTATGTTGTTATTATGCCAACTTATAGTTAGTGGATGAATGAAAGACAATCATGCCCTTATTACATGTTTGTTTTATTTGCTTAATGAAAGGCTAAATATGTAAATGAATTATTATGTATGTTATATTGGATAAAACATAACAAAATGGCCATTTTTAGTTCATCTTTTGACCGAAATAAGAAAAAGAGAAAGCAAGGGTTGAGTTTTACATATTCGGCCATTTGAGAGCCAAATTAGAGGTATGTTTTCGGTTGGTTTTCGATAATTTCTACGTTTTTGTAATAGTTGTTTTGAGAGCTACAAAACCCATGTATTAATTTCATGAATTGATGATGTTTGTGTAAAATGCCATTGATGCTATGTTGAGCTTTGTGATGTTTTGTGGTGTTAAATGATAGATATGTATTTGATGAACATACTTTGTTCTTGAATTTTGGATGAATTTAGTTAATTAGGGCTAAATTAAGAAAATATTATTTTGGAGGACTAAATTGTCAATTTGATGAAAAGTATGGGCTTGTAAGAAGTATATATATATTCGGCTAAGCTTGGTTGTGTATTGATTTTGTGAATTTGATGTTTTGAAAAAATGGACTAAATTGATAAATTATGCAAATATGAGGGCTAATTTACAAATTTCCCGAAATAAGTATTTTTGGGTTGAATTGAATGTGTTATTAAATAAAAGGGTTAAATTCTGAATATGTTTAGATCAAGAGCCGAGGAAAACGAACTTAGATCGCGGGAAAGCGAAAATAACCGAGTAGCCGTATCCATTCTGATAAACCGAATCCGAGGTAAGTCATATTGCAAATAAATGTTATTATATTGAATTGAGTTTATTTCCATGACTATAAATGATAATGAATGCTTATAAGATGCTATGTATATGAATTTTGGGATAAGGTCGATATAGTGATAAGTCTGAGAAATCCCGTACAAATTTAGGAATACAAAGGTATCTATTCTGTGTTATCGAGTAAGACCCTGTCTAGGACAGTGGCATCAATATCTGAATACGAGTAAGACCCTGTCTGGGACAGTGGCACCAATATCTGAATACGAGTAAGACCCTGTCTGGGACAGTGGCATCGATATCTGAATACGAGTAAGACCCTGTTTGGGACAGTGACATCGATATTTGAATATGAGTAAGACCCTGTCTGGGATAGTGGCATCGATATCTGATTACAAGTAAGACCCTGTTTAGGACAGTGGCATCAATATCTGAATACGAGTAAGACCATGCGGGACAAAGTGGCATCAATATTCGAATACGAGTAAGACTGCATGCGGGCGAAGTGGCATCGATATTTAAATACGAGTAAGACCCTGTCTGGGATAGTGGCATCGATATCTGAATACGAGTAATACCCTGTCTAGGACAGTGGCATCGATATCTAATTACGAGTAAGACCCTGTCTGGGACAGTGGCATCGATATATGAATACGAGTAAGACATTGTCTGGGACAGTAGCATCAATATCTGAATACGAGTAAGACCCTGTTTGGGACAGTAGCTTCAATATTTGATTACTTTTAAGACCACGTCTAGGACGTTGGCATTGTATTATTATTCCGGGCACTCTACCTATTCTATTAGATTACAAACGGTTCAATGGTCAAGTTCGAGAAGCAAGGAATATGTAAATTGTATATTTGTTTCAGGTATGTTTGATAAGTACACTATGTGTGTATAAGAAGGTAAGTAATTCCTTAAACTTACCTAGATGAATTATGTATTTGAATATGGGAATAAAAGTGTGTTATATGGGTAGAAAAGCTATGATCTAATAAAGTGTGTACTAATATACAGGTTTGAAGAATGAATGGCCTAAGTGAATGTACTAAGAAGAATTATGATGGTGAAATTGAGCCATTAGTGAATTTAGATTGATTATATGTTTTGAGTGTTTATATGCTAAGTTTATTAGTATTATGACTTACTAAGCTTTTGGAAAGCTTACTTTGTGTGCGTTTTCTCTATTTTATAGGTCGTAATAGCTACTGAAGGCTCGGGACCGTTGTAGATTGTCATCACACTATTAAACTTATTTTGGTACACTTTGAAAATGTATATAACTAGATATGGCATGTATAGGCTAGTACTTGGTATGAGTTGTTATGTAAACTTAGTCGTGTGATTTGGCTAGTTATGTTTTGGTAATATGCTTGAATGAATGTGGTATGTGAAGTTTGTTTTGGTATGATTAGTTGATATATGACTGGTTATGATATGGTAAGTATATAGATGAATGGTGCTTGGGCATATTTGAGTTTTAGTCATGCAAATTGGTATGTTTGGAATTGGTTTAGAATGCATAGATTGAATGGATATTTTGTATCTTTCCGGTTGCCATATATGTATAATATGAATGGGTAATTTTTGCTTATAGGTGAGACCCAAATGGGTGGCATATTGGCCTTGAAAATGGCCTATAATGTCACACGGCCTGGGCACACGGGCGTGCCTGGTGACCGTGGGGTAAAAGTTAGTAGCTAGCTTAATGTCGCACAGTTGTGGCACACGGACGTGCCTGCTGCCTAGTAGCCGTGTGGTTTTTGGTAGGATCGACCACGGTCATGGCACACGGGCGTGCTTGGTGGCCGTGGAGGATAAGTCAGATTCGACCATGGCCAAGGCACATGGGCGTGCTTGGTGGCCGTGGATGTGAAGTCAGATTTGACCACGGGGAGGACACACGAGGGTGTGTAGCAGCCGTGGAGGGCACACGGTTTCCTCCCACGGGCGTGTATCCCCTGTACTTTAGAAAAGTTTTAATTTAAAATGAAATTTTGTAAGTGTTTCGATTTAGTCCCGACTCAGTTTATAAGCATGTTTAAAGTCTCGATGACCGTATTAAGGGACACTATGCTTGAGAATGATGATTGTTTGTATGAATTTCTATAGATTGTTTCCGATCTGTTCGGTAACACCTTTAACCCTAATCCGACATCGGATACGGGTTAGGGGTGTTACAATGGGTGTTACACGTTGATTCTGGATTCAATTCCATTAGAACAACTTTTCTAGAAAACAAATTTCTTTACATAAAACAGATTACATATACGGCCTTGCCCTAATGCTCGAAGCCTTAACCTTCCATAGAAGCTAGGTTAACTCTTAACCTTAATATGATTCTGATTCACTTCAAACTTAGCACGTCAGCTTGAACTGCTATGGTTTGCCAATGATTGGCCACCTCTTGTATTTGAGCAACTAATTGTTTCAATGGAGAGTAGTTCTCAGAGAATACTTGATAAGAAACCCTTTTCACCCTTCAAAAGCGGCTATGAAACCAAGCTAACAAGAGCTGCGCACATCTAATGAATCTTCCTTCACCCGCTCTTCGGCATGCATTCAAAGATCAAAATGTTTCGGCCAAAATTACAAGGACGGGCGTGACCCTCTTGTCAAGTCTATTGAACAAGTCTGAAACTGCCTTGTCCACGTGCCCCAGTGCTTTAGGGAAAACATCTAGCCTGATGCTCAAAGCGAAGACATTGACCCTTTTCTTCATATCTGGGTGTGCTGAGATCAAATCTCGCGAATTTTCCAATGTATGTCTCTACTAGCTCTTTTTTGCTTGATCTGGACTGCGACCTATTGCTCACTCATCCCCGTGATGCTTGTTAGCTTCTTTAAGGAAATCGAGACGTTAACGGCTCTCGAATAATCTTTGTTGGCTTGAATCCTTGGGTAAGGAAGTAAAATCGCATACTCCTCTGTCAGACCATCACCCTTCTTTCGTCGTGTTTACTCGGACCATATTCGGAAGGTCGCATTATCCTTCACTTTATCAAGAAATCCATTTTCCTATGACAAACTCTCTATTTAGCAACCGAACGTAAATCAACACCTCTTTTCTATGATGAAATGCAATGCAATCATAATCAGAATAAAATAAAATATGTTAGTACAAAGCAAAATCAAGCAAGAAAGAAATAAATAGAGCACCTATTCGGGTGACCTCTAGGGGTTTGGTGTGGTTCTACCTAGGGTAAGCTCTTAGGGCTCACTATATGGGTTAGTTCTAAAGGAAGGGTACCTAAACCAGCAGATTCATCAATCCTCACCCATTATAGGCTCATATGGATCAAGTTCGGTTCAGGGGAATACATTTCCCTATGGCCATGCGGAGATGAAAATCTCACGAAGACATAGGTACGGATGTATCCCGGAAGTAATCCCCTAGCCCATGCGGAGGTGAAAACCTCACGAAGGCATAGTTTCTTACTCCCACTTAAAAGGTGTAACCACAACGGTCATGCAGTGCAATGCCAAAGTATTTTATTAGACTCAACATTATTGCAATAATAGCACCAACAAATGCATCAAAAGGAACATGACTTTTCAAAACAATTTTCCAAATTTTCAATCAAAAGGACATAAATTAATCAATCTATGGCCTAACTCTCAACCATGTCCCCAGCGGAGCCGCCATGCTGTCGAAACCATTTTTGTTTTGTTTTGGAAAACGAGGATCGACTTAAAAATGAAACACGGAGTTGCCACCAATCATTTTTATTTAGGTGTGATCGGATCACCTATAAAACGATTTATTTTATTAAAATATTGATTTTGGTCTACGAAATTCAAAAGAACGGGTTCGGAAGTCGGTTATGTGCGAGGAAGGATTAACACCCTCGCAACGCCCTAAAATTGGTACCAAATTGATTAATTGATGTCCCAGTGTAGAAAATTTTAAAAAAATTAAATTATGATTTCTTTTAAAACATTTGAATATACTCGAGCTGAATATTAAGATTTTCTTGTTCCGAAGGAATAAAATATCACATCCAGCACGTTAGAATATGACAATTTAAATCCTCGAATTCAAGATCATCTTATAATTCCCAAAACTCATGCATTGGAATTTTAAAAGGGTATTTGATTATTTGGTCAAACGGTAAATTGATACCCAACACGTTAGGGCATGATTTATCGAATATCTAAATACGAAAAATTGCCTTGTTTTTAATTTAAGAAAACATGGAAAAAATTTCGAAGGGATATTTAATTATTTGGTCAAACGGAAAATCGAAACCCAGCACGTTAGGGCACGATTTCTCAAATTTCCAAATACTAAATATTACCTTGTTTTGAGAAGTTTTTAAATAAGCAATTATGAAATCAAATCCCAAAATGCATTTATTTAATTTGTTCGGGATAAAAATGAAGCATCTATTAAAAGCTTAAAATAAAATAAATCAAAAAATAAAAAGAATAAAAATAATAAAATGATAAATAATAAAACAAAAAAGTAAATTAATTTTTGAAAAATGAGTAAATGAACGTTTAAAAATAATAATAATGTTAATAGTAAAATAAAGTACTAATAATAATAGAAACATTAGGTAATAATAATAATAATGCAGTAATAATAAATAGTAATAATAATAAACAAATAATAGTGAAAATACAAAAATAAAATAAACTAAAATAAAATAAAAGTAAAAATAGATAAATAATAGTAATAATAATAATAGAAGCATAATTAAAATAAAGAAAGAAAATAAATTAAAAAAACAATACATGAGGATAAAAAATAAAATAAGCGAATAAATAAAATGAACAATGCGAATAGTAAAATAATTAAATAAACAAAATGAATAAAGTAAAAGAATAATAAATAATCAAGCAATTAACTAAATGCATGAACGAATAAAAAATTTAAAATAAAAGGACTTAATTGGCATTAAAAGAAAATTAAAAGGTATAAATCATAAAAAAAAACAAAAAAAAACTAATAGGGACTAATATGTAACGCGCTGAAACTAGCAAGGACTGCATGGGAAAATATTCCTGGTCCTTGTACGTTGCGTTTCAGCTAGCATGGCCATGGATTAAATTAACAAGTAAAATAAAATTAAGGGGGGAAATTTAAAACAAGATTTAGGACCAAACTGAAAAGCGCGTAAAGGAGAGAGGACTAAATGAGTAATCATCCCTGTCCTTCGAAACGCGCGGCATTAGCAAGGACTAAATTGAGATCGGAATAAAATCTGCGGGACAAATTTAAAAGAAATAAAAAAACTGATTGAAGTAGAATAAAAATGCGGAAGGGCCAAACTGGCAATAATACAGTTAAAAAAACACGCGGATCCTCTTTCAGGGCGGGTCGGATTTTGGGTTGGTCCCCTAAACAACGTCTTTTTTGGGGGTTTTCAGCACTCACCGAAACGGCGCCGTTTTGCAATAGTATATAAGCCACCCTTTTGCCCCCAAAAAATCATTTATCCGTTTTTTTTTTTTAAAAACTCACTCTCTCTCATTTTCTCTCCGAAATGGCCTTAGGCCAGTCCCCAATTCCGGTCATCCGCCATCATGGCCACCACCGGCCACGGCGACGGTGTTGGGCCAGACACTGGTGGTGAAAATCGCCCAAAACGCCCTTTTCATTCCTTTTTTTTCGTATAAAGACGATTTTAAAGCCCAAAAGTTTCAAAAAGGAAAGAATAAACGAAATAAAAAGAAAATCCGAGAAGAGAAGGCCTTTTCGGCTCTCCACCGTTCGCCGTCGCGGCCTCCGGCCAAATCCAAGCGGATTCTACAGTCTTGTGAGCCGACGATGGCTTTGGTGACTCCCCAGACACAACAAAAAGGTAAGAAAAATTACTCCTTTTTCGTATTTTTTATTTATTCTTTTAAAATACGAATAAAAGGTAAAAAAAATAAATGAACAACCTTTCGGTTTTTGTTTCCAGATCTCTGTTTTTTTGTATTTGATAATCCCTTTTTCATTTCAAAATCGTCCCCCTCATACAAATATTTTGGATGGCTTTATAGCCAAAGAAAATTACAAAAATACTAATTTTGCTACTGTTGCTGTTGATTTGCTCTGTTACTGCTTCTTTTGCTTCGTTTTGCAGGTCCTGAAGGAGTCAACGATGCCAGCAAGCCATTTTGGTGCAACATCAGCGGAGGAACCGCCCCTCGGGCTATGTGCGCGCCGACACCACGTGGGGAGCGGCGCTAGGGTTTTTGACCCTCATTCTGCTGAAATTCGGTTTAGATTTTGGGCCATTTTGGGTCCGTTTTAGTTGGCTAGTGACTTGGGTTGTAATTTGGACTTATTGGACTAATATTTTTTTATTTTTTTGTTGTTGGTTTGGGTAAATTTGGGCCTGTACACCGATGTGAACAACAAGGAACCTCATCTGAATTGTATGTGGGACATGGGTTGGAACAGCACGATGTTTGCATTTCTTGAGAAAGATGATGTTGTAAGGGATGCGAAGAAGTATATGCTTAATGGACTCTTAGATGAGATGACCAAAGATCTTTTCACAGGCGTAAGTGTTTCAGTTTAACTGTAATATTCTCCCAGAAAATCCAAATTATTTAAGCAAATTGGTTTAACATTTCTGTTTGTATCTGCGATAAACCTTCTACGTCTCCATAGCTTCTTTTTTCCACTTAGGTACCTAAATATTGTGATTATTATTTCCACTTAGGTACCTAAAAATTATTTAGTAGTCATATAACTAAAAAAATATATATATATTGTAATGAACTTAAATTTAACAAAATAATTTTAACAATGTTAACAAATTGAATTAAATTTTGAAATAAATATTAACAATGTTAACAATGTTAACAACTCTTATACTTTTAACAACTCTTAAATTTAACAAAATAATTTTAACAATGTTAACAATGTTAACAACTCTTATATTTTTTTTAAAATAAATATTAATTATAATCGTTAAACATAAATAAATACAAAAAAATTAAATACGAAATTTGGAATCCAAAACCTCAAACCTCAAAATCATAATCCAAAACCCAAAAATCTAAACTTAAAATCTAAAACCCGAAAAAGTAATAATTATACATTAATACTTAATTATGTTTAATAAAATTAATATCCTTTATTTTAACATCATTCAATTTTTTTTTAATTTACACAAATGATAATGTGCCATTTTATTATTAATTGACGATAGAAAAGTATCAATAATCGTCTTAAAAGATTTAAATATATAAAGAAATTAATTTAGAATTCGAAAACAAAATGATTAAATAATAAATCAAATTCGAACCGGTTTTGGAAACTTGGTGTTACTTAAGGTTGAAAAAGATTGGGCGTTGGTGGATTAATGTATTTGGTACCTAAAATCACTTTAATCGACGTAGGGTCATCTTTCTGCTTTACATGCTCAAATTGTTTGGAAGTAGAAAACTTAATTTCGAAGGTTTAAATCACTTTAATATATGTGACCCAACTAGCAATCATGCTACTCCTCCTTTCTTAAAGTGGCTTCACCTTTATTGCTTTTTGTCCATGACTATCACAATCTGTATTCTATAACTACGTGAGAAGCTCTTCCTTTCTTGGGTTTTGTTTGAATATGCTTTTACTTTCTTAGTTATTTTCAAAGCTCCTCTTTTCTTTAGTGTGTTTGAATTGTCTTGTTGTTTCTTAATGGGTAAGGAAAAAAGAACCATGAAAATGCTCAAAACCACATATCCCTTGTGCGCCCTTTATTTTGCATCCCACTCAATCTTTCCTTTGCCCTTTTTCAACTGTTTTCACTATAAGTATTTTACAATATACCAAAATATGTTCCTCATTCTGAGTTTCAACATTTGAATCTTTGATCCAAATCCGTAATATTTTGTCCAATTTATGGATAATTTCTTTTTTAAAACAAAAGAACGGAAAGTCAACATCCATGCAGTTCCCGTATTTATGTTTGTCTGTTCCACTTTAATAATTGAGAACTTTTTTCAGTTTGACATTTGAAAGACAATATGATATTAAAATGGATCAAAAATCCCATAATTGGATGAATTCAGAATTCAAACTTCAAATTATGCTTTAATCCGAGGTGGTGTTCAACCTTTAGGTATCATGTTATACGGCGTTATATTTTAGATACATATATTATATTCGTGATTTACTTGTAAGAATTTGGTAGCAATTTTATTCACTTTAATTTCGGTCTTCCGAACTGTAATCCCCGTTTACCAGGAAAAAAAAACACCAGAGAAAACTCGTATTATATAATTAAATCATGTAATGATTCATTTGGTTTAATAATTATGATTTGTTTTTTATTAGTCTTAATTCAATTTAATTTAATTTCAAATTAAATAATATTAAAATATTTTATTATTTTTAATAAAGTAAAACAAATCATTTAAATACATCAAATAGACCAAACCCAAGTTTAAAAGTTTTTTCATACTTGTTAAATTGTTTTTTTTTTAAATTACAATAACAGGGCAAAGCTCAAACAACAAACGCGACTAGCACAACTCAAACCCAAGTCATACTTGGGACGGTGAACACCTTTGACCATCAAACCATTACATGGAGTTCGTTAAATTATATTTTTAATCTTCTAGTATGCTTACATTTAAAATCTAAATAATACATTTCATTTTTAGTTAACTCAACTCGAGTAATTATTGATATGATTTTTTTTTTAAATCTTCCATCTATTTAGGCATGATAAATTGTAATAGATGAAAAACTTCCATCACACCATTTTAACTGGAGTAGTTAAAAACATCAACAATTTGAATTAATTAATTATAATATAAAAACAGAGGGATTAATATATGGTAAGTGCAAATATTTAATCCTACATTTAAACATAATAGAGTCATCATAATTTGACTTAAAACAATATATACTTATCACAATCATTTTTATTTTATTTTTGAAAATTATAATAAATTTAAATATTTTTAAGAATTTATAAATTATTTTATTTTTAATTGTAAATATAGATAAATAAATAAAAAACTAAATTTTATTATTATTATTATTTTGAAAATAAAATTCATTAATTCATTTCATCAATGGGGCCATACAATTCAAGGAAAAAAACAACAAACATCCGTAGTAAGCGTTGACGGGTAAGCTCCATCAATGACTTCAGCCTCAATATCAATAAAATATTTATGACACGTTGACAATTGACTCTATAACAACTCATGCACGACATGTTTGGAGTAATTACAAACATTTAATACAATAAGGAAATTAGCTTCAGATAGTTCAAAGTAGCGGGTAAAAATTGATAAAATAATCGAGCATCCTCCAAATTGGAGAGGACAACGACAATATCATCCTTAAAATTAATTGTAAAAACAAGACTACATGCGTAAACAAAACTAAAAAAATGTACTAAAATAGTAAACAAAAACTTTTAAAAGTGAAGACTTAATTGAACAGAAAAAACATATAGAACTTAATACAACATGGGTCCAAACCGACTCGTGAAATAATTTATTATTCCAATGTATTCTCAAAACAGAAATATATTAAGAAGTCAATGAAGAGCCACTCACTTTCCAAGAGAATTACTTGTGACTATTGGAGTTTCAGTGACGACAAACACAACTATTTGCAAACTGGAGAGAAAGCACATGGAGTAAATGAGAAAAAAAAGAGAGAGAGAGTTTATAGAATGGAGAAAAAGACTAACACCGCCATTAAACAAAAAAAAAAAAACAATTGGCTTGGAAGAAAAAAAAGTACATTTCAAATAAAATCTATTATTGCCTCATTACCTTCATAAACTACAAAATCGAACAAATAATAAATATTACAAAACCTTAAACAAATAAATTATAATACAAAAAAAATGTGTCACGTGACAGACTCCCTCCACCTAGGTGTCGCCTGACAAGTCTTCTCCACCCTTCCAATCTGTATTTTATCCGTATTTTGTCAAGTAATACTAGTGCTACATTATAAGTTGACACCACTAATAAAAAAAAAGATTTTTTTAAACTCTATTATAATCTCATGTACATACTATTCATGATAATAATTTTTTTTGTATTAATGGAATAAAAAAACTTTTTTTTTGGTATTAATGGAGTAAAAAAACCTAAAATCTAAACATTGGGCATTATTGGTCACAATGATGGAGGGCATTTATGGAGAACCATAAAGTTACCGAACTAAAGCAACTTTCGGTTCGGCCATTGAACAAGAGACACAAATACAAATCAATGTCCTAACTCCAAACCAAATGAACTTTGGGTTAGTTAAAGTTGAACAATATTTTAATCATTTCGAATTAGATGATCTTCATAGAAATATTTTTATGGGATAATTAAATAGTTTTAATTGATGTCTAATTGTCTGCACACCTACCTCCAACCGAATTAAAAACTTCATTCAAAGTGGGTTTGGATGGATAATTGGATGCGATGCGGTACATTTAGTTTATTTTTTATCTCATGCGACAGTATCGCTATAGTATCTAATCTCACCGTCATGGTTGTTTTTACACTAACCACAGGTAAACGTACCATCCGTCCAAACCCACCCTCAATCGCTTTAAATAAAATATTATACATATACAGGTAATTTCCTTATCGTACAAATATATAAGATAGAAAATACATATAATTTTTTTGTTGATTAATAAATTTAATATTTACTAATTCAATTGATTTACATTTGAATTTAATAATTTGCAATTTTTTTATAAAAAGTTAAAATATTTTTGAATAATAAAATTTATTCTAAATATAAAAGGCATTAAAGTAATTTCTCTAATCAAGTTGATGCGTGGTTGACTCGTAATATTAATTCAGTTAGGACTTAAATAATAGTATAAATATACAATTGATGGATCTAATAAAATATAAATATTAAAATTTATTAAAAGCAATAAAAACAGATTTGGTTAAGTAGTCGACCTAATATTTTATTAATACAATCGACATGGGTTGAAATTTCATCATGTGTATATATATATATTTGTTTTTAAATAATAAGACTAGAATACCCTCAAATAATATAATTTATTTTAAATATGAAAAGACATTAAAGTAATTTTCCTAATCAAATTGATACACAATTAACTCGTAACACCAACTCAATTAAAGACTTAAATAATGATATAGAACTATAAATATAAAAATATATAATTAATGAATGCAATAAAATATAAATATTAAAATATAATATAAGTAACAAAAACGTGTGATAAATATGATATTTTACTTATATATTCAAAATTCATCAAATACATCGTTAAAAAATGTATACTTATTTTTAGTTTCTTTTTAAAAACTAAAACATCCTCGTATAAATATTTTAAAATAATTGGAATCCAAAATATTCTAATATATGTAATATAAACATAGATTTCACCTTCAAAATTTTGTTACAAATTTACAATTATATAATTATAATATAAAATTATATTAAAATTTAGCACTTAACAAAAATTATAATCAATGAGTTTACTCATACGTGATACGTTTCCTACGTGATGTTCGCCACGTATACCAATTCAGAACTCATTTGATTGTAAAGAATTACACGTGGGCCCTTAAACACGTGATACTAATTTCGAAGTTTTTATCCTTTTCTTTCTCAAATCCCTTTCCCACCGAAAGTACTCTTTTACGATTATACCCTTCTTCCCTTCCCGTTGCTTGTTTATTTATCGCTGCGACACTTTCACGAATGAATGATATCAGACTTTGTAACGTGCAAAACTGAGAGATCATCCCTTCAGTTATGTCTGCGCTTCATTTTACTGTAACTTTCCTCCTTCTGACTCTGTTACTGGAAGTAAATAAAGCAAGTAAGTTTCTTCATTCCTTTCTTCCAGGGTTTAATCCAAGTATCTGAGATTGATTGTATGGTAAAATGTAGAATTAACCTTCTTTTTTCCTTTGGTTTTTTTCTTTTCAATATTTTAAAATATAACCTTTTTATCTTGTTTATGCAAACTTTTCTTTGAACATCTTATATGGAAAAAAACCAGTTCATTCCTTTGTTTTCGCTTCTAAGACATCGTTGAACAGTGGAAACAGTTCACTTTACTACATGTAAGGGGGAAATTTGTATTCCCGAGAGAAGTTTAACAGGATACGCCTTTATTTGCAGAATCCCAATCATTCATTGGCGTTAATTATGGACAAGTGGCCGACAATCTACCATCACCGGCAGCCACGGCAAAGCTTCTCCAATCTACTTCAATCCAAAAGGTCCGACTGTACGGGTCCGACGCCGCAATGATCAAGGCGCTAGCCAACACCGGAATTGGCATCGTCATCGGCACGGCCAACGGTGACATCCCTGCCTTGGCCTCCGACCCGAATTTTGCCAAAAACTGGGTGGATACAAACGTAGTTGCTTATTATCCAGCCAGTAAAATCATCCTGATTAACGTTGGCAACGAGGTCATCATGTCGGGTGATAACAATTTGATATCTCAGTTGTTGCCCGCCATGCAAAATGTCAAGAATGCCCTCGATGCGGCTTCGTTGGGGGATAAGGTGAAGGTCTCGACGGTGCATTCAATGACTCTGTTGAAACAGTCTGAGCCGCCATCTTCTGGGAGCTTCGACCCGGCTTATGGAGACATGTTGAAGGGAGTCTTAGCATTTAACAATGCTACCGGTTCACCTTTTCCCATTAACCCGTACCCTTTCTTCGCTTACCGGAGCGATCCAAGGCCTGAAACGCTGGCGTTCTGCTTGTTCCAACCCAATTCGGGGCGTTTGGATGGCAACACGAAAATCAATTACATGAACATGTTCGACGCTCAGGTAGTCCCATACTCTCATGCATGTAACATGAACATGTTTTATAATTCCTACTTAAAATGATTCTTTTCGTTTAATTTAATGGATTTTTTACTTATACACAGGTGGACGCTGTTCGTTCTGCATTGGATGCCATGGGGTTTAAGAACGTCGAAATCGTGGTTGCCGAGACAGGTTGGCCGTACAAAGGAGACAGCGATGAAGTAGGAGCAAGCATTGAGAACGCCAAGGCTTACAATGGAAACTTGATTGCGCACCTTCGGTCAATGGTGGGGACTCCATTGATGCCGGGGAAATCGGTCGACACATATTTATTTGCTCTCTACGATGAGAACTTGAAATCCGGACCAACTTCCGAAAGATCCTTCGGGCTTTACCAATCCGCCGATCTTACCATGACTTATGACGCTGGCCTCTCAAAGAGTAGCAGCCAGGCCCAGGTGAGAAAACCGCGACGACTATTACTCAACAGCTCTCGTCTTCATTGTGTTAATAATTGGCAGTGAATCTTATCTTTGTTTATTTTTCTCCCCAAGACTCCGGCCAGTCCCGCAACAGAGAAGACACCAGCGACGTCGTCAGCAGTGGCACCATCGCCGGAGCCAAAGAAAGCATCTTGGTGTGTTCCAAAGAAATATGTTACAGATGCCGAATTGCAGGCAAGTTTGGATTATGCTTGTGCACATGGCATAGACTGTAGTCCAATCCAACCGGGAGGGTCTTGTTTCGAGCCAAATACACTATCAGCACATGCAGCATATGCAATGAATCTCTATTATCAAAGTTCTGGCCGGGATCCATCGAGCTGTGATTTCTCACAAGCAGCCATGCTTTCTTCTAGCAACCCAAGTACAAATTTCTTAAAGTGGACCTCTGCTTTTTACTGTATGAATACAATTGTTAATCTCATTTTATATGAATATTTGGCACTTTACAGGCTATAATGGTTGCACATTCCCTGGTGGGAGTACATGAAAAAGGAGAGTAGTAATTCGGGCAGATGAATGAAGGGCAGTGGGGGGCAACTTTTGTTGTTCTTTATTTTCATCAACTTTCAGTAATGGTATTGAGTGATTGGCACTTCTGCAAGTGCGAAAAAGATGAAAGAAATGCTTACCTTTTTTAATTTAGAAATTAGGAGCTCATGTCTTGTTGCATTATATATATATGGATGTATGTATGCATGTATTTGCAAAGGATTTAAGAATTGATGCAAATTATTGTTGTACTTCAAAGTAGCAAGTGCTGTCTTTTTATAAAGGCACATTGAAGATGACTTTTAAGTAATTCAACCGTCGGTTTTCTCAGAAACTGGAGCAAGCAATGGTAACTTTTAACGTTGTCATTGAAATCTTCGAAAAAGAAAATGTAATTGCAGAAGAGTAGATAATCGTGATAAATTGCATTCTTGAAGAGTATATATCGTGAATACTTTTGTCACTACATCGTTAAGTGAAATTAAAATGTCGGAAGTATTTGGAACAACTGAACAAGCTTAGTCAAACCCACCATTTCTTTTAAAGAAAAAAGAAGCAGCAGCAAACCACAAGGTAATTTAAATATTAGGACCTAATACGGATTATTTAGAAATTTTGTGAAAAAAGTTATTTAGTAAATAAACATTTAAATTTTATCATTATATTTTTATTATTTATTATTTAATTTATACATAAATATATAATTGTTTTTCTTTGTAGTTAATTTTATATAGGTAATCTAGGCAAGCAAAAACAAAAAAAAAGTTTATTTATAAATTTTTATTTTTATTTGTTTATTTATAAATAAATCTATTTGTATATAATTAAGTTATTTTCTAATTAATTTTGTATAAATGAAGGGAAAAAAATCAAGAATATTTTATGATTTTAAACTTTATAGAGATTACAATCCAATTATATATTACATTTTAATTTAATATTATGCTTTATTTTTTTATTGTTTGGAAGTTTTTTTTTTTTTAAACTTTTAATTTCATATAAGTTATAAAAAATCAATTTTATATAAACATAAGCACTGTAAGTCTTTGAGTTATTTTTTAGTGATAATTTTATTTTACTTTTGATGATTTATTTTTCTTCCATTTTCATCTTTGTCTTTATATAATATCAAAATTCATTCCTTATCATCTATGAGAACTATGGTTTCCTAAAATTTTGACAAATTTTTTGATGAGATTTTCACCACAAAAAGTGTCCACTCAAAAGTTTATTGTCAATTTTATTTTAAAGTTTACTTTTTAAACATTTCAACAATGTTGATATAATATGAATTATACTTCTACCATGATTGATTTTCAATATTTTATGATTAATTTGTTTAAAATTTTAAAAGCCTCAACATATAGCATGCTAGCTTATATCAAATCATTAATGTTTGGTTGTTCCTTCACTCATATATATATATATATGTTCATACTTTTATTTTATTTACATCAAAATAAAAAAAGTATTTACTCTTTAGATTTCTATTTAACTCTTTTATATTTTAAAGGTTACTACGAGTACGAAGTCTAAAAAACTTAACTTTTCAATAAACTTATAGCTTTTTTACCCTTTTAAATTATCGAGCCATTAACAATGAGTCATTATCTAATATAAAAATTAAAAATAAATATAATATTAATAAAATATTAACCTAAAATTTTAAACACCTAAAATAAAACAGTGATATATATAACATATTCCATATTAAGAATAGTTTCTGTTATTGCATAATCTCTTGTAAATAGATTCAGTTTTCGGTACTCTCAAATTATCGTGCTGAAAAGGTAAAGTTTGGGGTTGGGATGTTGTTCATCTTTTGGTATTATCAAGGACATGTAATTCCATGTGATTTCGTTGGTCTTGTAAAGGTATAATCCGGTCTGTTTCTGTACTGATTACTAACCTGAAGATCATATATTTCGTTGTTTGTATTGCATCTTTAACTCAATATTGTCATCATCATCATCATTATGTTGGCAGATGAAGTACCCATTATTATATCACCAGGTTTTCATGAATTGTTGCCTAAGTCATCCTTAAAAACATTGATTTACTGCAGACAGCAGAGCAGTTGCTGAAGGAGAATGTTCCACAGCATCTTATCCGTATAAGGTGACTTTCAGCTTTTGTACCAAGCTCTAGTTCATGATAGGATTAATGGCCTAGCTGTTATTATATTCCTTAGACATTCGCTGGAAATCGGCCTTCTCCAAGTCTTTTGCTACGATCTCTTAGTGCGTATGATACTGGGCAGGTGAGCAGCTGCTTTGCTTTAAATTTGATTTAATGAAGCATTTTGCATATAGCGGGTATAACCGTTGAGGGATTCATTATTATTCATTTAGCTTTAGTCACTACTACGGTATACCTTCTGGCTTTACTCTTCAAGTACAAGCACTTGATGCTAAAATGTGTTTCACCTGTACAGTCTAACAAAACAATATCTCAACTGCCCCAACTGTTGGCTAGCTATGAACATAGAACTGCCATGGAAGGTTCTATTTGGGGAGTTGAGTTGGGAAAGGTATGTGTCCACGGAGAACATTCCGTCATGTTCTTTACGTACAATCATACGATTCTAACTTCCAAGATGCAAATTTTTGCTGAATGTTTCCGTATGATTATTCTCCATCTTAATCTAAAATATCTGTTTAATATCTAAAAATGCAGTCACTAGCTACTCAAGTCCGAAAGCAGCTTCATGCATCACAAAACAAAAGATGAACTTGTCTAGGGCTTTAATGCCAGTATTACCACATTGTTAAGCATATATCTAGAGGTAAGAAAATTATTACCACCTTGAACTGAATTTTTTTCCTTCTAAGATTGCTAAAAACTTCTGTGAAGGACAAGAATCTATATATATCACTCCTTTTAGAAACAAAATGTTGACATAAATCACGTCACGACATCGGGATAATAGATTAAAAAGAAGGTTGGTTATCACATGAAATTTTCATGTGAAATATACTGTAAGAAAAGAAAATTTCTTAATATTAGATACAAGTTGTAAAAAAATTTGTGGGATAAAAATTTCAAAAAAATGATAAAACTATAAATTTTCTTCACAGGCAAATTCTGATAGTCTAGCTGACCCACCATAGCAAAAAGATTACTTGGTCTCTGTGCTAGTGTCATGGGTTGCTGATCAAAGCTCGTGACGAAACCTATTATTTGAACAAACCTAATTCCATTGTTAAATGATTCACCTATTGAAAGATTGACTTTATCTTAAAATAAAATCCTTTTGGTGTCACCCGCTCACATTCCGTTGTCGTCCAGCGGTTAGGATGTCTGGCTTTCACCCAGGAGACCCGGGTTCGATTCCCGGCAACGGAATTAGGTTTTTTTATCTTTTTCCAGGCATGCACGGGTGTCGTTTTGCCTAACTCTTTTTGTAATTCAGCAAACTGGCCGGGCTTGCGGCTTTGGTAAATGACAATGAGTCCTTTCCAATACACGGTGTCGTTTGTGCCTAACTAACCACTCTAATTTACCATACTCAGTCATTGAAGGGCTTGAATTTAACTTCTTCAGTCACTTTCTAGGCTCTAGCCAAACTTATAGCTCAAATAGCAAAAAAAAAAATTATTTCTTTCTTTTGGAGTTTTACAGACTCATATCGAGGATATTGATAGTACCCATCTCCGTGATTTGATGAACGACAAAGAATGATGCCAATCGATGAACGCTCATTATTTCCTCTGATTCGATATCTGCACAAAAGCCTTACAGGTTCAAAAAAGAAATGATGAAATATTTCACTATTAATATGCATGTTCCTATAGTGAGTTCGATGGAATGCTTTTGGACTATCCAAGACAATGCGCCACTCTTGACACCATGGAAAACTCTATAAATAGCTGAGGTGAAGTAGGATTAATTATTGTTTCTGGGATTATGGATTTAAATTGGGATAGCTTTCGATTTTTGTTTAAATCTTTCTACCTTTTTAGGATGCTTCTCTGAAAACAACAAATTAAGTGAATGTTCAGCGGCGAGCATGTAAGTTTCAACTTTCTCTTTATACACCCTTTCTTTTAAAAGAAAAAAGAAAGATTAGTTTTGATGCTTTGTTGTGAAAGTTAGTGATGTTGAAATAATTGTTGAATATAATTTAATGGCTATTCATTTTTAGTGTATTAGACTTTGCATCGTGTTTTGCTGGTACCTTTCAGATAAACAGAACAGAGAATAGGTCAGTTCTTCATGTAGCTGTCCCGGCACCGTGGGATGCTGTTATGTTCGCGATGGAAAGAATGTGGTGCCGGATGTTTGTATTGTTCTGGATAAGATCATGGATTTTTCAGAGAAAGTTCTCAGTGGCTCCTCCTGGGGAGCTTCCTGTTTTCTTAAACATCTAGTCGAATATGCTGTTCCTCAATTGCTGATATGCAGGTAAATGCTGGCAGGTTGGAGCTACCGAAAACCACCGAAGGATATGTTTGCAATTGGTATTGATGCCAGTTTCTTAGGTCCTTTATTTGTTCATTTGGCTCTCCAAACAGGTGCGGATGCACTTTGTTATTAATTGTGTAATGTTGTTGGTCTTTTTACTTGTAACCCATGAAGAAGGAAGCATAGCTGATGCATTTGGTTTTATCTTTGAGTCTTGACGACTCTCAGACCCTCAGGCTGTTGAATTTGCTAAAGGACGCCATATATGTTTGTAAGTAGTTGTTTATTACTGCAACTGGTATGTTTTTTGTGTGTTCTTTCTTTCTTCCATTGGGTAATTAGTGTCAAAAAAGAAGAAGAGATGGACCAACTTGATAAAGTGAAAATGTATTTTATCCTTTCTTCTCTTCTCATTAACTGCTAAAGCTCTTATAAATATTGCTTCATATAACATATGATATAGTACACTGGTATCTATACTATTCAGCTCATAATGTTTCCTATGCAGCTTGTTAAAAAGTTTGGCATTGATCCTAACGATGCTTTTGCATTCTGGGACTGGGTTCGTGATCATTACAGTGGTAAGTTTTTATCAATATCTTTGGTTCCTGTTAAGGATTAAGACCTTTTGTAGTAGAGCTGTGGAAGATAATTAACCATGAAGTAAATTCTATTCCCAAGCCGTGCACAATCTCAAGTTTACAGTATCAATATGCCTTGTATTTGTGCCAGTTAAAAACATTCTAACTACCTATTTCATCCTACTTAACCAATCCGGCTCAGTCAACTAAGTCGTATTGAATTGTCTGTTATTACCTTCTCTCCAAATCAAACAAATGTATGCATTCCATCCTATTCTCGGCAAGATGGATATAAGAGCCTTTCCTCTTAGTTTAACAGTCACCCATTGCAACTCCTGCTGCAAACTCTCAACTGATTTTTGAATCTGGCCCCCTCCCGTATTGCTCCCAAGTATCTACACTCAAAAAACAGATGATCCCTTGTCTCCAGCTCCAAGCCGAATACTGATGATACCTGCCATCAATATTTTGCCTTCGCCTTATAATTCTATCCTTAGTAGGCAGTCTGTTTTGAACAGCCAACCAAGACACCAAAGAAAGCTTTGGTATATGAAATGGGTACCAAAGCTGCCGAATACTGATTTTTATCAGCCCTGCCACTTATCACATTCCATACCTGGCCAACTATAAACTTTTGGCCGTGAAATATCCATGCACCTGTCTGTGTAGGTTAATGAACTGAGCTGCTAAGCTTCTCAACTTGAGCAGCGTCTTCCAACACCAACAGCTACTGGTGGATCTCTGCAACCGCATAAAAGGACTGCCCTTATTGTGGTTGTGCTGCATTCACTTTTCGAATTTCTATAACTTGTAAATTATGGTTTATAGTGTCCATTAGGAGTCTGTATCTGATAGGTGATGTTGATCTGAGCAATTTAAAGAGTATCTCATTGTTCTAAGGAAATAAATAACTTCAAATATAACAAACAGAAGTTAAGGATGAAAATGTTCTTCAATTTTCATTTATGGAGTTCATTTATTATCGCAAAATTCAGTTTTACACGCTGTACTAAGAACTTGTTTATTTACAGTTGTAAATACCATGACAACTAAGAGTGTGTGATTAGTTTTAAGTTTCAACTGAGCTCTTAAATCTCCAACTGCAGTAGTTCTTTTGGCAATTATTTCTTCATCTTTTTTACTTTGTCCCCTCCTAAAAAAGTAATAATAATAATTTGCATGATTTTGGTGTATACTTGAATATCTTGAATATATTTTGTGTTTTCTACTTCAAGGTTTTTAATGGGGACTTCAAGCATTGATCAACATTTCCATTCAGCTCCTTTCAAGAATAATATATTATAAATACCTGTAAGTGCCTTAATATATATCAACTCCCACTGCAGTTGTGCGTCTTTATTGCTCATAATATTAGCATAGGGCCATCTACCAAAGCTATTATGGGTTTACGGATTTGGCTGTAATCTAAGAATACAGGAATTTAGATTGTGCGCCAATTGATGGTGTGCTGCTTCCTTACGAGGCTGGTGAAAGGCAAATCTGGAACAAATGGCTAACACAAGTTTTATCAACTAGTCAACCAGGTGAATTGTCTGTTGCATCTTGCATATGGTAGAAGAATATTAGGAGATTTGTGTTGCATATATAACATCTTAGACCACCTTGAAGGTGCTAAATTATATTTTTGACCCTGGACCTGCAACGCTATGGATCTCTTCCCATAGGAAAAATAAGATGCTTGTGCAAAAAATAAAGACCAGAAAGCTTTGTTGGAGACTGGCCAGATATGGCACATTATTCTTGTTAGTTACCATGGAAAATTTAAAGAAGTACTAAATGTACTTGGAGAAATTGAATTGGTTTATTAAAAACTGCTTTTGAATGTTATTCACCATAATATGGGTTCCAACTCTTGAGAGTTCATTGTCTTAACTGCTCAAATCTTTACCTTTAGCTCTGATGGAAGAAACGATTCTGCCACTGCATAACCTCATATTATAAATAGATTCAGCTTTTGGTACTCTCTAGTTATCATGCTGAAGTGGTAAAGTGCATGGGGTAGGGATGGTTGTTCAACTTTTGGTATTTGTAGAATCAAGCTGTCCTAAACTGCAAGGTCAAGCTATAAGCATTTTAAGTTCTCGTTTGAGATTGCCAGGGACGTGTAATTCTATGTGATTTCATTGGTATTTCAAGAGCGGTTAACCTGGGTACCTTAATGGTATAATCCAATCTATTACTGTACCAATTACTAACTGGACCATGTACTTAGTTGTTTATATTGCATCTTTTAACTCAAAGTAGTCATCATTATCATTATATTGGCAGGTGAAGTGGTGACTGGTGAGTAATCATTGATGCCTCCCTTATGGGAAGGTATGTTTTATGCTTTTGTAGGTAACAATTATCTGTCTTAACTATAGGGGCAATTTCAGGTTTCAGGCAACTAAATCATTTTCTTTTCACAAACAGTTGCCTGAATTCTGTATGATTCTTAAAAACATTGATTTTACTGCAGACAGCAGAGAAATTGAGGAAGGGGAATGTTCCACAGCATCTTATTCCGCATAAGGTGACTCTTAGCTTTTGTCCCAAGCCTTTTAGTTCATAACAAGATTAATGCCCTAACCGTTATTATATTGCTTAGACATTCTCTAGATATGGCCTTCTGTCTTTTGCTTCCATCTCGTATGCTTACTACATTGGGCAGGTGAGTAGCTTATTCTCTTAAATTTGACTTAACGAAGCATTCACTGAAAAAAGTAACAGTGCACGTTTACTGAAAATGTTATAAAATTACCCGTTGGATTTAATAAAATTATGACATCAGACGTCCAATAGCAGTTTCGAGTAAATGCACAAAACGGTTAACCTGTTTTTCACTGTTTGACATGTTGAAGCTCATTTTTTAACGTTTTATGATTTTCTCAGCCACGCACATTCTTATTGCAAAATGTGAAAAATAAGGGGGGAAAGATGAACTTGAAGCTCATGATCAACGGCACAGCAAATATATTATAGGCAATAAACCATATAAATCCACAAAATAGCACAGGTTGAACAGTAGTGCAAATATCCATGATAGAGCTCAGTTACTGCCGATTGCTGCTTAATATGCTACCATTGACCCATTCAGGGTTTCTTACAAGACAAAATAACCGATAAGCAAACCAAAGCAAAGCTTTGTTTCACAAGTAGGCAGTAGTCCCCCAAACTTAACCCTCTAAAACAACTCCTAACCCTAAACCTAACGCTAATCCATTATTACATTAGGGGAAAAAACCCAGAGATTTAAACGCCAGTGGATCCAAATCCCCCAGCACCTCTAGTAGTAGAATCCAAATCATTAACTTCCAAAACATCAGGTGTCATTATCTTCTCAATGATCAATTGGGCAATTCTGTCACCCACTTTCACTTCAAAATCAACATCAGAATGGTTGAACAAAATCACCCCCAGGGGTCCCCTGTAATCAGCATCTATCACTCCAGCACCTACGTCGATGGAATGCTTCCAAGCCAAACCAGACCTTGGTGCTACACAAAAAAAAAAAAAAAAACACAAAGTACACACATTTTCAATCAGCCAACGAAATCAAATCATAATGAATTAATGAATGAAATAACATAATAGAGCAACATATTCTTACCAACGCGGCCATATGTTCCTTCAGGGATAGCAATGCTTAGATCAGTGGGAATCAACGCTTTTCCTCTGGCTGGCACCTTGGTATCCGTTGCACTGTTCCATAATTTTTTTTTTTAAAAAAAAGCCCATCAAATTTGTTGTATATCGACTGCGATTTCCATTATAGAGAATGGTTTGAGGAGTTACCTTGACAGATCGTAGCCAGCGGCGAGAGTAGAGCCTCTTGACGGCAACACGGCTTTTTGAGAAAGCTTTTTGACTTTCAAGAGGGAGGCTGGACCTTGGGTAACTTCATGTACTCCATTCTGACCGAGTTTTGGGACTTTCGGGGATGGCTCTTTGATTTCAGGGCTGTTGTTATTAATCTGATCTGCTTGGGCCATCGTGAGAAGAGATCTTGGAAAGGTAGAGAAAACAGAGGGACGATTCCAACAGACTGGTACCCACGAACTGATGGCGCCAAGTGTTCCCGCCTTCAAACAAATATTCCAACAAAATAAATGTTTTTTTTTTCTTTAAGAAAATTGATAAAGAGCCCATTAACCTATCTTAATGCATTATTATGATTAAAAAAAAGCCTCGTTCATTACTAGCTAGTTGTACTGGAAATTGTTCATACATTTTCTATAGATAGTCAATATTTAATTATCATCAGTGTAATAACCAAAATAAGGGGGGAAAGGTGAACTTGAAGCTCATGATCAACGGCACAGCAAATATATAGGCAATAAACCATATAAATCCACAAAATAGCACAGGTTGAACAGTAGTGCAAATATCCATGATAGAGCTCAGTTACTGCCGATTGCTGCTTAATATGCTACCATTGACCCATTCAGGGTTTCTTACAAGACAAAATAACCGATAAGCAAAACAAAGCAAAGCTTTGTTTCACCAGTAGGCAGTAGTCCCCCAAACTTAACCCTCTAAAACAACCCCTAATCCTAAACCTAACGCTAATCCATTATTACATTAGGGAAAAAAAACCCAGAGATTTAAACGCCAGTGGATCCAAATCCCCCAGCACCTCTAGTAGTAGAATCCAAATCATCAACTTCCAAAACATCAGGTGTCATTATCTTCTCAATGATCAACTGGGCAATTCTGTCACCCACTTTCACTTCAAAATCAACATCAGAATGGTTGAACAAAATCACCCCCAGGGGTCCCCTGTAATCAGCATCTATCACTCCAGCACCTACGTCGATGGAATGCTTCCAAGCCAAACCAGACCTTGGCGCTACACATAAAAAAAAAAAAAAAAAAGTACACACATTTTCAATCAGCCAACGAAATCAAATCATAATGAATTAATGAAGGAAATAACATAATAGAGCAACATATTCTTACCAACGCGGCCATATGTTCCTTCAGGGATAGCAATGCTTAGATCAGTGGGAATCAACGCTTTTCCTCTGGCTGGCACCTTGGTATCCGTTGCACTGTGCCATAATTTTTTTTTAAAAAAAGCCCATCAAATTTGTTGTATATCGACTGCGATTTCCATTATAGAGAATGGTTTGAGGAGTTACCTTGACAGATCGTAGCCAGCGGCGAGAGGAGAGCCTCTTGACGGCAACACGGCTTTTTGAGAAAGCTTTTTGACTTTCAAGAGGGAGGCTGGACCTTGGGTAACTTCATGTACTCCATTTTGACCGAGTTTTGGGACTTTCGGGGATGGCTCTTTGATTTCAGGGCTGTTGTTATTAATCTGATCTGCTTGGGCCATCGTGAGAAGAGATCTTGGAAAGGTAGATAAATCAGAGGGACGATACCAATAGACTGTTTTGAAGACTAAAGATCGTGAAGCACAGCGATTATTGTTATATAAGAATAAAGCCGGGATTTTAGGTACCCACGAACTGATGGCGCCAAGTGTTCCCGCCATTTCCAAGAGCGCCCACTCCTATCTGCTGCCCTGCTTAAATGCTCTAGGCTGGCAATGGCCTGCGGGCCATTCACTAAGCCCAAAACTATGTGTGTGGGTAAAATCTTGGAAACCCAATGGCCCAACCCATTATTTAACGTTACCTTACTTTTTGAGGATTAGCCAGTAGTGGGGCATTGGATTTGGAGGTCCTATTTAATCATTTGCATATTTGCATTTCTTGGAAACGTGTGCCACTCGGATCTAAAGCTTCTAGGGTTTCATCGGAATACAAGTTGAAGGCGTTTTCATTATTATTAGGGTTAAATATCAATTTGGCCCTACAACTGTAGTTCGGCTTTTTTTAACATTGTTATTCAAAAGTATTGTTGAGATAAAAAGCGCTTTTGGAACTATAATATTAAATAGGTAATTTTTTTTAAAAAAAAAATTTGGAACTATTATTAGGTAATTTTGGAACTATTATACGACACTTGCAACCCCTTAATCCTGTTTGTGGAATACAATTTTTTTATTGATATTTTCCCTTTTTATTTACTGTCTAACTATTTTTTGTGCTAAAAATGTATCACACTAGTAAGCAAATGAGGCATTAAAACATACATGCAAAATTGAAGCTCCTATTAAACTTATTCTATACTATTATTTAAAATTTTGATTGAATTTTTTAAACTAATAAATATTACTTTTAAAGTATTTTTATTTGTGATAATTTTAAATAAAACTAAAAGATCCATAATATGAAAATTTAAACCTAAGTGATTATAATTTTAAATCTTTAATTTTATTATTTTAAGTAAAGATTTATTTAAAATTTATATTAGCTTCCTTTTTCCATCCAATACCATCATTTCATCTAGTAATCGCAAAGCCTCGACACTGAACCAAAATACACCAAGCAGAATTGTGAAAAGAATATTTGCTTTTATATATATAAACTGAAATGCGGCAAAGTCATTTATACAACCAAAATACGCATTTTTATGTTTTAGGATTTGGATTATTTCCTTCAATTGTCAGATCATGCATCAAGAAATTATTTCAGATCTGAAGGACACTATTAAGCACCGACACTTTTTTTTGGAAGACAATAAATTCGGTAAATGTTCAGTTCATAAACATATTTAAGGTTGAAACAGCATCCATTTTTTTTACAGCTACAATTCATACTTTAATGGTGGAAAACTTCATCCCAAAGACTTAAAAGCTAATGCTATGTCCTCCGAACATGAAGTGGTATGAGAGGTTGAAACAGCATCCATTTCTTTTACAGCAACAGGGACTGTAAGCTCCACTTATAAGCTCCTCCTGCTTGCAGATATCTCCTTTCTGTTAGAATTCTCTTTCCCTACACTGATGCTCTGCACATTTCAACACCATGACATCTATGAGAAAATCTGTTTCTGTGATTCTTTGGTTATATATATATATATATATATATATTTTCAACATGGCAAGCTTAGAACTTTTGGGGTTAAAATGATGGGTTTATCATTTAGTAACTCTGCAAAAGTAGTGTGGTAAGATTTTAGAAATAAATTTTGTAGAATTTTTGAAGCTTCATTTGAGAAAAAGGAATTAATGGTTTAGAAGATAAAGGAAATATGAGTTTAATTCTATGTATGAATCTAATTTCTATAGCATTTGGACGAATCTTGTGTTTGTGTAAATTACCAACTACCACAAAAACGCAGAAAAAATAAACCCAAGTAGCCAAGCTCTAACCTTAATTTCAGCGCAATTGGGCAGGATCAAAATCATATAAGAAAAAATGAGAAAGGAAAGAAGAAGAGAGTGACCTTTGATCGAAGAGAGGGCGAATCAAGATTTAGGGAGCGCATAGATAATTTAGCAATCTCAGACATAGCTGTATCTCGAACTCCAGGAACATCACTCGATAGATATTCATAAGCAGCCTCGAATGCTTCAAGCCAAAACCTCGGCAATCGAACGCTTGCGCTGTGCGTATAAACATCCCACATCTTCCTCACCACCTTCTCTCTTTCTTCCAATTCCTATTTTCCAAAACCAAATTGTTCAATCCAAAACCAAAGAAAATCAAACCAAAGTACAGGGAGGAAAGATTGGGTGCTTACGAGAACGTCAAGATCATCATAGACAGAGAAATCGATGTCATCGGAAAATGCGGTAAGATGACCAGAAGACCATTTGAGAGAAACAGAGCCAGTAAACATGGACCAGAAAGCAAGTAGGAGAATTGCAGCCAAGACCCAGAATTTGTACCCACTTTTACCCAATAATCCAGCAGTTACGGAGCTATCTTTCTTCACAACACTCGGCGTTGCTAGTTGCTGTGAAGTGATTGGTATTGGTGGTGTTGTGGGTGAACCTTGCTCCTTCATTTTCAGTTCTCAAACACAGCTTTCAAGGACGTCCCCTGTTTTGGCTAAAATGTAAAAAGCAGTGAAGTAGAAGAGAGTAAAGAGAAGCAGTCGCTTTTTGGCCCCAAAAGAGGGAGAGAGAGAGAGAGAAGCAATCGCTACTATTAGTATTAGGTCGGTGAAGTGTCGAAGTAGTGGGTCAAAGTAGGCCGTTAGTCCTTGTATCTTTACAGAAAATGAAATTTAGTTTAAAGTTAAATAATAAATTCTCATGTTATTAAATTTAAAAATTATAATTAATATTGTTAATATTTTAGCTTAATATAATTTAATAATCAATTGAGTTATCACTAAAATAGTATCCAATTGAACTATTAATTAAATATAAATAATCTAAAAATTAACTTATTTATAAGTTCTCAATTATTATTACGTCACAAGTTAAGATTGTGCCGTATGATATCTAAAAATATTTTAAAAATCACAAAAAAAAAATATTTTTTTTGAAAAAATTTAAGAATAAAGGCCCAATTTATTTTTAAAATTTTTCTATAATATTTTCAAACATTTTTAATATTTTAATAGTTTTAAAATAATTTTCATAATTATATATAAATTATAAATTTCTATTATTTTTAATATTTTTATATATTTTTTTGCAATTTGTATTTTTATAATTTTGTATGATTTTCCCTATTGTATGCAATATAGCGACCATAATGACCATTCGGGGCTTACATGGAAATTGATTTTTCAATGACTTAATTGATTGTTTATATTCAATTAAAAGTTCAATTGATAATTAGATTGTTTTATAGGACCTTTTCATTATATTAAGCGTAACATTTTCTATTAAAGATTTTCATCAATCATATGTCATATGATATGAAAGTAATTTAGTTAATACACAAAGTTAACAAATTCTAAAAAAAAAAATATTAATAAAAATAAAAATAAAAAGCTTTATTTTTACTTTTTAAATATAAAAATTAAATCCCAAATTTTCTCCAATTACAGGGACTGATGATGGATTTTAACCCTTGTAGCAATTAACATAAAATTTGATGAGGCAACGCAAGCCTTTTGAAAATTTGTTTTTATTAGGGTAATGGGATTATACGTTTTCTACCCTAATTCAGAAACTGATGAAAATATCCTTCAAAACTATCACAACGTAAATTTGGGTTATAAATTGATCAGTAGCCATTTTGATTTTGGCGATCTAAAACCATGCTTTGTTATGTTTTTATGTGAGAGGCAAAGACGGCAAGGGTAATGTTGAAGAACATTACATCGTGCTTTTTGTTTCTCCTACACGAACCAACCTCGTGAATCATGTCTGGGTTTTCAAAACTGATCCTTAGACAACGTTAAAAAAAGTAGCTTAAAAGGTATCTTTTTTTAAAGTTGAAAAGTAATGATTTTTTTAATATAAAAAAGTAATGATTATTAGATTTTGTAAATGGGTTTATTTGTTTTATTAAAGCACAGCAACCAACAAATACAAGCAGTTGGGTAGTAAACTCCCTTGTCCGGCCGGTTGTCCCAACTCCACCGCCATGCATATTAATACGACACGGCAAGAACAAAAGGAAGAAAAGACGGAACTTCCATCTTCAACCCTAACTAGACTTTTGTCGGTTTACAAAGGCAACCAATCAAAGAAATGTAAAAGAAAGGCTAAAATAAGGGCAATGAAATAAACCCAAGATGAGTCCTTCATTTATGATATCTCTATTGAATAATTAAATTCCGATTTGTTCATAAACTTTTCAATAAAACACAATGGTAAAACTAAAAAAAAGAAGCAACTAAATTAATCCATAGTTGGTCAGAGGCAGAAGGCTGAAAGTTCGTCATTGACAATCCATGGACCATCAATATCAAAGATCAACTTCCACCTCCCATGCCTAAGTTTAGCCTGCAGTTTTTTCTGTAACCTTCCCTTTCTGACTCCATGATTCCATGCATATTTATTAATTTCCCAGAAAACCGTCATCATTGAGCTGAACGAGTAAGCCTGTTTGATGAACTGCAATTGAAAGCAATTTGGTTGTGTACCTATATCCAAACAACAACGTGTCTCTCTTTCAAAGTCAAACAAATTAGCTTTGAAAGAATGAAGTGATCCTCAAAAAAAGAATAATTCCCTATGTACATTAGTTGTTGTTCTTTCATCTTTTAACTTCGTCAATGTTATTCTTGCTCCCTCTTGAGATCAGCCGGAGGCAGAAAAGTCTCAGTGCATAACCCACAAATGTTGAAATCAACCTCGTCGATCGTCCAAGTTTCTTCGATCTTCCGCTTGTGCTTGTGGGACTTCCCGTACCGGTAAAGCGTCGTAATGGTGTTTCCGCCATGCGCTATGTTGATCCCATCGACGTATTTGTAATCTTGGATCAGGGATTCCACGCTGGTCTCCCAAAACACGTCGTTTCCAACGGTGGTCTTCATCCTTACCAGCTTCTTGTCCTCGAATTTGGTGAGAAGCCCCGTTCTTTGGCTGAAATATCCCCGGACGGTGTGATGGATTATTTCTGCTTGGGATGAACTTTGAGCCTTGAGGGCCTCTGAATCCGTTTCGAGCATGAGAATGAAACAGTCTTCGTTGTCGATAACCTGCTCTCCTATGCAAACCGCATTTATGAATAAGCTTGCCGTGCATCTAGGGTCCAATCCCTATACAATCCACAAAGTCAACAAATATCTTTCAATTACTTTGCAATTCGTTAAAAAAACAAAGAAACAATCTAAAAAAATTACCTGGGAGAATCGACGTAGGGGTCGAGGGGGCCCTCTATGTGCATGACCAGGTTGTGAAGATGACTGGTTCCAAGCAACCTTACCATCACACCCAGCACTAACTTTGAAACCCGACACAACAAGTTCTAAATACCACAAATCTGGGTTCTTCTGCAATAATACGAACCCCCCAAACTCACAATTGACTCTTGTTTGCACGCTACTATTACCCTGCAGCATCTCTGAACCCTGCATTTGCACTTGCCCCACTGCATACATGTTTCTAATGGATCTCAATGCCAGATGTCCCCCCGTAGCGGCTACGAACTGCTGTATTATGTATTTTGCTGTGGAAGCTTCCTGTTCGTACATCAACAAACAATGAAAATTTTCGTTATTCATGTTCATATATACGAGTATTTCAATTTGTGAACATATAAATAAAGAGAAGACATGGAAGAGTTGTTACGATGGAAGAATCTTGGATGGGATTTGAATGCATGTAATTCTCTAAATCGACACGGAAAGGGACGAGGGGAGTTCCGACAATCTTAAGCAATGTCAAGAACTCGTTGTCGGAACTGGCTTGGAGATAGGAGGAGTTACAGAAAGCTGATTGAGCTTTCATGAAATTACACAAGTTTTGCCATCGCAAAATCGCGTTGCTGCCCATTTTGGTGTACATTTCTTCGGGTATAGGCACTTCCAAGACGGTTTCCAGGCCATCTTGGTTATCAAGGTTAGGGCAAAGCTTCATTAACATCATTCTTAAAATCAACTCGCATAGGCTTCAAGAAAAGAGAGAGAGAGAGAGGAAAGATGTGAAGCAACCTTTGCAAGAGAAATGAGATAGGTTACGAGATTCTATGATTCTGGGAAGATTTTTAAACGTGAATTTCGGTTTACTTAGGACATTGGCATGACTTAATATATTAAGTTTAAGGCTTTTTTGTTTATTATTTTTTGGTATTTGTTAAAATTTTGTTTTAGTTTAGTTATTGTTTTTTACTTTTAATTAAAATAAATAAAAAATGAAAAGAACTCGAGCCTTGTACTTATCCATAATTAACAAATCATCGATGGTTTTGATAGGTTTAAGAGACACAGAAACGGATGCTAAATGCTAACCTATGAATCATAACTAATGATTATAACTTACATATATAACAAAACTACAAAAGTAGAAATCAAATCACCCAAATCAGTTAATTATTTTCCGTAGATAGGAAGAACAAATTTCATTATATTAAGACCATTTTTTCTTCTTTGGCATGGATTGTGCATCATTTGCCACTAAAATTCACTTAGCTCTCAATCATTTTATGGAATTTTAAACTGAAAAATGATTGAGGACCCATTTGACAATTAATCAAAAGATTTAATGGTTATTTATCCATTATTTTTTATGAGATATATAGTAAAAAAATATGATGATATTCACTTAGTTTTCATAATTGTAATTAATAAACAAATATGTCTTAATTTAGTAAATTAATCTTGATTAATTAAGTTAATTAATCTTAGTATAAATATCAAGTAGTGTGGAGAGAAAGATGAAGCATTCATCTTCTCCAAGCTTGTGTTGTCCAAGTAGGAAGAAAAAGAAAGAAATTTCCCTTTTTGCTTCCTTTACAAATTGATCCAAAATCTCCAAGGCATTTAAGTGCTTTCTTTGAAATTTTTATAGTTTTGTGATCTAATAAACTTGATTAAGTTAGCCCATGTATTTGATTTTTAAATTATTAACACTACACCAAAATAGACTTTTAGCGGCGTTTTTAGTGGCGTTTTAACGAAAAGCACTGCAAATAATATACATTAGCGGCGTTTGAAAGAAAACGCCACCAAAAGTTGAGCAATAGCGGCGTTTTTGGACCAAACGCCGCTAAAAATGAGCAATAGCGGCGTTTTTTCCTCAAACGCCGCTAAAGATCTGAGCAGTAGCGGCGCTTTTGCAAAAACGCCGCTAAAGATCTGAGCATTAGCGGCGCTTTTGCAATAACGCCGCTAAAGGTCTGAGCATTAGCGGCGCTTAGTCAAAAATGCCGCTAAAGATCTGAGCATTAGCGGCGCTTTGTCAAAAACGCCGCTAAAGGTCTGAGCATTAGCGGCGCTTCTGCAAAAACGCCATTAAAGGTCTGAGCGTTAGCGGCGCTTTTGCAAAAACGCCGCTAAAGGTCTGAGCGTTAGCGGCGCTTTTGCAAAAACGCCGCTAAAGATCGAAGCATTAGCGGCGCTTTGTCAAAAACGCCACAAAAATGTTAATCTATACAACGGCGTTTTGTTGTTGAGCTATAGTGGCTAAATCGAGGATTAGTGGCGTTTGTTGTTAAACACCGCAAAAAGTCTTAATTAGCGGCGTTTTCTTCTAAAACGCCGCGAAAAATATGTCATTAGCCGCGTTTTTTTAAAAAACGCCGCAAAAATATTTAATTTAAGGGTTATGATTTTAGTAGTTTGGCTATTAGGCTTTAGAGGTTAGGGTTATTAATAAAAAGTTGTTTTATTTTAGGGTCTAAGTAAACATTAATATTCTATTTTAATTACTTTTATCCCTTATAAAATTTATATTTAGGGTTTAGCCACAACAAGAAAACAAACTTAATTATTTAATATATATATTATAGTTTAAATTATTTAATTGAAGTGTATATATATATTAAAATTATACTTATAGTTTAAATTATTTAAGAGATAATAGATAAGCTTAATATATATTAAAGTTAAAAAAATTGGTAACATGCATCTATAGAGAAACAAAATTAATTAGTAAATTGAAAATGTTATTTAAATTTCGTAAAATATTGAAAGAATATATAATAGTCAAAACTTATCTAATTAATAAGGTTATAATTAAGGGTTTAGTGGTTTGTATAGGCCGACCATGGTTTCGAGTTTAGCATATCAAGATTTAGTGTTTAGAGTTTATGATTTACGATTAGTTTTAGGATTAGGGTTATGGCTTGGGTTTATGGGTTTGTGTGTTAATGGTTTTAGGGCCTAGGGTTTAGGGTTTAGGATTTATGATTTAGGGTTTAAGGTTTATGATTTAGGATTTAGGGTTTAAGGTTTATCGAATGAAGACATGGTGAGATATATGCTATAAAAATGGTGAGATTGCATTTTTTACTCACAAATTGATTTAAGCCCCTAACAAAATCTGATTGTACATCTTTTTATCCCTAAACCCTAAACTATAAAGGCCTAAACCTTAAACCATAGATCTAGATTCTAAACCCTAAATCATAACTCTAAATACTCGACCATAAACCCACAAACTACAAACACCAAACAATTAATCCATTAGACCCCAAAATATTAAACCCAAAAACTCTTAAACCTTGAAATTTTATTTCATATGGATATAATAAATAAGATATAATAAATCAAAAATTATAAAAATAATTACATAACTATTCTCTATTTTACGCACAAAACCTGATCGCAATTTAATTAAATTTAGTGTTTGCAGATTCAATCAATTTAATCTTAATTTTAAAAATTCAACAATTTTTTCCCTTAACTTTACACATTCTTTTAATTTAATCTTTATTATATTCTTAAAAACACAAAAACTAAAAACCGTAAAAAACTTTGAAATATATATATATATATATATTTGAATGTTTAAATTTTATAAAAATATATAGAAAACAAAAAAATATTTATAGATAAATGAATTACCAATTTTCAATTTTCTAAACTGAAATTTATTTATTAAAGAATAAAAATGTAATTAAGTTTAGTGGCGTTTTATTGATAAACGCCGCAAAAGGTGTGTTTTACCGATCAAACGACGTCGTTTTTTTAGGCCTGAATTATCGTCACTTTCTCCAAATTATATTTCCCCGATTCCAGACTTCCCAAATTCAGTCAAGTTCTCCCCCAAAATTTACAATCCCTATTTCCCTCTTAATTCTCTATTCTTCTTCTCTGTACAATTCCAAAATTTACAATCTCGATTCCTCTCTCTTTTCACTTACTTTTGATTTTCAAGTTAGTTCCTTCACATTCCCAAATCTCTTACGATCGAAACACAGTCCAAAATCCCTTCTGATCGAAATCCCCATTTCCCCTTCCGATCGGAATCCCTATTTTGCCAAATCTCCACCGTCGCATCTTCATTCTTTGCTTTATTTCTGTTTTATTTTCATTTCGTTTTTTTTTTTGCATGCAGAAATGACCTCGATTTTGGACAAAGTTTGAAGTGCGGATATTGCTCATAAATATACTTTAAAAGGTGTAGAAATTACCTCGATTCATTCTTCTTCTTCTTTTTTGTTGATATTTTGGTGCTTGACGACAAACTTGATGGTTACGGTTGATACAAAACTCAAAATGATGTCTTATTTAGTCGATCTATTATTACGATTGAATGGTTTGGTCCAAAGAGCAATTTCACATTCTTACGAGGATACCCATTGGCTCGCATCTCGATAACAAATATCTCATCTTGAATGTAATCTCTTCCCTCTTTTCCTTTTTGTTTGTTTTATGTGTTTGGGTTAAGTAGAGAAGCAATAAATTTCATTTTAACTGATTTACCAGTGACTTGGTTTTGTTTTTGTTTAATGGGCAACCAATTTCTAGAAGCAATAAATTAGTACTGTCTTTCGCTCTGGGCTTCTCTCCCTCGCTCTCTGCATTCTTTCAAAGCTCACATATCGTTTATCTTGAAGCTCAAAGCATTCCTTGACCCAAGGTATTCTGATCTCATCTAATTGGTCTCCTTTTGATTCTTATAGTCATAGTATTTGATTGATAGGCTAATTACCCCAAAGATCGTGCCTTGAATCTGTTATATATCTTCATCTTTATAAAAGGGTTTTCGGGTAATTTTCGTCATAAACAGTTTAATTTGATTGATAAGCATTAAGTAGTCTTTGTCATAAACAGTGATAGTATATCCATTTTTAATTTAGACTTGCTATTCTTCCATGGCTCTCAAGTTGTGTATAAGGTGTTGTGTTTTCTTAAAATAAAAAATTCTTCTATTTTGGATCCATTTGATTTAAGCATGCAGACCCACACTGAGCCTGGCTTGTGTATGTTTTATTAGTTTTTAAGGTCTTTCCCAATTTAGAGGAACTGCAGTAGTAATATTTATTCTTGATACTGGATCGGGTTTCCACAGGACTTGTTTCACAATTTTAAACTTTTTCGACTGAGTTGTTCTTCCCATGGTGGATCTTCTTATATATTTCCTTTCCTCTGAAGTTTCTACAATCTGGAAAGTCTTTTGCTTTCTGGTTTTGATTTTAAAGATGTAGTCCATTGTAAAGGAGATGCTAGGACTCTCACACGAATAAAAAATCTGAAATTGCAATGTTTTAGAAATCTTAAGCACGTTTGGAGGAAAGATTCAGTGCTTGGTCATATTCTTTCTAATCTCCAAACACTTGAAGTTTGGAATTGTGACGATTTGATAAATATATAGGAGCCTGGTCATTATCTTTTCAAAATCTCACAAATTTTATAAAGATGTAAAGAACTATGTATATGCTTTCAATCTTTAAGAGAATTGTCTTTTCAGTTATGGGTTTGTTTGCTTACTCGCTTTAGTTTTGTAACTCGGGAATTGCTTGAAACTTGTTATTATAATATTGAAAAGTTCAGCAGTGAGCATTCTTATAGATATTATTAAATTACTGTTAACACAAACATTAGTTGGACTAATAAACTAGCTTTGTGGCTAAAAGGGTGTGTTCCTTACATCTCTAAGTGTTATTGTTTTCTTTATGTGAGTTCAAAGTTGAGGCCACTTTTTCTTTTTAAGCCATAGGTTAATGGCTTGGTTTTTCATAGTATTAGCTTACATGAATGTGATTCTTTAAACAATATTCTTGTGATGTTTTGGGCTTAATTCAAATTTGTGCCAATCAGTGGATTAATGGTTGATGTAGAACTTTGTTTATTAAGCAAACTTTGTTTCGTTGTTCTGTAATTCGTTGTTCTGTGATTCGTTGTTCATTTTATTTGTGAGTATTATTTTTTAGTAAATAGCATTTTGTAATTAATCAATAGCATTTTGTAGTTGAGCTATAGTTGCGAGATTGAGAATTAGTGGCGTTTTTTTGTAAACGCCGCAAAAAGTATGTCATTAGCTGCGTTTTTTTAAATTTCAATTTCATGCGAAGTTCTAGGGTTCCTTCAATTAGATTGAATTGATCGATTTCGCTTCGTTTTGTTTGTTTAACTAGAAATTAATGGAAATTCAGGAGAAGGAGTCTCGAAAAGGAAAAAAAAAAACTACATCGCATAAATTAAGCTGATATTTTTATTTTTTCAGTTCTCAATAATTGAATTTTCGGGTCAATTTGATGAAGGATTAATTGAAGTTCAATCTTTTAAAATTCATTTATATAATTTAATGATTGACTTTTAGCAATTCAATTGTGCAGGAGAAACGTTTGATATTAATTTGTTATTTTGAGGTGATTAACCGATAGCATGTGCCTCAGAGCTTACTCTCATAGCAGGTGATCCCGTTTATATTCATGCTATTAAAGTTAATCTTGTTAACATATATGCAAATGTAAGGAATATTGTAAGAAAAGTTGGGAGCTCTGGAATTTGTCTTGTGGATATCGAATTGGAATACGAATTCTTCAAGTTTATCTGCACTCACCCATAACTTATTTGTGTATTGTTCGGTGATCTTTCAACTTAACAAGAAAGGCTATGTAGTTTGCTTGGTTTTACCACTATAATCTTTGTAGAATCTAAGTCCTAAGCAATAATCTTTTAAGAAGTGGCAATTAGATTAGTTGGACGTGCCAAAGTGAAGGTGCTGCTGCAGTTGAATGTGTCATTGGCATTTTGTAAACCGATGGTTTCAATTTTGGTTTCACTTTTATGGCTGTTGAATCTCTTGGTTGAGTATGTCTTAACATGCGTGTGATATCTTTCTGTTCAAGATGGCATAATTGCCTTGACTTCTTTGAGCACCTTCATGATAGTAGATTTATTTAATGACTACAGTTCTGATTATGAAATGTTGTTGAATATTCCAATAAAGTATGATGGATTTATTACTTGACATCTTCTATGAAACTATCAACATCTCGGTGGGCACCTGACATGTGAGTCTTTTGCTTTGAAAAAAATCGAAATAGGATAAATACAAATACAATTGGAGCTAAACTTAGAGATTTTATAGAAGTGATAGAATAAATACAAATACAAATCTTATAGCTGTCGCTCAATTAATCGTGTTGTTGCACAGAAGGAAGAGTTGCTCTGTTTGTCTATGATGCTGCAAAATTCAAATGTTACCATGTCATCAAAACTCAAACAGACAAACACAAGAAGAAGGTAAGTAAATTGAAAAACTCAAATTATCAACCTTTTTCTAAAAAAAAAAAGGGTTTTATTTGATTCAAAATTTGGAGAAATTTTAAACCTTTTCTTGTTGCATGTAAGGAATTTGGAGGAAAGACATGCAAATCTTGTCATGGACTTGGTAAGAATCTTTGGGGATTTAATTTTCTTAATGTTATGATCATCCAATAGTTGAATGAAATGTAGGGCAAAGCGGGTTTGGCACTTTATTTAATATAGAAATTTCTTTTTTTTTTTCAATTTGGTACACTTTAGTAAAGTTATATATTTTGGTTCCAAAAGTATCAATATAAATTTTTAGCATTTAATTCTGGTTTTAAGGTTAATTCGATGAAAGTTAATTATTAGTATTACTAGTGTTGAATTTTCATGATTTTGTTAATAAAATAGATTTAGTTTTAATTGTGAATTTGTTTGATTTTGTGTTTAATTTGTTAAATAAGTCTGATGCTTGTGTTTTTTTTGGTTATAGAGTTGAATTGATGAAAGCTAATTGTTGATATTATTAGTTAAGGGTAAATATAATTTTTGGTAGTTGAATTTAGATTTAATGTTCAAATTGATACATATGTTACATGTAACAGGTACATCTGCTAATGATGTGGCATGTGTGTCACGTGTCTAAACCTATTTGGTCCACGTCATCTAAATTTGGTGAGTTACAAAAATAGGTTGTCAAATGTGTGATGAAAGCCAAATTTAGATACCAATTTAAACAATAAAAAAAAGTGTATATTGTTAAGCTTCTATTTGTGTATATTGTTAATATCAGCATGCAAAAAAGGTGCTTTAAGTATGCTTTTTGAGTTTTTACTTTTTCTGTGAATTTTGGTTTGGTTTTCAGTATAATGCAATTCATTTACCAATTGAGGCCAGAATTTAACTCACATCAGCTCAAATATTGAAGATCTGGCTTTTTCTTCTCCATTTCCCGATATTTTGCGATTTACCTAGTATATTATCCTGGTTTGGGATAATTGGGGCAAAACATTGACCAACAAAGTAACATATATGAGTATATACGTATGAACTAGCAAAACTGTCTCATCAACATGTCATAATAGTTCTCAATTTCAGTAAACATGTTTTAGCAAATGCCCTTTATGTTAAATGCTCATATTTCATTGTTGCTCATTGTGACAGGATAGAAGTACTTTGGTTGAGCCCTCTCTACAAATCCAGAGTATCGAAGAATAAGGTTTAGTTTTCTTACGTGTTGATGGAAATTTTGATTTTGCCCAAATCTCAAAAAAGTTTTTAGTTCTTGCTCAGTAAATTGGTTGTGCATGTTTGATATATAAGACATTTGTTTGAGAAAATGGCCGACTCCAAACTAGCCAAGACACAGTTTCTTATGTACAAATCGTAAACTTGCCAAGTTAGTGGTAGCTTTGTAGTATAGGTTTTGTGGGAAATGAGCAATGTAAGTATTACTTGATATAAAAGGGTTGGTGATTACAGATGTTGGAGGGGCAAGAAATTCGTGTAAACAAGGCATAAAATGGAGTGCTCCATCTCATCCTGTATCCATTTCACATTCATTGCAAAGTAGGTTAGTTGTTTTGTTTCTGTTGAATGGACAGTCACTCAACTTATGAGGTTGTTGTAATTATAGGAGGCTGAAGCTTAATCTGTTGAACTGGAAAAGGAGAAAGAGGATAAACACTTTTTCATTTGGGAAGCTGAGTCTGATGCATATTATATACCAAATTTTAATTAATTGTTTGGGAAGCTTAATTTTAATTAATTTTTTTTTATTTTTCATGACCTTTAAAAACGCCGCTAAAAGTATAATATTTTAATTTTTTTTTTATTTTTCATGACTTTTACCGGTATTTTTCCCAAAAACACCGCTAAAAGTATAATATTTTAATTTTTTTTATTTTTCATGACTTTTAGCGGCGTTTTTCCAAAAACGCCGCTAAAGGTCATGATATTTAGCGGCGTTTGTGGGGAAAGCGCCGCTAAAGATCATGACCTTTAAAACGCCGCTAAAGGTCATGACCTTTAGCGGCGTTTGTGGAGAAAGCGCCGCTAAAGGTCATGACATTTAGCGGCGTTTGTGGGGAAAGCGCCGTTAAAGGTCATGACCTTTAGCGGCGTTTTTTCTCATAAACGCCGCTAAAAGTTTGCGGCGTTTGTTTTAGCGGCGCTTTTTGCGACGCTTTTAAAAGCGCCACAAATACTATTAGCGGCGCTTATAAACGCCGCTAAAAGCCTAAAAAAAGCCCTAAAAGTCTGTTTTGCTGTAGTGTAAGTTAAATGCAAGTTGTCATTAATGGATATTTGAAGAATTTGAGCTTGTTTTGATGAGAAGTATGAATTTTGATAATGTTAGGATTAAGTTAGAAGGTAGTGAAAAGTGACGGAATTGAGTAAGAATTTAACTAAGCTTGATAGTTAATTTTGTGACATTGAGTGATGCGAATGCATAGTCAGTGGTGTCCCGATCATGGCAGCAAGCTGTTTGAACAGCCTACTAGGGGTCTCGGCCAACCCCATCGGCAACACTGGGCTAGGCGTACGAACGCCTAGCCGAGGGATGTTGTACCCCGTGCAACTGGTCGTTCGAACGATTGGCCTAGGCAGGCACCTATTGATCAGGAAAAAAGGGAGGTTGGGCATAGGGCCAACCGTTCAAACGACCAACCTTACCCCAGCCACGACACTGGCGGCCTCGCGAGGAGGTGCCAAGTTGACCAGGCCCATTCGAGAAAAAACGGTGACGATTCGGGGTGCCAAAGGGAAGTTGCACGAGCAATGACACCACCGGGCATGGCGACTGCGACTAGGGGTGAGAAAAACTCGATTTGATTCGAAAAAATCGAAAAAAATTTGAATTTCGAATTATTCGAATCGATTTAATCGAGTTAATCGAATCAACTCGAATTTTGAGTTTCGAATTTCGAGTTCGAATCGAGTTGAATTTTCGAATTCGAATAACTCGAATAATTCGAATAAATCGAATATAAACTATATATTTTTTTATTTTTTTAAAATTTTAGGCTTTTACTTAATTACTTTAACCCAATTTCCCTCAAGCCCAAATATTTTATTTTATCCCATTTCCCCAAGCCCGTCACCCCAAAGATTTATTTTCCCAAATCCCAACCCAATTCCTCCCCCAAATCAAACCCCCAAGCCCCAGCAGGTAACAAATTCCATCGTCCAACACTCCAACTCCAAACCCCAAATTAATTTTCTTCTTCTATGTTCTGAGTTCTCTCCATTTCCATTCAATTCAAAGTTTAAACTTCAAACCCTAAAATTTATTTTTCTCAAAAAACCCTAAAATAAACCCTTCTTCCTTCCTTCTTCTTCTTAATTATTAGTTCATTCAAACCTTCAAACAAGTTTCATGTGCGGTGGGTTTGCTTCGGTAAGAACATCATTTGTTCATAGTTGGTATTCTTTTCCTCTATGCAGAAAGTCGACTGTGGTAGATAAGGAGCATCGTGTCTAAACAAGTCGGACCCTGTGAGCAGGTATTCTTTTGGTAGATAAGCTCCTTTTCGACAGCATTTTACCACAAGTTTTGTGAATATGAATTTTGTTTTTATTAAATAAGTAGAAGTCTTTTCCTTTTTCATGTTTTCATACCGCCTCTCATGTATTTGGTGGATCCTTGGAGGACTGTATGATATGACCCCATATGCATATCAGAATGTGTTGAATACAGTTACTTTAAGAAAAGTGAAGAGTTCAAGCAACATAGGTCTAAAATATTTTACTGAGCAAATCCAATAAACACAAAGTAAATATTAAATAAAATCTTTGAAGAGAACTTTGAGCACTTTCTGGACATCGATATAATTTACCTTCATTTTTGGATCAAAGTATTTTTCATTCAAAATAATTTTCAAATTATTTTGAGTTTTGGAGCACTTTTGGATACTTGATATATTTTACCTTCATTTTTTGTTTAAATTATAGTAAAATGTCAATTTCCTTGATTCATTTGAACTTTTAGAAACCGCAAGTTGGTTATTATTTTGTCCGACATCTAAAGCAATTTTGGTGAAAGCCTGTAAGAGAAATTTGAATTAGCAAAAAAAAAAAAATCTTGTAGAATAGATTAGTTGATATTTTTATATTTATTAGTCAAACTTTGATGTAATGGTGTTGGGATATTTTCAATTTCTTTTTTTGTGATTTTTTTGTTGGAGGGTCATATCTCGTACTTATGTACTAATAGAAAAATTTTGATGCAGATGATAGCGTTTGTCTAGAGTCTAATGATAAGAGCATTTCCTCCAATTTCAAGTGAAAGAGTTAGCAACTTGCACTAAATGGAGAAGGCAAGCAAGGTCTAAATTATTCCTTCATCGAACTTTGCGTGTTTAATCTTTGACCAATGCTAAAAATATAACATACAAATCCCTTTGATTTAAATGCCATTAACTGCTGTTTTAAATGAAGGGAACTTCGGTTCAATGTTGTCATATTTTTTTTTAATTTGGCTACTCATTGTAAGGGTTAAATGTTGACCTTATGTTGGAAAAAAAAAATGAGCTGTTGTTTATTGATTTGAAGACTATGTATTGTTACTATTTGTTGTTGTCTAAATTAAAGTGAAATTTATGATTTAAATGCTATAAGTTTAATTTGTTTCTCTTTCTTTGAATGTTGGATTTTGATTGTTCGAATGTTAGATTTTCAACAATTCATCCTCGAGATTAATGTTTAACATTTAAGCTATTAATGTGCCTTAATCTTTTGCATTATCAATGCACTTAAGTTGTTCAAAGATAGACATATTAATTATGATTTCTTGCCGGTTGAGTGATTGCATACTTGATGTAATAATCTGTCTAATTCGATGTTATACAATATACATAATACTGTTGTATAAACAGGGCAGTTTATTTTGTGCAAAATGGGGTAGTCTGAATAAATGTATTAAAATGTTATAAAAAAATTGCATGTTTAATTATTAGCTGAAAATAAATATGAAATTAGCTAATTCTAAGTATAAATATTAAGTTCTTGTTCAGAAGTGAATTACTCTAAAACAGTTCTGTCTGCGAAATGAAAAATATTATATTTTATATTTTCAGAAAATGAATTAAAGCATAAATGTTATTAAGTTTGATTTTAAATCAATTATTGGTCATCATTAGTGATTGCAACAAATGTTTACTTGTAGATGAGTGATCCAAAGCGAGATGGTTCAACTCAAAGTTCACAAAATTCTTCCCCAAGTAGAGATGATCAAACAACAACCAAGGAAAATGTTCGAAAAAAGATTACTCCAATGGCAGCTTGTTGGAACCATTTCACCAAATTTGTGACTAAAGAGGGGGAGAAGAGAGCAAGGTGCAATGCATGTGATGTTACTTACACCATGGAAACAACTTCGGGTTCTACAACAAATTTGAATAACCATTTGAAAACATGCCTAAAAAGACCTCGAGGTAATACTTCTGATCCGAAGCAATCAAAATTAGCATTTGTGAATGTTAGCCAAGAAACAACGGATTTATCAACTTGGGTGTTTGATAAAGATGCTATTAGAAAAGCATTGGTTCGTATGATAATTGTGGATGAACTACCTTTTAAAATTGCAGAGGGAGAGGGTTTTAAATACTTTCTTTCTATAGCATGCCCACGGTTTAGTCTTCCATCTCGTTGGACAATTAGAAGGGATTGTCTTGATTTATTTAACTCCATGAAGAGTGTGATAAAGAATTGTTTTGAAAAAGATATAAGTAGAGTTTGTTTGTTATTGAGACACTTGGACTTCATTGCAGAGGATATCTTACATGGTTTTTATAAAGACACATTGCGTGGATGATGAGTGGAGGTTGTAAAAAAGAATTATAAATTTTTGCCCAATATCCGCTCATAGAGGTGAAAGCATAGGTCAAGCTATTGAAAAATGTCTTCGAGATTGGGGGATTGAGTGTAACACCCCTAACCTGTATCCGTCGCCGGATTAGGGTTAAAGGCGTTACTGCATGATCGAAAACATTTTGAGAAGTTCATACATTCATCCATCAATCTCAAACATAATGTCCCTTAATACGGCCAACGAGACCTAAAACATGCTTATAAACCGGGTCGGGACTAAACCGAAACACACGAAATTTCACGGAAATTTAAAACTTTTCTAAGTTTCGGGGGTTACACGCCCGTGTGTAGGCAAGCCGTGTGCCTCCCACGATTTCGCTGCTGGACACCCGTGTGTCCTCCCGTGGTCAAAATCGACCACATCCACGGCCACCAAGCACGCCCGTGTGCCTTGGCCGTGGTCGAATCGACTTCACATCCACGGACACCAAGCACGCCCGTGTGCCTTGGCCGTGGTCGAATCTGACTTTACACCCACGGCCACCCAGCACCCCGTGTGCTAAGGCCGTGTACTTGTAGGCCATATACTGACTTTCTCACACGGCTACTAGACACGCCCGTGTGTCTTGGCCGTGTGCTATTAGGCTAGCTACTGACTTAGCCCCACGGTCACTAGGCACGCCCGTGTGCCTTAACCGTGTAGGCAAAACATGCCATTTGCAAGGCTAATTTGCCACCGACACAAGGGTCAAACCTACGAGCACATTTAAGCATACTTCCACACACAAATTGGCAACCAATTTTCATGTCAAATGATCAACATATCATCTTATATCATCTCAATTCTAACATGTCAACTTAGGAACTAAATTACACAACTTGAACACATTCAATGTCAAACATGATTCATCCCCAAATTCACTAAATCATACTAGCATTATACCATCACTAAGATTACCATTCATAAGACATTTTCTTTACTCACAAGCTATACCAAAATATGCACCATATATCAAAGCCACACATGCATTTTACCAACATTTATCTAGCCACATCACATGGCTATTTACACATCTCAAACATGTCTTACAAAACTAGCCTATACATGCCATATTTCAACTATGTACATCTTTCCCAAAAGTACCAAACTAGATTGCCGATAGTGTGATAGAGAATGCTGACGATCCCCGGATCCGAGCTAGCTCTCATCGACAATCAGAAAGCAGAGAAACAATCACACGAAGAAGCTTTCATAGCTTAGTAAGTCCGTAATATAATACATGTAATTCAACCATTCAAGTCAATATACAAAAATAAGCCATCACTTAGATTAATTTACCAATGATACACCAACTCAACTATACTCAATGCTCACATAGCATTCCATCCATCTACTTTCATATTTACCAACACATAGATATCATACATTCCTTAACCAACACATAGTTATCATATATACCTTAGTCGACACATAATTATCATACATACCTTGGCCAACACATAGTTATCATACATACCTTAGCCAACACATAGTTATCATACATACCTTAGCCAACACATAGTTACTCACTATCCAAGCTACTCAATTGCTCGACTTTACGTTTTGATCAACCTTTGCTATTCTTTTGATTTGTTCGCACACTTAGTGCAAATCTTCATAGTCGAAACATAATTATCCTCGCACACTTAGTGCATCAACATAAACCGAACTCATTTCGGTATCGCACACACAATGCCAATTCGATAAGCCGAAGCTTCTATCTTTTCGCACACACAGTGCTAATCATTTCTATTTCGTTTCTAATTTCACACACTTAGTGCCCTCTAATTCAATCCCGCACATAGCATTTTCTAATCTCATAATTATATATATATTCATTCAATTCACATCACAAAGATATAATTTATAGCTAGTATTACATTCGAACTTACATCAATATCGCACACACAGTGCTAACCACAAAGCCGAAGTTTATATTATTTCGCACACACAGTGCTAATCATCTGGGTCACATTTCTGAATACGCACATATAGTGCCACATAACTCGAGCTCTCACATAGCATTTACAATTTGATATATCATACTATTCATTTCATAACATTAAGCATAGTTAATTACACGCATTATGTCCGGACTTACCTCGGACGTCAAAATACCGAAACGGTCGATTAATCGAGCACTTTGTCTTTGCCTCAATCTCGATCCGAACCTCTCCTCTCTTGGTCTATACACATTCAAATTTAATCCATTCAATCACCAAATCATTCATTTTATTCCAAACACACATATTTAGGGCATTTTACAAAATAGCCCTTATTTTATCACATTTCGACACTTTAGTCCTTAATTCACAAAATCACAAAATACACAAAATCATCATATACTCATGCTTAGCCGAATGTTATTGTATCTCATACAAGTCCAAACATTTCATTTATTTTACAAATTAGTACCTCAAATTACACTTTTCTCAATTTAGCTCAATTTACTCAATTTCACCAAAAACCCCAATACAAAATATGTTAATCCAACACTAAGCTTTCATATTTTACCAACTATCAGCACAAAGCTCACATGTTCATTAATAGCACATCTCAAAATCTTCACCAATTCACAAAATTGAAGCATGGGTTTTAAAGAGCACAAAGCAACGATCACAAAAACGTAAAATTTATCAAAAACCGAAGCAAAACATACCTTAAATTTTGAATCACAAGCTAGCCGAAAGTTTAGGGTTCTTCCTTCTTTTTATTATCTTTGTTTTTCGGCACTAAGCATGAATGAACAACCCCCACTTTCCATTTCATTAAATTATAATATAACTTTGTAATATAATATCATGCTTTTATCTTTTATAAATAATAAATAAAAACCTTATATTAAACAACATGCCGTCCACCACTCTCACATTTGGCTAAATTGCAATATAAATCCTCCCAATTATAAAGACAACAACAATTTAGCACTTATCAATTAGTACGCAACATTTTTCACTTTACGCGATTAAGTCCTTTCTCTTAATTCAGCACACAATCGATAAAATTATCACACAGAATTTTCACAAAGACTATGCCACATACTATTCACACAGAAAATAATATTAAATTATCATTCTGAACTCAAATTTGTGGTCTCGAAACCACTGTTCCGACTAGGGTCCAAACCAGGCTGTTACAACTCTCCACCCTTAGGGATTTTTGTCCCCGAAAATCTTACCAGTGAATAGGTGTGGATATTGCTCTCTCATAATGTTCTCAGGTTCCCACGTAGCCTCTTCAACTCCGTGTTTGTGCCATAATACTTTCATTTTCTGTTCAGTCTCTTTTATCAAATCAATCCCGTGAATCTTATTTTCACGCAGCTCAGTCCAATATAATGGAGCTCAACATTTTCCACCTTAAAGAGCCTCATATTGCATCTTTCTTTCCCAGAGATAAAGGTAATCCCGACACAAAGTCCATCGTAATCCTTTCCCATTTCCACTCAGGAATCATTATCGGTTGTAACAATCCGGACGGAACCTGATGTTCAGCTTTAACTTGCTGACAAACTAAACATATCGACACAAAGTCAGAGATGTCCCGTTTCATACCATGCCACCAATAATACTATTTCAAATCATTGTACATTTTTGTACTCCCAGGGTGAATAGTTAAACGACTGTTGTAAGCTTCATTCAAAATTAACTGAATCAACTCTGACTTCTTCGGAATACATATCCGATCTCTAAATCTCAGACAATCATCACTATCAACTCGAAATTTTGAATCAATATTCAATTCACACTGAGTTCATTTAGCCATCATTTCAATATCACTTTTCTGAGGATCACAATTCTGACGTACAAACATCGGCTTTACTTTCAACTCGACCAAACCCATACTATCATCACACAGATTTATCTGAATACTCATAGTTCGCAAAACACATAATGATTTTCGACTCAAGGCATCAGCTACAACATTAGCTTTACCTGGGTGGTAATCTATCACAAGTTCGTAGTCTTCCAACAATTCCAACCATCTTCTTTATCGCAAATTCAATTCTTTCTGAGTCATCAAGTACTTTAAACTCTTGTGATCTGTAAAGATATGGCACTTCTCACCAAATAAATAATGACACCATATTTTCAATGCGAACACAATCGCAGCCAATTCAAGGTCGTGCGTAGGGTAATTCTTTTCATACGGCTTTAGCTGCCTTGAAGCATAAGCAATAACTTTGCCTTCTTGCATCAGCACATAGCCCAAACCATTCAACGATGCATCACTGTAAACTATGAATTCTTTACCCGATTCAAATTGAACTAACACTGGTACTTCTGTCAACAACACTTTTTAACTATTCAAAACTCTGTTGGCACTTTTCTGACCACTCAAATTTAACATTTTTTTTGTAGCGACTTTGTCAACGGAGTCGCAATCATCAAGAAGTCTTTCACAAACTATCTATAATATCCCGTTAGTCCCAGAGAACTACGGACTTTAAACACATTTCTTGGAGGCTTTGTAACGCCCCGAATTTGGGCCTAGTAGAATTGGGCCCATTGGGCCTTGGGCGAGTGAGCGTTTAAATTTTTTTTGAGAACAAGAGAACGGCTCTAATACATGTTGGACATATTAGGTGAGTGATTTTGGAAGGTTAGGGGGCTTCTATGAAGTCCCGGGATCAAACTTGGGCTTTAGGGAAATTTTGGTTTTAGGTGAATAAACCCTGGAGTTAGTAAGTAGGCCTTAAGAATAAAATGTGGAGAAAAATGTCACAAAAAGGAGTGTGGTAGAGTGGCAAGTGACGCCACATTAGAAACAAGGGGATGACGCCACAAGGAAGGAAGGGGGTCCAAGGTTCAAGTCTTAGCGCTTGTATTTTGATTTTCTTTTTAAATGAACTTGGACTTTGGCCCATAGGTTTATATTTAGTTGCGCATACTTTAAGACACAAGAGGAGCTTGTGGCCTAGTGGCTAGCGGCGTAGATTATGCTACATGGGAGCCTGGGTTCGAATCTCATGAGTAGCAAAAAGGGGATATTTATTTTGCTAAGTTGGGGCGGCAAGAGTTTGTGTTAGATTTAAACTCTACTGAAGGAGGGATCCCACATCGGAAAGCTAGCAAGAGGGAAGGTGAGAAGCTGGCTATAAATGGAGCTGTCTATGAGGAGAGGAAGCATACCTGGTTGGCGTTGGGCATAGGAGCATTCGGAGCGCGGATTAGCTTCAGATTCCTATCAGGTGTGTATTTCGCCTACTACTACAGATGTAGAGCGGCAAATGCCGAAAAATGGCCACACTGTCAGCAATGGTAGTTACACGAGCGCGAAATAAGACGCGTGTGGGAGCTTCGACGCGATAGTTGAGGCCACCATGAGTATTCTTGTGGATTAGGTTGTTTGGGCCTCGATGGGTCGAAATGGGCTAAGTGGGCCAAATGGGCCCGTGGGCCCATATGATTAGGTTGTACGATTGTGTAGTGGATGTTGGATTAGACTATGTGAACCTCATATATGTGGCTAGATTTGGGCTAAACGGGTCACACGAGCGTGTGGACCCATTTGGGCCAAGAATGGGCCCTAGGCCCATTTGCATCGTTATCTCTTTTTAGAATACATTGGTTTGCAGAATTACCGAAATACCCCCGATTTATAAAATTACAGAAATACCTCCGGTTTGCAAAATTACCAAAATACCCCTGATTTGCAAAATTACCGAAATACCCCTAGTTTGTGAAATTATCGAAATACCCCCGATTTGCAAAATTACTGAAATACCCTCGGTTTGCGAAATTACTAAAATACCCCCGATTTATGAAATTACCGAAATACCCCCAATTTGTGAAATTACCAAAATACCCCCAGTTTGTAAAATTACCGAAATATCTTCGATGAGTAAATTACCAAAATACCCCCAATTGGTGAAATTTTCGTTTTACCCCTAAACGACAAAATGACCGTTGTACCCTGTGGTAGTACTAACGTTGTATGTGTTCATTGTATGATTGATTATGTTTGAGATGCACTGCATACATGGATTGGTTATGAGTAGAACTACCGAACTACCCCTGTAGGGTAGAATTACCGAAATACCCTTATAGGATAAAATGACTGATTTGCCCTTGTAGGTCAATGATTGACTTGTGCAATGAGTGGACTAATTTGACTGTGGTTGTATGACTGATATGCTTTTATTACATGTTTAAATAATTATTACTGAGCATGGCCATTTTGCATACACGTGTAATGATTGAGCATGACATACACGACATATTGCATGGGGTTGGGATTATTAATACGGAGGAAGTGCTAATAGGATCGCATGGTCGCTTGACGACTGTGGATCCACCGAAGGCTTTATAGCCACCGCAGGCTTCTTAGCCACCGAGCAGCCATGCTGCACCGATAATGTTACCGAGGGCTGTGTGCCATTAATATGGGCTTCGTGCCGTAATATTGGGCTTTGTGCCAATACCGAAGGCTTTGTGCCGATATTATAGCTTTATGCCAGACGTATTTACCGTGGCTATATGCCTAACTCATATATTGATGACTCTGTGTCAATCATATTTACCCAAGGCTGTGTGCCGATTATATTACCGTCGCTGATGGCTATGTGCCAAACATAATACAGTTACTGATGGCTTTGTGCCAATTGTAATCCCGCTACTGAAGGCTTTTTAGCCACCGAGCAGCCATGCTACACCGATAATGTTAGTGCCGCAACCGGTGCTACATAAAGAGTGTACGGATGGATGGGTCGATTAAATCCCCACAGGAGTGTACGGTTGGACAAGAGACGGAGTGCAAGGTTGGTATGGGCATTAATGCATTGCATATATGGTTTTTAATATTGAGATGGGCTTAGGCCCAGATAAATATGATATGTGACGTTTGATATGGGTTAAGGCCCAACTGAGGCTTTTATGGGCTAAGGCCCAATTGCCACCGTTATTGAAATGGGCTTCGGCGCGGATTGTTGTGATGCATGTTCTTACTGATGAGGATTGTACACACTGAGTTTTCGTAAACTCACCCCCCTCTTTTAATTTTTCTCAGGTAATCCTCAGTAGGCGGTTCGACGTACTGGAGGACTCGGAGGTGGCCACACTACGAGCAGCTTGAATTTTAGTACTCTATTTTACTCTATTTAAACCATTTTTTTATTGGGTTGTAATAAGGCCGCTCTAAATTTTTAGATTTTAATTTGGTATTTTCAGTTTATTACGATTTATATCTGCTAGAAGTAGAACGCGGTTTTCTAAAAATGATAACTGTTTTTAAAACACTACGTTTCTGACTTTCAATCTTTAAATACCACGTTTTCGTAAAATCAACAATTTTAAATTAAGCTTCCGCAACAAGTAAAGTTTTAAAGGTGATAACATTCTAAAACGGTATAACTTTTTAATAAATCACGATTAAAATGCAACCTGAGGTTTTGTACAAATTTTAAAATTTCAAGAAGGGTTTTTAATGAAAACACGGTTTTCGAAAAACACTTCAATGTGGCACGCCAAATTTGAGCCTAACTTCTAGGCCGGGTTTGGGGTGTTACAGGCTTCTATTCTAAAATAGCAGAGAGTTTACTTGGATCAACTCGTATTCCCACAGCTAGCACAATATTCCCCAGAAAACCAACCTCACGCAACCAAAATTCACATTTTCTAAACTTAGCATACAACTGTTTCTCATGCAGAGTTTGTAGCACAATTCTAAAATGCTTGGCATGATGCGTCTCATCACAAAAATGAATCAGAATGTCATCAATAACACTACAACAAGACGATCTCAATACGGTCTGAATATACAGTTCATTAAATCCATAAACACTGCAGGAGCATTCGCTAATCCGAAAGGCATAGCTAAGAATTCATAAATCACAGGCACATATTCAAATTTCTTATCAGTCACTTTTATATCAATCTCATATGTCAAATAAGCTTCGCAACCCCTTCTCACATAGTTCAAAGCTTTCACCGCATATACAACAACTGGTACCCCTTTCATATCATTAGATTCAATTCAAACTATATCACCGTTCTGACTTCTCAAATCTATACTCTTTCGTTTACAATTCACAATGGCATTATGTAAAGTGAGTCAATCCATACTAAAAATTATATCAAATTTATCGAATGGTAGCATTATCACATTAGCCGGAAAGCATATATCCTGAAACATCAAGGGCAATTCTTGCACACTTTATCCATCAAAACACACTTATCTAAGGGTTCGATATTCTAATTACCAATTCAGTAGACTCAACAGGTAGAGTCTTACTTGATACTAAATTCACACACACATAGAAATGAGTTGAACCCGGATCTATTAATGCAATCACATCAGTATCAAATAGAGTAAAAGTACCAGTAATGACGTCAAGAGATGATGCTTCCTCTCGTGCATGTATAGCATAAGCTCGGGCAGGTGCTCTCGCCTCTGACCTCATAGCTGTATCAGTAGCCCCTTTTTGACTTCCACTCACATTCCCGATATTTCTAGATGGTCTACCCCTAGCCATCACATTACTCGATCTCACATTCTGAACATTTTCTTCCTCAACTAACTTTGGGCAATCTCGAATGAAATGTTCTCGTGATTCACATTTATAACAAACTCTATTGTTGTATTTGCCCCAGCATTCTCCCACATGTTGTCTTCCACACTGTCTACACTCAGGTTTGTTACTTTTAGCATTTTTAACATTTGATTCAATTTGAGCTTGAGTTCTCGGACCAACACTTAGTCTTGCGTGGTCTTTATACGGATGTTCAAATGAAGTATTTGATCGGTTGCTTGCATCTCTAAATTTCTTTGTCGAAGGCTGAGACAACTTACTCATCGATCTTTTTCTTTCATCTCGAGCTTCAGAATCGGCTTTCTTCTTTTCTTTACTGAGCTCCTCAGCTTTGCATGCTCTTTCAACTAACACAACAAATTCATTTATATCAAGTATTCCAACCAATAATTTAATATCTTCATTCAATCCCTCTATGAAGCGTTTGCACATAGTAGCTTCGGTCGAAACACATTCTCTCGCGCATTGACTCAATCTTACAAATTCTCGCTCATATTCAGTAACGGACAAACGATCTTGTTTTAGTTCAAGGAACTCTTTACGTTTCTGATCAATAAAGCGTTGACTGATATACTTCTTTCTAAACTCAACTTGAAAGAAATCCCAAGTGATTCTCTCTCTCGGAACCACAGATATCAATGTTTTCCACCAATTATAAGCCGTATCTCTCAACAAAGAAACTGCAAACTTGATACATTCATCAGGGGTTAACGACATCTCATCAAATACCCGAATTGTGTTCTCGAGCCAAAACTCACTGCTCAAGATCGCCGTCGCCATTGTGGCCCTAAACTCTTCAGCCCCATACTTCCAGATCTTATCCACAGGAGGTTTATTCAATCGAATCGGATCTATCACTTGTGGCACAACAGGTACTTGTGGGGGTAGAGGTTGTGGAGCAGTCGGATTCGTTTGAACGAACTTCGAAAACCACTCACTCATCATACGGAAGAAGGCTTGCTTAGCCTCTCCTCCCTCACTACTTTCATTTGGCCTAGATGTGGCTGGCGCTGTCCCTTGAGCGGGACCAGGTGCGTTACTCTCTACATCGTCAGTAACTGCTCGATCGGGATCCATTACTATACGAAAACACATTTATAACTGTCAGAATTCATCACACTATCGTAATTTCATATATGGCATGTATAGCTAGACTCACACACGCTACGTTAGTCCGAGAATCGACTAAACCGTAGCTCTGATACCAACCAAATGTAACACCCCTAACACGTATCCGTCGTCGGATTAGGGTTAAAGGCGTTACCGGATAGATCGAAAACATTTTCAGAAGTTCATACATTTATCCATCAATCTCAAACATAATGTCCCTTAATACGGTCAACGAGACCTAAAACATACTTATAAACCGGGTCGGGACTAAACCGGAACACATAAAAAATTTCACAGAAATTTAAAACTTTTCTAAGTTTCGGGGTTACACGCGCCCGTGTAGGCAAGCCGCGTGTGCTCCCACACGCCATCGGACACCCCCGTGTGTCCTCCCCGTGGTTGAAGCTGACCTCACATCCACAGCCACCAAGCACGCCCGTGTGCCTTGGCCGTGGTCGAATCTGACTTCACATCCACGGCCACTAAGCACGCCCGTGTGCCTTGGCCGTGGTCGAATCTGACTTTACACCCACGGCCACCCAGCACCCCGTGTGCTAAGGCCGTGTACTCGTAGGCCATATACTGACTTTCTCACACGGCTACTAGACACGCCCGTGTGTCTTGGCCGTGTGCTATTAGGCTAGCTACTGACTTAGCCCCACAGTCACTAGGCACGCCCGTGTGCCTTAACCGTGTAGGCAAAACAGGCCATTTGCAAGGCCAATTTGCCACCCACACAAGGGTCAAACCTACGAGCACATTTAAGCATACTTCCACACACAAATTGGCAACCAATTTTCATGTCAAATGATCAACATATCATCTTATATCATCTCAATTCTAACATGTCAACTTAGGAACTAAATTACACAACTTGAACACATTCAATATCAAACATGATTCATCCCCAAATTCACTAAATCATACTAGCATCATACCATCACTAAGATTACCATTCATAAGACATTTTCTTTACTCACAAGCTATACCAAAATATGCACCATATATCAAAGCCACACATGCATTTTACCAACATTTATCTAGCCACATCACATGGCTATTTACACATCTCAAACATGTCTTACAAAACTAGCCTATACATGCCATATTTCAACTATGTACATCTTTCCCAAAAGTACCAAACTAGATTGCCGATAGTGTGATAGAGAATGCTGACGATCCCCAGATCCGAGCTAGCTCTCATCGACATCAGAAAAGCAGAAACAATCACACAAGAAGCTTTCATAGCTTAGTAAGTCCGTAATATAATACATGTAATTCAACCATTCAAGTCAATATACGAAAATAAGCCATCACTTAGATTAATTTACCAATGATACACCAACTCAACTATACTCAATGCTCACATAGCATTCCATCCATCTACTTTCATATTTACCAACACATAGATATCATACATTCCTTAACCAACACATAGTTATCATATATACCTTAGTCGACACATAGTTATCATACATACCTTGGCCAACACATAGTTATCATACATACCTTAGCCAACACATAGTTATCATACATACCTTAGCCAACACATAGTTACTCACTATCCAAGCTACTCAATTGCTCGACTTTACGTTTTGATCAACCTTTGCTATTCTTTTGATTTGTTCGCACACTTAGTGTAAATCTTCATAGTCGAAACATAATTATCCTCGCACACTTAGTGCCTCAACATAAACCGAACTCATTTCGGTATCGCACACACAATGCCGATTCGATAAGCCGAAGCTTTTATCTTTTCGCACACACAGTGCTAATCATTTCTATTTCATTTCTAATTTCACACACTTAGTGCCCTCTAATTCAATCCCGCACATAGCATTTTCTAATCTCATAATTATATATATATATATATATATATATTCATTCAATTCACATCACAAAGATATAATTTATAACTAGTATTACATTCGAACTTACATCAATATCGCACACACAGTGCTAACCATAAAGCCGAAGTTTATATTATTTCGCACACACAGTGCTAATCATATCGGTCACATTTCCGAATATGCACATTTAGTGCCACATAACTCGAGCTCTCACATAACATTTACAATTTGATATATCATACTATTCATTTCATAACATTAAGCATAGTTAATTACACGCATTGTGTCCGGACTTACCTCGGACGTCAAAATACCGAAACGGTCGATTAATTGAGCACTTTGTCTTTGCCTCAATCTCGATCCGAACCTCTCCTCTCTTGGTCTATACACATTCAAATTTAATCCATTCAATCACCAAATCATTCATTTTATTCCAAACACACATATTTAGGGCATTTTACAAAATAGCCCTTATTTTATCACATTTCAACACTTTAGTCCTTAATTCACAAAATCACAAAATACACAAAATCATCATATACTCATGCTTAGACGAATGTTCTTGTATCTCATACAAGTCCAAAAATTTCATTTATTTTACAATTTAGTCCCTCAAATTACACTTTTCTCAATTTAGCTCAATTTACTCAATTTCACCAAAAACCCCAATACAAAATATGTTAATCCAACACTAAGCTTTCATATTTTACCAACTATCAACACAAAGCTCACATGTTCATTAATAGCACATCTCAAAATCTTCACCAATTCACAAAATTGAAGCATGGGTTTTAAAGAGCACAAAGCAACGATCACAAAAACGTATAATTTATCAAAAACCGAAGCAAAACATATCTTAAATTTTGAATCACAAGCTAGCCGAAAGTTTAGGGTTCTTCCTTCTTTTTATTATCTTTGTTTTTCAGCACTAAGCATGAATGAACAACCCCCACTTTCCATTTCATTAAATTATAATATAACTTTGTAATATAATATCATGCTTTTATCTTTTATAAATAATAAATAAAAGCCTTATATTAAAAAACATGCCGTCCACCACTCTCACATTTGGCTAAATTGCAATATAAATCCTCCCAATTATAAAGACAACAACAATTTAGCACTTATCAATTAGTACGCAACATTTTTCACTTTACGCGATTAAGTCCTTTCTCTTAATTCAGCACACAATCGATAAAATTATCACACAGAATTTTCACACAGACTATGCCACATACTATTCACACAGAAAATAATATTAAATTATCATTTTGACCTCAGATTTATGGTCTCAAAACCACTGTTCCGACTAGGGTCCAAACCAGGCTGTTACATTGAGAGGGTCTTCACTATTACGGTTGATAATGCATCCGCCAATAGTGTTGCCTTTGAATATTTGAGAAAGAAATTGAATCATCGAAATGCTTCTGTTGCAAATGGAAAATTTATTCATATGAGATGTGTTGCACACATTCTTAATCTCATTGTGCAATACGGTATTAAGGATGTTTCTGTGTCTATGGATCGAGTTAGAGGTGCTGTGAGGTATATAAGAGCATCACCATCGAGGTTGATAAAATTCAACCAACGGGTAAAAGAAGAAATGATAGATAGTAAGGCTCAATTGTGTTTAGATGTGCCTACTAGATGGAACTCAACATATATGATGTTAAAGGTGGCCTAGAAATATGAGCGTGCATTTGAATCATATGTACGTGATGACCATAATTTTTTTCTTAACCTTACTACTGGAGATGGAGTTCCTACATTTGATGATTGGGAAATTGTTCGAAAAGTTATAAAAGTATTAGAGCCTTTTTATCATCTTACACTGAAGGTGTCTGGATCTTTGCATGTTACCTCTCATTCACTTTTTGAAGTATTGGCGGATGTGCATTGTCTTTTTGATGGGTGGCAAAGTTGTGGAGATCTAGACATAATTTCTATGACTTCCAAAATGAGAGATAAATATAATAAGTATTGGGGTGAAGGAAACAAGATCAACATGCTAGTTTACTTGGCGGTCATCTTTGATCCACGATGTAAAATGAGTTTTTGGACTTTGGGGTCAACTTGCTTTTTCCTAATGTTGCTAATGACATTATGAAAATGATTGATAAAGAATTGCATTGCTTGTTCAACGAGTATTCTTCTAATTCCGGGAGAATTCAACTGTTTAAAGGTAGATCTAGTTCTTCGACAAATCTTTGTAGTTCAATGGAAATAGATTAGTCAGAAATGAAAACGGGCTTGGCCAAACAAAAATACCTTAAGAAGAAGAAACAAGTTGGATTAGAAAGCAAATCTGAGTTGGATAGATATTTGGGTGAGGATGAAGAAGTAAACAATTCAAGTTCATTTGATTTACTGTTGTGGTGGAAAATGAACAATCCTAGATTCCCTATTCTTTCACAAATGGCTCGAGATATTCTTGCTACTCGTATTTCAACGGTTGCCTCGGAAAGTGCATTTAGCACGGGTGGACGTGTTCTCGATAGTTTTAGAAGTTCTCTAACTCCTCTCATGGTCGAGGCTTTGGTTTGCACACAAGATTGGCTTCGGAAATCTAATGATGCCATCAATCTTGAAGATTATGTTGATGAACTTCAAACCATGGAAGATGGTAATATATAAATTTTAATTTATAAAATAAGCTTTTGTGTTATTTATATTAGTAAGCATAATTTAACTAACACTTTTGTTTTTAAATTTGCTAGACTTGTCAAAAATACCTGAAGATCAAGAATGTAATATACTTAGTATTAGTTTATAAAGTTAAATGTTTATTTAATTTATTTTTGCGAACATTTTTTATCATTTAACTAACTCATTCAATACTTTTACTAGATGTTTCAAGATTATCAACGCCAACGGTGTTTGAAGCACAAGAAGAAACTTAAACTATTCTATAATGGTTTTTTAACTGATGTGTTGCTGTTATTAGTTTGGTTTGGTTTGTTATTGTTGTTGGTTAATTAGACTTTTGTTGTGTTCTTTTTTTTTTGTTTGTTTGGACTGGTGTAGGTTTCTATTACATTTTAGACTTTTACTTATGTTTTTTTTATTATAATGTTGTTGTTGTTTACATCGACTCATGTTGTTTACTTGGACTTTTACTTATGTTTTTTATTATAATCTTGTTGTATTATTTTTGTTGTTTATTTGGACTCATATTGTTTATTTAGGTTGATGTTGTGTTGCTTTTATTTATTCACTTATTTACTTCAATTTTTTGTTGTATGATCATGTTTAAAAACTTTAAAGAAAATTATTTTTTTGAAAAATTACATAAAAATAAACAACACTAAAGTCATTTTTTTAAAATTTAACACGAACAAATATATTTGATTCGATTTGATTCGAATTTCATCTCACTCGACTCGATTCGAGAAAAATTCAAATTAAGTTAGGATGATAAAATACGATTCGAAAACTCGATTAACTCGAAAATTTTCGATTCGATTCGATTCGATTCGATCGAATGCTCACCCTAACTGCGACTGTGGCGATCCGACAGTCAGCAGATGGTCGTGGACGATGGTTCTTTGGTGGTAATGCAGTAGAAAAGTTATACTCTTGGTGGGACTCTTATGGATAACTTGATTTTAAATTAAATTTTCCAAAATTTATATTATTTTAATAAATTTAATTTAATATTTATCTTGATTAGTATTTTATAAATTTAATATTAATATGAGATATTAAATTTGATTTAATATTTATCTTAATAGTACTTTATTAATTTAACATTAATGTGAGTAATTTCAATCTTAGTTGAACTTTCTCTAAACTCTTCCTATACAAAGAGAGCCTAAGTCATTATTTTTACACACTTGAATTCAGAAAAAGTTGTAGAGAGGAAAATCTATTAATAAATTATTCCAGAATATTTCTAGAGATATTTTTTGTTATTTACAACTTGACCCTAGAAGTTTAAAGAAACTGTGAAATAGCCTTACTGATAATTTTGTGAAAAATTTTTCTGATTCGAAGTAAGCCCATACTCAATAGACATGATCTTGAGAATAGCGGAGAATATCACTCGGTCGAAGCATTCATCCTAGACGAATAAAAAATGTACGGATTTTGATTAAGTGTTTATTACTTTAGATAACACAATCAAATTCTTGTTCTGGAAAAAAAAATTAAAACTTTGATTTTCCCTTAAACCTATTTTCCATTACGTTTTCCAAATCCTATCTCCAACATAAATGCTTAAATGTATCAAGAATGTAATTTGACATTTTAGTTAATGTTTAAAAATGAGATGTGTTGAGTTTTGGGTCATTTAGACCAATAGGGAAGATACCTGATAGGCATGTGATGAATAATGCAAAATTAATGCGAGATTGTCCTTTTGGTCGTGACACTCCCCTATCAGTGTCGCAGCATCGAGCTTCTATTCCTGTAGTCGTAACTTTACCCCATTGAGATTTTGACATTGAATTTCTCCTGTCCTCAACATCGCGACATTCTTCTGCTGAAGTCGAGACGACAAGTTCCTGTTTTCAAAGCCGCGACTTACCTCAGTTGAAGTCGTGACATCATGCTTATGTCCCTAGTGTCGCGATAGACCTCCTTCGATGTCGCGACATTACCCCTATATATATATTTTACATTTTAGCCTCTCATTCGTTACCAAAGTGTAAAGAGCTTTTTTAAGCTCGGTTATAACCCAGATTTGAATAAGTAATGTTGTTAACATTTTTGAAACTAAATTGTTAGTATAATGTCTTTTAGATATGGAAACAAAATCATAATTACTTCGGCAACGAATATGGCATCTCACATTAATTTTAATTTTATTTTAAATAATATCAAAGTGAAATTCAATTTACATTATAATTCGAATGTATATTAAATATTTAAAATTAGTATTCTATTTTATCATGTATTAATTTTGATTTAAAATAAATGAATAATATTTTAGAAAATAGATATATAAAATGATGCATTTTGTTAATTACAAAACAAGTTTTTATTAGTTTTAAACATTATTGATAATATTAGAACTAATAATTTATATTTTATCTAACGAGCATAATTTTAAAATTTTCCATCATATTCTTTGTAAAATGTTTAGTCAATCAAATATAATTTTTTCAAGATTTTAATAAATGCTTTTCATCTGTACCAAACATTTTTTTTTTATCATTTATTCCATAACTGAAAGAAATTACAACAAGTCTGGGCCTAAATCTCATACAAAATAAAGACCTAAATAAGGCCCGTAACCTATATGAGTCATAGCCATGGAGGCCGATGATTTTAAACTCGAATGCAGATAAAAAAGAAAAGAAAAAAAGGAATAAACATTGTTGGTTCAAACATCTATTGCCCTTAATCATACCCTTTTATTTCAAAGGTGCGAGAGGAGACGCTCTCATGTAATTTCGGTCGTTTACCCATGGCACTTGAGAATGCCAAATGATATGATTTATAGGAATGATGTCCAAGATGATGAGAAATTGGAGATATCCTATCTCTCAAATCCCAAATGATTAGAAGGAGCTTAGTCAGAAGTTCAAAACGCGTGCGCATTGTCGCCAAGTTTCAAACTTCGTTTTTTAGTGTTTAATGTTTTGTCCAACTGTCATACCTCTGCCAATATCGTACATCAAACACAAAACCCAACCCAACCCACACCCTCCCGTGGAATGCTTCAAAGTTCTCAGGCTTTCCCCTTAATTTCTTTAAGTTGGTGTCTTCTTTGAGATTTTCCCGAGTCTAATTCCAATAGATCGTCAGCTTCTGAGTTAAGGCTATACTGTCAGATTTATGAATCAAATTGCTGTCAGCATTGAAAATCAAAGTTCCGTTTTTCAGCAAATTAAGCCTTTAACATTCTTTGTTTATCAATATTTATTACAAATTATGTATCTATTCCGTTGAAACATACACACAAAACAAAACATATAGTACAACGTGCGGTGTTTGGGCTTTTGTCTCTCACCATTAAAACAAGAGCATCGATACAAATATGAACTCATTTGAAAGTTTTAGTGTATGTGTCAATGTTGACCAGCCACCTAATATACAGACGTTTATGAACCCAACGTTTCACTTTAAGGAATTTTATGTAGCTTTCAGTGTATAAAACCTGAGATCATCACTTGGATTGGGTCAGTTAATTATAAGGGAAATTTGGGTAGAAAGATGTTGTTATTTTCTATATACAACTATATAGCCGGCCATTTCACTTTTATATAATTGTCTTCGGCCTGAAACTTTGAAAGGAAAACAAAAACCAACTTCGGGGAGATGTCTAAACGTTTCAAGCTCAAACTCTCTCGTGTTATACCATCTTTCCAATTTTGTCGATCAAAAAAACCTTCCCATTTACCGGAGACTCCAGGTCCGGTGACCCACCGGCTATCTCCGGTGAATCCTAAAGCATTAGATATCTTCTATCCGAACCTCCCTGCACCGCCGCCGTCGACACCGGACTACTCTTTTTTCAAATGCCATTTGTCACCAAAGATAGCGACAGTTGGCTGCGGTTGCCGAGCAAGATCATCACACACTCAATACTTACCCTCAGTGGACGTTAGTTTTGAGTCACCTGATTACTCGTCGAAGAAAGTAACAACTCGGTTGCATGCAGTGGTAAATGCCCACAATCACAAGCTTCAAAGGAAAACCTGTAAAGCATCGGTTAGTGATGAGAGCAAAAACGAGGTCGTTAAGAAGGATAAGAAGATGGAGAAAGAGAGGGCAACCGCAAGTGTTTCATCACGTGACAGTGGGTGTTTCAGCAGCGAAGGAACCGAAAACAAGGAGACCAAAACGCTAATCTCCGCTTCACTAAGCTTCTCGGACGATTCATTCCTCGAGTTGGATGAATCACTGGCTGGCGAATCCCATAACGAAACCAAAAAGAGCAAGAAAAAGATAAATAATGGGAAGAAAATGAAGAGACTGAGAAGCTTTGGTTCAAAGAAATACAGAGGACCCTCGGAACCTAACTGCTCAAAGACAAAGACAAAGACGGGAGCTCTATCATCGGAGAGCACTGAAACTGATCCAGCGAGACGGATGATGGTACCGCCGCGCACGGCTGAAGAGAAGGTAAGGGAGAGCGTTGCGGTGGTACAGAAATCGGAGGATCCTTATGAGGACTTCAAGAGGTCAATGCTGGAAATGATATTGGAGAAACAGATGTTTGAGGCCAATGATTTGGAGCAGCTGTTGCAGAGCTTTCTTTCTCTAAATTCAAGGCAATATCATGGAATCATCGTGGAGGCTTTTACCGAGATTTGGGAGACCTTGTTCGGCGGTCACCCCAAGAATCTCCTCTGAGTTACAAATGGAACTTCAAAACTTATTAATGGTAAGCACTTGATTTTCCTGTAATAATTATTACTAAATTCGTCATTTCCGTTTCTGATAATTTTGCGGTCAGTTGAATCTTCAAGTTGGACGATAAAATGAAATAGGCATCATGCAAAAGTAAATTATATTCTTTCTTTTTCAGTTTTCAGGGAGGGGGTTGCAAGCAATCAATTACTATAAATATATGATGTAATTCTTTTATTCATAAATTTTTCAGAAAATTGAAATAAAAGCAAAGATTTTTCTTTTCTAATTAGATGTGTATTTTTCATGAAGGTGTTTCATGCCTTTGCGAAATTATTGTCACCAATCAATGTTGAGTAATTGCGATTATTGAAAAAAAATTAAGTTGCCCTGAGGATCAAGAAAAACAACAAATCAATCACCCTCACCGCTACCGAAAATGAAATGCTGACGGACCAAGCTTAAAATAAATCATTTTTATAGTATAGAATTGGTATTGTTTATAATAACTATACTAAGTAATTAGTACAGTTCAAAAAATCATTTTTGAGATTAATTTTTTTAATCCTTGAATTTAATCATTATTTTTATATTAGAATTTGAAAAAAAATTCAATTTAATCTTTAAATTTAATAATTATTTCTACATTGGGATTATTTTTTTTTTCAAATTAGTTCATAATATTTTTTTGAAACATTAAAGTTCAAGCCTTAATATAAAGATATTTGTCAAATTCAAACCCCAATTAAAATTTATTATCAAGTTCAGGAATTAATTTAGAAAAAAATAATTTAAATTTTAATATAAAAGTTATTATCAAATTCTAACTTTAAATAATAATTTAAACTTTGTTTTAATTACAAGTTTGCTCTACACCTCATCCATTTCCACTGTTGGAAGGCTATTGTTGACACCAACAATATAAATTTAAAAGCTTAAACACAATTATTGCAAAAATAAAACTTATCTTAACGTATATTAAAGAAAACAAAAAACCAATCACAATCTATTTTTTTTAATGAAATTTGAAAAAAAATTCTTTACCATATAAATGAATTAATATTACTTTTTTATATCAGATTTTTAGTAATGGGCTTTGGCCCATTAGTTTGTTCTCCAGACAAAAGATTCTGCAATGAAAAGCCCGAGGATCAATTAAAGATTCGAGCCGTCTAGCCGGAAATTGTGCGCCAAAGAAAATATAAATCCAAAAAAATTTACAAAAGACATGAAAAAAAAACCCAAACCCTCGACAGTTCCACCAACCTCTCCCTCTTGTCTCGGTTCATTGTCTCTTCCCAAAGAAAAATGAAGGCGTCATTGAAAGGCAGATACACCAATGACAAGAGCAACGCCGTCGTTTCCCTTTCCGCCAACGCTGGCGATATCAAGCTACGCGCTTCCATGACTGACGCGACATTCATCAAGGGTCCGAGCCTGAACGGTTTGACTCTTGCCGTTGAAAAACCCGGCTTCTTCATCATCGACTACGATGTCCCCAAAAAGGCACGCTTAACTTGAAAGACCCAAAAATTCCCCCTCTAACTACGCCTTTAATTAATCGTTGACTTGTTGTTTATTTGAATTTTGCGTATTTGGGATAGGATTTTCGGTTTCAGTTCATGAACTCAGTTAGGGTTGCGGAGAAGCCGTTGAAGCTTACTTACATTCACGGCAGAGGGGACAACCGGACCGTGTTGGACGGGACACTCACCTTAGACTCTGCCAACAAGGTGTCGGCTAATTACATGTTTGGTACGAGGAACTGTAAGGTCAAGTACAGTTACTCGCACGGAGGGGCTACGACTTTTGAGCCATGCTATGATTTCGGGAAGAATGCGTGGGATTTTGCAATTTCGAGGAGAGTGTATGACGATGTTTTTAAGGCAACGTATCAGACTTGGAGCAGGGATTTGGCTTTGGAGTGGTCGAGAAACTCTAAGTTTAATGGGACTTTTAAGGTAACTGAAACTAACCAGTTTTTTTTCTTTGATGTTTTTTTTTAATTGAATTTTGAGTGTTTATGTTGCATAGTATAGTCTTGAAGTCTGCCATTTCTATTCTGAAATTGGATTTGCAATCTGATTTAACTGAAAATTTAATTAGGGAACTTTAAAAAGAAATTGACTGATGTGGTTTCCAAATATAATTTTATAGTGACAAAGGTAAATTAAGGTTCATAGAAGATAGCTACAGGTTTTCAATCTCAAATGCAGTGCAAAATACTGCATTTTCCCATTTTGCTTTGAAGTTTATTTTCAACAAAGAATTTGGTATGAATGAACTATTTGTCCAAGAAATTGTGTGCAAGAATGAAAACTGAAGTAATATGATGCCTGGGAAGTTCGAATCTGAGAAGACATTTTCTGCAAGATATTTTTCTAAAATACAGTCTTGTGTGGTTATCTGAGCAAGTCAGATAAGTAGATAGCTGCTGTCTCCTTGCATCCGCAACCACCAGAAGCTTTGTTGTTTTCTTGATAAAAGACTTCTGGAATTGTTGAGAAGAGCTTGAAGCAAGCATGACCTTGGATTGATTGAATCGTTTTTCTTGAATGTACATGTTATTTGTATTTGCTTAAGGCGAGGATTTTATTGAATGGCGCAGGTGTTTATATAATGAAATAAAATGCCACCGTTTCTCATTACTTCTAACTAATTAAATGATATAAAGGAGGCAGTTAGGAATGTTTCTGAAGCAATATGCTGGTGTTTTATTGGGGGTCGCTCATACTGATGCAACCTTTGTACTGAATCAAGTGAAGGGTTACTTTTCTTCCTTGGGAGATTCTAGATGCTCACACTGTGCTAAGGAGTGGATTTATGGAAGAGGAAACCATCTTGTATGGATATATTTGAGGAGGCTTTCCTTTGATGGGATACAAAATTCCAACTAAGGTTGCTTTCTTCGATTGGGATGCATAGAAGCAAACTTTTACTATTGGTAATGACCCAACAAGGCAAAGTTCTGTGTAACATCGGAGAAGACAGCTTTGGAATCAATTTGTAGGCTTCTTACCGGCCTTGTCATATAGCCTTGGCCATGCAATGTTAGTAAAACAGATTTGATCCCTACATTTGGTTGTTAAGAGAAGGAAACAGAGGAGCGATTAAGAGGACGAATAGCCCGTGTTGAAAGCTTTTAGACAATTGAGTTTTTGGGTAACATGACATGTTGAGTTATGATGTGTTGGTTAGAAATTAAGTTTTGAAGACTTAAATACTATTTGTTGACATCGTGACTTGTTGCTTACTGATCTAACTATTTTTTTTGTCTTTCCCAGATTTCAGCATCCGTCAATCTGGCCGAAGAAACTAAGATCCCGAAGCTTATTGCGGAGAGTTCTTGGGATTTGGAAATGTGATGTTGTTGCTCATCAATATTATCAATTTGCTTTGTTTGAATCATACACATTTGAACTAACAGCTCATTGTGAGCTCAAAAACATAATTGTGTTGCTTGCAACAAAACTTGTACCAGTCATTTGATCAAATTGAATATCACAAATCACCATTCTTGCAAGGCCTTGATATTTTTGTGACTTTGTTTTCATCTTCTATGATGAGATTATGCAGGTCATATCATATAAATCCGACCCAGTGATACACAAAGATACATGTTTTTTTTTTTTTTTTCATTTTATATTTTCAAGAGAAAGGGAAGCCTTGTGGTTTTCTTGATAATTATGTTTGTTAACTCTTCTAAACATATAAAATATATTACCTGATGTTATCTTCCCTACTATTGCAAAAAGTGGGTTGCCAATACTTTTGCTGCCTTTTTCATTTTCTGACATTAAGCTGCAGTTCCAAAGGAAAATCAATCAACAAGATTGCATCATCCAAGCTTAGCAACTCGGGAATCTAATTGCGTACTAAATTCAAAATTTAATATATGCAATTTAAATCAATTGATTCATATAATTATTTGAAGAAGTTATTAGTCTGTAACTAAATTCAATAGGATATTACTGCAATTGGTCTTGGATGGATGGTTTCCCGGCAAAAAGGAACAGTAACTGAACGCTGCGTTTTACAAGGGCCCAAACCCAGTCCCAGCAAATGCAGGGCATGAATGTAATACATTTCAAGGCGGCTTAAAACCGTATGCGATTAAAATGGGGGCAAAGTCAAATGTAGTACTAAGAATTTTCTCTCAAAAATGAACGTGTCGTGCTGCAATTGGGTCTCAATAAAACTACAAATAAGCTAACCTGACTGAATTGTTTTCTTCAGATTAGATTATGTTTTTACTTTTTACCCTTTATATTATTATTTTCATGGAAAATCCGCATTTCTTGCCCTAACTCGTACTACAGCGTACAAAACCCAAGTCAAAAACGTTACAACAGTTGTTCCGTTGCTCACCATCTCGCCAATCTTCTCACATCAGATTCATCGAATCTAACATAGATTCCACCCGAAATTCTCCGAAACTGAGATCTGTACTTGAGACAGGCTTTGATTTGTAATGGCAAAACATTGAATCAACGAAGTCTTCAAGCTTTCTCCCTTTCAGAAATGGCAAATCCCATCAAAGGCAAGTCTTATCTCTTCCTTTTTCTTTTCATCTTCACTTCTCCACCTTTTCCCGTAGTTTTCGCTGGCTCTAACTCCGTCCCAATCGAAAGCGAGCACCGACATGATCGGATTCCTCACCATGAACCTGACTCTAATAGTCCACATGATTTTATCCCTCAAGAAGTTTTGTTACATAAACTCGAAGAACTAGTTAGAAATCTTAGTGAAATAGTTTCTAGATTAGAGTCGAAAATATCGGAGTCTTCAGATTTTGGAAAGAAAGATCAAATTACTGAACAAAAATATGGTGTTAGAAGAGAAGTTGGTGTTGCAGATGGGGAAAAAGGCGGGGCTGTTTCGGTTACTAAATACAGTCCCTTTTGGTCGGAGAGGTTTCAGTTCATGTCAGCTGTGAAATTAGATTCTGATCCAACATGTATAAATGTTTTGCCATTTCGTGATTACGAGGGACTTAGCAAGTATGTTGCTGTCGGAGATGAAAAAGGAAGGGTTTATGTGTTTTTAAGGAATGGGGATGTTGTGGTTGAGTTTTACACCAAGTACGAGTCGCCAATTACGGCAATGGTTTCATACATGTCTGTTTATAAGAATGAGAGTGTTGTCATTACCGGACATCAAAATGGCGTCATCTTGGTACATAGGATTTATGAAGGGTTGAACGGAGAAGAGTCGGGTTCGCCTGTAATGGAGACTGTTGGTAAATTTGTGGCTGCAGAAAGCGGGGAAGATGGGTTCCCGATAACTGCATTGGAAGTTCATCATGTTGGGAGGATGAGGTATATTTTGTCAGCAGATCTTAGTGGAAAGATCAGGGTTTTTAAAGAAAATGGATCACTTTATGGATCTGTGATGCCAACAAGTAGGCCGCTTGCGTTCTTGAAGCAAAGGCTTTTATTCTTGACGGAGACGGGTGCTGGTTCATTGGATTTGCGGAGTATGAAGATTAAGGAATCTGAATGCGAAGGGTTGAATCATTCTCTTGCTCGAAATTACATCTTTGATGCAACGGAACGGTCTAAAGCATATGGTTTCACATCGGACGGTGATTTGATTCATGTTTTGCTGTTGGGTGATAGTATGAACTTCAAGTGCAGGGTTAGGTCCAAGAAAAAGTTGGAAATGAATGAGCCTCTTGCTTTTCTGGCTATTAAGGGATATTTGCTTATCGTTGATCTGGAAAAGATTTTTGTGTATAATGTTTCTACGCTGCATTATGTTAGGGCTGGTGCGCCAAGGTTTCTTTTCTCTGCCGGCTTGGATGAGATCAGGTCTTCGTTTTTAACTCACCAAGTGGTGGACACAAATAAAGAGAGAAGACACGTGACACCCTTAATAGCGAGTGACCGTGAAAAGCTCATTGTTCTTGGCCTTGGAGGTGATTACATTGGAATGTATCGCTCTAACCTTCCGGTTTTGAAAGGGGAATCTAATACGATGCTGTGGACCAGCCCCGTGCTATTCTTCATACTTTTCCTATTTGGGGCTTGGCAATTCTTTGCAAAGAAGAAAGAGGCACTTACATCATGGGGACCAGATGACCCTTTTAGCTCTACATCAGCTACAAATTCTGCTCCACTAGGATCCAACACTGGAGACAGGTCTTTTATAGATTCTTCTTCAAGAGGGGCTGATATGGCGGACTTGAGAAGCTCCGGTCTTCGAAGTAGAAGGTATGGATCCCCTTCTCGGTATCAAGGCGGAGCAACTGGTTCTTTCAGGCCAAGTTCTACGGATCCAAGCTCTAGACCTGCTTCCATCGATCCTAATTATAGAGCGGATCCAAGCTCCAGATCTGCTTCCATTGATCCCAGACCCGCTTCCATTGATCCCAACTATAGAGCGGATCCGGGCTCTAGAGCTGCTCCCATTGATCCCAATTATAGAGTGGATCCGAGCTCTAGAGTTGCTTCCATTGATCCCAATTATAGAGCGGATCCAAGCGCTAGAACTGCTTCCATTGAGCCCAATTATAGAGCGGATCCGAGCGCTAGAGGTACTCCGATTGATCCCAATTATAGAGCTGCTCCAGAGCTGAAGTATAGGGGTCCAACCCTGGAATCTGCTGGATTTTCTAAACGAAGAGAAAGTTTATTTGTGAACAGCCAGGTTGTGGATGACAACAGTTAACTGTTAAAAACCAGTTTCCATTAACTTACATTTCAAGGTGGGTTGCTTTTAAGTTGTCCTTTGGCCTTCCATAAGATATTATGAAAGCCATTTGAGCTTGCCATGTTGTATTTTTAATTTTTAGCAACATAAACAAAGAATAATTGCAGAAGTTTTTAGCATTAGTTCTGGTTTGAAAAATCTGTCTGTTCTTATAGCTAATGGTGTGCTGCCCTGATTTTTCATTTTTCTTCAAATATATATGTCCGATATTTACGTTTTACATATATCCAAACATATGCTTGACAATATGACTTTTAGATGCGGGAAAAATATATTTTTTTTAAACATACGACCGATAATTATTTCTAGCAATTTATAATCATAATTGAATTGTTGATGCTAAATGGTATCATTAGACTAAATTTTTTAAATAAGAATCCTCTAATAAACTTATATCTTGTCCATTTATTACTGAAATGTCAAATGAGCAAGTCAAAAGTTGCTTTCTCTAAAAAAAAGTGGTCAAGTAAAAACTTGGAGAATTTGTCAAAAAAGTATAGTCATTAAAAATTAAGCAAGCATAATTTTTAATTTACTAACATTTTCTTAAATTTCAAATAAAAATAATTGAGCATATGAAGAATCATAATTTTATATCTTTTACTTGAATATGAGTAATTAATCAAAGTTTAAAAAGTTTTCAAAGATACTATCATTTCCACCAAATAAAAGAATAACCCATTTTTTATGGATAGACATAAAAAATATAATGATATAGAGTGCCGCAAGTACCCTTTTTCGCTCATTTTTTTCCCGGTTTGCAAGTGCAACAACGCCGGCTACAACGACTCCTTTATTTCGCCAACTACCCACTCTGAGGAGTCCCCATATATATTTTTTCATACTTTTCCTTTTCCCTTTTTATTTCTAATTTTCAAATTCCCTCTCTGCTATTATTTTAAGTTTATTGTATTTCGAATTGTTTCTTTTTAGTTACAAACTGCTCCGGCAACTTGAAAGAAGCTCGCGTGCAAGGGTTTTAGTTTTGGATGTTTGTTATTGATGGCTGATGCGAGAAGAAACGACCACGTTTTCTCCTCGGAAGTCGGGATACCTTCCGGACTGAATCGGATCAAGACCCCACGAGTTCTTTTGAAGGAACAACCGAGTTCGAAACCGGGCGAGTTGAACGAGTCAAGGACTTCGAAGAACAAACAGAAGTCAGTCGCCCGTGGACATGGCCAAAAATCAGGTTTGTCTAGAGAAAGTTCAAATTTCTTTTTATTATGATTATTATTATTACTATTGCTTCCTCAAATTTAGCTCGCACGTCCATGTTAAGGCTCTGTTTGCTTCCTGAGAAAGCACGTTTGTGTTATGGATCGCTTTCACTGTTTGTTTTCTGAGAAAATGTGGAGGACAAAAATTAAACTCAACTTCTTCAATGTTAACAAAATTTACTGATGTATATCAAACGTGTTCAAATCATTCTAGAGCTTAAGGATGATTTTCTTTTGGGTGCCATTATAAACTTACAAATTGGGAAAGAGCATGTAATGGCCAGTCGAACTCCGGACCTTGAGGTACCCACTCAGAGCTTTAACCACGTTGTTTTAAGGATGATTAAGCATAAAAGAGTATGATTATCATTTTTTATACCTTTTGAATCAATACTTATTGCCCCGTCATAGTCAGAATGTACTCGACATGCTCATGCTGAAAAGTTACCATTTGATCAAAAAGAAGATTGTCAATTAGACAACGAATGGCCACACGAAACTGTGAACGCAGGTTAAATTGATTATAATATTGTTGTTTTCTAGGACTGTGTCATTTAAATTATGCCACATGAAAAATAGTTATCCATTGATTTCATCATTTTTGCCCCTTTTCTTATGCAAAGGAACTCTTTTTCATCTATTAAAGGGCGAGTCTGCTTCAGATTCTTGCAACTTTAATAGTTCACCATGCCATTAGTTCTTAGGCTTAATTTTCTGGTTACTTATGGAGAATACTTCTGCTAAAGCTGCTATCTTAGGATAGGGTCTGGGTGATTTATCCAAGTTTGTTTCCTTTTTCCTTATTTTGCTTTACATTCTTGCTTCATTTTTTCTTATCTTATCCTTTTCTTGAGTCTCTGATTACCTTTCCATTGATTGTTGAGAAGAAAAATTAATGTGTATTTGTTACGTTTTTTTTGTTTCGAATCTGTATTGGAACAAAAAGGAAAGAAGATGGCACGGTGGCTTTTGTCTTATATTTCAAGGAATTCCACTCAAGCCTTCAATAATGTTACAAATATTGAGGTGAAATTAAATGTACTCACTTTTCTCAAACATTGGCTTACATATTAGTTCCATGATATACTTGTCTTGCATTGAAACCATGATTGACAGGATGGTGTCTCAGAAGTTAAGACACGTGACAAAGAACCTGTGAGAACTAAACTTGGCTACATGGAAAATAAGAATGGAAAGCAATCTTCAGCTGAGAATGCATGCTATAGAATAGTGTCAAAAGGTCTAAAGAGTTTTTCGCATGAATTAGGACCTAAGGGTGGTATTCCATCTGCGTATCCTCGAGCCCACAGTTACAATGATTTAAAGGTACTGTGCTGATATTATTCAAGAAAGAACTTGGTTCATAACATGCTTTGTCAATTCCTTCTCAAGATAAAATAAAAACAAAAGGATTTTGAAATTTATTTTCAAAATTATTAGTCCAGATATTACATGAAGCATTCATGGTATTATATATTACAATGTAGTTTTCTCTTTCCTTCAGAGGCTTCATCTATATTGCATGTTGAAGTAACAGCTTTATTCTCATATATGTTCTTTTAATGTCATTAATCAGATTTTGGCTAGTTTACCAGTTTGCTGCAGAAAAATCTGATCACTTTATGTGGATCGTTATTACTGTAACTCTGCATGAAAAATAGTAGTAACATTATGAAACCTTAATGGAGAAGCTGGTGCTTATGTTTCTGATACTTTGCCACTATAGCAGTTCAATTGGACTCTTTCATTTCTGGTTAATCAGCTACTTGTTTCTTTTCTTTTCCTTTGCGTTTCTCTTTCTATGAATTGATCATCAGGAACTATTTGGTTCATTACATTCAAGATTTGATGCTGCTAAAGAGGTGGTAGACACGGAGCTGGCTACTTTTGCAGGGGATGTGATGGATGTTCTTCAGACCATAGACTCCTCATCTCCAGAGGGTCGCAAAATGGCAGAAGTCCTTCTGCTTCTTGCCCAGCAATGTGTTGAAATGACCTGTACTGAATTTCGTCTTAAGTGTGAAACAATAGTTCAAGATTTGACAGAAAAAAGACAACAATGTCAAACAGTATTGGTGAAGTGGCTGTGCACGCGTATGCTCTTTATTTTGACACGCTGTACAAGGCTTTTGCAGTTTCAGAAAGAGAAAGAACCAATTGATGAGAATTCTCTTAACAAATTTAAGAAATGTTTAGAAAGCATTCCTGCTGTTGAAATGAGCTGGTCTCTCACTTCCGAAGTTGCTGATTCTCATTCAGCTAATGCTGTGCATCAGAAGGCTGGTGGTGAACACAATTTGCAGGGACAGAATAAGGTGCCTCTTTTCCCTGAGCCAGCTGGACAGAATGGTATAACTTCTGGAAAAGGTTCCACTAATGCTGAGAAAATTTCAGCTGCACAGGGATCTCAGTCTGATTTTACTTCACAGGAGCAACAATTTTGTCACCCTGGTGGTCATTTTGTAGGGGATTCAATGACAAATTTCTGTTATAGTTCACTTCATGAGCACAACCATAATTTTCATGGTTCACTTAGTGAGCCTGAACAAACACTAGATGGATCTGACTCAGTGATCTGTAGAATATGTGAGGAAGCTGTACCTATTTCTCATTTAGAATCTCATTCTTATATATGTGCATATGCAGATAAATGTGCACTGAATTGTATAGATGTAGACGAATGCCTAGTAAAGCTGGCAGAAATATTGGAACTGATTATAGAGTCACGGAATTTGAATTCCATTGGGAGCCCCGAGAATTCAAGAATGCAAAATTTGAGCTCTGCAGTTACATCTGAAGGTTATTCTCCCAAGATAAGTGAGTGGCGAAACAAGGGTGTTGAAGGAATGTTTGAGGACATACATGAGATGGACACTGCCAGTATTGAGGATTCTCATCTAGCCTCTATTGACTTTAAGGGCCATTTGGGCATGAGGCTTGGCAACCATGGAGCGCCATCCTCAACTGGGAGCATGACATCACTATCCTCTACGAATACTCCAAGAGGAAGTCACTTTGATTCTTTCTGGTTGGAGCGTAACAATCCTTCTGAGCTAGAGGATGTGCAACAGGTTTGTTGATCTTGAGGATCTCTCATTTTGTAATTTGACATTGTCATCCTGTCTTCTTGTTGTGAAGAATATTTATAATGTTCTGCCAAAATGTGAAGATGCTGATTGAATTCCTAAGGAATCTTATAGAACTAATGTGTTTCTCATGCAGGTCTGTCAAGTAGAAACCCATAAGTTGTATATTCACCCAATTCAAGGCCTAATTAAATGGATAACAGTAATCTGGCTGTATGTTTTTGACAAATCTATATACGCGCATGCATGTGCCTAAATATATACTTTCTTTCAATCATTTTTCTGATATTATGTTTGCAATGAGCTTCTCATGCATTTAATGTTGTAATGTTAAAGTGCGATGCTCTTTATAGGTTAATCAGCACTTTTATTGTTGTATCTGCAGATGGTTGACCTTGCAGATATAGCTCGTTGTGTAGCAGACACAGACTTGTTGAAAGAAGGGTCTCATGAGTTCTTGCTTGCATGCATGCAAGACTTGCAGGATGTTTTATGGCATAGTAAGCTTAAAGCTCTTGTAATAGATACTTTTGGAGGCCGAATAGAAACTCTTCTGAGGTAGTGCAATGTTAAAGATATATTTGTGAGACCGAACACATATCTCAACTTGTTCAATTAGTCATTGTGTTTCTTAACTAATCATGCAGGGAGAAATGTATACTTGCGTGTGAAGCAACAGATATAAAAAGTCCAACGAGTTGCATTGAACAAAGAGAAAACTCTAGACATCTCTCAGATAATTCATCTCAAAGTAGCACGGTGTCAACTCCTTTACATATGTCCCACAAAGAGAGAACAACAATAGATGATTTTGAGATCATCAAACCAATTAGCAGAGGTGCCTTTGGTAAAGTCTTTCTTGCACGCAAACGGACGACAGGTGACCTATTTGCAATAAAGGTAAAATTCCTTTTTTTGTTATTTTCCACCAACAGAAAATAAAGGACATACAAGAATCTATAATGTCTATTATAATACGCATGTACATGACAAGGAAAATGCCAAAGAATCTATTATGATACATGTTTCTGTTTCTAAAAACTGAACTTTGACAGCATCAACTGGTTGCTTAATTGGCTTCTAAGAATAATTTGGAGCTTTGTGCAGCCAACACATCTCTTGAGTTAGTTGATTGGAATTTGAATTCAACATTATGATTTCTTCTGCCAGAACATACTAAAAATAAGTCTAATTATAAGTTTCAAGGTTTTAATTTTCTTGTAAAGCATTAGATTGATGAACGGTAGTCTTCAGCACTTTTGTTTTTGTGGTGGTGGTGGGGGGAGTGTCTGGTTTTACTCTGTAACTCAATGCAATTTTTCTGCTTATGCAGGTTCTCAAGAAATTGGATATGATACGTAAAAATGATATTGAGCGTATATTAGCTGAACGGAATATTCTAATAGCAGTTCGGAACCCTTTTGTGGTAAACTCCAATTCTAGCATGCTTTGAGCTCTAAAATTCTCCACTTTAATTTAAATAAAATGCATTAACCACAATTTCCAAGTTTATCTTGTTGCTCTGCTTTAAATTTTCTTATTTACAATGATGCTAGTTGAATAAAAAGATGTGAGTTCATCATTTCAGGTTCGATTTTTTTATTCTTTCACCTGTAGAGATAACCTCTATTTGGTTATGGAATATCTCAATGGTGGTGATCTATACTCATTACTCAGAAAGGTTGGATGCCTTGACGAAGTAGTAGCTCGTACATATATTGCGGAGCTGGTTTGTACCAATCATTGTATATGATGCATACCAATCTAATTCTTGTCTGGACTTTTCTTAGATTACATCCATATTTCAGGTTCTTGCTTTAGAGTATCTCCATTCCGTTGGAATTGTGCATCGTGACTTGAAACCAGACAACATACTAATTGCTCATGATGGTCACATTAAGGTCTGGCATTTGAACAACGGATTTGTTTTTTCAATGTATTAAGTACATTATGTAGCTGATCAAGAAGCATCGAGTTCTAGTTTAACTTGCTCTTTCTGTGTATATTCATTAACTTCATGTTATTGCAATGCTAACGAGCTAATTATTGCTTATGTTACCAGCTTACAGACTTTGGACTATCAAAAATTGGCCTCATAAACAACACAATTGATTTATCTGGACCTGAAACAACTGGAACAACTTCATTAGACGCTTGTAATCTACATAAGCAACAAATGGAGGATAGAAGTCGGCACTCAGCTGTTGGGACACCTGATTACCTGGCCCCTGAAATTCTTCTTGGCACTGAGCATGGTTTGGATTCAAGCTGATGTAAGGTTTATTCCAAGCCTTTAGTAGAATTGACATTTGATATTTCTACATCGAGATTCATGCAGGTTATGCTGCGGACTGGTGGTCAGTGGGTATAATCTTGTTTGAGTTCATAACAGGAATTCCACCTTTCGCTGCTGAATGCCCTGAGGTATATATCTTCAAGTATTCTCTTCTTTCGTTCATATCCTCATCCTTAATTCAGTATGTAACTTTAATCAAGGTGTTCAATTCTTATTTCCATTTTGTGGTCAAGCAGAATCCTGCTTCATTGAATCTTTATGTTGATGTGGATTATCTTTTAATTCATTGTGCTGCCTCTCAAGTTTCATCGACATGATTCTACCGCCCAAAACAAGAAATTTTATGATCTTTAGCTTAAGTCTTGAAAAGGGAACACATACGACAACCTTTATTTTTGTAGTGAAGTCACGGCTAAGGTTTTCTTTTATAACTGCAAATGGCTGTCTCTATACCATATATGATTGATGTAAATAATATCTTGCCTTTTAAGTTTCATAATAAGTGCAACATTTATAGATTCCTTCACTTGAGTTTGTGTTTTTCTTGTTCTCATTGAACTGGATAGTAACTCTGTTTATCAAATTAGTCTCTTGGATACATGTTTAAGTGATGAAACTTTTGCATTAAACTTTAGTTGTTTGGATATTATTTCATCTTGCAATTATTAGTGATCATAATGTATGATCTCTAGCCTCCATGCATCTTTTAAGCATTTTATGTTCTTTGAATTTGTTTGAAAAGTGGCATGGATTCCTCTTTCATCTCTTGAACTCACTCCTTACCGGATTCCTTCTTATTAGCATAATGCTTTGTAGAAGTATGTTGGCAACTAGGAACTGCTCTGTTTCATGCCTCATTCTTGTCATCGCTTTGCAGATAATTTTTGACAACATTCTGAACAGAAAGATTCCATGGCCATCTGTGCCTAGTGAGATGTCCTATGAGGCTCAATATCTAATTAACAGGTTGTTGTTTTTTTTTTTTTTTTTTGAATCTTTAAGATATGATGATAGCTTGTATTCTATTGCCTTCTCTTGTTGAGGGAAAATTTCATTCAGAACAACTTATTCAGTTCTGGTACATTTTCTTACAGGTTGCTTACACATGATCCCAAACAGCGGTTAGGAGCAAACGGAGCAACTGAGGTTTTTCATCACTTTCTAACTTTTTTATTTCATGGAAAAGCTAAATATACCGTCCATTCACTAGTAAAACTTGAAAAAAAAGGTTATATTATGCTACCGTGATTCCTGTGACTTTTTTAATTAAGAAGGACCATCTTACAGGTAAAAGCACATGCTTTTTTCAATGGAGTTAACTGGGATAGTCTTGCATTGCAAAAGGTATGAATCCACATATGCCATTCTTTCTTGCTTCTAGCAGAATGTCTGACAGTTATGTTCTCTGGGATAGTCTTTCAATACCTATTTGAAGATGGCTTGGTGTTACTCATTACAATCATTTAAGGTTTTTATTGTCTTTTTTCTATTGGGCTTATAACCATTACCCATTTGTATTGCTGTGTATGCTTAAGCACTTCTAGTATTGATACAGTAATTTTGGTAATTTCTTCTCAAGTTGTGAAAGTTTTAACATTTTATAGATGTTTTCTTACTTTTTGATGCATGTATATATCCTGTTTATAACAGCAAGAATATTCAATTTTTGGGAGAAGAAAAAGGGCATGGTTAGGAGAATAGTAGAAACTGTTGATTTGTCTTTGATGGAGATCCAATATTAGCATGTTAACATTAACTTGTTGTAGGCTGCCTTTGTACCACACACTGATAGTGCAGATGACACCAGCTATTTTTTATCACGTTTTAGTCAAATTTCCGGTAGAATCCCTGAGAATGAATGTAGCAGTTCTGATAATGAGACTCATGACTCAGGATCAAATACTGGACCGGAGGTAATCTTCTAACTCATTGACCATACTATCTGCTAGTGAATCTGATCAAAAAGTGATGCTTTTTTACTTAACCTAGAGGGACGGACATGTCGGAAATCATGCTCAGATTCAGTCTTAATCCAGAATTTTCGTTTTGAATGATGCCACTGAGGATCTTAATTTATATCCATAGCCAAACCCAATTAGCGGTTAAAGCTTTGTGGTTTTATTATGCTTGGTTTTGAGTAGTATATATTCTATCAAGAAAATGGCTGCAATACCAACAAATGTTGGTGCAATGGCAAGGCACATTGCACTCCTAATGAGAGAACATAGTTTTAAACCTCTGAGACAACATTGTTGAGAAGAACAGCCATAAACCTCAAATATGAAGCATAAAAAGGGACATGAAAAATACCAAAAAAAAAAAAAAAAAAGAACATGGGTGCAATATTCATCCTTTACGATAGGACATTTTGTAGAGGAAAAAATGTTTTCAATTTGGATGAAATCTGTTTTCTTTTGCTACATGCATGCGGCAACTCTATCATGATTATCTCTTGTTTCTTCTTTATTCAGATGGATGAATGCGGTGACTTAGCAGAGTTTGATTCCTCTCCTCTTAATCTCTCATTAATAAAATTTTCCTTTAAGGTATGGCACTTGATCATGTTGAGACATACAGAGGTATATTTACTCATACACTTGTAGCGATCAATTTTTCAAATATACTTTTTTTTTTTTTTTTTTTTTGCAGAACTTGTCACAATTGGCATCAATAAATCATGATGTACTCGTACAATCTGGGAAGGATTCAGCCAAGTCCTCTCCATCCAGATGTTTAGGGATATAGCTTCAAATTCATTGTTGAATCTAGTACCAAAGGTATCTTTTCATAAATCCATGTCTTTGGATCATTTATTTTAATCAAAATGATCGATGAAAGGAAAGAGAAAATGTTCAAGCGACCCTAAATAATTAGAGTTTCATACCTACTTTTAGGTAGTATTTGTGCTTTCTCAAGTTATGATCTCAATGGAATGTAATTGATGGGAAAATTACTTTATAACTTTTGGTATAAATCGAAAGATATTGATTAAAGTCCCATAAAAGTTACACTATCATGTTTGGTTCATTAAGCACTTTTTTAGGAATGTAATTATAATTTATGAATTTATCCTTATTAAATAAAAGATCATTTTCATGTATTTAATTTTTGTAATAAATTTTATTCTTAATAAATATTTGGATTAACTGTTTAATAATAAATTTTAATTAATATTTTATTTTTTTTAATTTATAATGTTAATTGAAATTAAATTTGTTTCAAATTTGTCTTATATATATTTTCTGAGTATATTAACTTACATATAAAATCATGTATATATAAAACTTATTTTAGAATAACTTGAAAATATTATTATAAACACTAAATAGGTGCTTAATATAAAGTGAAAGGAGATAAAAAAAAAAAAATTAATAAGATGAACGAGACGCTGGCGGTGGCAGACTTTACGTTTGGTGTAAGCTCTAATGTTTCGAATTCCGATTTTGGTCGGGCTACTAAAAAAGTTCATCGACGGCTGAACTTACCAGTAGACACAGAAGACGCAACTGTGGATGGGAATGGGAGGAAGATTCAGGAGACTGATACGCCAAGGTTATCCTACAAAAGATTTTGTAGCTTTATAATGTATAGCTTAATGTTGTGCAAATAATCAAAACAGTAGCTTTATATCATTTGAAATCACTAACCTGTTTACCATACCTGAAAACTTGAATCATATTGGTATATTTATAAATGGCTAAAGCTTTCTCCAATGCTCAAGGTATTACCAATTTTGATCACAGTTGGGCTTGGCCTGCACCTGCATGGGCCTTCCCTTTAAGGTCCACATGAATTTAACGTAAATACTAGATATATGTTCATTTGAGATCGCAAAATTGAGAAAATATTATTTTATAAAAATAAGGATTTTTTTAGTAAACTCACAACTCAATTGAAGTCTGATTGAGGTGAGAACTTTAAATATTAGTATAGGTAGCGTAAAAAGACTTTTCAAGTGGTTTCTCTCAATTTCGAGAATGAGTAACTAATTAAAGACAATTAATCACGAGATTGATATTTTTCATTAATTGTGCATGATCTTAATTGGTATAATAATAATTTTAACCCTCAAAAGTTACACATCCTATCATTTGGTCCTAATTTAACAAAATTATCCTACAACATCTATGTAAATGTTGAGGTTAAATTGTTAAATTTATTAGAATTAAGGTCAAAATGACAAAATATATAAACATCGAAGGCTAAAATTGTTACTATACCAATCAAAATTATGTACAATTGATGAAAGACATTAAGGCCATAATTAATTACCTTTAGTTGCTCACTTTTGAAATTGACAGTAATTAATTTACTCAATTTCAAAATTAAAAGAAAATGGAAAAATATTTTAACCTATAGATAGATATTATTAGTCCATTAATATGATAAGACATCATCATCTGATTCATAAATAAATTCATATATTAATCATGTTGGAAAGTATAAAGAAAGGGTGGGAAAGTGGAACCTTGGGGCGTTACTTATTACATTGAAATAAATTAAAATTTCTTCTTCCCGGTTGGAATATTCAGTTGATTAAATCACAGTACATTACGTAAAGAGGAAACTCATGCTTTTCAACTGACATGGATCTCCCAATATTCAATTTTGGTGGTCGCCAAATTTACATATACAAAAAGGGTCCCAACCCTAACTTTATAAAAATAATAATAATAATTTGAATCGGAATCCAAAAATTAAAGGGAGGTCTTGGATGCACGTTGCCCTACTTGTGAATTCCAACTGTAAGAATTTTGGCCAAAAAAGATTCACATCTTTTCCTTGCACCTAATACAAATGAAACAACCTTTGGAGCTTAGTAAAAGCCAGTCTTTCAGTCCTTCCAAAGTGTGTCATTTTCACACCGGCCGTTGCCTACTTTGCATTATCATTTTAATTGAAATGGTTAAATTCAGTATAACCCTGGTGCTGCGCCTATTGGTAGAGTGGTGGCAAACTGGTAAGCAATAGGATGAGGGCCAAAACCCAAGCTAAGCTAATCTCTGAATCCGACCCCCACCTTTTCTCTTCACAATATCAAACTTGGCTTGTATGTATAAAGTTAAAAAAAAAAAAAAAGAGTGTGAGATGAATGGGGCTATCTGTCGGTGGACCTTTTGTTACTTATTGCCATTGGAATCAGAAAAACAAATAAAAATAAAGGAACCAAAAAGTTGATCAAAATGGTGATGATTACTCCAGGCCCTGTCTTTCAATTCATTTCCTTTTTTTCCTCCCTTTTTGACAATTGCTCGTCACCTTACATTTCTACCTTTGCAGCATGTAAATAATAATAGAATTGTTGTTTGTATGTAATACATTGATGGTGGAGTTTTATTTATTTATCCTCATCTATTAAATCATTGTCAATGCATACAATAATAATGAAAATAGATCATCACTTCTCGTTGAAGATGAATCATAACCATGATAAAATCCAATGCTCAGGTTTTCTTCCACCTGAAACCTGTTAAAAGTAGATTGCTTCATTGTTTAACTTGTTGGATACCCCCCTTTTTTATTACTCAATCCATTTTCCCTACAATGACGAGGAAAACAACAAATGTATTGAGCTAAAAATACAGGATGGGGTTTTCTCTTCTTCTTCTTTTTTTTCTTTTTCATTCAATTATGAACACTAATACATACTAGGATTTAGGTTAAAATATGCCACAAATACCTATCCTTTTTTTAAAAAATTGAAATTTTTTTATGAAAATTTGTGAAATCTGAAAAATAAACAAAACCTAAGATTTAATTTTCAGACCTGTATGGGTGTTGAAACATCAATCACATCCACCTTGTTAGACAAGTTGAGCGCAAAAGTCGTACCTATGAACTTACAGAGATTCCTTTTTCAGTGTTGTTGTATATATATGATTACATGAGATGTTTTAGAAAGGTTAATCTTTAATTAAAACACATTTATAGCTTATAATTTGGTTTAAGGTGAAATAACAGTGATTAAGTTAGTAAAAACGGTGGTGTAAATGAACGTAAAAAAGGGCATCTTCATAAACGTACGACACCTTACCAATGATTTATACGATAAGGTGTACGGTGTGCCTTCTTTAATTTGTTGAAATGTAATTATATATATTTGGTTTTTCTTTCTTAATTAAGCTCTCTCTCGTGTTTCGATGGCAATGGCATGACTCATTATTCACGTCTTATTTTTAAAAAAAAAAAAACCTAATTAAGGGTGAAATATTTTCACATTTTTCATTCATTGATTCTATAATATATATATATATATAAAAGAAATTGAAGGATATAAAAACAATATTATGGGTGCTGTGTAGAGGCCAAATCAAGAATTCCACGATGAGGACTGAAATAAAATTGTGAAATTTCGGACGTTAAAATTAATAATTTTGTTTGAAAGAAAGTAAATTAAATTATTGGTAATCAAGAGAGACACCAATGTCGTTGTAACACCCCTAACCCTTATCCGTCGCCGGAACAGGGTTACAGAGCATTACCAAACTTTTCAGATTCAAATACAAGCATTTCATAACATTTAATATACATATCATAAACCAATCATAAATCCCTCATATTGTCCCTTGTATGAGCCATCGGTGCCTAAAATACGCATTAGAAATAAATCAGGACCAAACCGGAAACTTAGAGAATTTTTCCCAAAATTTCAAAATTTTTCTTAGGTGCAGGGGACACACGCCTGTGTGGCCAGGCCATGTGGCTCACACGGCCAAGAGACACGCCCGTGTCTTAGGCCGTGTGGGCATTCGATGTGAGGCACACGGCCGTGTCCCAGCCCATGTCCATGCCTGTGTAACTCTCTGACTTGGGTCACACGGCCAAGTCATACGCACGTGTGTTATGAAATTAAGATGCAGGGGTCACACGGCCAAGCCACACGCCTGTGTACAAGGCCATGTGCAAAAACTTGAGCATTCTGTTTCTAAATTTTAAGGATGCAGGGGACACACGGCCAGACCACATGCCCATGTGCTTGGCCGTGTGTCACACACGGCTGAGACACACGCCCGTGTCTCTGCCCGTGTGGACGAAAATTGGTCATTTCAAGGCCACTTTTCTCACCCATTTTTAAATTCCAACCTAAACACTTCAAATTACACTCTCATAAGCCATAACAAATCCCTTAATACAACTAAATCAAGCTTTAAACATATGTTATTACCACCTATATCCTAGCATTTTTAATTTACCATATTGACCAAACCACATATTTGATTTATTATACCAATTAAAATATATTACACATTCACCTATATGCCTATAAGCTATCCATCATTTAACCACTCTAAACATATATCAAGCATGATTAAACCATGCATATATAAGTTGATGGGAAATATATAACAAAATGTGATTTTTAAACATTTGCACAAACTAACTTTACGTAAAACCATTCCAACCCTATACATGCCATATAAACCATATAATACGTTTCAAAGACTACCGGGATAAGCTGGGATAGTGTGACTTGATGTGTTGATCCGATCTCCCGACCTCACGTTTATTTACAAGGACATTAAACAACACAAGTACGTTTAATGAAGTTTAGTAAGTTCAATAGGTTAAACAAAAATCTTACCGAACCGAATATAACAAATCAAATTTAGAAAATTATACATGCAATCTTCCAGTCAATTACAACCTTAATTGATGAACTCACTTATTTCAAATCAATATCAATAATAAACAATATATCTTTCAATTTCAATTACATAAGTCACTTACCAAGTCTTACCAAATTGGAGAACGGCTTACGGATATGAGTACATCGTTTTCAGAAGCCCGAAGGCTGAACAAAAGCACATAAGTGCTAAACAGAAACCCATAAGGATTGAACGGAAGCTCATAAGAGCTGAATGGAAACCCATAAGGGTTAAACAGAAGCTCAAAAGAGTTGAACGGAAACCCATTAGGGTTGAACGGAAACTCATATGAGTTAAACAGAAGCTCATGAGAGCTAAACGGAAAGTAAACACGAAAGTTCGCAACAAATGCTGAACCTCGGTTTACTTGGGTAATTTTCTGTCTTCTTCATTTGTTGTCTTTCGCCACACAATGATTGTACTCAATCCCGCGTTCCATTTAAACCGGATATTCACTTCAAATTTACAATCTAACAATATTCAATTTTTCAACAATATGCTAAAATACATAATATCATTCACCAATTCAATATAATTAATAAAATTTAACCATACGAACTTACCTGGGTTAAATTGTAAAATTTGTAGAAGTTCAGGGACTATTCTGCTAATTTCCCTTTTTCAAGAGTATCTACGGGCTCTTAATCTGAAATATAAAATTACTCATTCATTAGCATATATTTCAGTTCCAATTCACTTCACAATTAATACCCCTTAATTTTTGAAATTACACAATTACCTCAAATTTTACAACTTTTACAATTTAGTCCCCTTACTAATTAGTCTATCAAATGAACTAATTTTTCTCAATTGATAATTTATCTAAATATTCTGGGCTATCTTATATCCCTTGATACATAGAAATTTAATACCAAACCCTAATTCTTTAATTCTTCATAATTTAGTTCTAAAATCAATATCTAACAAAATCACTTATTAAAATCATCATAAAACAAAATTAAAGCTCTAAATCCATTTTATTTCATCAAAAATATCTAGTATTCATCAATGGTAACTTTTAAAATTCTCAATAAAATCAAAAACTAATGAAATAGCTAGTTGGACCTAATTGTAAAAGTCTTAAAAACACAAAAATTACAAGAAAAAAGGCAAGAATTAAACTCACATGAAGCTAAAATATGAAAACCAGCTTTGAGAGCTCTTTAATGGTGTTTTTGGATAGAAATTTGATGAAGAAAATATCTAGAAACTTTTAGGTTTTTCAATTTGATATTTAAATTTCATTTATTCCCATTTTGCCCTTAAATCGCATGATTTTATTATTTTTTTCACACTAATGCCGCCTCAGTCATTCCACTTGGCATATTTTTCCTTTTATTCCTCCATTATTTACCATTTATACTATTTAATCACTTTAACAAGTTTTGTACCTTTTTCAATTTAGTCCTTTTTAATTAATTAGGTATCAAAACGTTAAAATTTTCTAACGAAACTTTAATACTACCTTAATGACACTCCGTAAATATTTATAAAAATATTAATGGCTCGGTTTATAGAATCGAGGTCTCGATACCTCGTTTTCTAAACCATTTAACCTAATAAATCCTTATAAAGAACAAATTACTAATTCAAAAAAATATTCCTAAAACCACATTTGACTTGTAAATACTAAATAATAAAATTTACGAGCTTACTCATCGGAATTGGTGACCTCGAATCACCGTTTCCATTACCACTGAAAATCAGGCAGTTACAGTTGTTATTATTTAAACATCTGATTGAGTCAGTGTCATGAGTAAATTGGAAATCAACTCAGTTAAAGAAATTATGAAAATGTTTTTTTTATTTAAAATTATATACAGTAGAATTTGAACCCATAAAATTTGAATCAATAAAACTTTAACTTTGCCACTCAACTAATACATTGTCATGAAATTTTTCTATATATTGATAATGTTATCGATTACGTCAGTGTCACAAGTTAATTGAACATTAATTCAAGATTAATGACAACACTATAATTAACAATTGCAGTGCATTTAATGCTACATTTGATATAAGTATTATTTTTGACGCATGTATTAGTATATGAGTTAGTAATAAACTAATTCAATTAGTAATATTTAGCTACTCCAATGACTTATTTTTAGTAAAGAGGAAAAATGTTCGCTTATTTTTACAAGAGTTTTTTTTTATTCATTTTGCTAATTTCAAGTTTAAAATTGTACTAATTATTCTCTATTTTATTTCTAACTATCGTAAAACATATGTTATAAATAAGTTTTTTTTTCCCTCATATTATTACACTAGTAACCAGACGAGAATATTCTTAATCTAATGTATTTCATGTCTAAATTTTGTTCTACTCACAATTTAATCTATTTTTTTTCATTTTAATATCGTACATATTACATGTATTATTATTAATTAGTTTTAAATTATATGTTTTTATTATTTATTATATATTATTTTTAAATGTATTTTTATTAAGGGACTTAAATTATTATTGGTTAGACCATACTATTAAGATCCAAAAATTAAGCTTGTTTCTGTAAAAAAAGAAAAAGAGCTTGTTAAATGTAACCTTATTTTAATTTTTTGATGTGACGGATGATTTTAATCAAATTTACTCAAGTCTTAAATTAGGTACTCTAAAATATGAGATCCCAAACTCTAAAATTAATTAAAGGTAAAGAAAAGGAAAAAAGGGGGAAAAAAATATTATCCATTAATGCAAAGCATGGCTCCACCTTTGAAACACTTGATTGGCTCAACTCTTACGAAATCTCCCTTTGATCTTTCTAGCAGCCTATCCAAACTAATAGCATATAATGTACTATTTGCCAAACTACGTAAAACAAGTGCCTTTGCTAATTTTAGCCTTATTTAATCTTTGGGTTAGATTTCTTTTAATTTTTCTTTCCGGTGGAGCCCAATTAATTAAAGATTTATTTTTGACCAAAAACCTTTTGTTGAAAAACATAAAACCTATATTTGTTTTTAGTGACTTCTAATATTATTTATTAATTTATTGATGATGCATGTTATTATAATTCTTTATATATAAACTTATGCATAGTAATTTAATTAATTAATTACTTTAAACATAATCAAGCCAATGTCCCTTTTTTTTTCAAGCCAACTCTTGACCATGTTTAAACACCATTATTAAAACTTCTGCTAGACCTTGCTTTGCTTTATATTTTGCTATTTTCATGCTAAAACCACATCATAAATGGTATAAAATAGAGACGTCAGATTATTTTGTATCTCTTACTAATTCTTTAATGCCATTTTAGAAATTTTTTTATGTGATTGACATATCATTTTAGTAGTTTTTTTAACATGAACTCTAAACCTTAAATCTTAGTTTGGGGTCTAGAATTTTAAAGTTTAAAGTTTAGGGTCTTAGATCAAATGATGTGATGTCTTTATTGCATACAATTTTTTACCCATAATACCTTTAAAAAAATAAAAATAAAATGGAATATCAAACCAAAATTAACTTTCTAATTAAACACTATTTTTTCTTATAAATTAGAAATAAAAATCTAGTAATGTTTTGAAAGAGAAATTAATAATTGGGTTTTTATGGTTGGTGGCATTTGCAACTTAAAAGAAAGGCAAATGAAATGATTATCCCAAGTTCAATAATTTTGTGGATTATGAATAATTAAAACATGGTCCCACTACATTAAAAACAATGCAAGTTAAATAATTAAACTTTAATGAAAATCCATCTGGGCCGTCCATGACTTAAACACACGTTGACGTCGCCAATCATACCCAAATTGAGTCAACTTTTTAAGCAAAGGCCGGTGCCTTTTTCTCACTACAAAACAAATTTTACTCTGCCTTTTATACGTATCTAAACTTCCTATTTGAACAAAGTTCCTGCATTTGGCACCACACTCCAAATTTCACTTTGGGGCCAGAACCATTTTTTAACCTCAAAAATAATGTTAAACATTTTCTTTTTTAAAAAAAAAAAAATCTAAACTAGTGTTACAAGAATATTTTTTTCATTCAAATGCAAAAAATTGAATTTTAAATGTTTTCTACTTTACACTTTTGTGTTTTGAAAGTGAAATATTTATATTAATTATTTAAAATTATAAATTAATTTATATTTTATGTATTATTATATCTATATATTTTTTAAAATATTTAAACCATAATTAGTAAATTAGGCTGGAAAGCTTCTTTTTTTTCTTTAGATGTAAATCCGGCTAGGTTGTGAATATATTTTTGAAAAAATAAAATTAAAATAAGAGTAAATTATAAAAATAGTCAATTTTATTTACTTTAGATTACATTTTAATCACTTACGTTATTATTTTGTTACGAAGTGGTCACTCTACCGTTAAACTCTGTTATCTCTCTAACGGCGATCCTACGTGGTAGTCGAAATGGGTTTTAAATGCCAACTTGGATGTCTTATATGGCGGTCTAAATTAAATTTATTTAATTAAAAACCTATTTAATTTCATCCCAGCAACTGGACATCTAAGTTGGCATTTAAAACCCATTTCGACTGCCACGTAGGACTACCGTTAGAGAGGTAACACAGTTTAACGGTAGAGTAACTACTTCGTAACAAAACAATAATGTAAGTAACTAAAACATAATATTTTAAATATAAATAACTAAAATATAATTTGAGACAAATAAACATAACTATTTTTATAATTTACCCTATCATATAGGTACAAGAAAAACGTGTTTGCACAATATATTCAACGTGGGATTCAACTTTCCGATCATTTCCTACATAGATTTCATTTTCCCCTCTCTTTTTTTTGTCCGTCACTTCAAATATAATATTTATAAAAAAGATTTTAAATATCAATTTTTATTTGATCGCAACAAGCAAACTCCACACATCTGGCGGTTCTCTTGGCCCTCGTTATTATGGGTTGGGTGGTCTTTTAATCTTTGATCTTATTATAAAACAGCATAAAAGGCCATGATAATTCATGAAACATATCACCAATGCCCTTAAAACAAAATTGCAGAAGAATCAATCAAAGTTGAAGCAGATATCAGGGCTTCATAGACATTTGTCGTCCTCAATATACTGTAACGTACGGACTACACCATTATAACAAAACTTACATGAAATAAAATAATTAATTTACGAAATTCCTTCAAAAAGCATCATATAAATGTTATTTTTTTCTAAGATATTTCACTGTACGATACGAGACCCATTTCCGTCGACACAAGAAAAATACAATCATATTTTACCAAAAGCTTCAGGAAAAGGAAAGCCATAAAAATCATAATGGTTATTTTGACGAAGAGACGTGAATAGTCTCATATGGTACTATACAAAAACGAAAAAGAAAAACACCTGTCTCCGCATTTTCAATATCGGACAAGAATTTTGAGAATAATCACGAGAAAGCCACTTACTTTCGGACCAAAATCTTTCAGGTTTGTCTCATTGTATTGTTCGTCCTTATCTGCACCATCGCGTGCCATTACTATTAAATCAAATATAAATAAAACAATTACTTTAAAAAGCAGTTTATTTATTTATATTATATTCTCTTTAACTATAATTATAATTATCACCACTCAGTTGCAGAAAACGCACGTTGAATTGGCATGAAAATCCCAAAATATTGTCATTCGAGGACGGTGAATTTTAGTTTCTCCTTGGGGTATAATGGACTTTTCACTATGAGCCTAAAACAAGGTTTGCAAAAATAATAGCAGTTCTCGAGGAGTGAGGAATGAGTTAAAAAAAAAAAAAAATTAAAAAGGAAAATTCATTTGGCTTTTCTAACAAAACGACAAGCACCGCCTAGTCCCGACTGCTCCCGACAAATGTCAGCAAGCTGGAAAAGTCGACACGTGGACGGTCAGATTCGGAAACGCAGCCAGAACTTGGAGGTGAAGGACAGCTGATATCTTAACTTAACCATGGTTAAATCTGGCGCCGCTTTAACTATTTTTTTCGTTTTTTATTTCACTTACATTCAAAATTTCTCTTTCTTTCTCTCTCTTCGTTCTGCTTTTCTCCTTACTGTTTTTTTCTCTCATTTTCTCTTTCTATTTATCTGTATGTATATATAATAGAAATGAAGCCGCCTTACAGGACCTCTCCCTGTGCTCTTCCGGTATTGACTCAACGACGACTTAGTTGAATCTTGGTGGGTTGGGGGCTTATTTAGTTTCGTTTTTGTTTTTACTCAGATGAAAGCCATATATACTTAAAAACTTTGTCTTTTTCTTTCGAAAAGTGAAAACAGTTTCTTAATCTTTGAAGCCCAAACCATCATTCCCGGTGAATTATTGTATCGAAGCCTGCTGTAAAACTGGGTTTTTCTATTCGTTTTTAGCTGAAAACAAAGGAATTAACAAGAAAAAAAAGGTTTGTTTGGGGGGTTTTGGAGTTAATTAAAGCATGGTAGAGCTCGAAAATTCGTCGGCGATGACTGTTTCTACAGCTTCTGGAGAAGCCACTGCATCTTCTTTAGGTAATCAGATTCAAGACAATCAACTCACAGGCGGAGGACCACCGAAGAAGAAAAGAAATCTTCCAGGGATGCCAGGTGAATTTATAAGAACAGTCAAAAGTCCACCTTTTTCTTTCATCTCAATAATTTTAATTTTTAATTTTCCTGGTTTTATTTGTTGTTGTCTGGCAATGTTGAAAATACGATCATCTCTTTTTCTTTTTTGATTCATTTTTCAGATCCAGATGCTGAGGTGATAGCTTTATCTCCCAAAACCCTACTGGCGACCAACCGGTTCGTTTGTGAGATCTGCAACAAAGGTTTCCAACGTGATCAAAACCTGCAACTCCACCGACGGGGCCATAACTTACCATGGAAGCTACGCCAAAGGACAAGCAAAGAAATTCGAAAGCGAGTCTACGTGTGCCCCGAGCCGAGTTGCGTCCACCACAACCCTGCTCGAGCCCTCGGTGATCTCACCGGCATCAAGAAACACTTTTGCAGGAAACACGGGGAAAGGAAATGGAAATGCGAGCGGTGTTCTAAAAAGTACGCCGTTCAGTCCGATTGGAAGGCCCACATGAAGACTTGCGGCACCCGAGAATATAAATGCGATTGTGGCACCATCTTTTCTAGGTATGTAATCCAAATTACAATTATGCATCCGTTTTCCGTTCATAATTCAACCCTGTACGTTTTCTTTTCTCTTTTCTGCTTCTGGGTTTTAACTTTGGATGATGCTTTTTTGCTTTTGAAGGAGGGATAGTTTTATAACGCATAGAGCTTTCTGCGATGCGTTAGCTGAGGAAAGTGCGAGGACCCAAACACTAGGTGTTGCTAATCCTGAAGGAAACATTAACGTGAACGGAAATGGAAGTGGTAACACTACTATGGTTGGAGGAGGAGCTGCCGCAACATCGCCACCACCTCAGCCTTTAACACCGTCTACCACTAGTGTAGTTTCACCGGGTTTATCAATTCAGAGTTCAGGTAAAAAAAATTTAGCATGGGTCTTTCTATGTGTGTGTAAACTGTGTATATATACTTTTATATTGAGGATTCTCCGCTGTTTTTGCATTTGTTTATTTAGATATAGGTCAAAGTTAAGATAATCTGAAGGGTGTTTAGCTTTGAAATTGTTTTTTGTTTATGTGAGAGTCCATTCAAATGAAAGTTGTGGTTTCTTTTGTCTGTTATTGTTGTCGTTCTCGTTTGGATATTTAGTCTTAGGGAACCTAACAAATGTGGTAGGTAAAGAGAGAGAGAGAGAGAGAGAGAGAGAGAGAGAGAGAGAGAGAAGAGGAATAATATTAATAAGAAGAAGAATAAGAGAGAGAGAGAAAGATGTTCACGAGCGAGATAGTTAACAGTGTCTCAATAAGTAAATCTCAATGATCAAAAAGCAAAAAGGGCTGCACTGATCAGTGAACGAAAGGAAACCATTATTGCCTTTTGCTTTTGCTTCTCAAAGCTTTTCATGTTTTATAGGGCATACAGAAAAGTCTTCTCCCTTTTAATCACCATGTTTTCATTGTTTTTTTATTTTTTTATTCTTGGGTTTCATCTTTTTGTTCTTTTTCTGCTACCTTAATCTCTTAATCATTGTTTCCTTTGTCAATGGCTTTTACAATCTTATTTTATGTGTATTTGTGGTTACAGAAGTACCAGAAAATCCAATGGGACTTTCACCAGCAGCAGCTACTACAGCAACCACCAATGTTTTCGCTAGCATATTTGCAGCCAACTCTCAACCATCCAAAATCTCAGCACCGTCGTCGTTCCTTCAGGCGACGACACCATTGGAGCGCACATCCCTCTCGCTTTCCTCTCCACTCTACCTATCCAACAATGGCTCCTCCATCTTCACCGGACCTGAAAACGACCATTGCCACTATGCTCCATCTCCCCAGCCAGCCATGTCCGCTACTGCATTGCTACAAAAAGCTGCCCAAATGGGTGCCGCGGCTTCCAACCCTTCATTGCTTCGAGGACTAGGCTTGGCAGTATCATCAGCTTCCCCTGCTGGTCAAGGTCCTAACGTTAAGTCCGAGAGCAATACAGCAACAGCCAGTCTCGGCCTTGGCTTCCCTTCAAACGGAAGTTCTGGGTTAACCAATCCCATGATTGGCTCATCCTCGCTGTTCGGAAACAAGCCTACAACACTCGATCTTCTTGGCCTCGGCCTGGCCGACAGCGGAGCTTCCTCAAGTGGACTATCCGCGTTGCTCACTTCCTTTGGAGGTGGCTTCAATGTAGGAGCGGCAACCGCCACATCGTACGGAGCAGGAGGGAGTAATAATTCGCCTAGAGAAACCTGGGAAGGTGGAGCTGAAAGAAAACCCAATGGCTCAGCCAATGCCATGCTTTAGAGAAAATGAGATTAGGGTGCTTAGAACCCAAAGGAGGAGATTACAAGTTAGAGTTAGACATTAATTTTGGGTATCCTTTCGTTAGTACTTGCTTTTAAAGTTAATTCCCTTTTGAGGTAAAACCTGGAAGATATGGGTGGAGGAAAAAGGTTGTACAGGAACACCTCTAGTTAGCAGCTAGCAAATGTAGCACGAAATATGATGCTACTATATACAGCCTTTTCTTTTTATTTATTTCTTGATTGTTGGCTTCACCTACAAGTTCCAATTTACTCAGGGTCCAGTTTCCCAAAAATGGACTCAACATAACACTCTTAAAAACAATTTGCCAACTTTCGTCGAACCCCAATTTAAGTTCATATATATGACGATGAGATGAGGATGAAGTGAAAGCGTCGGTCAAATGAGGGGGGATGGGTAGTCAATTTCTAAACAGGAGACGGTGGACCCATTGGAGTTTGGAGTTCAGAGATTTCAGAACTGAGGAACCCCATTTAATGACGTGAGTTGGCAAGCCGTAAGTGCATGTGTATGCTGGCAGCTGGGCCCTTGTGGTTTTTATGGATGGTGGGGTTGCGTTTCAAACCATTACGCTTTCAGAAAATATATGCAGAGAGTGGGAAAATTCGACCTGGCCCACCGACTCTAGTATATGATAGATAAATGAGAAACAAATGGTTGTTTCCTCAGCTTCATTGGCTTTTGTTACATGCAGGGTTTCCTTAAATTGGAATTTTGGGGGATGGGGAAAAACCCTCTCTTTTATTTGCCTTTCCCCATGGAATTTTATGGAGTAGTTTTTTTTGTATTGGTAAGTTTTGATTAGTGAGAGTTTTAACACTCCATTAACAAATTACGTACAAGTTCACATTATTGTTATAGTCGTACTTGAATGCTGAGCAATCTAAATATAACTATGAACTTGACAGTTAATCTCAAGCTAAGATATTTCCGTTGATCAATAAACTCATGTTTGGAATAACTTGGCTAATTGGCTATATGATAGTCGTTTGTTTGGGATTTTAATTAATTTTTTACTGCATCACATCAATAATTCAATAATTAAATTTAAACACAGTTTTCATAGTTGTTTGGGAAGCCATGAAAGTGATATTGACACCACCACATTAATTATAATATTCAAACAATCTACATTGCACATTTTATGAAAGTTGACGAATAAATTAATCATAATTATCTTTTTATTTAAAATCTGTTCAATCTTGGAAAACATAGATAAAATATAAAAAAAAAAAAAGAATGTGGTAAAAGCGAAGCAAATGGAGTCAAACTTCGAACCCATGCCCTATTCAATCTTGGAAAATGCAGTTGTATGCTGGAATAATATGACATTATAAGTGTTGATTTGCCAAATAATCACTTTATAGTTTGGGGAGACTCTACAAAGTTCATATCTTAGCAGGTGAGGTGAGATTGTAATTGCCACTTTTTCCTACACAGCAGGATCATCATCCATGACACAATAAGACAAGAACCATTTGCAATTTAATAATCTCCATTGTCGACTCTAAATATAATAATGAAGGCCAATCTACAATTTAACAGCCCCCGAGCTCCAAGATCTTTCCCAGCTCAGAGTTTGAAGTATGAATCCTATAACTCTCGTCTTCATATCATTAATTTGCATCTCGGTCCTGAAATTTATATACTCCATCATATGGATTCCACGGAGGATCCAAAACCATTTCAAAAGGCAAGGAGTAACAGGGCCTGGCTACCATCCACTCTTTGGGAATTCAGCTGAGATCCGGCGTTTGTTCGAAGAAGCAAAGTTGAAGCCAGCTTCAGTTGACCACCACGATATCCTCCACCGAGTGGCTCCCTTCTACCATAAGTGTTCCGGTATGTATGGGACGCCGTTTTTGTATTGGTTCGGGTCGAAACCCAGGCTGGGGATTTCGGATCCTGATATGATCAAGGAGGTAGCCATGAGCACGGACGGGTCGTTTGAGAAGATGCGGTTTAACCCCATGTCCAAGATGCTCTTCGGACAAGGACTTCTTGGATTGAAAGGTGAAGAATGGGCCATGCATAGGAGGATTGCAAACCAGGCCTTCAAAATGGATAGAGTCAAGGTAAAATAAAACTGTCTCCTTTTGTTCATACATAGTCCTTAATCCATTTGTGGTCCTCAAATTCAATCATTTATAAACAGGTAAGCCGATCTGCGTAAGTTTTTATCCATCTCAAAATGTTTTACAATTTGTTTTTAATTTTTTTAATCATTTCAATTCAAAACAATTTCATGTTTAGTTATTTAAAATAATTTCTTATTAGATAATATGAGCAAAAATAAATCTGAATCTGAATTATATATTCAATATTAATGTATAAATCAATTTCAGTTGATACAATACATTAACACAGTGCTGGTACTGTCTCCCCAATAACTTAAATCTAATTATTTTTGCACAAAACTCTCTTTAACTGCAGGGTTGGGTACCTGAAATTGTAGCTGCAACTACGAAAATGCTCCAGAAATGGGAGGAAAAAAGAGGTGGGAGAAATGAATTCGAATTGGAAGTGAATAACGAACTTCATGACCTCTCAGCTGATGTTATATCCAGAACAGCATTCGGTAGCAGTTTTGAAGAAGGAAAACGTATCTTTACGTTACAAGAACAGCAGATGGAGTTGTTCATAATGGCTGCGAGAAGTATCTACATCCCAGGGTTCAGGTAACCTTTTCTTATTTCAATTTACTCAAGTAGTGAATTAGTTTCTTCATGTAAATATTTATATCGTACTAATAGCCTAAGTAATTGTTATGTCAGGTTTTTGCCAACTAAAAATAATAGAGCGAGGTGGAGACTAGAAAAGGAAACTCGTGAATCCGTAAGGGCACTGATCCGGTCTAACAGCAAGAGAGGAGAAAGCCCTTCAAGCCTGCTTAGTCTTTTGATGTCCTCGTATAAGAATCGGGATGACAACGAAGAGAGGTTAGAAGAGGAAGAAATTATAAACGAGTGCAAGACCTTTTACTTTGCAGGAAAAGAAACAGCTGCTAATGCTTTATCATGGGCACTTCTCCTTTTGGCATTGAATCCGGAATGGCAAGACAAAGCAAGAGACGAAGTGGTTCGTATATGCGGAACCGATAAGCTTCCGGCTGCAGAGCAATTGAGTGACTTAAAGATTGTAAGTTTTATTATCCATTGATTTCTCAGGTTCCGATTGATTCATGTTTAAGATCAAAGAGATATGATTGCATGAATGATTCTATGAACAGGTGAGCATGGTAATAAATGAAACACTTCGACTATACTCGCCGGGAGTGTCGTTGATAAAGGAAGCACTCAAGGATGTTAAGGTAGGAAGGCTCAATGTTCCTGCAGGTACACAGCTTTATTTGTCACTGAGTGCTGTTCATCGTGACATTGATATATGGGGAGAAGATGCTAACAAATTCAATCCCGCAAGATTTAAAGAACCTCGAAGGCATTTGGCCTCGTTTATTCCATTTGCCTTGGGGCCTAGAAATTGTGTTGGGCAGAATTTAGCGATGGTGGAGATGAAAATAATTCTAGCTATGATAATCAGGCAATACTCGTTGGAAGTGTCGTCAACATATGTTCATGCCCCTATGGTGTTCATCACCCTGCAACCTCAATATGGTGTTCAAATACTCTTGACAAGGATTATGAAATAAAGAATGGGTTTTAGATACTCACAAGGACACTTCTTTATCGATGCAAAATATGGTATGCTTTTAAGGCTCTTGTGATCGTTGACTCGAAGTTATTACTAGAGATTGATGTAATACTTGTTCAAGTAGCAACACTAGCAATGTATCGTCTGTTGGTCTAGTTAATTGTTTTATGTTAATTTATTAATTGAGTCTTTATTAAATGTTTAATTTAATCAGTTGTTCGTATTTTTTAATATAATAGTTTGTCATAGGATGTGTCCTTAATTTTAAGGGTAATGGTTTGCCATTGGATGTAAACCTATATAAGATATTCTGTTGGTTTTAGAAATAATCGATCAGTTCAATTCAGCTTCTTTTGTGCTTATTGTTTTCCTCCGTTGTCTGTTGCGTGTTCTACAGTACTTTCTTCTGGATTAAGCATAAAAAAGTCAACGTTTTCTAGAGTCTGATTATTTTCTAATTGACAGATATTTTTAAAGAATTTTTTATTTGGTAAAATGATTATCGAAATATAAAAATACTTAATAAATTATCAAGTATGTTATATTATTGGATTTGATTCAATTAGTTAGAATGTAAGATTTGGTTTTTTAGTTCATGCAATATAAAATTACTTAAAAAGTAAATTTTACTAATTTATCATTATTATAGAATTTGTGTTGTTCTACAAAGTTCATGCAAATGTAAGAAAATTTTACTAAATTATAAAATGAAGATTACCTCATAAATTTACTTATCTAATAAATAATCAGTGATAAAATTACTCTGATATTTCAAAGTTTTGACATTATTGAGAATATAATATTTTTGTTTCAAAATAATCTTTACGCACTAAAAATAGAAATACTATACCGAATGTAGGATGACTTGAACCAAACTCCTCTTGCTCAATCCAAATTGTATTATCCCAACTCTTTAATATCTAGTTTTCTCAATTCATAAGCTAATAGATTTCCTCATCTTCATTTGTGGTTGAAGGAGCAATTAAAAGAAAATTAGGGTTTCATGTCTTGCATCTTACAATATTAGAGCTACACAATAATCCTTCTTTCAACCATTTGATAAAAGTAAGTGACACTCCTTCCACAATGACATCCCCAAATCTCAAGTCTTTTGCAAAGTGAAGTGAGAGCAGACAAACAAGTGCTTTGATGGGTTTGCAATATGTTCCACTTCCATAGGGCTTGCTCTCGCGGCCAACACTTCACCCCATTTTGTTGTTGTTGTTTCGAGCTACTATTCTCGCCCTTCCTCTCTTTTTTTCGTCATTGAAGCCACATTTAGGACTCTATGCATTTTTATTTTTTTATTAGAGGCGAGTAAAATTCGATTTGATTTGAACAATTAAATAAAAAATTTAAATTTTAAATTAAATAGTTATAGTTATTTGAGTTAATCAAGTTATTCGGATCAACTCGAATAAAAAATTAAGTTTTTTTGTTTAACTCGAATATGAATTACACAATTCGAGTTATCCGAAAATCTGAATAAGAAAAGGCAAAACTACGTCGTTTTGATAAATATTTACTTTTTTAAAAGTTAAAAGTCAAAATCATTAAGCTAAAAGGAAAATTACGTTGTTTTGATAAATGTTTACCCATTAAGTTAAAAGGCAAAATCATTATATTATTTATGTAGTTAAATAATCTTATACTTCGTCTATTAGTTAAATAATCTGTCCATGTAAACGCAATATTGAGTATAAATAATAGGATTCGCTAACTCAACTCGACTTGACTCGATTCGATTCGATTCGGAAAAAAATCAAATTTAATTCGGTTGCTAAAATAGGATTTGCCAACTCGACTAACTCAAACTTTTTTAACTCAATTCAACTCGACTCGATCTAATATTCACCCCTATTTTTCACCATATGTCTTTTTCAACCTACACATGATTATGCATGGGAATTTGTTGGATATTTTGACCTCAAATATTTCTTTAATTAAATTAGTTTTTCACTCCAAATATCTGTAACTGTTGGTCAGGATTGATGCCAGATATCCACCTATCGAATTATGTACATATTGATATATTGTTTCCACTCTCCTTTATTCTCAAATGCTACACCAGTAAATGAAAGGCTGGTGCCGAGTTTTGAACTAAAAAAAAACCATATTAGGATGAGTCGTAGATGTTGGGACTTAATTTTGTGGGTCTAATTAAAATTTTCAAAAATTTTAAGAGATTAATGAGAATATTTTTTAAACAAAAATTAGGTTTAATTAAAATATTTAAAAAATTATAAGATTAATGAGAATTTCCAAAAAATTTAGGAGAGTTGTAACACCCCTTGCCTGTATTCAACGCCGGAATAGGGTACGAGGCGTTACCGGACATAAACTCAAGCAATCATACGAAACCGAGACTTAAATTTCCTTCCAAATTAAAACCTTTTTCACACATTCACAACGTCCCTTTTATGAGCCTACGAGGCCCAAAACATGCTTCGGGAGTGGTTCGGGACTAAACCGAGATCTTAGGAAGATTTTATGAAGCTCAGAAAATTTTTGAGATTTTAGGGGCACACGCCCGTGTAGGTCAATGGACACGCCCGTGTGGCATGTCACACGCCCGTGTGCTTAGGCCGTGTCGATTTTAGGATGCATTCTGTTTATGACGTCAACAACAAATGGTAGCCACACGGCCAAGTCACACGCCCGTGTGCTAGGCCGTGTGGTCGATTTTATTTTTATGATTTTTCATAAATCAGGTGCAGACTTCACACGACCAGGGCACACGCCCATGTCCCTAGGCCGCGTCCCTCACACGGTCGAGACACACGGCCGTGTCTCAGCCCGTGTGGTCAATCCTAGACATTCTGTTTTGCTAAATTAAGGTGCAGGGGACACACGGCCAGTTCACACGCCCATGTGCTAACCGTGTGTCTCACACGGTCTGGTCACACGCCTGTGTGTCAGGCCGTGTGGACTCTATATGAGTCTTTTATAAAAGTTAACCAACCCTGTAAATTTAAACCGCAACCAATTCAACTCAAGTAACTCAACCAACACAAATTTCATACAATTATACTTAATTTATTTCAGTAATATCAACCCTAAACTTATCTTATTTATATTCATACATATTATCAAATAATGTTCAAAACAATTTTTATGATTTCATTCATTTCAACTTCCATTATTATGCCAAAGTATTGTTTCATAATTTTATATTTCACACAATAAACCTTTACTAACATAACATGTATATATAACCTTAAGTTATTACAAAAGGTGGTCATTAAAGTCCTTGTACATGCCATATAAACCATCAAAAGTATATATAATAAAGTCTACCAGAAAATTGAGATAGTGTGACTTGAGTGTGATAATCCGATCCTCCGACCCTCTCGTTAATCTACAAAGAACAATAAACATTACAAGTAAGCTAAATATAGCTTAGTAAGTTCGTCGACTTTAAATATAAATCTTACCGAACATTGAACACATTATAACTAAAATAAAAAAGACATTTCATTAATTGACATTTATTCTGTCAACCACAACTCATTAGATAAAATCACTTAATTGAGCTCAATAATAAAAATAATAATATTATCCACATTCTTTCACACATGTTCCACTTTCCACTTACCAACTTATCCATGCAAGGAACGGCTTACGGATTTGAGTACATCGTGGTCTGAAGCCCAATGGCTGACTGAAGCACATAAGTGCTAAACGGAAACCCGAAAGGGTTAAACGGAAGCTCATCAGAGCTGAACGAAAACCCATAAGGGTTGAACTGAAGCTCAGAAAAGATAAACTGAAACCCAAAAGGGTTAAACTGAAGCTCGTTGGAGTTGAACTGAAACCCAATAGGGTTTACTGAAACTCATATGAGTTAACGAAAGCTCATGGGAGCTAAACGGAAAGCAAACACAAGAATTCGCAACAAATACTGAATCTCGGTTTACTTGGGTAATTCACCGTCAATTCATCTTTTTCGCCGAATGATCGTACTCATTTCCCACGTTCTGTTTCTCCGTAATACCCGATTCAATTTCATAGCTTTAACACATGATTTTCTTATTTTTAACAATTAATATGAATAAATACTGATTATCATTCAGAAACAATTTAAATTATTGATAATTTAACCGTACGAACTTACCCGGAACAATTTGCAGTAGTTGTAGATGTTTTAGCGACTAATCTGCAATTTTTTCCTTTCCTCGGTTATCTTCGATTTATTGATCTATAATACAAAATTATTTATTTATTAGCATCTAATTTTATTCTAATTCACTTCACAATTTATGCCCTTTACTTTTTGAAATTACACATTTACCCCAAATTTTACAATTTTTTTTACAATTTAGTCCCTACTCAATTAGTCCCCTTAATTAAGCTGATTTTTCTCAATTAAAAATTTATTCCATCTCTTTAAACTACTTCATATCCTTTGGAAATCATGATTTCAGCATCAAACCCTAATTTTAACATTTTCACAATTAGGTCTTAAATATCAAATTCTATTGAAATTACCTAATAAAATCATCTCATCAACAAATTAAAGCTTCAATTTCATGCTAATACATCATAAACTTTCGGCACTCATCCATGTCAACTTTCAAAATCATCCATGGAATCAAAAACTAATGAATTTAATAGTAGGACCTAGTTGTAAAAGACTTAAAAACACAAAATTTACAAGAAAAAGACAAGAATTAACTCACTTGGTGCAAAAATTATGAAAAACCAGCTTAGAGAACCCTCCTATGGCATTTTGGCTGATGAGAATGAAGAAAAATCAAAAGAAATCTAGATATTTCCACTTTAGACCTATTTATTTAGTCAATTATGCAATATTTCAATTTTACCATTGTTTCTTAAATTTCCATATTTTTCTCCAATGCCGCCCCAAAATATCTCCCTTGGGCTAATTTGCACCTTTAATCCTTCCTTGTTTGACAATTGAGCTATTTAATCCTTCAAGCAATTTTTACACCTTTTTTCAATTTAATCCTTTTTATTTAATTAACTATCAAAACGTTAAAGTTTTCTAACGAAATTTTAATACCACATTACTAACACTCAATAAATATTTATAAAAATATTTTCGGCTCGGTTTTACAAAATCGAGGTCTCGATACCTCATTTTCAACCCAATTATTTAAATATTACTCTTTAAATTTAATTTCACCTATTTAAAAATAATTCTAATATCTCACTCACTTCTAAATATTTTTTTTTTTAATTTTCTAATCTTATTCGTCGGATTTAGTGATCTTAAATCACTGTCCCAACACCACTAAATTTTAAGCTGTTACAAGAGTTCAATTAAAATTTTCAAAATAATTAAAGAAATATTAAAATTTATCAAAATTTGGAAAGGCCACCTTTTGCCACCGTTACCATCCGCCTTAATTAGGATAGTATTTTGCCTTCAATACTTTGCTTACAAAGATTGAATATTGGCTAAGCAATAAGTCTCCATCCCTGTTTACAGGATAGAGTTGCCCCGGCATGAAGACATGCCCGAAAAATGGGCTTGATAAAAAAACAAGACCCATTTTGAAAACAAGTCAAGCCTTAAGTAAGGTTTTTTGGTCTGGTCCAGTCTGACCCGAATTTTTAATAAAAAAAATTATGTTTTCTTTTTTGTTGTTTTCTCACTTTTTACCACTATTTTGCTACAATTTCACTATTATGTTGTGACTATTTTGTTGTTAATGTTTGAATATTATATAACATTTGTTTTATTGTTAATTTTGCTACTATTTTAGAGACATTTGCTTGTTAAGTTGCATTTATCTTAGTATTATTTAAGTATAAAGATTTTTTTAAAATTTATTTTCAATTTGTTAAAAAATATTTATTTTAATATTTTTAGTGCATTTAGTGTATTATATTTTTAAATTTTTTTATATAATTTTAAAAAAAATTAATATAGGTCAGGTTAGGCCTAAATTTTAGTATTTTAATCCGGGCCTAACAATTAGGCCTAAATTTTGTTAGGGGGCGGGCCGGGACAACTCTATTACAAGGTAGGATTTGGTTAATTGTTAACCTTTGTTTGAACCGGTGTCCCTTTATCTTTAGATATGCAAAAACAAATGGAATTTTATTTTTTATTTAATTAATAATAAGTTTAATTTTTTATGATACAAAAAATATTTTATATTTTAAATAGTAAAAATACTTTAAAATTCTATATAAAAGATTTTTTTATAAAACTTGTTTACTTAGAAAATTATCTTTGATTAAAAAATCAAACCAAATCGAATTACTATTAACTGTTAAAGAAATTTAAAAAATTTAACCAACTTGAACACGCCGATAACAAGTGCATCTAATTTTTTTATATATTTTTAATGTTCGTTTTGCGGTCATGTTCGAGGTTTATGGTTATTCCTCCCAACAATATTATCTCTAAGGTTCATCCCTCATTCTTCATTGATAATGCAAATGTACATTACATTTTGATAAAAATTTAACTATCGATATGAGATAAAACAACAAGCATCAAATTAAACTATATATACCCTTAATGAAAACAAATCATTTCAACTTACATACCACAAACAAATAATCCATATAGCTCGAATCCATTATAGAATGAACACCCATAACAAATATAACTATCACTAAGCCATATATCAAATATAAAATAATGAAAGAAAAAAGGGGGAACTAGGGATCGTGTGATCAATTTCCAAATGATCACTTGTATCTGGGAAACTTGGGGCCGAATATGATGCTTACAAGCCAATAACCGTTTGCAATTTAATAATCTACAAGCAGACTATGCAAGTCCAACAGTTGTTGAAAAGCAGGCATTACTTTACAGAATTAAAAATATAATTTAGATATTCAACGCTCCATGTGACTTATCACCATTAACAGCTCTCTCCCTCATCTTTCCCAACTTACGCCACACTCTTTAGAGATACTAAGATTATTGAAGTATGAATCATTTAACTCTCCTCTTCATATCGTTTCTTTGCATCTGTGTCTTGAAATTTGTGTACTCCATCATATGGATCCCGTGGAGGATCCAAAACCATTTCCAGAAACAAGGAGTAAGGGGCCCTGGCTACCGTCCAATCTTTGGGAACTCAGCTGAGATCCAACGTCTGTATAAAGAAGCTAAGTTGAAGCCAGCTCCAGTTGACCACCACGATGTCCTCCACCGCGTGGCTCCGTTCTATCACAGGTGGTCCGGCATGTATGGGACGCCGTTTCTGTATTGGTTCGGGTCAAAACCCAGGCTGGGAATTTCGGATCCTGATATGATCAAGGAGGTTACCATGAACACGAGCGGGTCGTTTGATAAGCTCGGGTTTAACCCCATGTCCAGGATGCTCTTCGGACAGGGACTCGTTGGTTTGAAAGGTGAAGAATGGGCCCTTCATAGGAGGATTGCAAATCAAGCCTTCAACATGGAAAGAGTTAAGGTAAAATTCCTTTGTTCATACTAGTGTTTTTTAATAAAAAAATTATGGGCCTCAAATTCAATGATTTATCAGCTCAGTGAAAGTTTTCTATCTTGTTTTAATTAAAGGGTTATCTAAACTGTACCCTTTTTTATGGCCGAGACAGAGTATCTATGGTACAGTTTAGTCGTGGGCCTTGTGTCTCACTTCACTTGATTGTATTTGTCTTCAAATCATAAACTGTACCCTCAAGTTGGGTTGGTGCTGATGGTAACAAGCTTAAGTCTGGCCCAAGGGCTTACGTGATGCATACAAGTTACAGACATTGACATGAAAAAAATTGTGAATGTAAAAACCAAGTGTAGTGGAATTCTCCAACATCCATAAAAAGGGGGTGAAAATCTTGATTATCAATGGATGTAACTCAAACTAACACTATTTTTGAACAAAACTCCTTTTAACTGCAGGGTTGGGTACCTGAAATTGTAGCTGCTACTACGAAAATGCTTGAGGAATGGGAGGAAGAAAGAGGTGGGAGAGATGACTTCGAATTGGAAGTGAACAAAGAACTTCATAACCTCTCCGCTGATGTTATATCCAGAACAGCATTCGGTAGCAGTTTTGAAGAAGGAAAACGTATCTTTATGTTACAAGAACAGCAGATGGAGTTGTTTTCAAAGGCCATAAGAAGTATCTATATCCCAGGGTTCAGGTAACCTTTTCTTATTTCAGTTTTCGTAAGAAATTAACTAGTTTCTTCATGTAAATATTTATATCGTACTAAAAAGCCTAAGTAATTGTTGTGTAAGGTTTTTGCCTACTAAAAATAATAGAGCGAGGTGGAGACTAGAAAATGAAACTCGTGAATCTGTAAGGGCACTGATCCGGTCTAACAGCAAGAGAGGAGAAAACTCTTCAAGCCTACTCAGTCTTTTGATGTCTTCATATAGGAATCAGGATGATAAAGAAGAGAGGTTAGAAGAGGAAGAAATTATAAACGAATGCAAGACCTTTTATTTTGCAGGGAAAGAAACAGCTGCTAATGCTTTATCATGGGCACTTCTGCTTTTGGCATTGAATCCGGGATGGCAAGATAAAGCAAGAGACGAAGTGGTTGGCATATGTGGAACCGATATGCTTCCAGCTGCAGAGCATTTGAGTGACTTAAAAATTGTAAGTTTTATCAATTGATTTCTCAGGTTCTGGTCGATTCATGTTTAAGAGATGTGATTGCATAAACGATTCAATGAACAGGTGAGCATGATAGTCAACGAAACACTTCGGCTATACTCTCCCGTAGTGATGTTGATGAGGGAAGCAATCAAGGATTTTAAGCTAGGAAAGCTTGATGTTCCTGCAGGTACACAGCTTTATTTGGCACTGAGTGCTGTTCATCGTGACACTGATATATGGGGAGAAGATGCTAACAAATTCAAGCCCTCAAGATTCAAAGAACCCCGAAAGCACTTAGCCTCGTTCATTCCATTTGGCTTGGGGCCTAGAATTTGTGTTGGGCAGAATTTAGCCATGGCGGAGATGAAAATAGTTCTAGCCATGATTATCCGGCAATACTCATTGGCAGTGTCTTCAACGTATGTTCATGCTCCTATGTTGTTCATCACCTTGCAGCCTCAATATGGTATTCAGATACGCTTGACAAGGATTATGAAATAAATTAAGAACTCTTCTTTATCGATGTAAAATAAGGGAAATGATTGTATAAAACAGTGACGTCATGTTATCTGTATCCCTTTTCAATAGTTTTATTCCACGTCAGTATTTTTATCCTGAATTTCAGGATTTTTATCCTGAAAAAAAAATAAATCCAAATTAAAATCCTGAAATTTATCCTGAAAAAATTAAATCCAAATTAAAATCCTAAAATTCAGGATGAAAATATTGATGTGATATAAAACTATTAAAAAATAATACAGATGACATGACATTACTGTTTTATACAATCATTTCTCCAGTATTATGTTAGATACGTACAAGACATGGCCGAGGGGATACCTAGTTCATCCAAATTCATGTGTAATAATAAAAGTTAAAAAGAAAAAAAAGATGGTCCATTTATCCTCCTCCGACCCATTTGGTATTTGGATGATTCAAATAAACATGACAAAAGACAATTCTATCCTCGTCGAGATCCCAAATATAATCGGAACCATTGAGTCAAATCCGTCAATACGTACGCAATTAGTTGGTCAACATTAAAAATCTAATCTTATCCTAAAATGGAAAAAGGGAATTTGGCGGCTTTTGATTCCCACTTTACCTCCCTGAAAATATTTTTAGGGTTTCATTGACGTAGCTCCCCGCCAACTCAGAACACTCTCGACTTTTATTTTGGATTTCGTAAAGTGAACTCGACATCCACAATAGAACCGGTTTCCGGCCCTTCCCTCCAAACAACCGGTTCATTCTAGTTTCCCAGAACTTTTGGGGATTCGGGACTTTGATTTTATATGTTTGGCTTTGATGCCTTTTTAGAGGTGAGTTTCGCGCCCTGTTAATTTTACTTTCATTTTTAGAGCGTAGACTTCTGAAATTTTCGGTTTGAAGGAATTTATGATTTTTTCTCCTTTTGTCTGTTAGATAGTTATGTTAACCAACTGATTTGGATTTATCATCTGGGTAGGTTTTGATTCCTTTCTTTGGCTGATTTAGGTTACGTATCAATTTTGAATTTAAATTAAGCTTTGGTAATCTTTGCTCTACGTACTTTCCTATGTTCTGTATAATTGATATTTGCAGTATTACCGTTCAACATCTTGTTTCTTGTCTATTTTTGTTTCTGTTTATCTAGTTTGATTGTTAACTTGTTATCGGCCAACACTTTTCTTTTCAGGTTTCGTAATTCCTGCTATTTTTCAAAGGGAGAGCAGGGATTATCTATGGTCTAGATGTGTCAAAAAAGTTTGGAGATTTCTTCTGCATATAGTATTGACTTTTGTGTTCTCTGTAAAATAGATGGTTTGAAGCAAATTTGCTTTGCCTAAGAAGATAGGATGCCATCTGCTTTGTTTTTGAAGCTGAGGAGTGCGGTTCGGAATGGAATTCAGAGAACAGAATGCGAGCTACAAGATTCACTTGAAATTCTGATTGGAAAAGGGAAGCTAGGATTTAGAAATTACAGGTTTTTTCATTCTTCAAGACTCTCAGGACTTGCTGATTTGCAAGGATTTTTGCCAAGTGGGACAGTTTTGGCTGCATGCTCAGATTCTCTATCAGTTATTCGTGGAAGGAACATTTCTGCTGTGGGCGCATTTTCTCGAACTGTTTCTGTTCCATCTGTTTCAGGCCCTGCCTTCCAGGTTTGTAGGTATCATATTGATTGTGCACTTGTTGACTCCAGCCAAATACCACCACCTGTGATCAAATGTCAGAGTTATCCTATGGCTGTTTCTAGTTCTGGAGTTGTAATTGGTGGATTTGTTGATTCATTGAAGTTAAAGCATGGGCACCTTTCATCGTCTGCAAGTAGTGCTGATATATTTTATGGCAACAGAAGCATACATCCTAGAATAAGTTTGAAAAATCTTGAGAAACCTAACAATTATGCAATCTATGGACAGTTCTTGCATAGTATTGGAAAAAGATGGTGCAACTGTAATCTTTCCTCAGGGTCAGGTTCAAGGGCTTTCCACAGTTCATTGCCTTCTTGTTTATCAGCTGGGACAGCCCGTGATGTTTCCTTTGATAATTCTGGAGGTGAAGAACAGGTTCCCAGTTCAGAAGAGTATGATCTCTGTGCAGTTTTGAATTTCCTCTTACTAAATCTTGCAATATTTTTTATGCAATTTATATTTATACTGTGCTTGACAATCATGACAGGAAGATTTCTGCCGGCAAAACTCTGAAGCTGCTCTCAGGTTCTTGCTATCTTCCCCATCCTGATAAAGAAGATACTGGAGGAGAGGATGCTCATTTCATATGCGCGGATGAACAAGCAATAGGTGTAGCGGATGGAGTTGGTGGCTGGGCTGATCTGGGTATTGATTCAGGTCAGTTTTCTAGGGAGCTCATGTCTAAATCTGTATCTGCTATCCAAGAGGAGCCTAAGGGTTCAATCAACCCTGCAAGGGTCTTAGAGAAAGCTCACTCTAGCACAAAGGCAAAAGGCTCCTCAACAGCATGTGTCATAGCACTTGGAGACCAGGTAAGCCATTTCTATTCTGTGCTTGCCTATCATGTACTGTTTTCTTATTCCAACATGAGTAACTTTTGCATGAGATAGTTATTTTGAACACAAGCTCTCTCATCTAAACCAATATTCTGCTTTATGAACTAAAAATTAGTGACTACAATGGACATCTTTGTATGAATGTTTCTGTAAGGGATTCCATCCACATAATGGCAATTCATAGAAACTTTCCATAGCATATGACCTTAGTAGGGGGTAAAATCTTTGTTAATGAGGCAAAACTTGAAATGATGAAGAGTGGGGTCTGAGAATTGAGGCTTTGTTGTTACTCTACATTTCTCTTCGAGCAAAACTGCTTAAGTTACCCATTTTTTTCCTGGAATAAATGGATGAAGTTACTCGCTGGATAGTATATTCAATTTTTTGGGTTTTCCCTGCAGGGACTTCATGCTATAAACTTGGGGGACAGTGGTTTTATGGTGGTTCGGGATGGATGTACTATATTTAGATCCCCTGTTCAGCAGCATGATTTTAACTTCACATATCAACTTGAGAGTGGAAATAATGCTGATTTACCTAGCTCCGGTCAGGTAGTTATACAAGTTCCTCTTGTGCTTATATTCTGGGAAAAGATAACTTCTTGCAACTCTTGAAGTAATAAATTTTGATTGTGTAGTCTTATGAGAAAAATGTCTACGTTTGATGGATGTTTGCTTTGGTGGACCTGACATGTTAGATGTTGTGTTTGCTGAATGTTTCCTGTGGTTAATAGCTTAAATATCTAAATGTTAGAGGATACCATTTTATTCTCGAGAACTGATAGATTATCTAAATTATTTATTAAGCATTGGTTTACAAATTTTGATTCGTATTTCATCTTTTACACCTTATACTTTCCCTTTTTCTGTCTTGAACAATAATTTTTCTGGCTTGGTTATTGCATTTGAGGCTTTCAATGATTTGATTGATTATGAAATATCTGAACAATCTAAATTGTCTGCTCAAATCAGATCTTTGCAGTTCCCGTTGCTCCAGGAGATGTTATCATTGCTGGCACGGATGGACTGTTTGATAACTTGTACAATAATGAAATTACTGCGGTGGTGGTTCATGCACTGAGAGCAGGTTTTGGGCCTGAAGTGACTGCTCAGAAGATAGCAGCATTGGCACGAGAACGAGCACAGGCTAGAGATAGACAAACTCCTTTTTCAACTGCCGCTCAAGATGCTGGGTTCCGTTACTATGGTGGAAAACTTGATGACATAACTGTTGTTGTGTCATATGTTACTAGCTCAGATGAAGTATGTTTCTTTCTCTCATGCATTTGATCTTAAATTCTTTTATCCCATTTTAGGGGAGTCAAAATACAAAGAGAAATGAATATAAGGTTAAAATTTTTGTTGCGTTTGAGAGTTCCTGATAAAAACTCTTTTTTTTCTGGTAACAACATGTTTGCATGCTCTTCTTTCCTAACACATGATTTGACTGTTCCTTTCAAATTTCTGGATTTCGTTTAATGTCTCTCATTAATAGAGTTTATTATTTTTGTTTACCTAATTACCCTTGCTTTTTAGGTTTCAGGCAAAAAAGTTGAATTCTGAGCTGTTGCCTTCCAGTTGACCTACATGGAAATGAACATTGGGAGTGACACCATTTACTCAGGTATTCATAAAATATTACTGCCAAGTTTTTTTCCCGGAGTACTGCCAAATATTTTGGTTTCGGAGCAAAAAGAAAATTCCTCTTGTTGTGCTAATAAGTATCATTGATACATACGCATTAAAATTAGATGTGATAAATAATCTGACTTTTGTATTTGTTAATTATCATTTCGTTTACATTGCATCTATTGTAGTTACTTGAAAAATGCAAATAATACATGTTTTCTTTTCTTCTTGGGAGAACAAGGCTTGATGAGGATTTGGAGCTTTTGTAGCCAGGAAACTTGAGTTGGCTGGCTTGATTTGTGGCTATCCAGTTGTCTTCTGTTTGATTTGGTTTTTTGTCACACTGATTCCTTTTATGTTCGTGGAGTGAAGTGAGATGATATGCTCTCCATGTTCAACACCTCTCATTATTGTAATTAATAATAAATAATACACTAATATCATTCCATTAGTATACGAAATCCTCAGTAAACAAAGGACTGTTATGTTCATTTGAAAGATTGAATGACTTGCTATACAACGTTGGATAATTTCTTTCTATCGCCAAAGCAGTTTGAATATTTGATCCCATCTCTTCTCAATGATCAATAGAATGCTGGTGAAGCACTGAATCAAACAAGCCTCCTCGATGTATATTCTCCGCTGTATGAAAATCAAAACTGCTCATAGAAGGTAGAGTGAAATTAATTGGATTTAGATGATAAATATTTGAGGTTTAATATCTTCAAATTCGCTCTAAATTTGTTGCAAGTAGTACTTGAAATATTCAAATTTGAATATTATCAAACTCTAAAAAAACAACTATGATATTTGTCAATTTTCGAATTTTGCATATGATCAAATTTTATATAAGTGAGCTATGTGTCACAAGATAGGAGGTTGTTGTCTTTGATTATAAATTTTTGATGCGACCACACACAGCCTACTTACATTAATCTTTGCCAGTTGAATCTGAAATTTGGAGGCATTTTGCATTCAATGTAGGCCCTGTATTGATGCAATGCAAACCCCTTAACCCCATATTAGTGCCAAATTTATTAGATCTTTTCTGGTCATTTTTCTCTATTTGAATTTGGGATTTTCTCTTTACCATCCAAGCATCAATTACATGCCACATGGGTCCTTATGAAGTTGGATGAACTTTTCTACCAAAACACCATTACTTTGATTATTTTCCTTCATCCTGAAGATCTTAGGACTGAAAAAAGGAAAATCATGTGGATGGGTTTGCGGAAAACTAACTCAGACTCAACCTTGTAACGCCAAAAAATAACCTTCAACAATTTTGAAAATTGTTCATTGAATGACGCATGATTGACTTTAACACCCTACCCTTTGTTTCTTCTGTACCATTTTTCAACTCTAACCCACAGATAATTTGTGGCTTCAAATCTTTGATAAAAACTTCTCAAACATTTAAGTTTTTTTTTTCTAACCCCACTCTGTCTTTGTCTTTTCCCTCCTCCGACTTTCTCTACCAAAACATTTTATTTTCTTCTCAAGAAACCTCCTTTGCTTCATCAATGGGAAACATGTTAGTTCTGTACCACTTGATTCAACTAATTATGGAAGCATGTTGACAGTTTAAAGACCCAAAATGCAGAGATTTTCTCAGAGAGGAAGTGTTCTTTCAGGTTATAGTCCTCAAGCTACATTCAGGGCTTCAAGTTCTTCTCCGGAGATGCCACGTAGAAGCTCAGTCTCAGATATAGACTTCCATGATGTCTTCGGAGGCGCACCGAGGAGGCCACTAATTCAAGAAACAAAATATGGTTTTGGTGAAACTGAAAACAACACTGATCATTCATCACCTGCCTTCAAAAGAAGTGATGAACCGGTTGTTGCTTCATCATCACGGAATCCATGGTCTTGTTTCAGCAAAAAGCCAGTGTTCGGTGAAGAAGGGACGGCCCGGATAAGACGCTCGAAAAGTGATTTCTTCCATGAAATTTTTCAAGGGAACCATTCATCGAGTTCTTCAAGGAAGTATGAAATGAATGACCCTTTTGCACCAAGTTCACAGTTAATAAAACCGGCTAGATCTTTGTCACCAAAGCCTGAACCTTTTGGCAGCTCATTCCCTGCTCAATCGAGGTACTGCTTGCCTTCATATTTTTGACATATAACCGGACAATACAAAAGACAAGATCATAATCAATATATATTGTCAGTTTTTGCAGATTTTTTTTTTTTTTTTTGTCTTGGTTCTTAGTTATGTCTTTAATCTTCTAGTTTCAGCTGCATTTGTATCTTTAATGTTTCGGCTGCATCTATATACATTCCCACGTATTCTATGGTAAAAAAAGAAAAGAAGAAGTAAACTTGGCATTTAACAGGTTTAATTCACCCATCTGATTTCATGTTTCCTCCAATGGCTTATTTTTGCTGCCATTAACAGACTTCCAAGCCTTCCTTCTAAAGTGAACAAAGGAATGGACCTCCCCAATTTAACCACATCTAAAAGCAAGGATGGGGCTTCCAATGGCTTAAGTTATTTGAGAGAGTCGACAAACCCAACTAAGCATGTGGAGACTGAGACAGAATGCAATTCGAATGGAGATTCGAGTAGTTTGGAGATTTCGAAAAACGGCAGCCGATTTCACATCTCAATATACAAATGGGCAAACATAGGAGGTGTACCAGTAGCCATTCCTTCAAGGGGAAGTGATAGACTCAAAGGGAAGGATAAACTGCAGAGGTGCTCAAGTGCTAATGGATGGATAACAAGTGAAAGCAAAGCAAAGGAACCAAGAGATAAACTGCATAATTGTAAATCTTTTAGAGTAGAGCACGGCAAGAGTGAAAATGTAGGCTCGCTAATTGATTCGAGAAATGAAGATGGAGGACCCGGTCAAGTTATCGAGGAAGGCAACATTACCAAGTCCGAATCAGAAATCATAAACAAGCTTAAAAGCACTGATAAGAATGTTTCTAAGGGAAAAGTTTCCGCAGTTGAAAAAGCAACTCACAAGCCTCAACCAAAACCTCTGAACTTGATTTTCAATGATGACTACGATGACAAACAAGGTTAGTCTCATATTCCACTTCTGCATTATGTGTTTTGGTGCTGATGTGTTGTTTCTTGTACTGTTTTCCTTCAATTATATATATAGGCAATGATGAGATAACTAGAAATTGTGGAAGCAAAGACATTTCTAAAATGAGTGCCAAGAAACAAGATGTAAAGAAAAGGGTTACTTCAAACAATGTAGAAGCCAGTACAACAAGAATAAAACATTCCCCTAGGAACTCTTGGGATGATACAAAAGCCAGAGTTAGAGGAAAGATTAAAGACTTCATCAAAATTTTCAACCAAGATGCTTCATTAAAACCTAGAACGGACACCGCACTACCAGAGAATCATGGCTCTAGTCGGAAGGAAAGAGGTACAGTCCAGCCAGAGATTGAACCAAGTATTAGCATGAATAAAAGGATTGAGAAAATTCACTTGAACAATGTGCTAAAGAAGAAATCATATTCAGATATTCCTGCTGCGAATCACATGTGTAACGGTGCATCCGAGAAGAACATCAATAGCTCGGTGAATGATACCGGTTAGTTTATCTGTTCCCCTTTCACTCTATATGGGATTTTATTTTTCATTATGTTCTTGGAATTCTGCATAATCTGCTTCTGGTGTTTTGGACCACATATAGAGGCAAGTTCATTACTTACATGAACTGCTACGATCAAATAGTTTCTATTTCTACATAATTTGATCTTTCTTTCAATTACTACACCATGATTTTTCATATGTTCAATACTGATTATTCACTTACTCTGTTGGCATCAGTTTCTGATGGCTCCAAGACTATTGTTGAAGATCCAGCAGAGTCATTTGATAACTACATTTTGGTATGCGACTCATCCATTTCTATGAGTTCAAACATACACTTCCAATGACATTATGAATCCAGCATTTTAATCTGAAAACCAGGTTTAGGGTTAATAAGTAAATTGGCCCCGGAGCCCCAAACTATACACCTTTGAATGATTTGTTACTTGGTTACTTGTTAGGAGGAATGATATAATTTTGGCTGAACCTCTAATGAGCTGGTCCACTCTGGCTTTTGAACAGGTGGAAGAACTGAGGCCAGGAGAAAATTTTGTCACAATTTGGCATTGATCCTGAAGAAATCATGGTAATAGAGATTATACTAAATAGCTTTATAACCTATGCCCAATTGCACATACATCCATGTTGCTTCAGATCTTTCAGCTGGTACTCATTTAATGCAGGCCATAGATGATAAAATACAGCAATGGTCAGATGGAAAACAAGGCAATATTCGTTCGCTTTTGTCAACCTTACAATATGTAAGTAGTAACGGATCCATCTCATCTTAAGTAAAACTGTCTCTCATGTTTTCACTGAATTACTCTCAAGTCAAGCCTCTAATTTCAGTGGCTAAATCAATACTTCAATAATGCCCTCCAATATTCAGAAGCTTTAGGCATAGCCACATTGGTCGAAAACCCAACAGTTCATTTCGAATTTATCAGTCCAGTATTTCATTCATGTAAATGTGAACCTGAGGCCAATATGAACTTTCTATTGTCTCTTAAAAGACTAACATCGGTTGTGTTCGTACACACAGGTTCTTTGGCCCGACAGCGGTTGGAAGCCGGTGCCTCTCGTGGACATAATTGAAGGACCATCTGTGAAAAGATCATACCAAAAAGCTCTACTGTGTCTACATCCAGATAAGCTACAGCAGAAGGGTGCTGCCTCTGATAAAAAATACATTGCACAACGAGTCTTCGATATTCTGCAGGTAATATATAAATTTGCATAAATTTCTTGAAATGGCGTCAACTTGATCCAATAGATTCTTGATGAATGGTCTTTTATATGTGTATTCTCAATGAACACTTCTATCATATGTAACAAGCTCTCTGTGACAACAGAAGTAATTAGCCATTTGTCAATCCATGCTGGCTTGCCAAATCTGTTTCATATGATCAATTATTGTACTTAAAATTGTCTCCAAGTTAAGGCAAATGGGCGAACATTTCGGGGCAGATCCCTTATGGACTTCCACAAGTTTGAAAATTCTTACACATGGGATGACCGGTTGTTTGGCCACAGTTTGTTTAGTCGGCCAACTTTTCTTCTTATTAGGACAATAGCATTTAAATTTGTCAATCTTTAATTCCTTAATGTCTGCTTGTAATTTTCAGGACGCATGGACTCATTTCAACTCACTCGGTTCGGTGTGATTATCCCCCGACTATATTCGATTAAGTTTTGACAGAAATCCGAGTTTTCCAAGTTTAATGTTACCCTAGAAGAACAACCAAAATGAGTGAATTAACAGATAATTTAATATGTATATGTATATGTATATGTATATACATGCATATATCCTTTGAGCAATGGCATATGATTCAAGAACAGGACTTTTTAACATTATCACCTTCTTTGTACCTATTAGTTTTCAGTTTCTGCAAAAAAAAAAAAAAAAAAAAGAGTGAAGGGGGGTGGTTCACCTTGTTTGAACATTGTAATGGCCTAAAAAGAATATAAAGGTGATGTACGGGTGGTCAATTCTTCGTGTTCATTTACCCATCTTTCTGGCATCTACCATCTTATAGTGAAGAATATTTTCTGCAGCAAAGGCTCCTCCTTCCTTCGTTAACTTTGACTAATATTTTTGTACCGGCCATTGAATTTGGAAAATTTGGAAACAAGTCATCGGTTAATTTGAAGTATTGTGTGATTAATAAGAAAATGAAGCATGCAATTTTATTGATTAAAAACCTAAAAGCATTGGCTTCATTATCTGATGATCCATCAGAGTGAGAAGAGAAAGGGTCCACCAGATAAGGTGCAAATTGGTTTCATGTGTGCAGAGACACAGTCATGACTATGGGCAACATTGTTGCGTTTTGACTCTGACTCACTTGTCGTTTTCAAATACATCCAAAAAGAAAAAAGATTGTCATCTTTGGGGCTATACCACCACAGACACTGCGCCATAATTTGTGTTACCTTCTCCATCTTCTTCCCTTGCCCGTTACATTGTCTTTATTATACAAAGCAATATATAGTAATCAGCTGTTATTTGAATGGTAGCTGCCTCACTGTAAGGGTGACAAAATCCAGAATGATATAATAAAAAAAATCATTTTATAAAATTAATAATTTTTTAGTGAATACTCGATAAAAAATAAATATTTGTATTTGATGATTATAGTAAGTAGGAATTAATTTATTATGGTTGAAATTACTACCATTATCATTTCAGTACATGTATATATATTGAGCCAGTAATAACAAGATTAAAAGAAATTATTATTGGAAATGAGAAGTTGGTGGATGGATATTCCTTTGACAACTAAATTACACCAAATCCACTGCCTAAATCTGATGTTATTTTGACTTGACAGTGACATATGTTGCGAAGGGTAACTATAGGAACTATCAACCACTCCTTGAATTCAACTTACTATTTTAGTTACACTCTGATGATTTACTTCTCTTTTTATTTATTGAAATAAGAACTAAAAGGAAAAGATGATGTTACATTGATTGATATGCATCAAATCAAAGTCTATTAAAGCGGTAGAGAGACAATACAAAGGTAGGTCTCAGTAAGGGGTTAGCTGGCAATGCCAATGCCAATGGGCAGTCTTCCTTCCTATATATGGACCCTATGATGATTGATGATGGTACAACCATAGTGGATGTGAATTTCACGAGCCATTCATTATTATATCCCCCCCAAAAAAGTAGATTGAAATTTAATTCCTTTACATAATATTATTGTGGATATTACGCGTTTCAAAAGACAACTAAGGAAGTTAATGGTGTTGGGTGGGAAAATGGAGTCAACTGAAACAGCCAAGCTAAAACGAGACTGTAACTGCAAACTGCAACATATCTCACGTGTTAAATTATTACGGAGTTAGAATGGCTAAGCAATGCCAGAGGGAGAGACAATTTGCTGGAGCACACGTGCGTCAGCATCCGATGACAAACACGCGTGAAGTTTATCATCCCAAAGAAGTTCAATTAAATTACAACTGTCGCTAAAGTTTTAATTAAATAAATTATTAAAAAATAAAGCGAAAAGATAAATGAGTGATGTTGGAGCTTGAAGGAAATTGTGCTTGAAAGAATCTTTTGCTTAGGCATATATGGTATATATATTTAATTAACGATTTTTACGATTACTGGTTGTAGCTTTGATACCAATTACAGGGGTATATATGCACAATGGAAGGAAATATTAATATCGTAGAAAAATATTTTACAAAAGGATAGTAGATAATTTACAAGGATAATTTACAAAGCTTGATCAAGAAAGATTTTTATGGTTTTTTCGAAAGAGAGTAAGTATATAAAAGAAAGTTTTCTTGATTCCTTTCTCGATCCGATGCCTTGTTTAGGCTATCACAATGCCTATTTATAATACAAATTCTAGACTCTAATTTATTTACAATTCAAATCCGTACAGTATCTTCATAAGGATGACTTTTAATGCCGGCTTAATGGTTGCTTCCACGTAGCCTTCTTGAAATAAATGTTGACTTAATGGTTGCTTCCACGTAGTCTTCTAAAATTGTTGTGGTTGTTTCCACGTTTCTCATGCATTAATGGTTGCTTCCATCATGCTTTCATCATCTTTTGTCTCATTTGTTTATGGACATTTATGGATGGTGATGGTGAATAGATTTCCTTCCTTTCACGTCACCTCCAAAATTGAATGCTCCTTTCTTGGATGTCATTCTTCCACGTGTTGTGTTTTATTGTTATCCTTCTTGGATGTTTCTGAGATTCATCTCCTCGATTTCATCGAGATGTAATGACTCTGGTGAAGGAACTGGTGAATTCTAGCTTTCCCACGTGTCTTTAATTTCCGTTGTTATCGAAAAATTATCGATCTCCATATCAGTTATCTTTCTTAATAACTGAACAGATTCTTCATTTCTTTCTTCTTGGGTTTTTCCATGTCATATGTTAAAATTCTCTTGCCATCGATCCAGAACATATAAGTGTTTTGTTGAAGTAGATACTGGGCCTTGGTCATCAAATCAATTTCGGCTTGGATTTGATAATTAGAAAAATTATTATAACACTTGTCAATGGTTTTTGCCAAGTGTTGTTTATCTTCATTTACTGCCGAGAGGGATCTTTCCCAAAGCATTGTACGGATATTCCAAATTTGATATGGCTGATAAATTTTTTCTTTTTCAGCTATACCAATAAAACTATTTATTTCTATACAAAATCATCTATATTAGTAAAATTTATTAATCTAGATTTTACTATAGCAGGAAAATCTTTTAGTAAATGAAAAGAAAGATATTGGACTGTTATTTCTTTAATAAATCCCCATTCAATACTGGTTATATCAAATGGTTCATGATCTAGTCTAAATTTGATAGTATGAAATTGTTCTCCTATATCATTAGTAAAAACATAAGCTTGTAAAAAGTATTTTGAAAAAGTTTCTTTAAATTGAGCTTGCTGGTTGCAAATAGCTCTATTTATTTTTGTAAAAATATCTGGTGGTAGAATTTGTCTACATTTATTATATAGACATATTCTAAACATTGTATTAATAATAGAACTGTTTGTCCATTTATTAATAAAATATTGGAATATATCAAGAAGATTATTTATCTCCTTAATATCCATATATTCTATTAGTATTTCGTCCCAATCTCTATACAAAATATATTTAAGTAATGAATCATGGGATTCATTTTCTTTAGTTGTTTTTTCAACTAAAAAATATGAAAATTGTGTAACAGCTCTTCTAAAGTTTGCTCTTTGCTCAGAAATATGGGTTTTCCATATTTTGTTTATAAAATTATAATATTCTAGAGGTATTCTGGATTATAAAAATCTTTTATTTAGAGAATTTGTTGTTGTTTCAACAACTTTTTGCATTTCTTTTAAAATTTCAAAGATAATCGGTTTGAGATCTTTGAATTTGGATCTTGAGACCAATTAAAATAACTCACCGAGTTTGGTGATGGTGTTCCAAATGGTTGGCTTACCATTGGATATGGTACATAATATCCCTGGTTAGGATAAAATGGTACTTGAGCAGGTATAGTAATAAATCCTTGTTTAAGACTTATTGTTTTCCCTTTGTTGGGTTTTTTATGGACAGTTGTCCATTCTCCAACTTTTTCTAGAGGTTTTTTTATCTCTATCCATAAGGCCTGCTAAGAAAAGCAGCAATCATATTATTAGTTCCTTTTATGTAAATAACTTCAAAATTAAAATGGCATAATTCATTATACCATCTAATTCTTCTAGATACAGTTTCTAAACTTTTATTAGTTAGAAATTGTTTAACTGCTTGATTATCTGTTTTTATAATAAAATTTTCAGGTACTAAATATATTAAGAATTTTTTTATTCCTCTTTTTATTGCTAATAATTCTTTTTCGTAAATAGCATAATTTATTTCATTTGGTTTAAATTTTCCCGAACTAAATCCACAAATTAATTCCTCATTTTTTATTGTTTTTGCTTTTAATACACATCCCCAATTTCTTTCTAAGGCATCTGTTTCTAGAATTAATTTATCACCTTGTTTAGGTAAATAAACTTTAGGAATATAATTTATTTCAGACTTTATATTTTTTATAATATCTGAATTCATTTTAGACCATTTAAAAGGTTTGTCCTTTTTTACTTTTTCATATAACTCATCTAATTTTTTAGATAAGTTGGGAAAGAAATTTCTACCATAATTAATAATTCCTAAAAATTGTTGAAGCTATTTTTTATCTATAATATTTTCAGGAAATTCTTTTATTTTTACTATAATATGATCTTGAAGTTTAAGACCATCAGCAGATAATATTAATCCTAAGAATTCTATTTCAGTTTTTTCTAATTCGATTTTCTTAGGACTTAGTATTATTCCATATTTTATGAATTCTCTAGATATGATATTTAAATGTTTCTATGATTTTATAATGTATCTATTACATTAGAAAACAGTTCATATTCCTATTTTTCCTATGATTAATTTAAAAAATAGAAAACAGGAAGATATTATTAATTTTAAATTTCTATCATTTAAATATCAGAAGAGCCCCGGAGTAACGATTTCTGGAGTTATAATATCGTAGTACTCATTGTAAGTTTCTATCTTTTATTTTCAATTCTGTTTATTTCACTGTTGTTTATCTTAAAACCTATATATCTGTGATTCTGTCTTCTTATTATCGTTGAAGTCCGAGTGGGACGTTGTTAGGCGTTTGAGTGAAGACGTTTAAGATAACAGACGGTTTTAGGTACCAAAGATAAATAACATGGAAGAAATGGATTGTTTATATAAAGATAAAACTTGTAATCATACTATGCATATTGACTCTAAGAATGAAAATAATGTTTCGGCTCTTAGTAAAGATATCAATAGTTTAATAGATATGACTTCTATATATTTTAATAAATTATATAATAAATTCAGTAAAATAGAAGAAAAAGTAGATAATATAGGAGAAGTAACTGATTTAGATTTGAACAACAAATCTAAAGAACTTTTATCAGATGTTAATAGTAAATTAGATCAAGTTATTACTAATAAAAATATAGAATCAGATCTAGATTTAGGTCCTTTATATTATGGTAATAGTAATGTAATATTAATTTTATCTGATGGAGATGAAGATTCTTCGGAAGAATCATCTTCAACTTATAATAAAAAAGAAAAACAAAAAAGAGAAAAATTTAAAAAAACAATAAAAATATGACTTCCAATCCTATAAAACCCTCATGGAACATTGGAAAGATAAATTTTCTAAAACAGAAAATAAATATGAAAGAATAGAATATTTAAAATTAATAGAAGAACTTTATGAAAAACATAAAGATTTATTTACAAAATATAATTACCACTATATGTTAACATATGATACTACAGAAAGTAGTAGTAGTTCTAATAATTCTAATATAGATATAAATGTCACTAGTCATTATTTTAATGAAGAAAAAACTTCAACAGAAGAGGATGAAAATATAGAAATTCCTGAACCCATGGATACTGAACAAACATATCCATATGATTATGAAATACCAAAACCTAGGGAAATTGATAAACAAGATCCTTATGGTAAAAGAAAAATAGAATCAAATCTTCAAACAGATGTTTATCTGAGATCTATTAATAAAAATCATGAAAAAGTCGAAAACACAACAAGAATATTAGGTAATCAAAAAGAAACTATACCTACTAATGAAATAAAATCTGAAAACCCAGGAGAATCTAGTCAAATTACACCTATACCATATAGGGTAGATGATTTAAATAAAAGAAATGTTGCTCAAGAAGGAATATATTTAGACTTAACCAATATTCTTTTATCAAACTATGAAAAAACCATAGATGATTGGGCACAATCTATGACCATTGTTGTAAACAATAACAATATTGTTTGGTCAAAAGAAAAGTTTTTAAATTATTTTGTAGGAACATTTCAAGGGGATGTTCTACAATTTCTCAGACGATGGGAAGAATCTGAAAAAGGAAATGAACAAAAGGGTCAACTTATTAATCAAATAGGAACCCCTAAGGATTTACTAAAAGGGTTAACTTTAATTCTAAAAACAGAATTTTATGGTTATACTAATAAAATAGATCAAGATAGCCAATCTAGTTATATCTTGTCAAAATTAAAATTATGTGATATAAGATATTTAGAAGAATTTTCTAAAAAATTTATTCATGAATATCAAAAGTTAAAAAATGATAGTATAGAATTTTGGAAAAACTAATATTTTCATAAATTACCACCACCTTGGGATGATATTTGTATTAATAAATACGCTTCTTATATAGAAAATCATAGTAGAGATTCTGGAATAGATTTAGCAAATATAGATTCTATAGGCAATAGAATTAATTTTGCTAAAGAAAGATTAATATTACATTGTTTACAAAGTAAAGCTGCTAAACAAGTTAAGCATAAATTAAGTCATAAATATTGTACAAAGATATTAGAAAATGAATGGGAGTTTGGATGTAAACCTATACTACCTACTACTTATAAAAAATACAAAAAATATAAATTAGCTAAATGGAAACCAGGTAATCAAAATTATACTCGTAATAATAATAAAAAGAAAAAAATTGTTAGGAGAAAAACTTCTACTAAACCTAAAAAACAAATATGTAAATGTTTTATATGTGATAAAGAAGGTCACATAGCAACAAATTGTCCTAATAAAGGAAAAAATGCTAGGAAAATGATAAAAAAATCTTGAGGAACAAGATTTAGAAATATGTTTCAGTGAGGAAATAAATCCTGCTGAAATATTATATGAATTAATATCAGAAACAAATTCTGACACAGATTCTGAAGAATATATTTTTATGTTAGGAAGCAGTTCTAATAATCAATTAGAAGAAATTACTAAATCTGAACAACAGGATATTAAATTAGGAAATTTAATCGGAGAAGAAACAGACTTTTCTGATGAAATGATAGAAAAAATTACTAAAAACCATATTTCTAAAGAAGAAATTTATAAAATATCTAAGTTTAAAATATGGTCACAAAGACATATAAAAAAATTAGCGGTAACACAGTCGCTAAGGACACTAAAGGTGGATTAACAGAAATCCCATTATTTACTAATGATGGAATAAAGAGGATTAAGAAAAAATATCCTCAGGTTAGATATATACATTTAGGAATAATTATGATAACAATCAGAGCCTTATTTAGAAAAGGTCATGATATTCCTATTATAACAGTATTATTAGATAAAAGATTTGAGAATCCAATAAAAGCACTTATTGGAGGAATTCAATCTAATTTACATACAGGAGTTATAGGATTTAAAGTTAAACCAAATTACTTTATATCTATCATGCACCTCTAATAGAAGAGTGTCTATGTCTTAGAATTGAGACAAAAAATTACGATATTAGTGATTTAGCAGAAGATTTAGCAATAAGCTGGACTTCTATTAATGAATATACTAATACGACAAAAGTAGAAATAAAAGAAATAAATAATATAATAATTGAGCTTTTTGAGCCCAATAAGTTTACTACGGAAATTCAACCAAAATTATTATATTTAAAAGACCTATCGATTCCAAAAGACTGGATGATAGAAAAAATTAATAATGCAAGTACTTCTAAACCAGTAAGTACTATAGAATATATGTCATCTGGAGATAAGTTCTATTTTAAAAATAATATGATAACTAATACAGATGATAATTTAGTTTTACCCTCTAATTCTCAACTAGAAGAAGACGAAGAAAATATAAGTACTTCTACACCAATAGGTATGAAAACAGTTCATATTCCTATTTTTCCTACTACATTTAGTAGAAATTCTAGAAACACTAGAACGGAAGATATACAATCCTCAATAGAAGATATTATTAATTTTAAATCACGAAAAAACAATACATATATTGAAATTACATTACATAATAAAGAATATAAATCATATTCTTTACATGCTTTACTAGATACAAGAGTTACAACTAGTAGCTGTAAAAAGAATGCTATTCTTGTAGAAAATTAAGAACCTGTAAAAAAGACAATAAATATTAATGGAATAAATGGTAATAAAACTACTATTTATTATAAAGCAAAAAATATACCAATTTACATAAATAATGTTAGATTTATAATTCCAAAAATATTATATTTTCCCGATATGTATGGTGATATTTTAATAGGAAATAATTTTATAAATCAATATTTACCATTTTCTATTAATAAAAAATCAGTTATGTTATCTATAGAAAAAACTTCTATAGAAATACCACTAGTAGAAAATCCTAAATTTATTTGTGCTAATGATTGCTGATTTTCTTAGCAGGCCTTATGGATAGAGGTAAAAAACCTCTAGAAAAAGTTGGAGAATGGACAACTGTCCATAAAAAAATCCAACAAAGGGAAAACAATAAGTCCTAAACAAGGATTTATTACTATACCTGCTCAAGTACCATTTTATCCTAACCAGTGATATTATGTATCATATCCAATGGTAAGCCAACCATTTGGAACACCATCACCAAACTCGGTGAGTTATTTTAATTGGTCTCAAGATCCAAATTCAGCATCTCAAACCAGTTATGCTGAAATTTTAAAAGAAACAGAAAAGTTGTTGAAACAACAACAAATTCCTGAAATAAAAGATTTTTATAATCCAGGAATACCTCTAGAAAATTATAATTTTATAAACAAAATATGGAAAACCCATATTTCTGAGCAAAGAGCAAACTTTAGAAGAGTCACATTACACAATTTTCATATTTTTAGTTGAAAAAACAACTAAAGAAAATGAATCCCATAATTCATTACTTAAATATATTTTGTATAGAGATTGGGACGAAATACTAATAGAATATATGGATATTAAGGAGATAAATAATCTTCTTGATATATTCCAATATTTTATTAATAAATGGACAAACAGTTCTATTATTAATACAATGTTTAGAATATGTCTATATAATAAATGTAGACAAATTCTACCACCAGATATTTTTACAAAAATAAATAGAGCTATTTGCAACCAAACAAGCTTAATTTAAAGAAACTTTTTCAAAATACTTTTACAAGCTTATGTTTTTACTAATGATATAGGAGAACAATTTCCTACTATCAAATTTAGACTAGATCATGAACCATTTGATATAAACCAAAGATTGAATGGGGATTTATTAAAGAAATAAAGATCAATATCTTTCTTTTCATTTACTAAAAGATTTTCCTGCTATAGTAAAATCTAGATTAATAAATTTTACTAATATAGATGATTTTGTATAGAAATAAATAGTTTTATTGGTATAGCTGAAAAAGAAAAATTTTATCAGCCATATCAAATTTGGAATATTCGTACAATGCTTTGGGAAAGATCCCTCTCGGCAGTAAATGAAGATAAACAACACTTGGCAAAAACAATTGACAAGTGTTATAATGATTTTTCTAATTATCAAATCCAAGCCGAAATTGATTTGATGACCGAGGCCCAGTATCTACTTCAACAAAACACTTATATGTTCTGGATCGATGGCAAGAGAATTTTAGCATATGACACTGGAAAAACCCAATAAGAAAGAAATGAAGAATCTGTTCAGTTATTAAGAAAGATAGCTGATATGGAGATCGATGATTTTTCGATAACAACGAAAATTAAAGACACGTGCAAAAGCTGAAATTCACCAGTTCCTTCACCAGAGTCATTACATCTCGATGAAATCGAGGAGATGAATCTCAGAAACATCCAAGAAGGATAACAACAAAACACAACACGTGGAAGAATGACATCCAAGAAAGGAGCATTCAATTTTGGAGGTGACGTGAAAGGAAGGAAATCTATTCACCATCACCATCCATAAATGTCCATAAACAAATGAGACAAAAGATGATGAAAGCATGATGGAAGCAACCATTAATGCATGAGAAACGTGGAAACAACCACAACAATTTTGACAAAATTAGAAGACTACGTGGAAGCAACCATCAAGTCAACATTTATTTCAAGAAGGCTACGTGGAAGCAACCATTAAGCCGACATTAAAGTCATCCTTATCAAGATACTGTGCAGATTTGAATTGTAAATAAATTAGAGTCTAGAATTTGTATTATAAATAGGCATTGTAATGGCCTAAACAAGGCATCGGATCGAGAAAGGAATCAAGAAAACTTTCTTTTGTATACTTACTCTCTTTCGAAAAAACCATAAAAATCTTTCTCGATCAAGCTTTGTAAATTATCCTTGTAAATTATCTACTATCCTTTTGTAAAACATTTTTCTATGATATTAATATAGCCTTCCGTTGTGCATACATGCCCTACCCCCTGTAATTGGTATCAGAAATATTGTAATGTAAATATGGGTTGATTTCTCTTATCATATGCGGCCTTTAATAGGTCAGTTGGTCACTCCTATGTTAATGTTAATGTTGCAAAATATAGATCAAACTCTAACTGTTATAAATAATAATTGATTTGTTTATTTTTTAGGGATAAATCTCAAAATTATATATAGATTTGAATGTGTAATTATATACATGAATTTTAATTTGGTATAATTATATACGTGAAACTCTAACCATAGTTTAAAATATATATTTAAAATTTTAATTTTGATTTAATCATACACATTTTAAAAGATGTTAAGGTGGAGTCAAGTACTTACGATGCTTTGACGAGGATGTCTCCATGATAGAGGATATATGTAAAACAAATTTTAACCTAAATTTTAATATTTTAAAAAATAAATATAATAAATCAAATTTGAATATGGAAAAGTAAAAAAAGAATAATATTGAACGATAATGATGAAAATGATAATTATAAAATTAATAGATTATAGGGTAAATTAATAAAAAATAAACTAGTTAATTACTGAATAATTATTGATCAATAATTTAGAAACAAATCTTAAAATAATAATAATAAAGAATGAAGCGAGTTGAAGTGAAGTTAATGGTAACACGACCAGTTCCGCCTAGGTTTGCTGTCTTTCACAAATCTCTTCTCCAACTTGTCTTTTTCGTATACCAAAAACTGAACATGTCTAAATAATATTAGTTAATGTTTTTGTCCAACCAAAGACAACTATAAGATACAGTACATTTTATTAAGTCCCCTCACATGTCCAAGTAATACAAGCTTTGGTTTTATTTGGCAAATACTACATTCTTAATCCTAGTTGAAACTTTCTATTAAAATAATCGTACTTTTTCCCTTTCAAAAACCATATAAAGATAGGTTATAAAACACTACGGTCTAATTTGATAAATCAAAATAATAATAATCACAAAATTAAGTAAAATGATATGAATTTATCAAAGATTCAACCCTTATTTTAAATACGGAATAGCTTTAAAATTTATAATAAGGATTAATCATAATAATCTAACATGAATGTAGGGACCAGTTGTTAATATCTTTTTTTTCCTTGATAAGATAAAAGGGTAGTCTCCGTGAGTCACTGACGAAAAAACGGAAAATGATATTTTATTTGATGTAATTAAGAAATAAAAAAAACAGTAATATATCCGAAAGAAACTGAAAAAGCGTGGCAGTGATTGAGCTGCGAAGTGAGACAAAAAGAAATTTTGTGAGGAAGAAAAAGAAGAATATGCAAAGGCTTTGCTTATTCTTCTTCTTCTTCTTCTTCTTCTTAAATGCTTTGAGGGATTAAGCTTATTCGAAAGGAAAAAGTATCGTCGTCTTCCTTCGCTGCCTTAGAAAAGCTAAACGTTTCGTTCTGAGCTATCTGCGTATTGATTTATTGTAATGGCGTTTGCTTCTTTTTCCGACGCTTGATGGCCTTCTTCTCTGAATCTGTACGTTCTCTCTCCTCCCCCCCCCCTTTTTCCTTTTTTTGTTTTTTGCTTTGTTTTCTTTTCAAACATTTCATATCGTTAAAATTAAGGTTTTTAAATCTGTCTGATCTATTACATTGATGTTGTTTTGTTTGACTTATTGTATTTTCTTTTGGTTATGAACGGTTTCTAGTAGATCTGAAGCGATTCTCTTCTTATGATTTTTTTTCTTCTTTTTCTTTTCCCTTTTGGTGAAGTACATATAAAGATTGCTCCTTTTTTTCCCGTATAAAAAAATGTTGTTGGAGTAATGTTGAAAATCTATTTCCATCTGGATTCTGGAGATGAATTTGGAAAATGTTAGACTTGATTGTTAAATTTATTTCTAAAAACTACTTTTTTATTTATTTAAATTTAATTTTCTTTCCATTTTTAGTTTGGATCCTACTGTATTGGGGTTTCCTTTTTTTCTTGTTGACATTCTCTTTTTTTTTTCCCCTGGCTATATGACTTAATTCATTGATAAAAATCTCCAGAAAGATGAACTATTCATTATGATTTCTATACCCCACGCACAGAGTAATAGTTTTGTATAGTTTCATGTGAAATGCTGGTTAATTAGCTGGCATTGGCCTACTAAAATGAAAAATCAATCACTTCTATACCATCATATTATTTGTCATTTGATAAATCTGTATGCTTCTCCATAACTATGTTACCCAGACTATAAAGTTAAATTTTTTAAAAATGTTTTTCATATATTTGAACATCCTCTGATGCTTTGATACTTGTTGTTTCTTGAAACTGCTCTTACGAGATTGTTACGTGTTGTAATACGAGAGCAACGGATTGTACCTTCATCGTCTTCTTTTTTCAGATTCCATTGTAACTTCTCTTGCTCTAACCTCTATGGTGATTGTGAACAGTTGTTTATTTCAAACAAATAGCTAATGTATACTAGTTTACCCCAGGTTGTTGAATAAGGCAATAATTGAAGTCCGGTCTTACTATTGCAAGAAATATGGATTTTGAGTCGAGCAAGAGATGGAAATCTATGTCTGTGGTGCCACGTCTGTTGAAAAACAAATCAGCCTCTCGTTGTTTTCTACCGAAGGTGAAGCCAGCTAGTTCTGATCCAGGCTACACACCGGTCTATCTGAATGTATATGACCTAACGCCCATGAATGGCTATTTTTACTGGGCAGGCCTTGGTATCTATCATTCTGGTGTCGAAGGTAGCCATCTTTACTTCTAATAGTATACTTTTGCCCCCTGGTTTTCGTCCTTCTATAGAACTCAGAATGCATTTAAATTGGATGTGCAGGATATGGTGTTGGCAACTTTGTTGCCATTCTGTTGCTCTGTTTTTGAGTCTTTTAAGTTTAGCTTTTTCATAACTTTATCCATATGCTGTACAGTTCATGGTGTGGAATATGCTTTTGGAGCTCATGATTATCCGACCAGTGGTGTTTTTGAGGTTGAACCGCGGCAGTGTCCGGGCTTCAAGTTCAGGAAATCAATATTCATCGGGACCACTTCATTGGACCCTCTCCAAGTAAGGGAGTTCATGGAGTGCAATTCGGCTAGGTTCAATGGGGATACATATCATTTGATCGTCAAGAACTGCAACCATTTCTGCAAGGATATTTGTTACAGGCTGACTGGGAAACACATTCCTAAATGGGTAAATCGACTGGCAAGAATAGGTAAATCCTTATGACATCCCACCGCTCGCAAGATTGTACTGTTATCCCAACATTTTATATTTAAGAAAAAAGAAAAGTTCGAGTAACATAGATGTTCACAACGGTAAACAATAACCAACCACATCATTTCATTTGTGTTAGGTTCAATGTGCAACTGCATTCTTCCGGAAGCACTGAAGACATCGGTTGTGAAGCATGATCCAAATTATCAACCATGCGATAGCGAGAAGAGGAGGCTGAGGTGTGCCTTCAGTTGCCTATCTTCGGTGTCAATACGGCAGAAGTCTTCGGTACTTTTACAATCACCCTTAAGAGGCTGTCTACCGCTGTGGGAACCCAAAAAATCAAACAAACTTTTGTTGAAGGAAAGGTGAGATAAGGGACTTGCTTTGTTGAAAAAATCAAACAACATTCAGCGTCAACGCTCCGTGAGCTTGACGATTGCAGATATCTTATTTTAGTGTAGACATCTATAGTTTGTGGAGTATTTTGTAATGTCTGTAAGGATAAACGTGTTGTTAAGATCTGTTTTGAAGATGGCTGATCCACTTCTGTTCCAAAAGCCCTATGTATTAATGCAAGTTTTCGATGATGATGATGACATAGATCATCAACCATTGATTAGAGTTGGGCTTTCCAGTTTCCCGCATTTTGATAACCACGTCTTGCTTTGCTCTGCTCTGTTCTGTTCATGTTTTGTTTTTAATAATAAAACTTAGCAACCTTAATTGAAACATAGAACTTGAACAAGTATAGAGCCAAGCCAATTAGCCAACCAAGAGTTTCTTTCTTCTACGTACCCTCAAAAACCGTTTGTCTCGTTTCAGCTTTACTTAAACATCAGGGACATGTAAGGATGGAGACGAGATAGGATGATTTCGCTAAGTCCAAACCTGAACCCGATTCAACTTTTATGTGTATACATTCAAATTACGTTAGTAGTAAAACTTAACCAACCTGAGGATGGTTTAATTACAAAAATTGTGTTACATGAACATTTAACAGATCACGATATACAAAACTGGGGCATTCCTTTCCAGTATATCAAGAGCAGATATAGGAAGGCAGGGGAAGAAATGGATTTTGTAGTAACTCTTTATTATCCTAACCAAGAGCTCTTTCTTGGAAGAGAGTCCATGTCCAATTCCAAGTAAAGAACAAACCAGAAATTTCAAAGGTAAAGAACTTGGGACTAAGATATTGTCTAAAAATGATTGCATGAAGTAAAGAAACTCCTCTTAACTGGAAGTGGAAGATGAGAGAAGGCAAAGCCCAGTAGTGGAAATAAATACTATTTGTTTGAGAACCTATGAAGTTGTCTAAAGATTATGAGAGAAGCTGACATATGACAACCACAAAAAAAGGGATTTGCTTCCCATTAATCAGTTGAATACATGTAAACTGAGTCAAACAAAACAAATATACTAATATTCATTATGAAACATCAAGTTTCAGTAACCAGGATTTGGGGTCAACAACACCTGTATTAATTCAACAATGAATTTATAGCACAAATCCATATGCAATCACTGCCTGTGTATACGCTTATTAACAAAAGAAAATGTAAATCGAGAGAACCACAGTTTTTCCTTCTCAAGATTCAGTAAATGACTAAATGTAATAATAACAATAATAATAAAGATTGGTGAAGCAAGTTTCCTGTGATCATACCTAGCATGAAACCCAGTTTTTATGGGTACTAATAAGGGCGGATAAAAGCCCGGCGCAAGACAACAAAAGCGGATCCGTAAACCTTCCTTTGCCGTCTCGAATATCAGCCAATGCCATTAACCCATCAGCGATATCTTGAACAACTGAAAGTTGCTTCATCAGTTTCTTTTCTCTCAATTTCTTCCTCCTTTCTTCTTCTTCCGTACGCCCAACGCCTCTTGAAATCGCGATTTCGATACTCGAATTCAAGCACGCCTCGTCTTCCTTAATCCTCTTTAAATCCCTAAGCTTAAGGCTAATACTTCCGATGTACCCAATCAACTCAGCCCAAGCACTGATCTTTTGTAAATTGCGGGAATGTTTGGCGTCGATTAATCCTGATTTCGCCAACCAAATAAACTGTTCGACGAAATAGTATAAACCCTCGCCGCCGTAGGCGATAACCGAGAGGAGAATCTCTTCCTTGGAATCCAAATGGGAGTTCCTCAAAGCGTTAACGTCCTGAACGAATTTCCCGAGCCGAAATGCTTTCCGACTCAGCCCGACGCTCGAATCGAAACTCTTGAGTTGGCGAGTTAGTGGGACCGTTTCCGGGAGAACCGAGGAGGCTAATATGATCTTGGTAGCGTAACGAGAGATCTTGAGGAGCTTGTCGACGCCGTCTCGCTTCGCGAGGTAAACTTCGAGATGGTTGAGGAAGTCCTTTCCTTTGGGCTCCGATTGGGCGGTTGCCGTTTGGGAGGGAGCAACGGTTGAAGCTTTGGCATCCATGGGGGTTGAGAGAGAGAGAAGCCAATAAGCTGGAGGAGAAAATGGGAGGCGAGAGAGTGAGTCAGAGGAACATTCTTGGTTCATAGTATGAAACGGCGACGTGCGGATGCATTTGGAATTTGGAAGTGTCAACTTCAGCAAAGCATGACAGATATGAATTGGTATGCGTGCCTAATCCGAAGTCCAAAAGATGTTTTGGGCCCATAAACCATGCGAGAGTCCATATATCAAAATGGATGTGGGTTGATTATAAGGACCAGGTCAATGGTGATAATATAGCCGTTGGCTTATCATTTCATTGCTGGATTCTTTATCTCAACGGTAAGGAAATGAAAACAACGTTCCCTGCGCTGCAATGCAAAGCTACTACTTTCCCAACCATTTTACATTTTACCAACTGAATACGACCCTTAGCCTAAGTCCCTTTGCTTCCTTTATCATCAATTTTTCTTATCTTTTGGAGCCCAAGTCCCTTCGCTTCCTTTATCATCAATTTTTCTTATCTTTTGGACCAAAATGAAATGCAAAATCAGCAGTGATGATGATTACAAGATAATTTCCATGATTAATCATTGATAATTAACGATGATTTACCTTTGTTTAATTAGGGTTAAAGTAGCACAAACAATCAAGTTAATTTTTTTTATTATTAAATGAATCAATTTAAATAAGTTTAAATTATAATAGAGTTAATATTTATTATATAAAAAATGTGTTTAAAAATACTTTTTTTCGAACCCCATGTGATGGCTTGATGGTTAAGGTATTCACCGCCCTAAATATGATCTGCGTTCGAGTTGCGTTAATCGTATTTGTTCTTCGAGTTTTACCCGATTCTTTTATTTCACAAAAAAAAAATATTTATTTTAATTTAACTATTTTTAATAATATCAAAATTAAATTGATTCGGATCGCATTTCACCGTTTAATTGGCATGCTACAATGGCTTATTTCATTATCTCTTAGAAATAAATGTAACTAAGGGTTTGTTTAGGATAAAATTATAGGAGTAGCTTAGAGTTGAAGGTATAAAATTTTTGGGTGGTTATCCTTTATGAAAAAATTACTAGTGATTAAATAATAAAGGTTGGGCAACTAGCTCAAGCCACGCAAGGCAGGGGCCAATTTGGTACATGAAAACAGATAAATTCAGTCCCTTCCAAAATGGGTTTGAAACCGACACGCGGCCACATCACCGGTTAAAACCGGTAACTTGCCCTTTACAGTTATTCCTTTTTAAAAACCTTCGGCGATTCCTCTGTTTCTTTTCGTCGTTTAGTATTTTTCCTCTGCTTTTCTCCGACTCCTCTCCTCCTTCGTCCTCAAAAACCCAAAATTTATCCACTATATCCTGACCGTTTTACCCTCCCAAAATCCCTTTTATTCCTTCTCCTACCACTTCAAAAAGTGAAAAAGGAAAAAGGGAGTGGCTTCGAGTTAAATGTTTTTGAAGCTCAAATCAGGCTGAAAAACACTTCGCATTTGAAGGTTTCACTCACTTTTCGAAGCAATGTCGGTAGCCACGAGGTCCAGGTCATCGACGAAACCGCTAACGGAACCGCGAGCGATTCTCGGTCCGGCCGGGAACGGAGTTAGGGTTTCGGACGAGTCGAAGAGAAGAACCGAAGCTCTAAAAAAGCCACAAAGACCGAAAGTTCCGGTCTCTCAGAGCCCAAAGTCCGTTGTACAAAGCAATGTCTCCGTCGACAGTTGCTGTTCCTCTGACTCTTCTTCGAGCAATTCCTCCTTCAAAACGGCAAGCTCTAGGAAAACCGTTAAGCAAAACGGGGTGAAGCAAGCCAAACCCAAGGTTGCTTCGATGGCAGACGAGGTTGTCACTGAAATTTCTCCGGCAATGTCGGGACCGTTAAAACGATGTGATTGGATCACGCCGTTTTCTGGTAAGTTAGTTAAAAAGAAAACCATCTTAAATTACTGATTTTTTTTTTAGGTAAAAATTTCAATTTTACTGAGGAAGTTAATCTCTTTTTAATGTGTATAGTTGCAATTTACTAGATATAGGAACTTAGCGGTGCCTAATAAATGGTGATAACGTTGAGGCTTTAACCATTTAATGTTTTACTCAAGTCTTCTCTGCTGGAGAAGTTGAAAGCTTTTATTACATGACGTAGTGCTTCGAAAATGACACCAAGTTGAAGTAAATGTCTGGAAATTCAGTGGTTTCCTCTCTTTTTTCATGCAATTATTTTTCTTTAATTTTGTTGTTGATGTTGCTGTCAGGATTACAATGTACTATCCCTTGTTTTGATAGTTAGGTAGCATAGTTCTCGTTAGATCATAGGCAATTAACGTTATTGTTTCAAGCTGATGACCCCAACAAGCTTCTGATATTGAGAAATGTAAATTACCTCTGCATTCTCGTTTTGGAAAGTTACCCTCACATTGAGGTTTATTTGGTATTGAATTAGACCACTATTGAAAAGGCTACTCTCTTTTTACCTGTGAAAGCTCGGACCTGTTTAGGAATGAAGTTTGGTTCGGCCAGAATCGGCATACCGGCCTTTTTCTATTAGATTTGAGGCTATTATAGAATAACTTATTGTGTTATACAATATAACAGCTTGTGATTCCATTAACTTTTCTAATGTTTTTGAACTTTTTAACAATAAAAAACTAGGTGCATGCGTGTATCAATCTTGCTAATATTCACTAATGGCTTGTCCTCGACTATGTCCTGGGAATTGGGATAACTTGATGTTTAGAGTTTAATTATTTGTGCAGACCCTTTGTACACTTCTTTCCATGATGAAGAGTGGGGTGTTCCGGTTCATGATGACAGGAAGCTGTTTGAGCTACTAGTCTTTTCGCAAGCTTTAGCTGAACTCAGCTGGCCAACGATTCTCAAAAAGAGGGAGATATTCAGGTATCTTTGTCATTAGTCTCTCTACGAACTGAACTAGGACGTGACGAGATGCTTCCTTGATTCTTTATTTTCCTCTCTTTAGGTTTTCTTCTATTTATTCGTTCCTTTATTTTCTAAGCTGTCAACATAAAAGGAGATAAGAGATGGTAGAAGAAGAATGCTTTTGATCAATGTTCTATTTCTTGTTTGATTCTTTTTTCAGGAAGCTTTTTGACGATTTTGATCCATCATCAATGGCACAGTTTACCGAAAAGAAGATGCTATCATTGAAAGTTGATGGTTGTCTATTGCTTTCTGAAGCGAAGCTTCGTGCAATCGTGGAGAATGCTAAACTTATTCTTAAGGTATCATCCGGTTATCTTATTAGGGAAAAAGAGTGGAAAAAGGGCGAGCCTTTAAGTCAAACCCGTAGCTTCAAATCTTTCATATTTCCTTGTTTTGTTTCATGTCTAATGTAATAGCAAGCAAGCATTGACAACTTCTAAAACTGATAATTGTTGCTTCTGCAAACTCTCTTCCCCTCCCTACACGCATAAAACAAACTTAAAAAGGCATCAATTTGCCTATAGCAGCTGGATTAAGTTTGAAGGGAACAAAAGATACCTTTTATGCTAAAGCCCCATGGTTTATTGAAATATTGCAGGTTCAGCTGGAGTTTGGCTCTTTCAGCAGCTATTGCTGGGGATTTGTAAACCACAAGCCGTTAAGAAATGCATTCCGTTATGCGCGTCAAGTTCCGGTTAAGACCCCAAAAGCTGAAGTCATGAGCAAGGACATGATGCGGAGAGGCTTCTGCTGCGTGGGACCTACTGTTGTTTATTCGTTCATGCAAGTGGCTGGTATTGTTAATGATCATCTTGTAACTTGCTTCAGATACCAAGAATGCAATGCAACCGTCAAAAAGGACATTAAACCAAAGATTGAGGAAATAGAGAGACTAACTAAAGATGCAGATAACATTTGCTTATCTCGCTAGTGAATGCCTGAGCCACACGCCACCTTTACCTTTCTCTTGACTAATCACGCAGATCTTAGTAATGAGAAGATTTTAGTAGCAAGAGACTGATGATGACTTAGATGTTCCGAAATATTTGGTTAGTATTTCCCTCACTGTATTGTATCGTGTTTCTTCATCCTCTTCTGTGTCATCTACCCAACCTATGTGTTCCTTGTAATTGTGTTAGCCTCTGTAGAGCTTTATAACACTAGTTTTTAAGGCTTAAACCTGCTGTTCTCTTGTCATTTGGTGGTTGTAATAAAATTTCAATCTTTATAGATATTCATTGTTTGTTTCGAGTTACTACTTTCTTGCTACATATCTCGTGTCTGTATCATTTGAACAGTTGAATTGCATGATATATGGTTATGGGAAATGCTTATAATTAGATAAAATGATACGATGACGACATAAAGCTACATAGCAGATGGGCCAACCTCCGAATGGAAACAAAATGAAGACTCAAATCAACCGAAGAGATGTAGATAAGACCAGGCCAGACCACTCCGATCAGAGTCTGGTCATGCGCAATACCTAAAACATGTTCTCTCATTATTATAATTATTTGACGCCCATCGTTGTAGTGAACGTGGGAATTGTCGGGGGGCCAATCCCCACCATAGATGCAGCCAACTCTAGCGTAGAAAACAGTGTTGGCAGTGGGTGGGAGGTCATCAGCTAAGTTTAGTACGACTAGATTTGCTTCTTGGTTAGGTGATTGCCACGTAAATAGAATGGAATATCAGCACTGAATATAGAAAATTTGCTTACCAACATGATCAAATAATTCAATACAACCATTTAACAGTACAAACCACTACAACAATATCATTCTCTGCGGTTTTACCCAAGACTACAAAGCCTAAGAGGAAAAGATTTAAGCAACTCTATCACAACCAGAAATATCCCACAGTATCTACAAGTAATGCTTATAAAAACAACCCCAATTCCCTAAGGATTCAACCAGGGAATGCGAGTATCAACCGACTGAAATAGAAACGAAACAATGCGGATGAAACTGTAACTCTTCTACCACCTTTGTTCTATGATTTCCAGCTTTCACTGAGTGGATGAAACAACAATTAACGCTCTTTAGTATCTGACTGTGAGAACCGAGAATCAGGAAGGGCAAACCGGCTCTTTCTTCTGTTGTAACACGCTTTAATCACTCCGACTGTTAGCCTCTTTTCAACACCGAGCTTTCCCGCTTCCGAGTGTGAGTTCCAGATCATCCAATCCTACCTCGTGAATCCTTTCACCTTCCCACGGCTTTACCTGTCCGCTCTCGAACTGAAACTCTGAAACTCGCCCTTGCTCTCCAATAAAACCGGTGGGCAAACTTTGTGGAGCCAAAGGTTTCACAAGATTGAATGTTGGCGAAGTCGGCACTTGAGATGTAGAAGGTGCAAACTTTTGAAAGCTTATCCATTGACCAGATTCAACTGTGGACGTGTCTGATTCATCACATTCGGGTATAGTAGCAGGGGCATGGAAATGACGATGGGTTGGACTAGCTGGTGCAGAGACAGCATAAAAAGGGTAGTTAAAAGAGGCCATGGACTCTTTGGCAATGGCCTCCCAGTTGGGAATGGGCTTAGGATTTCTGGAGGTTGGAGAAGAAAGTGGTGGTGTCACAGGGGCACTATTAGAGATTCTGAGAGGAGGCAGAGACGAAGGAATGGCGCTTCTGAGGAACGGAAGGAGACTAGACGGATTATTTGCATCAGTCCTAGTGGGACTGGGGAAGGAAGAGGAGGAAGGACTGACTTGACATGAAGGAATTGGACTTGGAAATGCAGAAGATAAGGGACTAGGATTTTGGGAAGAATATGGGGTAATTTTAGCTGAACTGCCTGCTATATCAATCGGAGGTGGCTTACATCCCTGGACAACAAATCCAATTAAAAACCAAAAATTATCAACAAATCAAAGCTCAAGAGGGATTATACAAGAAAAATAGCAGCTAATCAAGAAAATTTGTTCACAGTCCAGTCAATAAAGTTTCAGTTCCAACACAGATCAATAGATTATTGCCTTTTAAGTAAGAACTACTGTTTTCATGTAGGACTGTCTTTTGATCTTTCCAATATTCCAAGCAAGCAAACAGAAGCCAAATCAAACTGAAATAAAGCAGATCAAGTAAAAAAACCCAGAAAGCATAACCAAACTAAGATCACTATGGGAACTAGATCCAACTAAATTACAACCAAAACAAAATGAGCAGAGAAGGAAAAGAGTTGCATCTTGTTTGAACAGATCTACCATTTTGTGAGTAGTGAAAAGAAGAGGAGAAGGGTAAATTAGGTACCTTTCGATAAGTGGTGCCATCATCTTCAACAACCCAACCAGCCTCGGCACAAAGAGCTTTGAGGACCTCGTTGTTATCACAGTGCTTAGGCAGATTATAATTTCCTTGAGCTCTCAGCCCAGTATATATCTTAGCAGCGATAGCTCTTCTCCTCCTCTCCCTCCTCCTGTTGTTCTCTCTCTCCCTCCAAGACGGTTTCCTCCTCGGCACCAGTGCCGGCGTCGACGTCGCCCCATCTGACGTCATTTCTCCGAATCTACAACAACGGTGAAGGTGCAGATGTAGGGAGGGGAGGGAACGTCGTGAGGTGCGTTGTAGAGGATTAATATTATTATTAAAAAAAAAAGAAAAAAAAAATGAAGACGAGAAGGGAATTAGAAATAAGGAAGGAGAGGCTCACGAGGAATACGCTTTTCCTTCGCTGGAAAAAAAAATATAAAATAAAATAAAATAAAAATAAAGAAGAAACAATGAGAAAAGAAGAGAAAGGAAACACACACTCTGTTTTTTTTAATAGAAATTATAGGACGCGAGTGAGTACATCAAGGCTCGCTTTAATTAAAAAAGAATAGAAGAGAGAGGAATTGAGAGCGTTGGATTAGGGGAGTGAACGGGGGATGATTGGGACACGTGGAAACAAGGAGGAAACGTGGGGAAGCGGGACAAAGGAAGGGGAAAGTACTGTTACGAGTAATGACCAAATAATAATAATAGCAGTAGCATAAAGAACTAAAAGAAGGGGAAAGGTGGGACCAAGTCGTTGGAGAGGATGGGACCCCACCGGATACGAGCGTATCAGACAGCTCATCTGATCAGTTTCTAACATCAGGGTTCTTGTCGGCTTCTTTTTATTTGTTTACATAAACAAATACTCTCATTCCTTCGTTTTATGTTATAGAACATAACCTCTCTCTAAAATAATAAAATTAAATATCTTTCTCAAGTAAAATTTGATTATGATAATTAGTGAGCTACTTACGGCCCAATTAAAATTATTATGGGAGCAATCAAAAAAAGCATGTCCATCGCCTACCATACCATCAATGTGTATCCAAGGCCAAGGCTAACATTAGATTAGACCACAACCTGTATTTTAGTGCCATACGGTACATGTTAAGTTGCAACCTAGAGTGAGTTAAAAGGTGTGGGTAAATAATTACCAGGAGTATATAGTATCGGCGACAACATGTAATATTATAAAAATTAATTTGTGTTAATTGAGTGAAAGAAGAATATATTTATAAAAATATTCATGAAGCAATGGTGCAAGATTTACGTGCAAAGCTTTACTGATTTCGTGTTTATCCTCTCATCTATTTTAATTGGTGATTTTTAATAAAATATTTTTTAAGTAAATTTCAACTGAATCGATAAATAGGTAATTCGGTGAAATATTTTATAGTAGCATTGGTGAGCTTGAAACACTTTCACATACAACGATATAAGTTTGGTTAAATCATAACATTATAAGTTTACAAACACATTAGTTAATTTTTGGTACATTGACAGCTTTTTTATTTTCATTTCACAAGTAATTTTAAAATTATTATTTGTCTTTTTTTTTTAAATATTATATTATATCCTCAATCTCGTCTAAAAGTATCAAGTATTTTTGAATATTCGTATATTGATTCACCACTTTAGAGTTTGAGTGTTGGGCTTTGATTTGTTTGGGTTTCATATTTGGGCTTCTAGACCTTTTTCATTTTTGGTGCGAAGTTGTTTGTATTAGGTGTAATTTTCAACTTTAATAACTAGTCAAAATAGTTTCAACTTTGTTTTATGCTGAAATGAATGGTCAAAAAGAACCGAATGATAATATAAGAATTGTTAACGAATTAATTATTAGATAGGATGACTTTAGGAATAATCAAAATCTATTAACAAAATAATATCATATCATTTTTTATTCAACTAATAAATTTAAATTCGTTATTTCTTTAATTTTGATCATTAAAGTGTGAATTATAGACATGAATGCTGTAGAAAATGAAAAATATTTATCCAAACTCAATGAGGTCTAAATCCTATCCTCAACTACTCATTATTGACCTAACTCTCTTGTGTTATAGTGTCCTTCTACAACACTATACGTAACATTGACAAACTCCCATTTTAAGTGACCCACATTATCTGACTAACGATTTCACTGTATTTTTTTCAAACATGTTGGACGGTATATCATCAAGTCGATGCCTGTTTCATATTTTGGAAAAGAAAGAGAAAACCGTAATCCATCACCATAATGAATCAACTCAAATGTAAGTAGGATAATAAAATGTTTGTATTTAAATCTTTAATTTATACATCGAAGATGATTCCATCCCTAAACAAATGCAAGGGGGAATGTACCGTTTGATTTAATTTTTTGTTTTATGGCGCGCGAGACTTAACGGTGGATGGGAAGCTTCGTGGAAGCATACAACATTACAACTCTATTTGCAATAGATTGCGTGAGCTCAGCCAACGACCATTGTCCACCTCATCCTCCTCCTCCAACCAAATTTACCAGTTCTATAAATAAAAACACAAACTGCGGTGGGGTTTAGAATTTAACGCTGGTTGGTTCCTCTTTTTTAATTTGTATATATATTGAGTCAATTTTGTTGATAAGAACTATGGGTTTAACGACGTCGTCCTGCAGGTTCTGGTTCTTGTAGTTGGGGGACGGGGGTAACATTAAACAAAGATGAAGAATGGCTCCTTTTTCTGGACCTAAGAGTACAGAAAAGAATGTTCTAATCATTTAATCCTCATCTCAGTCACTTAAGGTGAAGTACGCGTTCTAAGTTTCTCTTCCATGGCAGTGTTGTCATGTTTTTCAAAATAACTTATTTACATCACTTTTTTAAAAATAAATTTTGATCTCAGATTCATTAACACATTCATTTGTAATATAAAAACAAAAAACAAAAAATAAATCTGCAGTGATAATTAAAATTTATTTATAAAATTAAAATATTTCATATATAAAGTTGTCGAGTATTTATTCGAACAAATAGAATTCTATTGTATCCCCCTGAATAGCTCATTCACACCTATATATAAGTTACGATCCGCTAATGTAACATATAAGGGGTAACTATGTGTCATGCACGGTGACACACTATCCTCCTTAAGTGTTACATGTGTCTTAGATACTTCTCAAAGAATTATGAGCGAGCAAGATGAGATCATGCAAGTGACGAATACTCATAATGGGTAAACTTTTAAAAAGTTCACCAAATTAGTTACAAACGAGCTTACGTGTCAAGCAGATAATCACATTTTATATTATTTGTATAACAAAAATAATATTAACCATTAACAAAATATTTGTGTCATTTTCTTCTCTAGCAAATGCAAAGTTTCATATTACAATCTTCCTTATTTTGTGGCGTGGGCCCCGGTTATAAATCAAAAACTATAAACTTTTTTTTTTTATTAAGTGAAGGAAGATAATAAATTTTCTTGATTTTAATGCTCTTATCAGAGTAAAAAATTATTAATTTTAGTCGATTGAGTCTTAATTCAATTGATATTTATATTAGTGCTAATACAAAAAGACGTAAATTTTAATACGTTGAAGCGCATTATCTTTTTATTTAAAATTAAGAAAAAATTATAATTAATTCTAAACATTATATGAAAAATTAAATATTAGGAATCGTGATAAAAAAAAATATTAACTGAATCCCCTAAAAATTCGGTAGAGAAATAGGCTAATAATAACCCTCGTAGTTAGGAATTATTATTACAAAATTAAGATACAATTTAACGACTATATTGTAAATATTTTGACTGCTTTTCTTTTTACTTCCCTAATTATTAATAATTAATCATTTTATTACAAAATAACAGTTAGTTTTTTAAAAAATATATCTGATAAGTTATAGTAAATATTTTTAAATAGTTGTTAATGTATAGTAAATTACCCTTTTAAGTTTTATACCAAAATTATTTGGAATTACATAAAATAGTATGTTAATAAAGTTAAAAGCCATAAAATTAATTTTGATGAAAACATTTCAAATGATTAATACTTTTAAAGAAACTGAGAATGTTTTGCTTAACTTACCCAACGAGGATAATAAAATATTTTCCGCTATATTTCGGCAGAAATTAAAATTTTCGATGACGAAATTTATTACAAACGCAAACAAAGCAAAGCCACGTGACACTAGGAGGGAATCATACGATCACCGGAGTTGTATGATTCCAGCCAATACTAATACTCCGCGTGTTACCACTCGTTTAACTAATAAGGAACCGACGTGCCTAACCAGGGTTAATTACATCATTATTATAAATACGTAGTTTTGCTAACGTCGTGGATGCGAAACCCCCTCTCTCCGGTGGCTGCTTAGTATCTGGTTAGGATTTTTTTCTATTTCTAATATCTTTTTTTCCTTTTCTTTCCTTTTTTTTTTTTTTTTGGTTAAGTTCTTTGTTTTGTATTGTTTTTTTTAAAGTAATTCGTTCATGTAACCCAGCTGAGATGTTGTTCCATTCCATATGAATATATAATATAGATATAGATATATCTGTAAATGAACTGAGATGTCGTCTCTGTTTGGTTGATCAGAAAAGGAAAGAAAGATAAGGAAAGTGAAAGTGTTTTTCTCTTATGGTTTTTTTAGCATTAGAAGACTAGAAGTTGGTATGAAACAAAGTCAATGACTCTGTCTGGGATCCCAAAGCTGAAAGATACCATTTTTTTTTTCCTTTTCTTTGTTTACAATTACACTTTCTTTGTAAACTAAACAGAAAGTACACACACACACAAAAAAAAAAAAAAATCGAAGTTTGTTGTCGATCGGTTCCTTTAAATTTTGATTTTAGTTTTTTTTTTTTTTTGTGTGTGTGTGAACAGAGTGTACGATTGAATTTCGAGCAAATCGATTACACCGGAAGTGAGGTCTGTTTTTTTTTTTAGTTTTCTCCTTCTTCTCTTTCTTCTTCTTGTTTGACCGCGTCTACTCTGTTTTTATATATATCCGAAAAATAGTATGCGAATCAAAGTTTAGATCAAACAGGGCAAAAAAGAAAAGAATTTGGTCATCAGCTTGTTTTTATTTTTGTTGAATGTGATCAGATCACGATGGCCACGCCGGCAGCTGCTCCACCACCGGATATCAGTTTCAAGTGCACCAATATGGACGAACTCTTTACCTGTTTCGTTAAAATAACCAGTGGATCTCCTCTGCCTAACAATGTTATCGATCACGTAAATCCTTACGGAATTGACCCCAAAAATTTACCTGGTAAAGGGCTTAACTTCTCTGCAAATAACCCTGATTAGGGTTATTGTTATCATCAATTCTTCCAGGGTTTCTTTAACTAATGCCCTTGCCACTTGATTGCTATTTGCAGAAGGCGTTTGGTTCTTGATTAACTCCAAGGAGGAAGTCGATACGGAAGGTGGCGAGTGGAAGACCAAAGAGGAGGGTCGTGAAGTTTTTTCCGACTCTGAGATGATTGGTTGGAGAACAAGTCTTGAATATTACGAGGGTCGAGAACCTCATCAACGTAAAACTGAGTGGGTGATGGAGATGTTCAACGTAACTGTGAAGAGGATGTGCGACGAGAAGGAGAAACAGGTACTTGATCGAAACTGGAAAGTCGTATACTTTGTTGACATGTTTGTCGTATTTCGATTCCAACTAAACCCGTTAACCGGTTTGATTGGATTATATGCAGGAAACCAGCTCCCTGTGCCGAGTTTCTCCTGTTCCCAGCCATGAGATGGTTGAGAATGGAACAGGGAATCATTTGATTCCACATCTTGATCTCGATGCTCACAGCAGTTCAAGAAACCCTCAGGTATGTCGGTTTTTGCTTTTGTTTGATCGATTCGGGTTTTGAATTTTTTTTCTTTTCCTTTTTGGAATACAAGATTCCATTGCGCATTTATTGTGAAATTTTCAACTTGACGGCTTTTAGACCATACTATGAATTTAGGCTTTTGCGCACCTTTGGGATTTACCTAAAATATCAGCCAAGATGTGCCTAAAACATTTGATTAGGGAAAATTTTCCCTTTCTATAGTTAGGATAAATAAGATACCAGTGGACAACCAGATTTGGAAAATACATGAGCAATTCATTAACAAGTATACGTCGTTTTTGGTGTTTTTTTTTTTTTTGTCTCTGAGATTTTGTCATTACTTGTTGGTGAACAAGCATGAAGAGACAGAAGCATTGGCTGTTGCAGAGAGAAATGAGGGAGAGAACCTCTTTGGGATGGACTCGGGAGGTTATGATATCGGTTTCTTTGCGGGAGGCAATTTTTTGGAACTGAAGGACCTTGATAACCCAGCATCACCTTCCTCGAGTTCTGATAATTCAAGTGCCATTAGCATTTCATCGGGCGAATGTTTCGACTCGTTGGCTATTTTGCAAGAACTTGACGAGCAAATTTTAGAACAAAAAGATTCAGGTAAAAAGCTCGATGTCTTGGCAGGCGACAAACCAAATGAGTTGGATATGGTTCCAGCCACTTTAGGTACAAGTTTCTTTCTCTGCCCAGGCTCATCTCATTGTTCTTCTTTACTTGTAGCATTACTTTGATTGGTGAGATGAAGCTGTTCCCATGCCTAGGTTATGATGTTTGATTTTATTATAAGCAGGGTGTTTAGCTAGTGTTGAAGGAAGCAACTCAAGCAGTGAGGGTGATGAATCCTTCAAAACTGGTGTGAGTGGAGACCCAAACAATCAGGTAGCAAAGCGTGCCAAAGTGGAGGAAGGTCCATCGTCATCTCGTAAACCATCGGAGAGCCATGGTGGAAGAAGAAAGGGAGGTAGTTTAGGGGGAATGCTTAGAAAGAAGTACTTATGCTTTATGCCATTTTAGATGGGATGGTAATTTCAGAGAAAGTAAATTAGCATGGTATTTAGATGATTAATGAACATGTTTTTTAGATTAACTGTTATGTATAGCAGCACCTAAAACTGCGAAGTCACTGCATTAGTCAAAGTAATGAGATTCTTATTCAAAGATGATGAAAGAAAGAAACTTGATCATCCTGTCCTCGATTAGAAAGTCCATGAATCATGGACTTCTTCCAATGTCTCAGTTAGCAAGCCCAAGAAGCAGTGGACCTTTCCTCTTTTTAGGAATGGTCGATCACTTCCTTTTTCCATGTAATACTTGGTTTTGAAACTTAGTTGGTAAGTTTTTTTTTTTTTTTTTTTCATAATTTAAATTTAGTAATGTGAAAATTTGATATTATATGGGTTATTAAATCTTGATGTAATTTAAGTTCATGGAAGTATCAAAATAGATTTAAATATCAAGTTTAAGAGTCAAAATTTATAAATTTATAAATTATAAATTGAAAATTTGATGCCAAATAACGCTTCGAGCCATATTTGATTTTTAATTATATGTAAATCATACGTGGACCCATTATTAATTTATTTTAATTTAAATTATTATCGTTCACATAAATTTATTATTTTATAAAATTAAAAGTTTTATTTATAATTTCACAACACAACTGAATTAACTTGATTAATAAAATATTTAAATATAGTATAAATATATACAAATGTACATAGATGGTATCAAATACGCTATTACCGCATATAGCAAACTTTGGATTAATCTTATTTTTCCTACATACCAAACCACACTACTACTACTAAATGAAATGCTGAGTTTAGGACCCCAACAAAATGTAGAAATGCCTTTGGTAATTGGTACCATTAGAGTTGGGGCTCCAGCTTTAATTTATTATAATTCTGAGTTGTTTTTTTAAATCTTTCTTTGGGTCCATTGCTGGACTTGTTCTATTTATTTTGACACTTTGTAATTAAAGAACAAGAAAACCTCAACCAATAATTACAAAAACTCCCACATGTCTGCCTAAATTCCTTTATATGTATGTAACCATATGTTAGGGCATTTGTTATCTATATACTATGACACCGGTGAAAATATGTCCTGTTATACAATTATAATAAAAACATGTAGTAATCCGACCTGGATCTGGTCTGATGATCCAATCTGAAAACTCGTGATATTTAGTGCATCAACACCCCCAAATATCATTCAGTTCATTTTAGGAATAACCATGTCATCTATTTTATTATTTTTTAAATATTCGCTCTAGCCATCCACTATTTTTAATTAAATAATTCATTTTATTTTTGTTAAAAATTAAATTACCTATTACCATTCAGTAACTTTTTATCTTTAAAAGAACTTAATAATGATTTATTTGGTTCTTCGATTTTACAAAAAAAAAAAATTATTTTAACTTTTTATTTAATTTTTTTGGTCTCTTTTAATCATTGGACTTGTATTACTTATCAAATCACCCAATAATTAGTAACCCTTTGTAATTTGTGCTATCCCATTGTAAAAGTAATATGAAACATGCGCGTTAAGCTAGCTACGATGTTGTTGGAACATTTAATAACAATAGAGTTACACTCATCTCAAATTTGAGATGAGTGCTTGGAAGAAGTGACAGGGAAGTGGTCACTTCTTTGGCCAAATTTGGAAATCAAAAACACAGAGAACACATAGGAATTGTTTAGGCAGTTCGATTTCCATACATTTGCGAAGTCTAGCTTAGTAAGAAATATTTACTCTCTTCAATAGCCACAACAAGTCATCCTAACCTATCATACAATCCATGTTGATTCATCTCGTTTTTTAACATTAAAGAATAATACTCTCACCACTATGAACTCAGCAAGTAAAACCAAAAACACAATCGATTTTACTAACAATTTGCACTTTAAGAAAAGTTCCCTAACTCGAACAATATAAGTTGTAACACTCCGAATTTTGGGGTTAGAAGTTTTGTGATTTATAGGTAGGGTCAGTGGCTAGGTTAGGCATTTGAAGTCGTTTCCGCATTTTAGTGTCAAAATTAGTTTGTTGGTCTAGTGGTTGGTTGTTTGTTAATTTAGCTTGGGGTTTTAGGTTTGAGTCCTTATGTGTGTAGTTTGGGGAAATAATTTTAGTCTAATTTTGTTTTTGGGTTTTAAAATACTTATTTATTTTATTTATTATTATTTTTGGGAAAAAGGGAGTGATTTACTTTCACATTCTTTTACTTTCTCTTCCACCTTCTCAAGACAGTTTTTCTTTTCTCTTTCCTTCTATTTTCTCATTCTACTTTACTCTTCTTTGGGATTTCAAAAAAAATCTTGACGTTTTCTCTACCATTGAATTATCTTCTTTAATTTTCGTTGTTGATGTTTGGGTAGTCCAAGGAATTGAGTGGAGGTAAGTGGTGTTCTTGGTTTTGTAGAGTAATTTTTGGTTATTCATTTGTGTTAGATTGGTATGACGATAATATTGGTATTTTTGTGTAATCGAGTTTCAGAATTGTGTTGACGAGGCGATTTGGTCGGGTTTTGGTGCTAGAGAATCCGTTTTAAGGTGTGTTTTTTAACTCGTGGTAATTAGGGATCTCTTTGTGGCTGTTAACTCATGATTTTTCGGTCATTTCGGTGTGATTTCATGACCACACGGGTGGCCACATGGGCATGTATTTTAGGACACACGGCCGTGTGAGACCTTTAAACGGTCGTGTCTGTCCTGCACCCCAATTTAGTACACACGGACAGAGAGATACACGGCTTATTCACACGACCATGTCCCTAGGTCACACGGGCATATGCCTTAGCCATACGGCCGTGTGCCCCCTTTCACACGGGCATGCGTCTCCTTCACATGGGCGTGTGAACCCCCCCATGGCCTAGGCACTTCCACATGGCCGTGTGGCCCTGTTTCGTAAATTTGTTACTCTGAGCTATAAATTGACTTGTTTTAAATATCTATGCATCCCACTCTCAATCAGGACTTTGTATCCAGATTAGATTTGTGTGTGTATTTGCAATTATCGGGAATACGACTAGTACTGCCACTTTTGATAAATGTGTGAGAGACGTTTACTCGTTAACATATTTTGTGGGAAGTGTACAAACACTAACGATTTTGAATCTGGTTGAATGGTTATGTGCACATTTGATTCAGTCAATCCGATGTATGATTGTTTGTATGTTGTTCCTGTGAGATTGTTTGCATACATGCATTTGCATAAACTAATGTTTGGGGTTGGTTGTGAAGATAAGGAAGTCTGTATTCTTTTCTGATTTGGCAGTTTCAACTGCATTACATCAGTATGGCGGTTTACCGCACAGTAATGCACATATGTCAGCTTTGCTGCATATTAATATCTGAGTGGCCTAGTCCACATACCAGGTGTGTAGGGTTGGATGGGCCTTTCGAGGTCCTATGGGGTGTGCATGGTTGGTTGAGCTTCATATAACTCTCATGGGGTGTGAACGGGAGACGAAGAGGTGTTTGGCTGGATGGATGGGATTGTTTTCTGACATGTGACATATCATCTGAATCTGTGTACATATTGTTTGTCTGATTGTTGAGTATTAGCAATACTGCTCTGTTTCTGTGGTTAAGTATTATATGTGCTTGAAATTTTGTAAGTGTGGTCTATATGACCTGAGGTATGATTCATATATATATATTTGACCGTATATAGGTTGGATCTTTAGTTCCTTGTTTTCACTTCGGTTTAGACTCATATTGAGCTCGTGTAGCTCACCCCTTAGTTATTCCCTTTTTTAGGTACGCTTGTTTTCTGTAGCTGGCGTAGCTTGCGGAGGTCTCGAAAGTGTCACGTTTTTTTTTAAAATAGGCTATTAAGGTGTTTTCTGTAAATCTGAATTTTTAATAAACGGTTTTGGACTGTAAGTTCAGTTTTAAACACTGTGGTATGAATTTTGTGTTTTACACACGTAAGCGTTATTTGGATTGAATTTTTAGCTATATCGGGAATTTGATAACTGAGAATTTTTACGCAACTTAAATACTGTTTGATTTCTAGTTTGTTAAACTAAAATTTTCCTATGATCACTTTGGTGATCAATGTGACCTCCGAGATTCGGTCCAAACTTCTAGGCCGGGTTTTGGGGTGTTACATTAGTTATAAAAACTCTCAATACAAGAACCTATACAAGTCTCTCCCTTAAATAGATTTTCATTCGAGACTTGCTAACATAGAAGATTTATAACAATCCCATTAAAACGGCAATACAACAGACTAGTTACAATATAATAACAGAGAATAAAACAAATGTAGACTCTTTGGCAACTAATCTCATAAAATTTCAATCCAATCCAAATGTCCATGTTGTAATGGATTGTCTCGGGTGAGTTAATTTGGTCCAACCATCCATGTGAGTTTCCCAAGTAATATTACCTTCATTGTTGGGCTTAATATTCTCCAAATAATCAACACAATCCATTCAAACCATTAAATAAATAGGAAGTAACCACTTCCTTGACACTTAAAAATCAATTTCATATTTTTCAACAACCACAATAACAAATTGTTTAAAGTTTATAAAAATATTTAAACAAATAAAAAAATAGCATGAAATATATATATGGATTGACACGTGGGTTAACATGTTTAAAAAACTAAAATTTAAGTCTGTATTTCTATTTAAGAAAAAAGTAATTCGACTAGTTTTGAAAAATCAAATACTCAAATTTAACTCTTTTTAAAAAGTTATAAATAAAAATTGACAAAAAATCTAAACTTTAAGGATTAAAATTGTGATTATTTCTTAAAGTACGTACATAAAAGTGTGGAATTGAGAAATTCAGATTAGATGGCAGTGAGCGAAGACGGTGGGCAAAACTTGAAAGAATGAAGTTTAAAAATTAGGTGGAGCGCCCAGTGTGTTGTCCGCTTTTAGCTCCCATGTCTTTATGTGTCTTTTCCTTTCCTAATTTCCTTATACAATCTCATTTTCCAGGATTGGTTGTTTCCTTTGCCCATACATGCATTGTATTTTACATACTACAAAATATCATTTTATAATCTATATATTGTCTTTTGCTCAACGTATGAAGGAAAAAGAATTGTATGAAGTATGGATATTATTTTTTTCTAATAGTTTAATGTTATATTAATAATTTTATTCATAATTTCAAGATTTTTATTTGGATTTAATTTTATTCAGGATGAAAATAGTGATGTAGCATTAAACTATCGGAAAAGGGATATAAATAATGTGGCCTCACTGTTTCATACAGTCCTTTCACATGTATGAATAAAGAAATTACATAATAAAAAAACAATATATTAATACACATCTTATTAATATTAAATATATGATTTGGCTAGTTTTTTTTTTAACTTTTTACTCCTCTATCCATTTTAATATTTATTAATAAAATATATTCGCTAACTTTTTCATCTTTAAATTTTGATTCATGACTGAATATATTCTAGTTACAAACTGATAGTGCATTATGATTATTTGATTCTAATTTTAGTTGTTCAAACTTGTATTTGTAACGTTTTAGAAAAGAGGAAAAAAAAAAAAACAGATTACTTTGTCTTTCTTTTCATTTTTTTACTAATATATTTGGAAATTTAAGAAAAAAATAGACATCAAATCAATGGCAAATCTTGACATTATGTTTTTGGGGTTAATTAAGATTTTCAGAACTTTTGGAAGGCTTAATAAATATTTTTAGAAGGCTTAACGAGAATTTTTAAAAATTTCGGGTGTCAAACTAACATTTTCAAGAAATTTAAGGAATTTAATGAACAAAATTTTGGGAGGCCAAGATCTCTGGTTCCAATAGCACATTTTAAGCTCATCACACGCTCGTGTCCCTGTCGCACTCTGCTTCGTTTTCACGCAGAGAAAGCCAATTTTTAGGGTTTCTGGGCATTCTAAAGTCTATAAATACACGCCAGAAGAAGACCTAAAAAAAACACGCAGAGTAGAACGAATAAATTACTCGAAGGAAGCCGTCAGAATCATCTCAGAAGTAGATCCACTCCAAGATTGAAGATCTCCATCAAGTTCCTTAGAAGTTTTTGGGTTCTTTATGTCTTGTTGTTTTCTTGATTCTAAGATGTTTTCCTTTTACGTTATGAACTAAACTCCCTAAATACCTGGGGAGGATGAAACCTACGATGAATCTTATTATTTAATCATCTGAATTACATGATAAATACTTGTTCTTGTTCTTAATTATGTGTTCTAAACCCTTGCTTTAATATTTTCAGGATATTAATTCAAGTTTGTTGTGCTTATTCAGTAGAGCAAAAGTCCCTGTTTAAGAGCAGATCTAGCATAATTAAGCGGAGTTGATTGCAACCCTAGAAATAGGGCGACATAAATCTGTCGGATTAGAGTCAAATCTAATAAGGGAATCCATAGATCGAGTTAATGCGACAATAGGGGGTTTAATTAGAAAGAGATTTCAATTAATCAACTTAGAGTCAGTTGTTTTTAGTCTCGAAAGAGATATTAATATAATTTAGGGATTTCTACGGATCAAGGCAAGTGAATAAATCGTTTAATTTAGAGTCAGAATAATAAGTGAAGTCTAGGTGGATTCTTCCTTGGGTATTGTCTTTATTCATTCGTTTATTCAATTATTTCCTTCACTCTCTGTCGCGTTCATAGTTAATTAGTTAAAATTTAGATTAAAACAAATCCTCTTAATTATTAGCGAATAAGTGAATAAGTGAATAAGTCGTTGTTCCCGCTTCGAAAAAGCGGAAGGATCCTGGGGCGACCTCCTCCACTACCTCCGTTGAAGTTTGCCATCCTTACCTCAGATTTTTCGTGGACCTACCGGAGGACCTATTTCAGCTCATTCGTATACGACCCCTGGGTTTGGGCCGATGCATTGACTGAGCCGCGTTGGAGCAGGTCCACCTCCCTGATGAGGTTCTCGCATTCATCATCACAGCCCCATGGGACTGTTTCTTCAGTATCGTCGAGCCTACATATATGGATCTTACTTTGGAGTTTTACTCGATGTTTCACCTTCAGCACGTCATGTCGATCAATGATGAGCCAGGCACCATCACTTTCCGCCTTGGTGGTTTGGTGCGTCATATGAGTGTCGTAGAATTCAGTGCTGCTTTGGGACTATACACAGAGGAGTTCATGAGCGCCGATGACTTTCTTCAGCTCCATCGCCATATTCATCACTCGCGCTCGCGTTGTTGGACTGACCTCATAGGCGGCCTGACAAACTATGATGCTAGTCACTCGAAAGCGACTTCTCTCTCTCCAGCTCTACAGTATATTCACGCCCTTTTAGCTCATACTTTGTCAGGACAAAGAGAGAGCACCGGAGTCGTGAGCACACACGATGCATACTACTTATGGAGCATGGCCCACAGCCATATTATCGACTTGGCGTACTTTATTGCTTTATCCTTCTGCCATTAGACTGACCGCCACAGGAAGGGCACTATCTGTTTAGGCCCTTACGTCACTCGCCTCGCTCGAAACTTCGGTCTCCTCGACACACTGGAGCAGTCCTCCACACCTACGCTTGTTGGCCAGATGTCCCCTCAGGGCATCTCGAGCATGCTACACATGAGGATGATCAAGCGGCGTCGTGGATTCGATCCTCCCCAGTACCGATTGTCTCGTCCTGATAATCAGAATGATCCCGAGGACATCACTGAGGATGTTCCTCTCCCTCACGAGGATCCACATCACCCTCCACCTCCGAGTCACCGACCTCCTTCTTCTGCTCCTACTTTGTGGACATATCCGAAGCGTCTTACCCCGGCTCGAAAAAGCAATGCTTTCAGTGATTCGGCGATCTCGAGGCCACATTGCAGCAGATCTACAACCATCTCCATATTTCATCTTCGGCATCGCCGACTCGCGACGCGTTTGACGATGAGGACCTTTGAGTCCATTTATTTTCTTTTTGTCTTTATCTTTATTTTTAGTTTTCTTTTTATTTTAAATTTTTTAGTCTATTTTCCTTTATGTTTTTTTATCATATTTTTAAAGGCTTATCTTTTATATTTTGAACTATATTTTAGTTTTTATGATTGTTCCTAATCGAGTAATCCCTTAATCTTCTTCCACAATTGTGTTTATTTTCTTAATAGTTGCTCAGAATCATGCACTTTACTTTGCTATATCCACAATTCTGCATTCACTATTCCGCGGATTTCATCCAAAATTTAGGAAGTTTCACTTCTCTCCTTCTCTTATGATATTCCCATTATATTGTTATTATTTATTTTGGTACATTGAGGACAATGTACATCTTAAGTGTGGGGAGGTTAATTATATCATTATTAGAAAATCCCTGGATTATTTCTTGTTCTTAAGTAATTTTCTCATATTACTATTAGAATAAAACTTCTATTGACTTATGATTTTTATTGATCTATTTTGGATTAAGTCATAGGTAATTGTGCATTGATTGTTTAAACTTTAAGACATTAGAGAATCAAGCATGAGAAGTCTATTTTCAGAATTAAAAATTTGTTAGGTTGTTTTCCCTAAATTTAAATATTACCTTGAAATTTGAGATTTACGAGATTGACATCAAAAACCGTAATTTTTGTGAGATTTTGAGCCTTTAGAGCATACACTTTTCTTGCTCACTTTATTATTGGTTATGAGTGTGTCAATATTGATTTGTTATTCTAGAACTTGCTTCGATTATACATGTTGAGACCACACCTTTGATTTGATATACTGAGATGATAAAGGCACCTAGGTTTTAACCCACTTATTCCATTAAAAGCCTACCTTCATAATTAACCCCTAGTGAACCCCTTTGAGCCTAATAAACCGTTTCTTGACTCACCTATTAAACTAACCCAAAACTCATTTTTGATTCGTTGTTCCCATTTTATTGACTCCCTTTTTGTTGAGAGTTGATTTGGTTAGTTGCCTAACTATGTTCTTTTATTTCAGTTGTTAAATTCTTTCTTATTATCGTAAAAAAAAGTGGAAATATATTTATTACTAGTCCTTTAAGTTTGAGCTTAAGTAATTAATTTTATTTTCTGAGAAGAAGCTCGTGATTTGCTTTAATTATTTCGATTGATGTACTTTTTCAGTATTAGTTCATTTTTTTAGTAGGTAATTTATCAATTCGATCTCGATTCTAACCTTTTTTTTCAGCCATTTATCCACACCTTTAACCCAAGCCCCATTACAACCCTTTAAAGACTTTTTGATTTGTGTATCATCTCATTTTATAGTGGTGGAGATTGAATTTTCATGCAAGCCTATGGTAATAACTTTTCATTGTTTGACTTTTGAGTGCTTAATTTTTGAACCTTAAATACTTTGAGTGATTTGAGCGAATCTTTAGTGAGGATGTCGAATCTTGTCGGTTTTGAATTAAAGGTAATTATTTAGATAAGGGGAAACACCTATGTTTTTCATGCTATAAAAATGTGTGACTTGGATTGTTTGAATCTTTAGTGCTATTTTAGTTAAATTATCAATGTGTGATTATTTTTGAATTATGATAAGACATTATTGATGAGAATTTTGAATTGAGGAAGTTTAATTTTAATTGTGAGTTGATGATTTTTGCTTGAGGACAAGCAAACGCTTAAGTGTGGGGATATTTGATAAACCATAAAAGTAACACATTTTAATCCCATGCTTAGCGTGTTTTTGGATGTTTTATTATACAATTTTATGAATTCGATGCTCCTAATCCTTTAAATTCATGTTTTTATACTTAGGAGAGCATAGGGAAGCGAAAGGAATGGAAAACAGGCCAAAATAAGATAAAACGGGCCATCTTAAGGATCCACACGGCCAAGCCCGTACCACACAGGCTGAGCAGATGCCCGTGTGAACCACAAGGGCTGGACACACGCCCGTGTGACAGCCCGTGTCGATCGAGAGCCATGCAAACTTGTACACGGCCTGGGCCTTCTCACACGGGCTGATCACACGCCCGTGTCCCTGTCGTACCCTGCTTTATTTTCATGCGAAAAAAGCCAATTTTTAGGGTTTCTGGGCATTCTAAAGTCTATAAATACACACCAGAAGAAGACCTAAAAAAACACGCAGAGTAGAACAAAGAAATTACTGGAAGGAAGCCGTCGGAATCATCTCGGAAGCAGATCCACTCCAAGATTGAAGATCTCCAGTCGAATTTCCTTCGAAGTTTTATTGGGTTTTTCATGTCTTGTTGTTTTCTTTATTTTGAGATGTTTTCCTCTATGAGTATGAACTAAATTCCCTAAATACCTAGGGAGGATGAAACCTACGATGGATCTTATTATTTAATTGTCTGAACTAAATGATAAATACTTGTTCTTGTTCTTAATTATGTGTTCTTAATTCTTGGTTTAATATTTTCAGGATATTAATTCAAGTTGTATGTGCTTATTCAGTGGAGCAAAAATCCCTGTTTAAGAGTAGATCTAGCATAATTAAGTGGAGTTGATTGCAACCCTAGAAATAGGATGACATAAATCTGCCAGATTAGAGTCAAATCTAATAAGGGAATCCATAGATCGAGTTAATGCGAAAATAGGGGTTTTAATTAGAAAGAGATTTCAATTAATCAACCTAGAGTCAGTTGTTCTTAGTCTCGAAAAAGATATTAACATAATTTAGGGATTTCTACGGATCAAGGCAAGTGAATAAATCGTTTAATTTAGAGTCAGAATAATAAGTGAAGTCTAGGCAGATTCTTCCTTGGGTATTGTCTTTATTCATTAGTTTATTTTATTACTTTCTTCACTCTCTGTCGCGTTCATAGTAAATTAGTTAGTTAAATTTTAGATTAAAACAAATCCCCTTAATTATTAGGCTAAATAATAAAAAGATAGTTATTACTAGTAATTTTAGTCCTTGTGGATACGATATTCCGGACTCATCATAACTATACTACTGTTTGATAGGTGCGCTTGCCTTTATCAAAATATTAGTTAGTTTAGAGACCATCAAGCGCCATGCTCCAACATCAAATTGAATCCTATTGTGTGTAACTCACGTGCAAGTTCTTCCATAGAATTTATTGTGACAGAAGAAGTTTGCATTGAAGTTCGAGCCTTGTTAATCAAATTAGATTTTTTGGATGCTAAAGGTGTTTAATTTATTTTGGTCTCCATGAGGCATCTTTTTCTAACAATTACACGAGGGCTCTGAAAAGGAAGTATCACGAAGATAATTCGGAGCATAAGCCAACTCGTGGTCTAAGTGCTTAGATATACAATGAAACTTACATTGGATATCTATTAGCTACGGCAAAGCCTACTTTTTTTTTGCTCATTGTAGAAGGTTTATTAAAAAAATGGATCAAATACGAAATAAATAGATAAAAGCTTAGTAAAATACAACAAAACCCAAGACTTAGCCCAACCAAAATCCCTAACTACCACTTGCCTCGATGCCGATGCATAGGAGGGGACGGGGAAAGCTTTGGGAGAGAGCGAGAGTTTATTGCAATTTGCCCAACGACATGCACGTCTCTGGCAGAGCCCATGTCATCGTAAAGTCCAAAATAAACGTCGAAACCACCACAACGTTGGTGAGAAAACCAAATGAAGAAGGAGCAATGTCTAAGACAACGACAACAACATCCACAAAAAGTTGATTTGGTTATATTACGCCAAGTACTGTCGAGAAACGAAACCAATGAGATCCCGAGGAGGTGCCATCATTAGACCACCATGAGAACAAAGGGTTCACCAAAATCAGAGGCAAAATACCAATGAAACTCCCAGAAGGAAAATGGAGCCCAGGTCCAATGAAGAGTGGAGGACCACGAGGAATCCATGAGACAAGTAAAAGGGGATGAGGGCCTCAAACTTATTGTGCTGAAGATAGAAGGGAAGAAAAGGAAAGAAAGTAGGAAGAGAAGCCCGCAATGGTTGTTGCAAAGGCTGGTCGCGTTGACAGCGGTGACGAGGGATTAACCTTCCAGATCGTTGGTAGAGTAAAAAAAAAAAAAAGAGAGAGAGAGAGAGAATATAGCTTTTACCCTTAAGTAGCCCAAATTAAAGTGAAGTAATAGTAAAATTTAATTTTATCTATTGATTTGACATTTGATTATTTGATCACGTACTAAATTAAAAATAATCATATATAAATTCATCATCTTTCTACTTTTAATTTTTTACTAATAATTTTTTTATTTTGTATAAATAAAATTGTTGAGATAAAATCAGAAAATCAAACTTCGAATAAACAAAAGTTGGTTTTTAAAAGTCAATAATTAACTAAATTTATGATTACCAAAACATGTAAGATGCGATTACATGATTTAAACTTGTAAAATTCATAAGCAATTATATAAACCTATATTTATACATTTACATTTGATTAAATAATTACAAGTCTTTACGAAATATCAACCCTAAACAACCACAAAATGAAAAAGTAATTACTTCATTATTCAGCCAACATTAATTCATTCAGGCCTAATTCAAGAATACTCCTCAAAAATATTTTTAGAAAAAAAAATTAGAATTTTTAAAAAATTATTTTTGAGTCAATTTTTTACGAAACATTTTTTTTTCTCAAAAAAAATATCTTATTTAAAAATATTCTTATCCCAAAAATATTTCTTAAAAACAGTACTAAACTCATCCTCAAGAATAAATTCAGTGTAGCAATGCCTACAAAAACCAAAACCAAAATCAAACCAAACCATACAGTACGTCCGTTGTGATTACGAATCAAGTCACAAATTAGTTGTTTGATTTGGTTGCAGTCATTTGTTTTGTATTGTCCCTAATTGTTTTACTTTGTATGCTGAGGTGTCCGCTTCTTTCAACTTTATCATCATTACACATGTTGCCTTTTTCCTCTAAAAAATATAAAATATAAAATATAAAACAAAACAATTATTTTTCTTTAATAAAGCTTTGAATGAGGGGGTTATATTCCTTTAGAAATGATCTGACGGCGGTGGAATGAAATCATTCTAAATCAACGGATGTGATGGATTTAATCTGGCGGGAAATTCAGGAAAGGGTGGTAGTGTTATCCCATACTGGATAAGACATCACCGACGGCAGGTACGCCTCTCCCGCCAAATGGGTCCCGCTTATGTTTTTCTTTCCGGGATCCGTTACGGCTATTCGTTTAGCCTGCGCTACGTTTTTATGACTTTTATCTGAGTTGGGGTCAGATTACCTGCTACACGTTCAAAGCATTCGAAAAAAAAAAAACTCCATTAAAATATTAGCCAATTTTAAGTTTTAAATTCAATGCTTGAGTCGGATATAATCCGACAAATTTTTTAAGTTTATGGTATATTAATTTTCATTTGTTATATTATTATAATATAAATAATAAAAGAATATTAAATTATTAATGAGTAAAATTTTAGAAAAAAACAATATAAAAGAGTAAATGAATTTAAATTAATAATTTATAAATATGAATAAATTTAAATATTTATATTTCGAATTGAGTTGTGCTTAAACAACTATATATATATATGTTATTATCGTATTGATACTATATACATAGATCAAATGATCTAAACTTAATTCGATGGTCTAGGAAGACTTATACCATGATGTTGTTGTATTACTTCTTGTATATAATTTTTTTGATTAAAATATGCTATAAATTAGTGTACTATTTGTAAATTTAGAATTTAATTTATGTATTTTCGGATTTCAAAATTTAGATCAATTTTTAAAATTGTTTTAGATTTATTATAACATTATTGTTTTTAGTTTTATTGCTACTTGGTGAACATCTTTTATTTAAAAAAAAAACTAATAAATTTAGCAAACAATTAAGAGGACCTAAATTTTAAAATAAAAAAATAAAAAAAATTAAATTGTTAAAAATAAAAAATCACATGTAATAATGTTATTTAGTTTTAGTTAAAGGATACCCGTAAATTTGTAATTATGTACCTAAAGAAACAAGTAGAATTAGAAACATCGGTTACTTAAAACGAAAGTTGTACTTGTTTGACATTGTGTAAGAAACAATTATTTTAGAATCAAGATTATGTTGTGCCTTCATTTAACTTAATTATTTTTCAAGACTTTTTATTTGGTAAGTCGTCTTCAAAATTAGTTAAATATTGATTAAAGTGTAATTAAATATAAGGATTTCAAATTGGACAAACCTGTCATGTCCGAATTCCAGACCCCAAAAAGACACAAATATTAAATTGGCTCCAAAAACCCTTTTGCCTTTCTTTTTATTATTTTCAAATTTGAAATGTGAAACAAGGGTAAGACCGTCATTTCAGTTTTCCCGCAAACTCCATTTTGCCGCAAACCAAGCTGCCTTCTCTCTCCCTCCCTATGAAGCGCATGATTAAAGACAAACCTCTCGTCCTTTCACGTGGCGTTTTATGATTGGTTCATTTCATGTCGTTGGGATTGACAACGTCACCAACCAATAAACAAACGCCAGTCACTCTCTATTTTCTCTCACTAATGTAAACTGCTTCTTCATATGTGTTCTATCTTTTTCCTTTGGCTGTTTCTCTCTCTAAACTGTGTTTTTTATCTCACCGAAATTCCTATATTTCGCCTTATTTTCCCTCTGTTTTGCTTACGAAAATCCGACGTACGTATCCAGCGATGCATGACCTTCCGATCCATTGCAATTTCGGTCCTTAATGCTTCGGTTTTCGACCTTAGTTTGACCCCTGTTTGATTCACTGAGTTGGGCAATCATTTTAGTTTAGAAAAAAAGAGAAAGAAACATGCTGGAGGCAATGGAGAGTTCCGTCAATGGCGATGGTTTCTCCCAGTTACAGAGCTATGGAGACAGTAGCGAAGAAGAGCTGTCGGTATTACCCCGTCATACTAAGGTGGTCGTGACTGGCAATAACCGTACTAAATCGGTGCTCGTTGGTCTGCAAGGCGTGGTCAAGAAGGCTGTTGGACTTGGCGGGTGGCATTGGCTGGTAATTCCTTGGAATTTGTTTTCTGTTTTCCTAGAAATGGGAGGGGCCTGGAGTTTAGATTTTATCTGGGAATTGGAGGAACTTGAATTTCTTGTTTATAAAACTGGGGATTTTCATAGAGTTATATACGTGAACTCAAATTTGGTTTTGTTTTTCAAGATAATGTGGATTCCATTTGAGGAATTTTGAAAGTTTAAAGGTTTTTATAATCAAATAAACCTTTTGCTTTTTGGCTAATTCAATGGTTATACATATTGTCTTGGTGGTTTTTGCGCATTGAATCCTTTTTAGCGTATTTAATAAATTTTATTTTCTAATGAAACTGGAAATTTAGCTGTCTCTTGTCTTAGTTTGGTTCAAGTTTGATGCTTATCCTTCCATCTAATAATAATAATAATAATAAAAGGTTTCTTTATTGCTCAAAAATCGCAAGTTCGGGCTCTCGGATGGTAGGTTTCGATTGCATGTAAGTGTCCGTCAATGGATCTGGCACGTTGATTTGTTTTAGGGATTGTACGATGCTGTTCTGGTATTTGTAGAACGAGATTTGATTTCCTGGGGATTAATATGTCCTTTCTTAGGAAAATAGATAAATTAGGAATTTATCTTATACTGAACTTAGATTTTCAATTGCATGATTGTGTTATTCATGTATTCTTGTTGGATTGATTTCAGAATGTTTCTCAACAAGAAACCCTTTTTTTTTTTCTTTGTTTTTCCATTGTTTCTTATGATTTTGGTTGCTGTAAACAATCATACTTTGATCTTGATTTTCTTTTTCTACTGTAGATGTGCTAGTGGATTGAAACACATTTTGACAGTGTCAATTCTAACTGATTATTTTAACAAAAACACTATTTTTTTTACTTCCGAAAATCTGGAAACTTGTCTCCATATGCGTCCCCTTATTGGACAATATTGGTAGATTAGGCATTCACCTTTTAGCTGATAGTGATATTAAAACAACAGGTTCTTACCAATGGCATAGAAGTAAAACTACAGAGAAATGCCCTCAGTGTGATCGAAGCTCCTACTGGTAATGAAGAAGACGACGACATTGAATTTGGAAATGTGCAATGGAATGGATCAGACATGGGTGGGTTTGTTTTTTGACTTGTTTAATTCAAAATTTGCGTCTGCCTCTAAATTTTAGTTTCCTGCGTGAGTTATTCAAGTCTAAAGCTTTCTTGTTGCCATGTACTTTTCATTCAACTGTTAATTTGTTTAAAATTTCACTAGTAGGAAAGATATTTCTTTTACTTGTGCTGACTTTGGGGTACCGTCGATATTGTGCGTCTTGGGTCTTGTGTAAGACGTTTATATCTTGGAAGCAGAGTGCCGCAATCCTTAACGTTTTGATTGACTATTCTAATACCTAAATACTTTTGGTGTTGTGATTTTGGATAATATTCTCTTTTGAGATGGAGTTCAGATTGTTGAATAGGATCCATTTCTGTTTCCACCTTTAGCTTTCACTATTTCTAAAAGCTTCAGTGTCTCATTTTCCTTATCTTTCTTCTTTTGGTCCCACTACACTTGGGTTTTTTTAATGTAGTTTGTTTGATCTTTCAATTTCCAGCATCTGATGACACTCAAAAGTCCCACAGATCAAGGCATAGAGCGCATAAATCGTCTGGGTCTTGTCACAAGACGATGAGTAGGTCTCTTTCTTGTGACTCGCAGTTGAAAGGGACTGTTTCTACATCCCGTGGGTCCATGGTAAATTATTTTTTAAACCTGTGCTTTCTTTTTATACAATCTTCATTCTTCGGGCGTATTGCAACATGATGTTAGCTATACATTATATTGTTTCCCCTGTAGAAAGTTGACCTCAGCAAACTAGAGATTGCTGCTTTATGGAGATATTGGCGACACTTCAATCTTGTAAGTTTTCCATGGAGAACTAATTAATTAGAACCATGGATGCTTGCCTGTACCACATTTACCGCCAAAGAAATAAATGGTTTAAATGTCATTTGTCTTTGGTATTGCTAGGTAGATACTATTCCCAATCCATCAAAAGAGCAACTAGTTGATGTCGTTCAAAGGCATTTCATGTCGCAGGTAACTTACTCAACCGCTCTTGCAGCTTCTCCTTCTTTATAGTTTTTTCCACCTCGTGACTGAATAGTATGGACAATTTCTGGTTACCATGAAAATGCCATCTATTGTTGCAGCAAATGGATGAGCTGCAGGTAATTGTGGGATTTGTTCATGCAGCTAAGAGATTGAAGACGGTTTGTAAATGAGCTGGAGCATAATGATGGGATTCAGATGCCTCTGAGTTTGGTTGTCAACATCCCAAAGCCGCTAACAGAAATGCAGGTATCCTAATGATGTGTTCTGTTGTTGGTGATAACTGTGATGTATTTGTTGCTTGTTAATCATTTCGGGTATCTCTGTCAAGATTCACCGAGTTATAGAGGTTCTTCCATTTTGGTAGACCGTAGACAAGTTCGTGTAGATATTTGATTCCAAAACTTGGGTACAATACAAGACCTCTTTCCTTTCTAAAGCTTGCCTCAATCTTCACCATACTGCTAACTTGGAGATGTGGATTTCTTTGGGGGGAAAATGTGTATATTCTTCTTTCTTGCTTTGGCTGCTTCATATTGGTATTATTATTTTAATAAATAATTTATATTTTGTTGATAAGCAATTGCTTAGTGGATTTAGTTTGAGCGGCCCAATTTCTAATCAATTTGGGGCTCGGCATGGTTTGCAAAATGGGTAATGGAAACCAACTTGGCCTAAGTTAAAAATATCTTCACATTAAATGGGTCTACACGCATGCATATTAGACTCTGAAATATTCAACAACAAATCCTTGCTTTAAAATTTGGTTATGGTTAAAATACGATGTTAGTCCCTGTAGATTTAGTTTATTTATTTTTAAAGTTAAAAATTAAGTTTTATTTTTTTGATTTTAAAATCTTGGTTTAGTTATTAAAATTAGAAGGTTAAAATTTGTCAATTTAAAACTGAGTTATCTTTATATGATTGATAGCAAATAAATGTCTTTTTAAATTAAAAAAAATAGGGAGATTGAATTTTTAAATCTTATATTTTATACAAGGACTAATAACATATTTTAACCCTTAAAACTCTAGGAAAAGGAAAATGTCAATCTTTTAACCCAAGAGTAAACAATAATTCAGGGTCTATAATTACATGTAAGTAATTATATTGAACAAGTGTGTCTAAAATTTTCATTTTTAAATTACGGTCCTTATTAAAAGAAAACATATTCATATGTTCAATCTGAACAACTAAATTAATTTAGCAGGGAGAAATTATTTTGATTGGTTAAATTATGATATTAGTGTTGTACTTATAGATTTAGGTCATGTTTTTTTAATTTTGAAAAATACTTTCTTAAATTCGGCTATTTGTAAGTAATTTTTAGAAATGATTTTAATAACAACTATTTTATAGGTATAGGGACTAAAACTTAACTTGTAACACCTTTAACCATTATCCGTCGTCAGAATAGAGTTATGGAGTATTACCGGACTTAACAGATCAAATATGTGCATTACGTATCATTTAACAAATATATTGTAAATAAATCATATGGTCCCTTATAAATTACACAATTATATTATCAAAACATAATAATTTAAATATCTTTCAAATCAAATTTATAAACATGTCAATTTAACCTATTTTGCCTATATTATATCAATTTGAACATCAATTTAAACATGTCATATTATGACCTCAAACATAAGCATATATTTATATATAACCAACCCAAAATTAACTTATAATCATATTTATAGTCAATCCACAATATAGTTAACATTTGGACGCCCTAGGTACATGTCGACACAAAAGAAATATACATCACCACGTTTGAGATCGAGATCGTTGATGGATGTTGAATCGGCAATATGACTTTAACCTAACCTGCGCACAGAAAATAAGCCGTACGCTGAGTATAAACTCAGTGGTATTTCTATAATCCGAATGCTTAAATATAAAATAATATATCATACAATAACTATAGTCATACAATTATTCAAATCATAAATAAGATATTTATAACACATTCAATTTTTATCATTTGTTATCCCAGATAGCTTTTCACAATATGAACACAAATCATTTGAACAAGAATATTGTTCATTCATATTCAATTCATAAATACACAAATCACGTGTCTCTACCCATATTTCAAATCACCACTCAATATCAATCATAACACTATTTTATTCAATAACCCCTATTAACATGACACGGACACAGACAGATACACGGATCCAACCAAAAAACACCATTTTGGCACCCAGTGCATCATCGGATAATTCGAAGCAATAAGTTGACACCCAGTGTCTCATCGGCTATGCCAAAGTAAATTGATACCCAGTACCTCATCGAATTTATCCGAAGTAATAATTTGACACTCAGTGTCTCATTGACTCGAAGTCGAAGTATCCCTGAACTCTTCCAATCCTATGGCATGCCATCTAGATCCGACTCAGCCTGATACAGTTAATAGGGTTCCAATTTCACTTTTCAAATGCCACAATTATCCAATACTCAATTATCACATAAATCACAATTTCACATTCATTCAATTCAATATAAAAAATGCTAACACTTACCTTATTTACTTACCATAAACATTTAAATCAAAATACAACAATTAATAATTAAATTCGGATTATAGAAATACAAACCAGAATTTCCGAGCTACTCCTCATCGACTTTATCTTTTCCTTTCTCAGTCTAAGTTTCCGGTACAACGTTAGCAATTAAGCTTTGAACCCTTGAAACCCTAATTTTTTCCTTCTTTTCTTTCTTTTTCCTCTGTTTCGTTCCTTTTTTTTGTTTTCATTTCATTTCATTTCATTTATTTATTTTGTTTATTCTTTAATTTATTATAATAATAATAATATAATATATTATAATATTTATACTTAAATATTAAGTATTGTATATATTATTATATATACACAATATTTTTACACATGTAATTTACTATTACCATACACTTGTTAGGATAAGGATTATTTGCTTTTTTAGTCCTTTTACTTTTCTTTAATCTATAATTAGGCTTTCACCCTATATGCAATTTAACCCTTTTACCAATTACTCTTAATTCACACAAATTTACCTAACCAGAACCTAATTAACTACACAACTTTACGAATCCATTTTACGAAAATGGAGACCCGAAAATACATTTGTAACAGCCTGTTTTTAGGGTTAATCGGAACAGTGGTTTTGGGACCACAATCTGAAATTGAATTTTTTTTTATTTTAATATTTTCAGCATGATATTAGAATTGTGTGAAATTTTCGTAAAGAAATTTTATCGTTTAAGTGGTTAATTCGGTAAAAAAGACTAAATCGCGTAAAGCGTAAAAGTTGGGTTCTATAAGCTAAATGTGTCAAATAGCTATAGAACTTAAAAGTGAAGGTCCTTATGTGGCAAATAGCCCATTTATGAGATAGTGGATGTTAGTGGAGTGGCATTTGGTGTAATTATTAATGTTTTTAAAGGGTAAAAAGGTAAATAGGTAATTAAAGTTAATAATAAATAAAATAAAAGCCAAAATCATGTTATTTTCCTTCATCTTCCACCGAATATAGATAAAAGAAACAGCCATGGAAGCATTATAGGGTTCGGCCCTTGTTGTTTTTAATTGAGATTGGCAAAAGCGAAATTCTGATCTAGATTGAAGGAAAGTCAAAATATCGGATTAGTCGACTTAATTTGTTGTTACTACGAACGAGGTAAGTTCGTATTTTAAGAGACGTTACGAAATCATATTATAAATGGATATTATTTGTGTGATTGAAATTAATGCCGAATGGTAATGTAAATATATATGTATTTTGGATAAGTTATATATGCTATTATGATATTAAATTGTTTGAGAAGCAGAATATATGAATACGAGAAAGCATCGACAATGTGATGACATCTGAAAGCCCCGTACGAACCATAGGAATAGTTAGGATACATATGTCATGACATAGGATTCCGATATGTGTTTTCGTGTAAGACCACGTTTGGGACGTTGGCATCGACTTGTGTTTACGTGTAAGACCATGTCTGGGATATTGGCATCGTATTTGATTCGTGTAAGACCCTGTCTGGGACAGTGGCATCGATATTTGATTACATGTAAGACCACGTCTGAGACGTTGGCATTGTACAAACTTTTCGAGCTATCCGTGTATCCTTATTGATTCGGAACGGTTCAACGGGCATTCCGAGAAGTAAATGATTAAGTGAATGACATTCAGATTCAGGTACGTTGAAAAGTATACAATGTTTGGAAATGAAAGGTAAGTATATGTGCAAAGAATGTTATGTGATGTATATGGAAATGAAATGTGAATATGTGCAAAGGAAATATGAACAAATGTATAAGATGTGATTTATAAAGTTGCATATGTGAAATTATCAGATATTATATGAATAAAAGGTGAATTTGAGTATAAATGATGATATGAGATTTATATGAGAAAGATATATGATTGAATGTGTTATTTTCCATAATGTGCTCATTTGGCTATATGAAAATGTGAATTAAATGATATATGAGAATTGAATTGAATAAGCTTGTGAAAGTTACAGTTAGCTAGTTATGTAGTATAATATTGAATGATGATAATTCGATATGAGAACATGTTATATAATTTAGAAAAGTTGTGTGTGATAGTCTATTATGTTTAAGACATTGAATTGAAATTTTTTGTTATGTTAAGTTTATTAAGGTACGAGCTTACTAAGCTTTCAAAGCTTACTCTGTGTATTTTTCCTATGTTTATAGATTTTTCAGATGTTCGCTCAGGTTGGAAGTCGGTGGAGATCGCATCACACTATCTGGCTAATGATTTCGGTATTTATATCCTTTATGACTTGGTTATATGGCGTGTATAGGCTATGGTATTTGATATTATGGTTGGAATGTATTTGGTTATTTGAGATGGTTGATTATGTATGTGGTTGTGGAATTTAGTATATTTTGATAACCTTGATATTGGCTAAATAGCTTAGAATTGTTATGAGGTTTGCTTGATATGATCTAAATGTATTTGGCCATTTTAATAATGGTTTGAGTTATTCATATGATCATTTGATAGATGATGAGTATTTGCTTATGAAATGCATAAAATTAAGTTGATGAATTGGTTCATTTTTGAGGTAGGGATTGATGTTTGAATTGGGAAATATTGTATAATTGAAATAGGTTATATTGATGATTATAGCTTGTATATTTGGGATGTTCTTGGTTAAGCAAATGGTATTGAAATGTGCATTGATATGGTTAGGAATTTGAATGGCATGAAATGTATATGTAACAACATGTTTTGGCTGCCTATTAATTGTATTGAAATGAAACAAAATGATGTGATTTAGGTATGCATGAGGAGGGTGAGAAATATGGCTTAAACCAAGCCTAATTTCGTGCCACACGGCCTGAGCACACGGGCGTGTGACTCAACCGTGTGACCCCGGCTGCTTTAATAAAATAAGTCAGTGAGTTATACGGCATAGACACACGGGTGTGTCTGATGGCCGTGTGCGGCACATAGTCTTGGCACATGGGCGTGTGTGGCCATTTCGAATAGGCACACGGGCTGGACACACGGGCGTGTGACTGGCTGTGTGACCAAGTCAGTATGTATGCCCTGTTTCCACACGGTTTGTGACACGGACGTGTTTGGAGGCCGTGTGAGGCACACGGCCTGTCCACACGGGCGTGTGACGTTTGAAAATGTGAAAATTATTCTAAGTTTCGAGAATTTTTGTATATGTTTGGTTTAGTCCCGAACCATTTCTAAGCATGTTTTAGGGCCTCGTAAAGCCTCGTAAGGGATAATATGACTGTGTTTGAATAACATATGTATTTGAATGTCTAAATGTATGAGATATGTATATGTTATGAAGTGAGTGATCGGTAATACCTCGTAACCCTATTCCGACGACGGATAGGGATTAAGGGTGTTACAACATTTTTCGATACCTGTGACTATCGGGTCGTTACATAACTAATTATAGTGACTAATAGCAGAATTAAGGTTATTTTTGTGTTTTATGATTTAGCTGCTCGTTTTAGACCTTTTTATTTGATAGTTCCAAGCTTGAACAGAAAAGGCAAATGTAGGCGGCATCATGTCCAAAATTGTGGACAATCAGCTACCACTCAGATGTGTGTTGTTTAAATTAAATTAAAAGAGGCCACAGCTTGGAAAATGTTTTTGGTTTTCCCATTAATTGAGAAGATTTAGCCTGTTTTAGTCAAAGATTCATTCTCAGATTCCACAATTCTAGGTCTTTCTTTGCGTCCAATCTTTGTCTTGTTGCTTAAAATTAACAAGTTGTGTTGTCAGATTTATGGCCCCAGGTAGTTGGTCAAAAAGATCAAACCAATTTTCGCTTTAATTCAACAAAAACTGCTTTTTTATTATTATTATTTTAATTCGATATTGGAGCACTCGCTATGGAATCAACTCCCTTTGATGGCAGTTTGTAACTAATAAATCAACAATCATGGACAAGTAGCATTAATACGACCCAATGCTGATAGCGAGCAGTGTTGTTAAAAATGATATAAAAAATCAGTCTCTCTTTGTTATAATGATTCATGTTGTAGAGTTAGAAGGGATTCAGAAAGATGAAAAGTGGGAATTTCTTAACCATTTGCATAAAGTGTTTCATGCAGTGTAGTGTAGGTGTTAGTAATGGCAAGGATCATAATTGAAGGTGATGATGAAAGGAAAGAAATTGCGTGAGTATTATATTCAAGCAACGATTATTTTAAATCAGCTTTTTCCCTTGATGGCGGTAAAGGGAATGAAAAAGAGCCATTTTAAACACTGCTCTCATTTTCTTTTATACCTAAGCTCGTCGGTGTCATCAAGCATTTACAAAAAGGCTTTTTCAGAAAGAGTTCCCCCCCTCCCCTACTCTTATATTATGTCCAATACCAACATCTACTAAATTCTTTTTAAATATTTTTAATTAAATTTAAGATTTGATTTTAGGGATTTTAAATTTTCAATTAAAATTTTATTTAATTTTTATATATAGATATATTTATTATAAAATTTGTAACTCATATTATACGCATATCTTACGTTTTCATTATTCACATATCTGAACAAAGATTATCCATATTAAAAGGACAAAATGACGTGTATTAATTCTCTTATTTGCAAGTCATTGGAATATAGTTTATGTGTATTTTTCGGTAAAAGAATCATAGAGGTTCATGTATTAGAAATTAGATTGTTAAATCAAAAAGCAAATTGGTCTTTTTCATAAAAATTACATCAATCTCTACTGTTAAAAATTGATCATTGTGCATTAACATTAGGTACACGTGGCATGCCACATGTCACTATCTAGTTATTTTCTCGGCCACGCAAAATTTTAACAATACAAAGGAATGAAATTTTTAGCAGAAAAGAACAATTTACTTTTTAATCTAACATACAAAGACTAATTGCCCATTTTTAAATAAAGAGATGAAAATGCAATCTAACTCCAAGTAGAAATAAAACAACAATTTACTTTTACCATATCTCCTTGTTTTTGGATGATATGAAACTAATGGTGATATAAATAAATATATTAAGAAGTGTATTGGGCTAAAACAGTTGACAAGATAAATTGAATCAATCACCGAAATGGGACTTGCCTCAGACACCACCATGCACGAGAATAAGCACGCTTCGGATCCTAAAGGTATTGACATCCCCACCACAATTGTCCCCAAAGAATTGTCTACAGTCCTTTTATAGATGACAACACGAAACTTGTACGAATGTTGGTGTTGGATATATAGTTGGACATAATTATGAAATATAATTAACCATATCTAATAATACTTATATTCTTCTAATGACATTTAAAGGGGGGGGGGGGGGGGAAGGAAGGGCTTAAATTGAATCAAATGATGAAAAGAGGAAGGGAAGTTTTAATTTGGTGGCCAAATGGAACGTCATATTTAAGCAGCCTATTGGATTAGAAAAGGATTCCAGCCTAACATCGCATGGATGCATGTTCTACCACTGGGGTGCCTACTTTTGCTTCCATCATCATCCCCACAAACAATGTCAAACCTCTCTCGAGTCGTTTTCGGGTACGGATAAAATGATACTTGAAAAAACAAATGAAAGTATTCATGGTTATAAATTCGACTACAGAAGCTGGGTTATGTGGCAGATTTGCGGCCATCTTGGCTGATACGCCAGTCCCTGTTACGGGACGAATCGAATATCAAAACATCATTCTATTTCAGGCTTAATACTCTCTTTTATAGTTTGCTAACAAGCATCGTGCCTGCCTTCTTCATGAGTTCAGAAGCTGATTCTCTCACAGCATTTTACCTCCAAATTAATTAGTCTTACATTGTAACGAGTTTGAAATGGGGTAGTAGACTTCCCACTGCCACTAGCAGTAGTGCCCAAGAATCTCAACTACATCAGCTACTGATCTGATGTAATCATCAAATCCTAAAATTATTCTGCATTTTTTGTTCCAAGTTCCAACCCCCCCCCCCCCAATTGCGGGGATTCTTAAATTCTTATTCAGTGATTAACACGAGATTCCTACCAGAGGGCTGCATTGATTCATGGATCCCTACATTAAGGCTAACTATGAATATCTAACCCACTTGCAGTAAGAATCTCCACATCCTCAGCCGCCCCACTGTCAATTTTTAAAAGTAAAAAAAGAAACAAATATCTATTTTGCAACGATAATAATTTAGTATCAGAAAGTTTCGTGAAAGAACTCTGCGCATACAAAAGAAAGAAATAAAGGTGCATGTGTTTTGAAGCAAGGAGTTTTATTGGAAAAAAGATTAATCAAGTTTCCACGCAAGCTTATTTAGCTGTCTAATTCTTTAAAAGCCAAAATACTGATATGTTGTTGTCTGATTGAGACATGGTCGGAATCATGATCTTCCATCCCCAATTTCAAATGTTTCGGTTCCATAACATGTGTTTTGGCCGGTTGAGATATATAACCTGGTGCTCCTGAAAAATATGAAAAGAGGGTCCAAATCAATTAATTAGGGGCAAAATAGTGACCCTCTTTATCCACAATATACGCCTAAAATTTCCGAGAAACACTCGCCCAAGTCTCTCTCTCTCTCGTGCGATTTTGTGTGCAAATTGGCAAATTTGACAGGGCATGTGAATTTGTGAGGTTAATGTCTTCTTTCTAGTTCCACTCACCCCACCCAACACGCCAACAGGCTGTTGCCCTGCAATTCGTGGGTTTTCTTTTTTCACTCTTTTAACTTAATATTGTTCCAGCCTAGGTAAAACCTTCTTAATAATATTAACTTCAATATTTAAATTTAATTTACATATTGTGAAAGCAAATCCATCTTCACTTCTTACTTCTACTAATCACTTGAGGATACATTGAATATTTTTTTTTCCTATATTTATAAAGGGAGAAGAAATAATGTTTTCATAATTACATCTGTGACCAAATTAATCAAATCATTAATTTTCTTCTAAACACAATGTTACTTAAATCATAAATGTGTTTAATTCTCATTGTCTTTTAAGTTAATGAATTATATGCCTTCTATTAATTGAAATATTGAAAATCTATATCTTGATGTGAATTTCCTTAAAACAAATTAAGTTGGTAATTTCATGCCAGCATTTTTTTTGAAGTCTTAAGCTTCACATCAAAATTTAGTGTAAAATATATTTATTCTATTGTTTTAAGAAGGTGTAATGATAAAATTTAGTCTCCAAATATTTATATATTTTTTTGTCAATTTGACATTTATTCTATTTTTAACTAAATTTAGACATTAATCTTTTAAAATGAGTTAAATTGTTTTTATTTAGCGGAAATTATGACTAAAACATTCATTTTTTAACTATGTTGGTGTGGCCATTCACGTAATAGTTCACAAACACTTCACACTAACATGGCAATATTTATTTTATATTTTACATCAATAAATAATTTAAAAACTTTAAAATTTAAAAAAAAATCGCAATTAGGCCTAAGCTTAATTTTAAAAAATTTTAAAAATATAATAATTCTATAAAGTTAAAAAAAAAATAATATTGATAATGATTTGTAAAGATAAAGTTATAAACAATTAGGCCCTTTTAATGGTAATGCTTAAAACTTTGAAACTTCAACTTCTTAGGTACAAGTCTCGTTTTTTTATAAAATTATGTATGGATTTTCGATATATATATATTTTAGTTTATTCTTATAGGGGATTGAAATATTTTTATTATCAATAAAATGATTATATATTAACTTAATAATAATTAGAATATATTTGTAACTAAGTAGATGTTTATTGTAAAAATTATTGAAGATAAAAAATAGATAGAATAAGTAATGAAATAATTAAATACAAAAATAAATAAATAATAAAGGGTAAATTAAAAATTCATTTAATAAATCTTAGGAGGTTAGTATAATTTTAATCAAATTTCATGGGCAAGTGGATATTTTTAAGGTAACTGTGTTATTAGTCATTATATTGTAGGTAAATATTGAAAATTGTCACTTTACTTTGTTTTTATTGATATTTGTCATTATATTTTGAAACTATGAGTAAATTTGTCATTCAACTCTTATGTGATTGAATTTTACCACTAGACTTTAAATTTTATTAAAATTTTACGCCAAATTTAATTTTTTTAAATTAAAACTTACCACTCAATATTAATTTTGATGATTTAAAAATAAAGGTAAAAAAATTTCTTTCAAATAAATTATTAACTAAATTATAATTCCTATTTAATGAAATAAAAACTCAAATACATATATTATAAAATAAAAAATAGTTTATTTTATGAAATAATCATTTTATTTAATTTTAATATTATATTAATTAACATATTATTGTTAAATATTAAAGTAAAATATAAAAATATTATTTTTTGTTAAATTTTGTATTCAAATGATTTTAAATTAAAATTGTATAGCAAAATTTAATAAAAATTTTTATTTTAATCAATTAAAAATAGAGTCACAAAATTAAAGTATAGTGATCAATTTATCTCTAATTCATAAGGACAATGACAAATATCAATTAAGTGAAGTAAAGTGGTAAATTTGCACATTTGATCCTATATTTTAGAAATGAATAATAATGTTCAAAATATTAAAATCATGATTGTTATTAAAATAATAATAAATTTAAAGAGATTCTTTAATACAAAGTATGCACAGGATTCTAAGAATGCTTTTTAACCACTTCTTAGTTAAAAAGCCTTGGTAAAAAAATATATTCTTTTATTTTTCACAAATAAATATCTATTTTATGCAAAATTTCCCCTAAATAATTAGTGAAAAAAGGTTTATAAGAAGAATCAGTGAAAGTTTATTTAGTATTATTTTTAAACTATTAATTAGTATTTTTATGTAATCATGTATTATTTTAATTAACTGGGATTACAATTATAACTATTATTTTTAAGAAACATAATCTAAAAGATTCTCATTTTCCTAAGTTCATAATTTATGACACAACCAAAATTAGCGTAGATTCTCTAAACATTCTCCTCAAACTTTGGACTATAAATAAAGATCCTCTCACCCACCCACCACCACCACCATCTCCCAGCTTCTCTCTTTTACAAAACTCTCCTCTTCTATTCCTCATCAATGGCGCTCCGGAAAATTCTTGGGAAGCGTCCGTTGAGCTGTTATGGAATCACCTCATCGCTTGCCACCGTAGAGAACTCTCCGATCTCACTCCATACCGCACCTCGCCGGGAGTACGTGGCCCTGCCCGATTCCGGTGAAAGAGGATTCTTCCGACGGTTCTTTCACCTGAGGCCTTTGGAACAGCCGTCGCCGGGATTTCCGAAGATCTTCTCGGTTCCTGTGGGTGAAAAGTTGAGAGAAAAGCTTCGAGGCATAAACATTTCTGGAGATCAGCTTCAGTTGGAAGGAATAAGTCAGCCTCGACCTCTACCAACGGATGCCAGGGCTAAGGTTTCTGTTGAAGATGCGAGGAAGCTATTGAGGGCTTCTCAAATCCAGAAGCTTAAAGCGAAGCTAAGAGAGATTCCAAAAAGTTCGATTTCTTATTACGAGTTTGTTCAGATCTGCCTTGATGGATGTGGAAATGAAGCTCAGGGTTTAGAACTCGCCAAAGTGCTGGATCATTCGGGAAACGTCATCGTTTTAGGGAACGTCGTTTTCCTCCGCCCCGAAGAGGTATAAAATTTCTCTCCCTCCATTTTATTTATTTTAGGAATTATGCTTTAATATATTATCAGTGGCTGAGTCAATAAAAGCTTAAAAATAAATATAAATAATTCATTACTAGTCTTCCAAACTGTTTGGAGGAGTGCAATGCACGCGCTGTTGCGAAGTGGGTCTGGTTCAGCCGAATGGTCAGCTGCAGAGGACAGTCATAATAGGCTAAACGAAGGCTTTTAAATGACCATTCTAATTTCTAAAAGTCTAAAATTAGGTTCATGAATGACTAACCTAAAGCATGGGGGTATGAATTGAATGTTGACCGAGTTTTATTCCCGCAGTTGGCTAAATCAATGGAAAGCATGATTTCGAAATCGATGGCCCTCCCAGATGACCCAAGAAGAAAAGATCTAGAAGAAATGGAGAAACAAAAGGCTGAAATAGACAAAAAGGCCAAGGCTCAGGTTCGTGGTGAGCTTTATTGTGGGCTGGGGTTCCTACTGCTTCAAACACTGGGATTCATGAGGCTTACGTTTTGGGAACTAAGTTGGGACGTGATGGAGCCCATATGCTTCTTCGTCACCTCCCTGCACTTTGCCTCTGCCTATGGTTTTTTCCTCACCACTTCCACCGAACCCTCCTTTGAAGGCTATTTTCACCGCCGTTTCAAAACTAAACAAAAGAAACTCATCAAGGCCCACGGCTTTGACATCGAAAAATACAATAAACTTCGTCAAGCCTTTTATCCCAACATCTCTAATGCCTTGCCGAGCTTGGAGCGTTGCTCCTCTACCACCTTAAAACATGAAGACGAGGCATTCCTTTGACGCTCCTGCAAAGGAAACTAATGGAGTTTTTTTCTTCTTCTTCTTCTTCTAGCACTAGTTATATAATATTATGCGAAATAGAAAAAGGAACTATGGATTCTATGATGTGGATCGCCAGTGACTTTGATATTTGAATCATATTTGTTCTTATCCAGTATCAATTCTTCAGACGATTGAGTAGAGTGCTGTAAAACCAAAATTAGCAAAGCAAGAAGCAAGATCCACATGCATAGTGGTCCTTAGATGTACAGCAATAGCCATCCGCTCGGCTACTATAGGTATATTATAGATGAACTGACTGGCTTTGTATTAGATCACGTGTCCTAGTTTTTGAGGGCGTGAGTTGATTTAGGTCTTTCTCTAATGATCTTGTAAATTGGTCCCAAGTCTTTTCTCAGGGAACTTTGTAAAGGGTAGTACTAGTATAAATTTCAAACAAATAGCTTCTTCTTTTTAAGAAAATAATAAATATTAATATAAATGTATTTCTTTTTGCTTTTATTATTTTTATATTATGTTTAAATCAGTTAAAAATAAAATATCTAAAAATTCAACTTAAGCCTAAAAAGTTTTATTCATAAGTACTTTTATCATTCTACCTAACAACAAAAAAAGAATTTTTCCCTATAAAAAAAAAACCTAAAAATGAAATGTTTAAAAATCATCTAAAAATCAAAGATTTTTTGGTAGTGAAAACAAAACCTATCGAATTAAAAGGTAATTTTTCGATGATTCTCTAAATGCTACTTAAATGAATATATCTATTTATAATGCTAAATCGTAGTTTAATTTATATATGACTATAACACTAATTAATTGATACTTAATTTAAAATACCAAATATGCACCCAAAATCTAAGTGATAATAATTGTAAAAATTGAATGTACAATTAGATTATCTATGTTTATCATTGTATAATAATTAATAATACATGCAATATTTATACATTATTTATCATCTATAAACTATTTATAATATATATAAAAACATGAATTGAGAGAAATTTTTAAATGGGCAATAATACTTTTTATTGTTCATTATATTATATATTAGAATAATAATTATTAATGTATTACAAATTATTATGTGATAATAAAAAATAATATTAATTAACTATTAGATCATTGAGTGTATTTGAATAAATTAAGAATAATAAAACCCCTTAAATAAATTATACATATATTATTGTTTAGCATATGTTAAAGCAATTTTTTTTCAGGTGTATTTTTAAATAAAATTTATAAAATATTATTGGCATAAAATAAAAATAAATATAATTATTTTATTAATAGTGTTTTTATATAAAATATAAAATAATTTTAATTATTTTTATTTTATTAATAACTTTATGAACCGTCGTCAATATCTTTATTATTATGAATATTTAAAGTATTATGCAAACAATCCAACCATGTGTAACGGCCCAACTTTCAGTGGTATTGAAAAATGCGGTTTTGGAACTCTATTTTTGTAAATTGAATCCGTAAATATAAAATAATAATAATTACATACTTAATATAAAAATATATTAAAGATTGGTCGAATAATTTTGTCAAATTAGTAGTTGATTAAGGCTCATAGACTAAATTGTAAAATCCAATAGTTATAGATTTTTAATTGACAAAAGGCTTGGGGATCTATCTAGCAATTAACCTAATGTTCAAAATGGTGAACAAACCATTTTCCAATAGGAATAAGTGGAGAGTGATGACATTTTCCACTATACAAATGATTAAGAGATAATTAAACTAATTAAGGCGTGATTAACTTAATTAAACTATGTTAATTAGTGATTAATCATGGTATACAAGCATAAGTTAGTGCAGAAAAATGCATCATCTTTCTCTCCTTCACCATCCACCATTGTAGAAACCAAATAAAACTCTTCAAGCTTTTGAAGCTTTCGGCCAAGAAATAAATTGGAGGTAAATAAGTCATTTTTCATGTAATTTTTATAGATTTAGGGTTATGGGAACTTTTTTTAGCTAGCCTGTGAATTAATTTGGTAAATTGTTAAAGTTTTATAATGTTGCATGGTTTATTACTTGATGAATTATATTTGAAATTTATATATTTTAAGCTTAGATTGTAAAGATAATTTAGCTTGTTTGTTAACCCGTTACATTAGGGACCAACTTGAATAAATGTAAAACATGTCATGAAATTATATTAAGAATATAAAATATAAGGTCCCAAATGAGAATATATGAAATCATATTTTAATCTGAAGCTAGGAATTGAAAGTTATATCTATCCCAAGTTTAGGGACTAAATTGAATAAAATGAAAAATATGTGGGAAAAATCAAAAATGGATTTACTAGGATCATGCATCTTATAATATTGTATAATACTATTTGGTAATAAATTGCTAAACAAAATATTTATCTAGATCAATATTTGGATCAAATTGGAGTTAATAGGGGAAAAGTTAAATCTGCATATTAGTCCCTGAAGAATCTACTCATTTGTGTTTTGAATAAGTTCATATGGAACTTACATCTCATTTTGTATGATATGTGTACTTGTGTTTAATTTGATATATGTATGCTTGAGTATGCTTTAAAGTACTTAGTGGATTTGGCATATATGGTCATTAATAAATTAAATTGAAATGTTATGTGATGATTGAGTATTACGCAATACAAGGCATAAATGTGAAAATTTGAATGACTACAAGGTATAGAAATGAAACATGTGGTCATTTACAGGGTGTGATAAGTAAACGTGGATAATTACAGGGTATAACCGTGTGAGAATGATTGATTACACTGATGATAATGAAATTTGTGTAATTAATGCCTATGTGAACTTGGTAAAAGGTTATGATACAATTGGCATGCCGATAGGGTCATATGTGTGCTTGTACGGGATATGTGATTGTACGGAAAGTATTATAAGTTATATTGAGATCCAACATCTATTGTGGATCATCGAGCATTATATGTCTCTATGAAGACCTTGGTGTGGTGTAGTTCACTCGTGTATCCGAATCTGTTTTACTAGAGTTCCATCGGGTGAAATATTATAATTGAAGTAAGAAACTTGAAAACGTGATGAAATGGATTTAAACGAATTTGATATGCATTGAAATGAATTGTGTGTAATTGGTATAATCTTATAGGTTGATAATTTGATATGTCGTTGAAATGAATTATGTTTAAATGGTATAACCTTATAGATTGATAATGGGATATGTCATTGAAATGTGTTAATTGTAATTGGTATAATCTTATGGATTGATGTTAGAATATGACATTGAGATAAGCTATACGAAGGTGATTTAAATTGGTTATGTCCTTGTTGAAATTTTAATGTGTCATGTCCTAGTCAAACTATGGTAGCTAAGATGCTTGTATATGAACATGTTAAACATATTATTTTCCATTTGAACTTACTAAGCATTTATATGTTTATTCTAGTTGTTTTTCCTACTTGTAGATCATCACCTTGCGGAACTTATCGAACCGGATTAGTGCAAAGCACACACTATCCTCGAAATGATAGAATTATATTCATTTTGAGACCAAATATTTGTGACTAGATGTGATCATGGGCCGGGCTGAGCTTCAACAAAATTTTAGACCTGTTTTCTAGGCTCGAGATGCGCCCGACCCAAAAAATAGGCCTAAAATTTTGCCCAAGTCCGACCTGAATAAAAAGGCTAAAACCCAAGCCCGCCCCACTCATATTAATTTTTTATAATATTGTTTTTATATAAAAACAAAATTTAAAAATATAATATATCAAATATACTAAAATATTAAAATAAATATTTTCCAACAAATTAAAAATAAATTAAAAAATATTTATACTTAAATAACACTAAAATAGATGTAACTTAACAAGCAAATGCCTCTAAAATAATAGCAAAATTAACAATAAAATAATAATTATATAATATCCAAACAACAACAAAATAATAACAAAATAATAACGAAATGACAACAAAACACAGCAGCAAAACAGTAGAACCATCAGCAAAACACATAAAACATTATTTATTTATTTATTTTGCAAATCCGAGTCGGGCCAAGTCCGGACCAAAAAAGCTTACCCGAGGCCCAATTAATTTAGAAAATGGACCTCATTTTTTGCCCAAGCCTATTTTTTGAACTTATATTTTTACCCAAACCTTCTAATTTTTCGGATGGGTCTTCGGTCGGGTGAAAGTTTGTTATGAAAAAGAAAAAAAGAAAAGAGGGCTTAAAGAGAAATGGGCTTTGGAGCAGACTAAAGAGGAAATCGAGGTCCAAGGGGATGATGGGCGGGCGCAGACAATTCCACAAAATCAACAAATTTAAGCAGCTTTTTGTATTGAAGTTTGCAATTTATATATTCACATCGGATAACCAGTGTTGGTTCTTTCTTAGCATTTGGACCAAGCAACATTAACATATTTTCTAAACCTCACCCACTTCTCATTTTTAAAGCAATATATATATATATATATATATATATAATACACCCTCACAGTCTAACAGCTCACTTGCATATCATTATCCAGAGAAAAAGATGTTTGAACCCTTTCTGCTGGGGCATGGAGTACAAAATTATTAGAGTTTGGTGCCCACTCCACATCGTTTTAGGAAGCTATGTAGCCATGTCCCATGCATATTATGATATTTATTCATCATTATCCACTAACCCGACCCAAATCCAAATCCAAACCCTGCTCTGCTCTGCTCATTTTGTTTTCCCAACCCTGGACCTCCGCACTCGCCACTCACCCACCCTAACAAAGTACCCAACGTAATTCGACTAATGATTGCAAATATAAGATATTTGCTTTCTTTTGCAATTGGGCTATTCAGATAAATTAGACCTGCCTGTCTACCACTACCACTAAACCGCCTGAAGCAGCATTCGGCTCTAGACTCGAGACCCAGCTAACACTTTTTGTTATCAAGAAAGAACAAACAGCTTTTCTCTTTGGGAGCAAATCTAACCACTTGTATTGTGTCCAACTAATCCCACCAACTCTACTAGCTAAATTGAATCCCAACTTCACTTAATTATTTTCTAAAATTCAATATTTAATAAATTTTATTCGAATTTCAATATTTATAACATTTCCCTATAACCCTTTCTCAGCCTAAAAAACCTTGTATTAATTTCTAGTGGGTATTAGACCAAGTAACAACCTCATTTGTCCGCTTTCATTCAATTTCAGTTCTTACTCTTTTGAGTAGGTACTATTAGGTCATTGTTGTGTTCATGTTTGATTAACTAAATGTAAAGTTATTTTTGATAATAGATTTATCAATATATAATATTATTTATCACGATATTTACTTTCTTTGATTTATTTAGTCGAAATATCAAAATTTATTATTCTTATAGAAATTTATTCTATTTTTTATTCTTTACAGCACAACCATTTAAGTTTTTATGATATTTTATTTTACTGATAATTTAATATATTTTTCTTGTAAAGTAGTTTAAATGAACTGTGATTGAAAAATAATAATAATTAGTTAGGAGTTGGGACTTCTCCTTAATAAAAACATTTTGTATTAAATAATATTATTTATTATCATTTAAATGTAAATTTGACCAAAATATAATAAATACAACGAAATATTAATTTTTTCAACTTATAATAAAAAAATATAATTGAAATATTACTTGAAAATATATCAAAGAATGAGATAATTTAAATCATTAGACTTTATTCCTTTAAAAAATTCATTAGATTTGATTATTAATTCATTTTGGTATTAAGTAAAATGAATTGAAATCATTAAAAATAAGAGTAGAATCGTCTAAAATCTCAATTTACATAAGATTACATAGAGAATGCATGGTTTTGATATTACTCCATATATCTCAACGTCTTAGCACTATCGGGAAAATAAGATTATCGTTTCATGTAATCTTTGAAACCCAAGCAAAAAAATATTATTCCGGACTCGAACTAAATGATAATTCAAATTGATTTGATTCTTGGTTTTTCCTGGATTTTTAGACTTATTTTAATAAGACAATTCTTGTTTTATAGCATTTGGACATTATTAGATGAAGTTTCAAACTCTTTTCCATACCTATATTTTTTTTGAAAAAAATATTCTTTATATGCAAATTTAAGTTATTTTTATTATTTTAAATATTTGTAACATAAAAAAAATTAAATAAAAATAAAATTAAATTCAAATAAGTGTAAAATGTAAACATTTATTAAAAAAAGACATAATGATTTATATGACCTTTTAACTTATAAAAAAAATCATTTTAGCCATTTATTTAAATTTTCATATGTTTTAACCATTAAATTTATATTGTTTATTAAATTACTTCAAAATAAATGCTGATATCTGTTAAATTACTTTTTTTTTCCTTTTATAATTCAGGTATTCAACCATTCACATCTTTAAAAAAAAAAAAAAACAGATGAAAATTTGTAATCACACTCAATTATAGAAGCAATGTAAAATTGAATATATTGACTTTTCATGTAGGGCCTACAAATATAATGAAACCGATAAAAGGTCTTAATCCAGAATCTTTTTTAAATTAGAGTTGTGCTAATTAATTTATAAGCATGTTGGCCATTGGGGAATAATCTCCTTTTATAAGCATTCAAATCTTAACAAACATATATACTCCAATCCGAAAATGAAAAAGCACTGCTCACCTTTTCCACCATTATTATTTATTACCTTCTGAATCAATTCACCGAGGCTACAGTGAGCCCCAGCGCAAATAAATCACCCACATCTCAACCGTTGGATAATTTTTGTAATCCAACGGTTTCTAGATGGCTTCCATGATCTCTTGTTTCCATCCTATAATTTCATCAGTCTATTTTTTTCATAGTTGAGTGAAGGAGCTGGACTCCAACTACCAACTTGTCTATATGTCTTAAATAACCAAAACTATATACAATAAACATCAAGTTGTAAGGAGCTCCTGCCGTAAGTAATGTCGGCAAAGAGGAAAACTGAAATTTAATGCTGTTCCGTTGTTTTCTAAGAATAAGGACCCCACTCCATGGAGTGAACTGAAAGCATTCTTCCATCTCACTGTAATAAATTAAAAATCCCAGATCTCTGGATTTGAATTTCTTGTAATTGCAAAAGAAATGCAACGGCCATTTTACGGAACTGGTGTGCAAACAAACAAAACATCAAATTCTTAGATTAAAGGACTTTCTTTTTATAGTTCTTCGGGAGAGCAATAAATAAGGTAGCACTCGCTCCCCAAACCCCAAAAAATGCGTTTGGGCTAAAATTTGCTTGCCTTCATAATTAAAATACAAATCGTGAAAGATGCCATTATGGGTTAGTAAATTTGTTTTCCAGGAAAATGATAAGAATAAGCTGAAAATTCAGTTCAACAGTGACCAACATAGACACGAATTTTGGGGGCCCCTTTTCCGGGTGGCGAATACTAAAAATGACAGTACCGATAAGTTTTGTTTGCCTTTGATAAATAATCTCTTACTTGTTAATGATAAAGAAAATTACATAACGTGAGGAGTTACCAAGTTGTACAAAATATAACCACTTGCATGCATGAGAAAAACGTTGTTATCTTTATGAATTTATGCAGCCATCCTTTCTGGGTAATTGCTTTGCGTATGTAAGTAGGAAGTGATAGAATCATGGATGTTTGATCAATTTTTATGACAAAGAAGTGCCATTTTCAATGCTTTTATTAATAAGCTTGGTTTTGTTGGAATTGCGAATCAAACTCTCCCATTCACCCCGTAAACGTTTTCTTATCTCTTTGCATATTTGGCCAGTAATTCAAGAAATAGACATTATATTATATAGAGAAAACCCCTAAATTGTTACAATTTTAAACAAGTTATGAAATTGATTACAGTTAATTGAACATATATTATATTTATATTTATGATTATAGTTGTAAACTCATTAAAAACATATTTATCACCACTTCATTTTCTTCCTAAAATAAAAATAAGGATATATTTGCCACATATTATCCAGTCATCTCATTATTGTCTCTTATCCAAACTGTAGGACCAAACATCTTCTGATAGATTGGCAAGCAGATATAGGACACGCTGGCTTTAATGATTAATCTATATGAGGGTATTTAATTTGAGAATGATAATTTATCAACATGTACATATATTATTAATTAAATTAATCAGATATACCTATTTTCTTTATTAACTAATGTAGGAAAAGCTTAAGCTATTGACTAATCATTTTATAATTTATAATACAGAAAAGTTGCCAAGGAAAATTAGTATTTTTTCCATGTAATTTTATAATAAGCAAAACAATTAATTTACCAGACGTCTACCTAAAATTACCATTTCCCCTTATTTTATTTAGAAAACTTGTGGAATATAATTCTGCCAGTCCCTATACTATTTAGACATTGTGGAAAACATTTTAAAAAAAATAGTCCTTTTGTTGTTAATTTCATGAATTTAATTCTTTCTAGTTAAAAAAATTTAAAAAAGTACAATTAATAATACTGCTTATATTTAAATATTTATCATTAATTGGATTAATTTTTAATTTTTAAAATCTCACATATTCAAATTTAATATAAAGATTGTTATCAATTAGATTTGAACTTTCAAGCCTAAGACTTCCTTTAGCTTCTAGAAACATTGGTGGTTTTTATTTTCTTGAAAAATGAAATACCATAAATTGATTGAAAATTTATAAAAATAGTTTTAAGTAAATTAAAATATGTAAAAAAAATAGAAAAATAATAAAATTGATTTTTATTGTTTTCTTTTTAAATATCAAATCTCTTACACTAGATGGAATCTATATAAATGTTGGAATTATTTTATTTTATTTCTTATATTTCTATAGTATAAAAATAGGTAATAAACATGTTTTCTTGTTTCTATGTTTCAAATCAAAATTTTATTTTTATTTACCAGCTGTATTTTCAATTTCCAAATAATAAAAATAAAATTATTTTTTAGATATGGAAAAGAATATTTTTCAAAATCGAACTAAACCTAAATTCTTGGAAAAAGAAATAGAAAGACTAAATCTTAAAAGCCCAAAGTGTAGAAGGACTGAGAGCATATATAAACCAAAAAAATTTGCCAATGACAATAAACAAAATAATAATAGAATAAAAAATGATCGTCTCTACCCACCCCCACCAACATCTGGTGATGTTTTATATATAATAATATATATATCATTTCCTCTCCTCTCTCTTCATTTTCCTCTTTTTTTCTTCACTGTCACTGTTTCTCATCTCTCATAATAGAATAGAGAAAAACCCAGACACATGAGAAAGCCAGATAAAGAAAATTTACAAATCTTGTCTTTCTAGCAGTGTTGATTCACTGCACGAGAATAATCCATTTTTTGTTTTTTAAAAAAATTGTAAGTTATTAATCATTATATTCCTTTCCTTCTTTTGTTTGTTTGGGCTTCTACAAACCGAAAGAGCTTCGTAAAATTGTTTTTTTGTTGAGATGGTTTTCGGATTGGATTTTGGTGTCGAAATGTGGATGGAAGGGTTGGTTTTATTGGTGGTAAACTCGATTGAAGAATCGATAGAGATTAGATGAGTTAGTGTCTACTTTTTATATATTTAATGGAGCTCCTAATCCGCTTTGGTTCAATAACCGTAGTCAGATTTGGTTTTAAGCTTCGATTTGCCGCCATTATATTCAAGGTAAAGTTCCCATTTCACTTTAATTTCTTTTTTGAAAAAAAAAAAAAACTGTTTGAATAGTAAAAGGGTTGGAAGGTGTATGCTTTTGATCGTGGAAATAAATAAAAAATGTTGCAGAGCTTTTGGTGTCAAGGACAAATTAGTTCGACAAGGAAGAGATATTTCGAACAGTACTGTTTATATGTATATCAAGAAAAATTGTTTGTTTGTTTCTTCGCATAAAGATGTTTCTTTTTGGTACTTCATAGTTTTATTTATATTTAGTTAATCCGTCGTAATCAGTTTCCTTTTTTGCTGCGCTTTCCTTTTCTGGAAGGTGTTTTCTAAGGAGTAGTCGCTGGTAAAAATGTGAGCTCTTAGTTTAATGAAATCTGAAAAGTAGCTGGAACTCATACATTTACTGCCTTTTGCCATATCCCCAATTTATTACTTTTGAATTACTTGAAGTTGAAAGTTTTGGGGTCAACGTCACATCAAGTAAGCTAAATCGGAGCTCATGATTTGCAAAAAATTAATCTTTGTGCTGGTATTAGCCACTCAAGCTTTTCTGGTTTCTACTGCAGATTTTATTGATATTCTTATGGTTTGAAGCTTCTACTGCAAAATTTAGGGAGAATCATCTGCAGTGGGAAGTCCCAGAAAGAGGAAGTAGTGAAAACATTGTCTCACATTCATGTATTCATGACCAGATAATTGAGCAGAGGACGCGGCCAGGTCGTAATATTTACTCGGTTACCCCTCAGGTTTATGAACATTCCGATATCCCAGATCATGTCCACCACAAAGGAAGGTCGTTGCTTGGGGTTCCTGAATTGCTTGGGCATACAAAGGATGCTAAGCAACCTATAAGAATTTATTTAAATTATGATGCTGTTGGTCACTCACAGGATCGAGATTGTCGAAAAGTTGGTGACATTGTGAAGGTGGGTGCTATATGCTTCCTATAAATTCCATATTGCTGGTCTGGTCATGGCTGTGAATCTAATGTTGGATACTTGGTGTTTGTTTGTTCATTTCCAGCTTGGGGAGCCTCCTCTGAGTTCTCCTGGATTACCCTCCTGCAACCCCAATGGCGGTCCTCCGATTTATGGTGACTGTTGGTATAATTGCACTTTGGATGATATATCCGGGGAGGATAAACGTCATCGACTTCGCGAGGTTTTACTTTGTATTTACAAATATGTTTTCTTTTCTTTGAGTTATGATTAATCAAATGCTGACTTTCAAAAGAAATTTTGTTAAGGCTCTAGGGCAGACAGCTGACTGGTTTAAGAGAGCCTTGGCTGTAGAGCCTGTGAAAGGGAATTTGAGATTGAGTGGATATTCTGCATGTGGACAAGATGGAGGTGTGCAACTTCCACGTGAATATATTGAAGGTATCTCATTGCAGTTCCATTTATTTGTTCAGATTCTACTTTCATCTTGAATGTGGCCTCTAAGAGTATTTTCCTGTTGTGTTTGTTCTTTTGTATATGTTAAATCTTTAAATTTTCTTGCAGAGGGTGTTGTTGATGCGGACTTGGTCCTGCTTGTGACTACGAGACCTACCACTGGCAACACTTTGGCATGGGCGGTAGCATGTGAACGTGACCAATGGGGCCGTGCAATTGCTGGTAATTTCTTGTTTCTCCATCTCTAATCGTGGAATATGTTGCTGTCATGTGCAGTAGAAATCTAAAATCAGAAGCAATTAACAACTTCTGTTTTGTAGGCCACGTGAATGTTGCTCCTCGACATTTAACAGCTGAAGCAGAGACTTTACTTTCAGCTACTCTTATCCACGAGGTTTGACGATTTTATTTTCATTAGCATTGAAGGATAGAAGGAAATTTCATGTCCTAAACACCCTTCTAATCTTGTTCCAGGTTATGCATGTTCTTGGCTTTGACCCGCATGCTTTTGCCCACTTTAGAGACGAGAGAAAAAGGAGGCGTAGTAAGGTAATTGCTTGACATCTACAATTAATATGCCCTTGATAAACTATTTGTGTGATAAACTTTCTCAAGTCAAAGCGCAAATCCTCAAGACTTGTTCTTTGCCTTTGAAAATGGAGTTTGACTTCATAGTTGTATGAATGCTTTTGAGACTCTGTTGCTTATGTCTTGTCACTACCAATAAGAAAAGCCTATGTTTCTTATTGTGTGAGTATTTCATGGATGTAATTTAGAACCTCGCTATCACACGGTCATTTCCGTGCAATTTGCAGGTTACTGAACAGAGCATGGATGAAAAGCTTGGAAGGATGGTAACTCGTGTAGTGCTTCCACGTGTTGTCATGCACTCACGACATCATTATGGGGTATTGTTAACTTCTCAGTTGTGCTGAGTTTTGTTTGTGGCTTTAGATTACTGAAAAACAAAATAAGAAAATCAAACAAATAGTTGATAGTTTAATTGACAGGCATTCTCAGAAAATTTTACGGGCTTAGAGCTAGAAGATGGGGGAGGACGTGGCACATCAGGTATTGACTTCTGTCCCTATTATTTTTGTCTCTCTCCACTTTATTGAGGTGCTGGTTTGGGATTTTTAACTCTTGGAAACCATCTAAAAACTAGTGTACAATACATAATATGGTTCTTAATTGAAGATGCAGCAGTTTGGTCCTAAATGCTTGAGTGATGACTTGGCTGCAGGATCTCATTGGGAAAAGAGGCTTTTGATGAATGAAATAATGACAGGATCTGTGGATACAAGATCAGTGGTTTCAAAAATGACTTTGGCTTTGTTGGAGGATAGTGGATGGTATCAAGCTAACTATAGCATGGCAGATCATCTTGATTGGGGTCGCAACCAAGGAACTGATTTTATTACTTCTCCTTGCAATCTCTGGAAGGGGGCTTATCATTGCAACACAACCAATTTTTCTGGTTGTACATATAACAGGGAAGCAGAGGGTTACTGCCCGATTGTAACTTATAGTGGAGACCTACCTAAATGGGCTCGGTATTTTCCTCAGGCTAACAAGGGTATTTTTCTCATTTGGTTCTTTTTATCTGTCTCATTTATGTTTTGAGACTGTCTGAGCCCTAGAATTATTTGTGAAGATTGAAGAATCACTGTATTGACATGAAATTTCGATTAGCTCGCACATTAAGAAAGTTATTTTTAATGTTGGTTTACATCAAAATGTACTTCCTAAACTGATGCTGATGTTCTTCATGCAACTCAAGTATGCTAGTCAATGAAATGGTTTCAAGATATGGGCATTTAGTGGAATACCTTTAATGGTTATCAACATAGTTTGGTCCTTGTAAGGTATATGAACTTCTATTTTTGACCTTTGCAGGTGGCCAGTCTTCTCTGGCTGATTATTGCACGTACTTTGTGGCTTACTCCGATGGATCTTGTACAGATACTAACAGTGCAAGGGCCCCAGACAGAATGTTAGGTGAAGTAAGAGGGAGTAACTCTAGGTGTGTTTTGACCTTATAAACTTCTGCGGGACATAAACTTTTCTTCTTACATGGGACACAGTTTGACCTTGTAAGGCAATGGCTGATGAATTTTCTTTTGTGATGAATAGGTGCATGGCTTCGTCCTTAGTACGTACTGGTTTTGTACGGGGTTCTATCACCCAAGGAAATGGTTGTTATCAGCACAGATGTGTAAATAACTCTTTAGAGGTATGGATTGGTGTTTGTGTAAAAGCAGCCTTATAGCTTGAGAGTTATGACCTTTGTGGGCTGTCATTGTATTTTTTTCAAAATATAGTTCTTTGGCAAATGTTGATTTACTGTAATGTCCAAATTAAAACAAATCTTCTTTCAGTCATGCCATGGCTGAATGAAAATACCCTTTTTATTTATAACATTAAATGTTAAATTTCGAGCTTAAAAAAAAAAGTTAAATTTGGCAAAGAAGCACTGGCTCATTGAGGTTTATACTCTTTCCACCTTGGAGTTTATCATTAATTTTGTTAAATAATTGTTCTTTCTAGGTTGCTGTGGATGGTATTTGGAAGGCATGTCCTGAAGCTGGTGGACCAGTTCAGTTCCCTGGGTTTAATGGTAATTTTGATCTTCTAACTTTTTAATCAATAAGATCCTATCTATATGCAGTAATAATTTCTTTTGATGTTTTATCTGTAGGAGAATTGATTTGTCCTGCTTACAACGAACTCTGTAGCAATCGCCCTGTTTCTGTGTCAGAGCAATGTGCCAATTCTTGTAATTTTAATGGTGACTGTGTCAATGGAAAATGTCATTGCTTTCTTGGATTCCATGGTCATGATTGTAGTAAAAGTGAGCTCTCAAGGATCCATCTGTATTCCATTATTTAGACATTGTGTTAGACAAAACTTCGTATATGAACTCTCTTCCTAACTAATCCTTTTCAATAAATTGATATTATTTTCCTTTGTCCTCTTGTCTTATAAATTCCAGGATCTTGCCCTAATGATTGCAATGGGCGTGGAAAGTGTCTGTCAAATGGGGTTTGTGAATGTGAAAATGGTCGTACCGGAGTTGATTGCTCTACAGGTATAGTGTTATAAATATTTAAGTTGGAAAATATTCTTACAGTTACTGAATAGTTATTTATTTATGTAACTTTTGGAGTATACATGTTTTATTCAATCCTATTAATGGTTTTCTGTAAGTTTCTGTGTTTGTGGAGTAAACTTTGAGGGTTCTAGCTTGTGACATCGTTGCCTGGACCCCCTTTAAAGTGCGTTTATGTGCAGAATTAAGCGTACATATGAAAGATGCAGTCCTTGTTTTGAAGAAAAATAACTTTTTAGTGTTGACTGCTGCTTCAACATACTAATGCATTCATAGATACCTTTTCATGCCTGCATGAGGGGATAAATACAGTCAGTCAATTAGTTCCCTTTATTTTTCACTCATACTGTTTTACTTGGAATTTTATGCAGCTGTCTGCGATGAACAATGCAGCCTACATGGTGGGGTCTGTGACAATGGAGTTTGTGAGTTCCGCTGCTCTGACTATGCAGGCTACACATGCCAGAACAGCTCCACACTCCTCTCCAGTCTTTCAGTATGCAAAAATGTGTTGGAGAGGGAGTTGTCTGGGCAACACTGTGCACCCAGTGAGGCAAGTATATTGCAGCAGCTAGAAGAAGTTGTTGTCATGCCGAATTACTACCGTCTGTTCCCTGGCGGTGCTCAAAAATTATTTAATAATCTCTTTGGGAGCAGCTACTGTGATGCAGCTGCGAAGCAACTAGCCTGCTGGGTAAAGTTACTCATCCCTGCTCTTCTATTTCCAAGCATTTTTCTTTAGTAGTACCTATTTTCTCCATTGATAACCAATCTCAGGAGCTCGACCCTAAAAAATGCTTAATCTATATGACACTAGATTTCTATCCAAAAATGTGATAATGATGGGGACGACAGATTACGAGTATGCCATTCAGCATGTCAGTCATATAATTTAGCATGTGGAGCTTCACTAGACTGCTCAGACCAAACACTTTTTAGTAGTGAGGAGGAAGGTGATGGCCAATGCACTGGCACTGGTGAGTTGAAGCTTTCGTGGTTTAACTGGTTGCGAACTAGCTTATTTTCAAGCAATACATCTTTGAAAAGAACATCTATAGAATATAGTCAGTCATAGGCTCTAAGTGTTCTTCTAATTTTTGACTTTTAATTTTCTAGGATTCTAGCATAGTAAAGGTGGCACATAATACTGTGCCCCAGCTGTAGAGTTTGTTTGTGCTTGGCCCCAAAATCAATTAGAAAATTTGGACATCATTAGGCTTTGAAAGATGAAAGCCACTTGTAGAGAAAACAACCAAAAAAAAAAAAAAAAAAAAAACCCTCATTAACTGTTGGCCGAAGGCCTTGAAAGGAAAGCAAAATTCTCATTAATTTTGTACTTATCTTAGTATGTCCTTTCTCTTACGATGCGCAAAACTAGTTCATTTTAGTAATACAGGCGGGAATTGTTTCGTAATTTATTCAGAAAAAGGAAAAACAAGTACTCTTTTATTTGTTTCTAAAGCAAATTTATGGTTCTTCGTTATGAAGTGCAAAAACGAGTGACGTAATAACCTTAAATTAAGGTTTTAAACATCTTTAAAATTGGTTTCATCCATAAGAAAAAGTTTTTTATCCGTTTAAAGTAAAACAATAAGTCGAGGTTTACTTGGATTCTCATTAAAAGCATAAGAACAACACTTGTATTTGTCATATTTTCAAAAACCATGCATCCTCCATAGAAGCTGTGGCTCACGCAAAGCTTATGACTTGTCTTCTTCTTTCTCGGTTCTTGAATATTATCATTGGATTGGTGAATAATGCTTTTCATATTCATACACTAATTATTTTCTCACCAAACAAACCAAACCACAATCTTTATATCTAAACATAAATCCTTAATTAAAGGACCCAACTTTGCATCTATTCTAGACAGATGAAGCAAACTATCGGCTAAAATGTTTTTAACTTTAAAACCTTGCAATCCAATCAGGTTTAAACGATAGAGTAATTAGTAGTACCAAATAAAACATGGGTTATCAATCAAATCAAGATCATGTTCATCAGCTGGTTGGACAAAATGTGATCAGATAATCCGCCCCGGTGCAAGTCATGGTACTAGTGGCGTCATCGTAAGCATAACTGTAAGCCGTAGGGCATGCATTTTTGAACAATTGTGAGTACTTCGTCGGTGAGCAAGTCTGAGGCGTACCATGTGCGCCAGTGCAGCAATATTCCGGCGTGTTGAAGGCAGCACAGGCGCTTTTACAAGCAACGACAGAACCTGAGTCCGTCATCTGTAACTCGGCGGGGCAATTTGTGTTGAGGTCATTGACGCAACCTGCATATTGGCAAGTCCCTGTACCACCAACTGCCTTGACTGCTACGGCCATATTGTAACCATCTACGAGACTAATGTCATAAAAGTCCTTATTGTCATGTCCATTAAGGGTGAACTCGATCAGGGAAACGGGTGGGATGCCACCGCCGCTGCACTTTAACGCGCCACCACAGTCACCGGTTACACATTTGCCTGAGCCAGAGTTGTCAAAATTGCAGCCAGTTCGACCCCAAAAACGACCAGACCAACCAGGTGGAGGCTGGAGTCGGGATGATGAACCAGGAGCCAATGCAAAACCACCATCACCAAGGGGAGGGCCATTTGCTGTCAGGGAACCAGGCCATACTGTGAAACTACAACGATTTTCGAGTGTAAAGCTTGTTGCTGAAGAAAATATCGCCCCTGAAATCGTTGTTATAAGCAAAGTTCAGTCAATGGTATTTATTTGAATAAAAAACTTGAACCATCGACTGAGCATCGATTCTAAATACTCATCTTCAAGTGGAAAAGATAAAAGCTTTTATTACATAAACCATAAAATAAACAATGGAAAAGAAACAGAAAAGAATAATGTTCTAATGCAAATAAAGGGAATGCAATTACCAAATGAGAAGAAATTCAGTAGAAAAAGAAGATAAATCCCAGAGGAAATCGCCATTACTGCTTTGTGAAGAAGCAGAGATTTGAGAAGAAAATGGGAAGGATTTAGAGTGACTTGATGCAAGGAGAATTGGGATGATGTGGGGAACTACATAGAATGTTATCGTATTTATAATAGGCCAGTTCGGGTTCCACTGCCCCCATAAATTTTGGTTGCAAATATATAAAGGTCGCCCTATCTTTTCGTGAACAAGATTAGAATTTTTTTGAAAAAAAAAAAAACAAATTAACAAGATTTGATTTTTCAGTTTTGAAAGAATTATCAAAAACTTTACATTTTCTTTTACACATTAGAAGTTTTAACCCTATCTTTTCATGGTGGGTTGGGATAGTTCCAATTTGAATTTCCTACAGGCCTGGCCCTAGGCTTAACAGGTTGGGACCTTAACCAAGAATCAAGGTCCAAATCTTGAAAGAGTCGTACAACATATATATGTTCTTTCATTATCTTGGAAATCAATCAATAAAATTGCCTGAATTATTAGTAAATCTTTCCAAAATACTATCTTTACTTTTATCTTTTTGCTTTTTTCATTCGCTGATTTAAGCATTAAAGTGAATCTTCATATACAAATAATTTAGATTTTAGAAAAAGAAATATCCAATGTTTTTATTATTGGGCATTGATTAAGAGACAGTTTTAAACATACATTGGATGCAGAGAGAAAAAAGGGATTAAAGAGTGAGACGACTAGGTTGATTGGTGATCATGGTGTGTTGTGAAGCAACATAACATAAGAGTTTGATCTCACGCACGTGGCCAACATCAGCACAACCTCCCACTCCCAACACCCCCCACAATCCCCACGAGCTGCCTTCTCTATATTTTCCACCACCATTCCCCATTATCTTTCTTAATTAATCCATAATCACCCCCTCTTTGATCTCATTTTAACTCCACTCAAAATCTTTTTTTTTAATCATTATTATGGGACTTAATCATTGCATTTCCGGTAATATATTTCTTGGGTTTCGACTTTGTTCTCATTTTCCTTCAATCCAAACATGAAACACTTCTCTGCAGGTTTGTTTCCTTTTTTGGCATATTGATACAGCTGATCGAAGCTTGTCTGATAATGCGGTGAATGGCAAACAACATCGAATCTAAATTTTTTGCAGACATTGCCATGTTTGTTTTTGACAAGGAGACAGCAGGAGATACCTCCCTTAACCATAACCTCTTTTAGCACCATAATCATAATCCTAACCCTAACCCCAAGGGCTGAGATGAAAAACACATAACACGGAACAAACAAGTGATGCAATAATGGAGTTGGATGGGAACAGAGGAAAACCTAACACATGCAAAATAAAGTTGACAATAACCGGTAAAAGTGTCTCATTTGGCCACACCCTGATGATGAGAACTCAATAACCAACTTTCAATTACCTTTCAATCCACTTTGATTAAAAAAATTGACAATCAACTATTACTTAAAAAACAATAAAAACCCTTTTTCAAGGATATGAAATGTGTGAGAAACGATTTCATTTTTGGTAGCTACGGATCGTATTATAACTAAAAAAAAAATCATGAGGATTCATTCATTTCCGTAAGAAGAAAATCCTGCTAAACCAAACCAACCCCTAACCTTCAAATTAATTAGGAAGCAATCAAGGCATCAGTTTTATACGGTAAACTCGTGAATGAATTGGATTGTTGGATGAAAATAGCGATTCTGGCAAACATCCTTGAAGCACAGGTAGGTAGAAATAATGAACGTAATCAATTTTCAAACTCTTTCTAAAATCCAATCGTACATTTGATACTTCCCCTGCTGCATGTTTAAGCAATACAAGGTTGATGACAGATTACTGCCATTCCTTTTAGGAGCCTAACTTTGCTTTCAATTCATTTGCATTCTTCAAGTCTTACCAATTTTAGACATTCTTGACCTATTTTTTATTAGACTTAATTGTATCCTAATTCATTCAACACATTCTAATCATCAATATTGTATCTATAATGATTTTTTTTATTAGTTTTGCAATTAGCTTCAGCAACTCCAATATCATGTTAGGCTTGTTTAAATTACGTGGGTGGATTAAATTGTAAATACTTGTATTTATTTCATATATATATATTTTTTTAATTGTCAAATTCAAATTATTTATGTGATATGTATAAACAGATTTACAAATTGATCGATATATTTTAAACATACTTCACATTGATCCAAACCGATATTTAAAACCTAAATTGACAATTTAGCTAATAAAAAGACGATGAAACTTTTACAATTCAATTAAACGTAATTAAAAAATATTTTACAAAGTTAACCTTAGTTATGCAAAAGGATGAAGTGGATGCATTGGGGTTGGACCTAAAAATTTTAACAATGAATCTGGCCCGTGAGGCCTCCCATAGAAGTGGTTTTATTGGCGCTGTAAAGGACCTATATGATCAAAATGAAGGTGGAGTCTTTTTTTCATAAACTACTTTGAGACGGCCATCGCATGATTCGGCTGTTGATCGTAGAGTTCTGCTTCAAGTACTAATTTTGTCCAAAGTACGTATGGGCTTCAATTGTTGCTATCACTTATCAGTCATGTTTGAGATGTGGCCCCATTTGATCGAAGAATCCTGCACTCATCTGATCCACCAGTTTCAAGATTTTTAATTTTTTTATTGTGGCCCCACTTTGTTTGTAGGACTAAAGCTGTAAGCCATTAGGTTTCTCGGCTTAGAGTTTAGCGCCTGTTTTTTTTTTTTTTTTTTTTTTTTGTTTTTCTGTTCAAATAGATAATTTTGTATAAAACATTGCAATCAAGGAAAAGAGTCCCAAGTTTCAAATACATTAAAAATAAAATCCAAAACATACATATTAAAGAAAATTATATAAAAAATTAATTAACAATTAAGCCATAGAGAAAATTGTTTGATCTTTAAGACATACAAGCCATGATAATGTTGGAAAAAAAATAGATTTCTTGAAAGCTTTGAGGTATATTCTCAATTAGTAAAAGTGGATATTTGAATTATAAAATTATTGTTTTATATCCTACTCCACGAGACCTTTACAATGGTATATCATATGCTCAAAATGGTTGAGTGATAAATGAGAAATTGATGCTCAAAATAAGCCACTTGTGAATTATATTGAGGAAAATGGAAAGCTTAGTTCCACATTAGTTAGATATCAAAGTGTGAAATATGTTTATATATGTGAATCAACTTGATAATTGTTAAATGACTAAATTAATGTTTTCTCTTGTGTGTAAGGGGATGCAAATCCAAATTGGGTGATGTGAAATACTTGGATCAGTTAAGTTTTATGTAACTTTACTTTATTTCATTTCTTAGCAGAGTTTGGGATTAAAAAGAATTAATGACTCCTTTAATTTAAACGTCAATTCATGGACACGTTTTGGCTCCATTACTCAAAATTTTAGTGTGTATCTTTTACTGCATATTTTTCAAACTGTTCTCCGGTGATAGACGAAGGCAATACTACTATTCGTTGATCACTACCGCAGCCGTGCTACTGCCGTGCTCATCTTGTTGTTGTACCTTGGTGTCGAAACCATTTTTTTTTTGTTTAGAAAACGGGGTCGACTTTTAAAATGAAAGTAGAGTCACCACCAATCCTTTTTGAGGTATGATCGGGTCACCTTGAGATTTATTGTTAAAATCTTTCGATTTATTAAAACGACAGTTTTGGTCTACACGAAATTTAGAAAAACGGGTTCGGGAGTCGATTACGCACGAGGAAGGATTAGCACCCTCGTGACGCCCAAAATTGGTACCTAATTGATTATTTGATTTCTTTATGTTGAAAATTTGAAAATATTTTAAAATACGATCTTCTTTATTTAAAAGAAAACTTGAATAATTAAAATGGATGCTAAGACCCTCTTATTTCGAAGAAGTAAAATGTCATGCCCAAAGTTCCCAAAACTGAGCTTGTCTTTCGACTTTTAAAACTCGTATTTACTTAAGAAGGATATTCGGTTATTTGGGTCAAATGAAAAATCGGAACCCAGTGAGTTAGGGCACAATTTCTCAAAATACCAATTTCAGAACATTGCCTTTATTTTTTTAGAAATCCTTATCCCGAAATGACGAAATGTCACATCCAATGAGTTAGGATGCAACGTTTCGAATTTTCAAGAATAAGTTTTTATTTAACTCGTATGCTTTGATTTAAGAGAATAATTGGTTCTTTTAGATTCGATGAGGAAAATCGAGACCCAGTAAGTTAGGGTACGATTTCTTTCGAACCTTAGAACGCGGAATGTTTGCTTATTTCAAATTGAAAATTTTAACGCATCGAATAATATGTGATATGATTGTAATAAAATGGAAGATGGATTATAGTACACATGCATAATAGAATAAGACAAGGGTAACAATGTGAATAATAAAAATGGAGGCAAAAGCAAAATACAATAAAATAAAATTTAAAACCAAACATATGCAATACTAAGAAAAAGGACAAATAAATAAAAGAAAATAACAACAAAAATAAAAGCTAATGGTAAATCAATATAAATAAATACTATATAATAATTTAAAAAAATAATAAAATAATAATAATAGTAAAAAATATACAATAATAATAATAAAATATTAATAAACAAATAATAATAGTAAAAATAAAAAAAATAGAAATAATAATAGCAATAATAATGTTGATAATAAAAATAATAAAAATAAATATAATTATAGTAATAATAATATATATAAAATAATAGTGGTAAAAATAAAAATAAAAATAATAATGAATATAATGATAATTATAAAGTTAATTAAAAATAAAAAAAATGATAGTAGTAGTAATATTAAAATAATAATTATAATAATATTAATAAATATAAAACTAATAATAATAGTAACAATAATTAATCTTAATAACAAAAATAACAAAGGAAATAAAAAAAAAAACTAAATTGAATTTAAAACAAATGTTTGGGGCAAAAATAAAGAAAATAAAAAGAAAAGGCCCCATTTGAACCCTCGCATAACATGGAAGGACCAATAGGACAATTAACCCCGTCCTCCAAAACGACGTCACTTTGCGCTGGACCAAATTGAAATAGAAGAAAAATTATAGGGTAAAATTGAAAATAAAAAATTGTATTAAAAAATATAAAAATGCAGAAGGACCTATAGCGTAATTATCCCATCAAATGGAAAACGCGCGGATCCTGCCTTCGGGTCGGGTCGCGCACATGGGCTAAGGTGAAACAACGCCGTTTTGGGCGTTTTGCGCTAGTCCCAAAACGACGTCGTTTTGGGAACCTATAAAAATCAAGGTTTTAACAAAAATTTCATTTTCCTTCTGAGAATGCTCTCAAAACACTCTCCCTCTGGCGATTTCCGGCCAAACTCCGGCGAGAGCTCCGGCGCCGTGGCAGCCTTTCGCTGTCGTTCACTGTCGCCGTACACGGAGGCCGGAGACCAAAAATAGGTATTTTTTCCTTTTTTTATTATTTTATTTTAAAACTCTTATGTATTAAAAAAAGAAAAAGAAACCATTGAAAGAAAAGAGAAACAGATTCAGAAATAAAAAAGAAAAATAAAAATTAGAACCTTTCTTTTTTTGCTGATTCTTTTTGGATTCTTTGTATCGATTTCGTATGAAAAAAAATGTGTTGTGTATAAAAAAAAAGTCCTCTTTTACACTGTTATATGCGGCTTTTATAGCCTCTTTACAACTGGTCTTCCCCTGTTTGTAGGTACGTGATGGAGAAGGGCACGTTACACGGGCATGGCGGACGGTAGAGGGGAGCACGACGCGGAGAAGCGAGACGCGCGGCGTTGGGAAGGCTGCTGGAGGCGCAAAAGTCGGCAGCTAGGGTTTCAATTTTGGGTTTAGGGGTTTGTTGGGCTAGGTCTAGGTTTGGGCCTTAATCTGTTGTAAATAGACTGTTTTTTTTTTTAAATTTGGACTTTATGTTTTATTTATTTTTGGTTTATTTTGGGCCCGGGCAAAAAATTGGGCTCTACACCTGGGTAACAGTCGACCAACGTTTCTCCTGCACCAAATGAGCAGCCGAATCTGTCTTAAGGAAATTGTCGCCTCAACTATCAGTATAATATTTCGATCTAATTTTATTTTTTATTTTTCAATTTTTATATCAATATATTGTTCTGATTCGATATTATGATTTAAATAAATTAATATTTTACATTGCTGTTATTTTATTAACGTTTTTACAATAGATAATTGACGTCACTTACTAGAACGAATTTTTTGAATTGACGCTCCGACACCGATAATATTATTCTTCCCAAAAAAACCTACTGAACTTCATAAGCATTAAATCTTTCAAATTAGATATAAAGAGACGATAAACTGGAGAAGACGAGTTTGGGGACTAGTGAACATACAGATTTCATAGACTACATTTCCTGAATTTGAACGTCTACATTTGTGAAATTACTCAGAAGCTCTCGATGGAGTCTTCATATATGACAAAAGCTGGGTCAACCATTACCAATATGAAACCTTATTATTAATTAATTATTTTTTTCCATAAATTTTGACTTCTTTTAATTTTATGAGTGAAAAAATGCATGGAAAAAAAAAAGTGAATGTCATTGATTCCACATCTAAACAAAATGGGGACGTGTGCTTGAACTGAATCAAAACATACATTTGATGAGCTCTAAGCTCCTCATAATAGGGTCAGGCTTGCCTGGGTGTGTTTCCATCTTCCAAGCATTAAGTGACCATCAATGTACGGTTGAGTGACATAACATGGAGCAGTTTTTGTGCAAGTTGTTGCGGCTGAAATGGATAATCTTGGCCTAGGATTAACGAATGCTTAATACTATTAAATTATTCAAAAATAAAATAGGCTATTTATTAGACTGATCGTATACTCAGAACCATTTGACATGAATCATGGTCCACGCTTATGTAAACTTTGGGGTGCTAGAAACTTCAGTCTCATGGTTGAAGAAGCTTCTCTGTAAGTAGATGAAAATACACATATTTTATGTCAAATTGTGTGATCTTGCAGATAAAAAGCAAACATTTATTTCTTTTAATGGATTAAATCAAAACGAGGAACACGCAAAACTTCAACTCCTATAAGATTTTCATTTATTCAAAAGGGTTAACGAGTTTGGACCCATTGTTCGTCCTGTTCCATAATTGTACTGAACTGAAACACGGTAGAACTTATACCTTCTATAATACTTTTGGAATGACTTTGGATCCAAAAAATAGACAGATATGATTGAAGCATGTGCTGGGCAGCTCATTTGAGCCGACTTTTATGACCACTCTGGTCTGGGAGTTTGTCGGTGACCTTAGAATCTGCTTTTAAGTGTTTACCAAAGCTTAGGTTTAAGCGTTTGATTTAAATTTATATTAAAATTTGCATAATTATTTGATAAAAATGGAAATTCGAATCCTTTATTTTATGTTTTATCCCAACAATATCATATATCACTGCCTTGCGCTGCATGTTACATGCATATCCGTATTACAGCGGCATGTTACAGGGATGGGTCGATAGTGTGATGAATGATGATGGCTATGAAATGGGGGAATGACTACCCCATTTATTTCCCTAACTCAACTCAACCACTTCCAATTACTATGTTAAATCGTGTAAACATTTATGCCAAAAGTTGGTGATGACAGGCAATTACTCATCCATCAATAAAGTTCAAAATCACCAAAAATTTGAGACACCACCTTAAAACAAAAAAGTATATAATCAAGTAATAAAATCTTAACCTTTCTTTTTTTTTTTCCCAGTCGTGCGTGATAGCTGATAAAATATATATATATATATAGCTTTTTAAATCAAATAGTATATCTATTTTAGCTACTTGTTTTGAATATATATATACACATTCTTCAAGTCTTTGTAAGTATCAAGCAAGAGTTTCATTAAAACAATACTGCAAGATTTAACTCTATGATGGCATCTCATATGCCAAGGTTCAAATCTGTTCTCTTAAAAAAAAAAATTGCAATGTACCAAAAAAGTTATGAAGATAGGCGATTTTCAATTAAGGATTCAATGTTTATTTTTGTGGGGATGGAAGAGAGCATACTTGGTTACAAAGCATAATTGTTTTGCTGGTTGATAAACCATTGTTTTCTGGGACTGCGATTCTTTACCATATCTAAATACTTAAAATTTTCTTACAATGAAGAAGCATCAACAACCCTACTATTGCTTTAATAGATTTTTATTTATTTCTTTTTTCTTAAACTTCAATCAAAATATATGGCCATGTCCATGCTTTCTTTAGTAAATACAATGAAAGGAAAAGCAATTTCATTTATTTAGACAATAATAAGGATTTATTTATAAAATACGTATGAAAAGGAAAGGAAATGTTTTTTTTTTTTTTTGACATTTATGTTTAGTAAACAAATACAATATATTTTATTAGCACTACATCGAATATTTATTAGGAAATTGAGATTTCATATTATTCAACAAATATCGTAATCAAACATAGTTATACAAACCTTTGCTTATTACTAAAAACATTGATCAAAACCTCAATTAATTTGTTACCATCGGAGAGAAACTCTAATTCTTTACCAAAATGCAAAGCTTTCTTTATTGAGTGAAATGAGGAAATAGCATTTGAGAGTTGATGGAAAAGGATGTAGGACCATAGTGTGGACCCTTTTGAATACATATATATAGAGAACAAAATTCAACACATTATGCAAAGCAAAGCAAAACAATCTAGAATCAATGTGAACACAACAACTTCCCCTCAAAGAAAATTCTAAGACTAACCAGCCACCTTAAAAAGTCCCCTTCCGTAACCTCATTCTTCAGCCTTAGCCACCAATTTGCAGCTCACCCTTCCCTGTTTTCAAATCCTCTCCTGAAGTCCTTTACCGTACCATCCCTTTTTCACTAATGAGTAAACCACCACGCTTTGATTTGCTCCTTGTGTTACTCTTCACTGTCATTGCCTTGGCCTCTAATAGTGTCACCGTCGCTACACCAATAACCCAACAATTCAAAGAAGCCCCACAATTCTACAACTCTCCAGATTGTGCTGTGCTGGTTGATGAAGATGAGTCAGACGGTGAAGCCTCCATCTTGTGCTCGGATCAAGCGGTTCATGTGGCAATGACTCTTGACACGGCTTACATCCGGGGATCCATGGCGGCTATTCTTTCGGTACTTCAACACTCCTCTTGCCCTCAGAACATCGCCTTCCATTTCGTAGCCTCTGCCACGGCCAACGCGTCGTTTTTACGCGCCACCATCTCTTCCTCCTTCCCATACCTCAACTTCCGGGTCTACCCTTTTGATGACTCCTCTGTCTCGCGCCTCATTTCGACCTCCATCCGCTCAGCTCTGGATTGCCCTTTGAACTACGCTCGAAGCTACTTAGCCAATCTCCTTCCTCCATGCGTCCGCCGTGTCGTGTACCTTGACTCGGACCTCGTTCTCGTCGATGACATAGCTAAACTCGCTGCAACCCCACTTGGAGACGACTCAGTCTTGGCCGCACCAGAGCATTGCAATGCAAACTTCACCACCTATTTTACCCCGACGTTTTGGTCTAACCCTTCTTTATCCTTAACTTTCGCGAACCGCAAACCCTGTTACTTCAACACCGGAGTTATGGTAATCGACCTTGATCGATGGAGAGAGGGAGACTACACCACAAAGATTGAAGAATGGATGGAGCTTCAGAAAAGAATAAGGATTTACGAATTGGGTTCTTTGCCACCATTTTTGTTAGTTTTCGCCGGAAATATAGTGCCGGTTGATCATAGATGGAACCAGCATGGGCTCGGGGGAGATAATTTTAGAGGTTTGTGCAGAGATTTGCATCCTGGTCCGGTTAGTCTTTTGCATTGGAGTGGAAAAGGGAAACCTTGGGCGAGGCTTGATGCTAACAGACCCTGCCCTTTGGACGCTTTGTGGGCACCATATGATCTCCTGCAAACTCCATTCGCTTTAGATTCTTGATTGAATTGAAAGAAACGGGAAAGGCTTGTTAATTTGCTGCTGGACAACAATTGGTTAGCTGCCAACTTTTCTGGGCAAGTGTTTGTTTGCTGAGAAAGTGACGGAATCATCAAGAAAGGGTGGAAGCGTAATGATGGAGAGAGAACAATGGGGGGAGATGATAAAGTTGTTTGTTGTAGATTATAACAGGTATTATATTATACTGCATATAATCTTTTACACCTTGAACATGATGAAAATTTTTGTAAGAAGAATAAGGAGAAGAAAACCCAGATAATGAGTTGCTGAAATCTTCATTTCGGATGTATGGTGATTACTGCAATCAAAATGTGTATAGTAAAAGAGCTGTTATCGGGCGTCTTGTGAATTTTCATGATTATTATTTTTTGTTTAATAAATATAAATATTGGCTTAATTTGTACATAATCAGTTTCTTGCTTTCTTTTTAATACTCCATGATTTTCAATTTTCCTTTAGTACAAAGCATAAGACATAAGTTTCTATTCATAACATATATAAAGAATCTATTTTTTTTTTTTTTTTTTAAATTATGATTGCCAATTTCTGAAAAAAAGACTCCACCTTTCTTCTACCTATATCCTGGAACATTAATGGATTTAATTCCACCTTTTGTTAAGCTTTGGTTGGGCAACGATAAAAAAAATTGAAATTATATGGTTTTGACGTATAAATAGAAATTTATATATGTATATATAAAAAAAAAAAAATTAAAATGCGAAGATAAAGGATGGAATAGAATCCAATCCAACCAAAATCTTTCAAATCTAAAATTGAAATTCATAGTAAAACCAAAATGGGTGTTAATTGGGTATTTAAATGGGTGGAATTTGTCTTTTACGTGGAAATGGCTGGAAAGACATGTGCCAGCTGATGAGATTCTTTTAACCAATATGAATAAAGTATAGGGTTGACACTTCACAACTGCATTCATTATAAGTGTTTCTTTTTTCACAAAATTTTGATTTCTAATTAATAAAAAAAAGGGGAAATTTTCCCTTATGATTAAGTTTTCAACCAAAATTTTCATTCATAAAACTTACTAATGTAAGTGCATGCATAGGATAAGCATAATCAAAGAAATGAGATCGTATTGGTCTACGGTTCAATTAATTAATTATGTGAATTAGACGTTGGAAGAAAAGTAAAATGATTATTAGTATTATTTTTAAGAGAAGGGTGTCGGTAGATTCAGCATTTTGTGAGTACATGAAGGTCATTGGAGCTTCCTTGGTTACCACGTGGTAAAACTTGGAAAGTTGTGAAAATCCTACGGCTGGGATGAGGAAATTTTCAAAGCGTGTAGGTCCAGCTTTTCTGAAGCCGGCCTTGTACGGTTGATTTGATATGAAAGCGATTTGCGAGCATTAACCAATTTTTCTTTAAAATGATTTTGGACACTGTTCAGTGTTGCCTGTCGACTCAATTTTTGTTTCCTTTTTCTGAATTCGCTTCTTTTTTTATTTCGTTGATTTTAACGCGTTTTTGTGTTTTATTATAAAAATATATATTTTTTAAAAAGTAATATTATTTTTATAATAAAATATTTTTCTTTTGAAATTGATTCCATCATGGCATATCGATGTTTCACTGTGCGTATTACACATAAATTACAAAAAAGAAAATTAGGTTTTTGATGCCATGGCAGTCATTTGGTGAAACTACTGCCGAACATGGCAGTTCACCATATGATGCCATGTGACATTCAATTCAATTTTTTTAATTATTAACACGTAAATATATAGTTTTGAAAGCACACTTAATTACAATTTTAAACTTTAATAAATATTCAAATAAATATTTAAACTTTAATTAATAAGCAGCATTATTGAAATCAAAACTTAAAAAAAAAAACATAATATAGAATACATACAAAAAGTAACATCAACAAATGTATGAATATGTTAAATTGCGCCGTTTGAATTAATTTAATTGATATCAATATTGTTGTCAGTGCAGGAAGTCATAGGTTCAAATGTGTTGAAGCGTATTATTCTCCTATTTAAATGTTGAGGAGGGGCTATGAGTAATTCTAAATATTGTATAAAAAAGAACAAATATAATAAAAATCTATAATAAATGTTTAAATTTTTTTATATAAATACATATTAAAGTTTAAAAACTTATTCCGGTGTAATATGAATATATTATATTAAGAAATTATTAAGATATAAATTAAAGGCTAATACTATTTTTGAATATAAGTTAAATATTAGGGAGTTATTTAGGTGTCAATTCATTTTTAATGCTTTATTTGAGTATCAATTATTTATTTTTGAAGGCAAAGTATCAATTATTTGTGGAATAAAAAAAAGTACCTTGCCAATTTATCAAATACTCCCCCTTAATTTTATTATGCATATTTTATTACTTTTATCAAATGTATATTTATACTATTATTTAAACTCTTGACTGAGTTGGTGTCACCCTCAACCGAGTCACCAACTCAGTTGAGTTGTACATATTTTATGTGTTATTATTAATTAATTTTAAACTATACGTTTCATTATTTATTATATATTATTTTTAAACACATATTTCATATTTATGTTCTATATTTATAGTTTCCATGTACATACACGTGTGATAAGATTTTTAGTTTCTATTAACTTCTTTGAAATATCAAAATTTTAAATAATATGTTAACCATTATTATGATTTAGATATATCTTACTTGCCAAAATATGTTCGTATTCTTAAATGAGATCAGTAAACGTTTTGCCGAATACATATAATTTATACTATTATTGAAGTTTTTATTGAGTTGGTGTCACGAGTTAGCCAAGCACCAACCAAGTTAGAAAAATTACAGAACTATCATTTCATAATTAAAATAAGTATATTATTCAAGGGTATTTTAACCTTTTAATTTTAAAAAAAGCCAATAAAAATATGAAAATGATGAGATTTAAACCTGTATTAATTGAATTAATAAAATATTAAATTTACCACTCAACTAAAATTTTTATTTTAATATATTTTATATAATTTTTTTAACTAATAAATTTAATCTATTTTTACTTTAATATCGTTACATATTTTATGTATTGTTATGATTAATTAATTTTAAATTATACGTTTCATTACTTATTGTATGTTAAATTTGTAATTTTTACACGCACAAGTTCTAGTTTTCTATTATATATTTTGGGTTTTGATTTCTTTTTGTTTTATCTTCTAAACCAAAATTGGGATGTTTTGACACAATAATAATTGCATGAAAGTTTTTTTTTTTTAATATGAAAATTACAAACATGACCAATCTTTGTCAAGGTAAAATCAAGGACAAGTTGGTGTGTCGTACAAGAATAAAGGAGCTTTATTGCTAAATATCAATTATGGTGATGTAACCATGAATTCCCTTTCTCCATAAAGCAGTGGTGCTGCTCAACTTTGATTTTATAGAAATGTCATTCTAAAAGATTTTAACATTAATTACTTAAAAAAGAGAGAGAGAGAAACTTGGATCCACAAAATGTAATCTGCGTAGAGAGTATTTGCTACACTGTTCGATACGGACCTCATTGAAAGAACAGTCTACACTCGGTATCTAATCGTCTTCACCTTTTGTTAGATGAAGCGTTACATTTCAGCAATTCAATTTCAAGTTCTGTATTTGAATGAATTAAAAAAGAAGAAGATGTGTTACCAAATTCCAATGTATATATAAGCTGACTTCGGTTCTGATACAAAAAATTCTATATGACTTCATTTTCAAAGCTTGAAATGGCCTCCCTTCCGTCTGATTGCCATTGAGCATGTTGGAAATGGACCTCCCGTGTGTCTGATTGCCATCACGAGTAAGATATAGTGGAAGCTCTAAAGCATTTCATGCACGTATCATCATCATCATCAGGGAATGCATGAATGCAACCAAAGCTTGAGTTTCCATGATAAAGAAGAAAACAAGGATGGCCAATCTTTAAAATCATTCCCATGATGAAAGCCATCCCGGTTAGTGCCTTAGTTGTGACTTGCGAGCTTCCATCAACATAGTTTCAAATGCGAAACATGAATTCTCTGATGCTTTAGGATCTGAGGACTCTATCAAGTCCATCCTGTTTGATGACGGCTTAAAATCAAGGAATGGACACACGAATTGCATGAAGCTTGGTTATCTCCATATATGTATCTCCACATTTCACATCATCCTAAGCAGCCAAAAGTTTCATAGCCTTCTCTTTCTCTTCTTGCTCACATAGGCCACTCACCAATGCAGAATTGGTGGCTAAAGATGGGGAAATCCCTTCTTCTATCATTTTTTCTGTCAAACTAGAGGCTTCAAAAGTTTTACCTACTTTAAGATATCCATCAATCAATGTATAATAGGTAACAGCATTAGGAGCTAACCCCTTCAATGGGAGCTTATCGAAAAGTCTCCTTGCTCGATCTAGATTTCCTGATTTACACAGTCCATTAATTAGAGCATTGTAAGTAACAATGTTTGGTTTAAGATCCACTTTCAGCATCTCATCCCGTAACCTGAATGCTTCATTGACATCACCTGAGGCTGAATACCCATGAATCAAAGTGGTATATGTGAAATTGTCTGGATTGAATCCTCGTTGCAGTAAAGCTAAAAAAAATCTTCTAGCATCATCAACTTTCCCAGACTTGCACAATCCTGTAATAGCTATATTATACACCACATTGTTGGGCAGAGCAAAACATTTGGCATTTTCGTCAATAGTATTAGCAATGTTCTGAATGTTTACGCAACTAACATCGGCCCTCAGGCTATCCAAACCAATGTGAGCTAAAAGGGGATCAGTACCCACCATCTTCTGCAGGAGTATATTTGCATCATCTATCCTGCCAAGCCTGTATAGGCAACTGACTACTTTGCTGCAAATCTTTATGTTGGGTGCAAACCCTCTCTCAGTCATCTCAAAGAATATGCCAAAAGCTTTATTCAAGTTTCCTACATCACACCAACCGGAAATCAGAGCCCCATACGTAAAAAGATTAGGGGCTAGTCCCCTGGTATGCATTTCAGTAAGAAGATCCCCCAATTTACTCAGTTTTCTAGACTTGAAAATTCCAGTAATAAGAGAATTATACATTCCAACTGTAGGAAGAATTGCTTCCCTTTCCATCTTATCTTTAAACTTAAAAGCTTCATCAACTTCTCCAATTCTACAATACCCATCACTCAGAATTCTATATGTTATTCCATCTGGTAAGCACCCTAGTTCCATCATTTTTCCAAATATCTCTTTTGCATCATCCATTTTCCCAAATTTACACAGTCCATTAATCATTGTATTATAAATAACCCTACTTTTGGAAAAGCCCCATGCTAAAATACTTTTCCAAAATCCTAAAGCACTTTCAACATCTCCCATCTTGAAAAACACCCCAAGCAGTGTACAACAACCAACCTCATCAGGGGTCAACCGTTTTTTCAGCATCATACGCCAAAGGCACAAAGCATCATTAAAGGCACCTGCACAACATAAACCCTTGAGAAGGGTATTGTAAGTTAGAACACTTGGTTCAATTCCTTCTTGAAGCATTTCATCACAAAGCTTGAAAGCCTTGCTCATATGCCCCACCCTACAATACCCGTCAACAAGAGTGTTAAAACTAAATGAATCTGGCTTTATTTTCCAATCATCCATACACATAAAAATCCTCTCTGCTTCATGAGTTTTACCGACCTTACAATACCCGTTGATCAATGAATTGCAAACAAACAAATTCGTCTTCAGTCCCATTTTTAACATCTCTTCTTGAATCCTTACAGCATCATCAATTTTACCAACTTTACAGTAACCATCTAACAGCACACCATAAGCATAAGCATCTACCACCATCAACTCCTCTTCCATCTCTTTAATCACCTTCTCTGCTTCTTCCATCTCACATTTTTTACAGTAACCTTTGACCAACATTGTATACGTTACGACATTCCTTGAAATCCCTTTTTCAATCATCAACTTCATCACCTTTTTCGCTCCCTCCATATCTCCCAAGCTAACAAACCCATCAATCAAACTATTATAACTAACCACATTCAACTCGAAACCTGAATTCTCCATTTCTTTCACAAAATCTACCGCTCTATTTACTCTCCCTTCCTTACAATACGCATTAGCAATAATGGAACACGTAAAAACATCTGGCACGATCCCAATCCTAATCATCTGCTCATAAACGAGTAAAGCCGTGTAACTTTCTCTATTCTTAACCAAATTACTCAGCAAAGAATTACATGACTTTAAACTAGGGACACGACCGTACTTCCCCATATTATCGAACACATTCAGAGCATCCTTGATCAATCCGTTTTCAGCAAAAATTTTCAGTAACATATCGAAAACCAAGGGTGAAAATCTAAATCCATCATAAACCCTGACGATTTCATTCCAAATTAAATAAGAAGAGCTATTGTTCTTACATGAAGCGACCAGTTCGGATAAATAAGCTCTGGTTTCGTCGTACATGCGAGCTCGGGACAAGATGTGGACGATTTTGCAATACGAAGTGAGGTTGGGCCGGAACTTTTGTTGCCTGGAAGCTAATTTGAAAAAATACAAGGAGGCTTTTGGGTTTAATTTGAGGTTTTGGAGGACGGAATCGAGGAGGTCATCGGAGAAGTCGAAAGAGAGGTCGTTGAGGGCGTTGTAACGGCCTAGGATGAGGAGTCGGGTGATCCTGGAGAGGATTTCGGGTCGGGTGAGTTTGTATTCGTCCCGGAGTTTCCAGTAGAGAGGAGAGGACGCGTGGAAGGATTTGAGTGGGTGGTGGAGATGAGAAAGTAGAGGAGGAGGGTGGAGACGAGAGTGCCTGAACATTGGTTTAAAGTTTCTCAGTTACGGACTAATATCAGCATTTTCGGCCGCCGGCGATGAAACAAATATAGCATTCCGAGGTCATGGGTGATGAGCGATAACCGGGAATATGAACATTTTTGTAGCCAGCAAATTCTGCTTCTGTTTTCATGACTGGAATAGAGAAGATATTAGGCATTCGAGTTGGACACGGTAGTTGAAGACTTGGAAGTTGATTAGGTTCGGTTGGGCCGTTTGGCAGGTAATGCAATGGGCTTTTGGGTTCGGATATACGTTTGTTAAACTGAAAACTTAAGAATTTTCCGACAAGCATATGGGCCGAAGTAAGAGTAAGTTTGTTTGTACTTTCTTGTTAGGGTAAATTATTAAAATTGTCACTTTTGTTTGTCTCAAGTTATATTTTAATTATTTATATTTAAGATGTTATATTTTAATCACTTATGTTAGTGTTTTGTTACAAAGTGGTCACTCTACCGTTAAAATCTGTTACCTCAAACGGTAGTCTAACGTGGCAGTTAAAATGAGTTTTAAATGCCAACGTAGATGTCCAACCAAGTAAATTAATTATTTTTTAATTAAATAAATTTAATTAATTGAATTTTATAAATTAATTAAAGGAAAATTTTAATTTAGTTTCTCGAAATAATTAAAACTAGTCTAAGCCCTAAATGCATCATATTAATCCTTGAACTAGAAAAAAAAAAAACCCTTGGTCTTCTATTTCTTTTCGTTTTCGTTTCCATTTTGATTAAAAAAACTATCCATTTTCATAATCATCTTTGTTGAATCGAAATAATAGAAATCCAATTGAGTACTCCATCAATCGGTTGTATTTTTTTATTCAAAATGGAAAAACAAAGGATCGATTCAATGGAGAGTCCAAGCATGGATTACAGTCAAAATTGAGTGCAAAAATAACTTAACAAAAGTGACCATTTTGTAACAAAATGATAAAGTAAGTGATTAAAATGTAACATTTCAAACATAAATGACTAAAATGTAACCTGAAACAAATAAAAGTGACTATTTTAGGAATTTACCCTTGATTATCTTTTGTCTTGTTTCTGTCTAGCGGGAAACTCGGATGAATTTTGCATGGTTTGCCACGGCTTGCTCTAACAGGTTTCAATCCTGTACAAGGATTTTACCAAAGACTAGTGACTGAATTTTCACACATTCATTTTTTCTGGCATGGTTTGAGCAAGTACAATAGATTCATTTTAAGAGTGTAATGATTTTTTTTTTTAAAAAAAATAGAAATCTAATTAAAATTTTACGAGATTAATAAAAAAATTTTTAAAGTTTTAAGAGCTTAATTAATTTAGTTTTAAAAATAAAAGATATAATGAGAGTTTTAAAAAATTGATCAAAATTTTCTAAAAATTTTAAGAGATGAAAATTTTCCAAAATTTTGTAACAACGGTGGCCCCTGCAGAGATACATACATAAATTCCTTTGGTTGATAAGCTTTAGCTATGTGTTTCGCAATTTACACTTCCCTAGCCTACCAGTTAGTGCTGATATTGAGAAACATTGTACAGAAACTGTTCTTAAACTCGCAAACAAAATTTGTGTTTTGCATATTTGTTGTTTGATTGGAGTAAGATTTTGACTAATTCCTACTAGGCTCGACAAATAATAGACACCGCCCACACGCCCCATAAACTAGGCAAAAGTAATGGTCATTGTAAGCTTCAGTGATACTGAAACATGAATAAGATTTGATATCCAAACTGTTAAAAATGTTCAATAATGAAGTGGATATTTTACTAAGTCATAATACGTTACTTGTAGGTGTACTATGAGACGTTAAGTTAATCGATTTGGGTAATGTTTATGTTTTACTAGAAACCTCTAAATGTCACCGGAGCGTTATTTGATAACGGTCCGAGCTCAATATCGATTAATCCTATTGGGTCACACCTAATGCAATGTGAATATCATTTTGTGTGTGAAATTAGTTAAGACTAATTATTGTGTACATTAGTCAATTTGGACTAGATAATATGTATGTATCTAATTAAAAGAGTTTAATTAGACTAAGTGTATGGTGTATTAAAAGGGATGTATATAAATGTTATGTAACACCCCTTAGTAATGCTCATTAGTGGTGTTTATGAGGCTTAATCATAGCCGAAATTTCAGTCAAATATACATAAGATATGGGCAGAATTTTCAGTTATTTAAGTGTTATTATTGAGGCTATTATGGGAGATTTGTAACTCCCTCAATAATGGGTCATTATACCCACTAATGCTCTAGCATTGATTGCTTAGTATAACTGAAAAGTTTTTTTTTAGAGAAAAAGAGAATTTTTTTTTTTTTTTCTGATTATTAAGAGCTTTTTCTCATTAGTATTACACATACACTTAGATAAAAAAAAAAAAACCACAAAGAGTTGTGCACATAAGATAGTTTTAGGAATCGTTCCTACAACTACGAGCTAGTACTCGGGACATTCGTGAATCATTGCGGGGTGGACTTTCAATAGAGGGACTTCGCTTGCGGTCCTCCGTCTTAAAGTGTACCTTTGGGAATTGGATTCACGTGACAAAGGTATAATTTCTAACTATTTCTTGTTATGTTCATTACATGTCAAATAATGGATCTTGGGCATGGTTTTTAGTTTTTCCGCATGATTAATAGTTAATCATACTAATTCCTAACAGTGGTATCAGTCCTAAATTATTTGGCATGTTTTGGACATAATTTAGTTATTTTGCATACCAATATGTAAGAGTGTAATTCCATGTTTTATTTTAATTTGCTAACAAAGTTAAGAACTTTGGGGAGGGGTTATTAAAATTGATTTTAATCACAAAGTTTTGAACTTTGTAATTTAGAATTGTTTTAGTAATTTCCTATATATTGTCTAAATAATATGGTTAATTAAATTTCTAAGAATTTTGGTTACCGATTAACCAAATTTTAGGAATTTTATTTAATTAGCAAATTGTTAGAATTTGATATTATTTAGCTTTTCGATACTTCAATGACAACAAGATCAAGTCTCTTAATGTTGATTTTGTTGTTGTACTCATGCGTGTGATGACAAGAGTCAAATGGTTAGTTGCTTGTGTCAAATGGTTGGCATGTCACAGTGAGTTAAGGAAAAGAATGTCTTTTCTGTTGATTTCTGATATTCTTTTGTTAGAAAGGAGTTTCTATGCAAGCAAAAGGAAGGCCAAGAGTTGGACTTTGTTGTCTTTGCATGAGATAGTTCAAGAGAAAAGATGGTTCTCTTAATTTCAATTGGATTTTGATTCAATTGTTTTTAAATGCAAATTAAAAAATATAAAAAAAAATAGATTATTATTCATGGTAATTAATTTATATATTGTTTATGTAAATTTTATATTTTAAATTGTTTAAATTGTATGGGCCACTTGAAGATATCAAGTGGGTGGATGTATAACTGTTATGAAATTTTTTTTTTGAGGTAACTAGTATGGCCCATGGTTTACGGTTTGCATACCGTCATTTTGAATGTAATAATTAAATAAATTTAGTTATTTAGTTTATTTTATTTCAAAATGTAAAATATTGTAATCCATGGAGATGGTGATCAAGCATCAAATGTGATGGTTAAACATGGAGATGGTGGCCAAGAATGGAGATTCAAGTCAAGCCAAGAAATGTAATGACTCAAGATTTTATGTAATAGATGTGATCTATTAGGTGTAAGGGCCATACTAGGAACCAAACTCTTTAATTTGCTTTCATTTAAATTTTTGCATTGGATGGATGTTTATTTGAATGATTGCATGTTTAGGTTGTTAGTTTATGACTCAAACTCACATAGTTCACATAATGGTTAGAGTTTATAAAAACAACCTAGGTCCCTAAATAATATTGAGTATTTTGCCTTTCCACTTAGTAACACTACGAAGCTTAAGATCATTAGTTGGGTAGGTTTCGCCAAAACGAGGTGCCCACTTTTTATCCTAAAATAAGTAGTAGGTGAAAAAAATGGTTAAACTCAACTAAGTAGGTCAAGGGTTGGCACTTAGAGGCAAGTGACTTTTAGATAAAGGGTTATCTAGTTAGTCAAACCAAGGATAATTAGATTATTAAGAAAGAGTTCTTTGCTCACAATCACTAGTTTTAGGTGTCAAGCCAAAGCTTGCTTAAAATTAGTGGGAGTGGGTCTTGGTGTCACTAGATTAATAAGGGATATTTTATATTAATTTAGTGGAATAAATTGGATTTATTCAAGATAATCATATAAATATAATCTCATATGCTTTTATTACTTCTTTTGTAGATGGCAAACAACTCTTCAAACAATGTTTCTAGTTTCGGCATTAGGTCTATACTAGAAAAGGACAAATTGAATAGATTAAACTTTATCGACTGGTCACGAAACCTAAGAATAGTTCTTAGGCATGAGCACAAGCTAGAGGTGCTTGATATTCCTGTTCCCGAAAAGCCCGCCCTTACCGAGTCTGATCAAGTAAAAGCGGATTATGAATCCGCACTAGAGAAATCTAATGATGTTACATGTTTGATATTGGCATCCATGGTCCCCGATTTGCAAAAACAATTCGAGGACAAGGATGCTTTTGACATTATGGCTCAACTCCAAGCCATGTTTGGGAAACATGCTAGAGTTGGCGCTTTGAAGAACTCAAAGCCACTTTGGCCAGCCAACTCAAGAAAGGCGATCCAGTTGGACCGCACGTTCTCAAAATGAAGAGTCATATTGAGAACTTGCAACGCCTTGGGGTTGAGATTGGTGAAGAGTTAGCCGTTGACTTGATTCTTCAATCACTCCATGATGGTTTTGGTAATTTTATTCAAAATTACCATATGAACTCTCTTAATAAGAGCATGGGTGAACTTCATGGATTACTTGATCATTGAGCGGACTCATCCTCCCGAGCCTAAGAAGGATGTTCTTATGGTGAGGAAGGCGAAGGGTGCCTTCAAGAAGAAGGCCAAGGCAAAGAAGCCTTCTACTAGTCAAGGCAAGGGCAAGGTTGTTGCCAAGGCCAAGACTAAGCCTGGAGCCACTCCGGACCAAGAATGCTTCTATTGCAAGAAAAAGGGGCATTGGAAAAGGAATTGTCCTAAGTACTTAAAGGACAAGAAGGAAGGAAATGTCGCAACTACCTCAGGTATCTATGTGATAGAAATTAACTTTGCTTCCTCTAATTCATGGGTATTGGATACCGGATGTGGTTCTCACATTTTTTCAAATGTACAGGGACTACAGAATAAGAGGGACCTTGCGAAGGGCGAAGTGGACCTACGCGTTGGAAATGGAGCTAAAGTAGCTGCACTAGCCGTAGGAAATTATGTTTTGTCTTTACCTTCTGGATTGTATTTGGAACTCAATAATTGTTATCATGTTCCTTCAATTAATAGAAATTTAATTTCCATTTCTTGTCTTTATTCTGAAGGTTTTACTTTTGTAATAAAGAATGGTTCTTTTTCTATTTACAAAAGTGACATTTGTTATGGAGTTGCCCATTGCATGAATGGTCTTTACTTACTTAACTTGGACAAAACAAACTATCATATAGACAATGCGAAACGACTAAAATCAAAAGATTCAAACAAAACATACCTTTGGCATTGTCGTTTAGGACACATAAACGAGAAATGCATTCTAAAACTCCACAAGGATGGATTATTAGACTCATTTGAATTTGAGTCATATGAGACTTGCGAATCTTGTTTAAGTGGCAAAATGACTAAGTCACCATTTACTGGAACTGGTGAAAGGGCTAAAGATTTGTTGGGAATCATATATTCTGATGTATGTGGCCCAATGAATATCTTGGCTCGGGGAGGGTATGCGTACTTCATTACTTTTACTGATGATTTAAGTAGATATGGTTATGTCTACTTAATGAAACATAAGTCTGAAGCTTTTGAAAAGTTCAAAGAGTTTCAATATGAAGTATAGAATCAGCTTGGCAAGACGATTAAGGCACTAAGATCTGATCGAGGTGGCGAATATTTGAGTCAAGAATTTATTGATCATCTTAGGAGTTGTGGAATAATTTCACAATGGTCTTCTCCAGGAACGCCTCAGCTGAATGGCTTGTCCGAAAGGAGGAACCGAACTTTATTAGATATGGTTCGGTCTATGATTAGTTTAGTCGATCTTCCAGTTTCTTTCTGGGGTTTTGTACTTCTTACCGCTGCTCATGTTCTTAACCGTACTCCATCTAAAGCTGTCGAGAAGACTCCATATGAGTTATGGACAGGAAAGGTTCCTAAGTTGTCTTTTCTTAGGGTTTGGGGTTGTCAAGCTTATGTAAAACGTTTACAACCGAACAAGCTTGAACCCAGATCCGATAAGGTCTTCTTTGTGGGTTACCCAAAGGAGACTAAAGGGTATTACTTCTACAACCCTAGTGAGCAGAAAGTGTTTGTGGCTCGCGAATGTGTCTTTTTAGAAAGAGAGTGTCTTTTTGAAAAGTCAAGTGGGAGAAATATTCATCTTAAAGAAGTTGTTCCTCAAGATGAGCAACCACAAAACACTTCTACAGTAGGAGTGGGAGTAGAGATCGCTTCTTTAATGGGAGCTGAGGAAGAGGTAACTCCTCCAGTTGTGGATGTCCCTATTCGTAGGACTAGTAGGGCAAGTAAACCTCCTAGGAGAGATCCTTTAGAGGGTTACTTAGTTCATGAAGGTCATGAAATCCTCTTATTAGATAAAGAGGAACCTACTACCTACAAGACAGCTATGGAGAGTTCAGATTCCGACAATTGGCTTGGAGCCATGAAATCCGAAATGGAATCCATGTATGACAATAAAGTTTGAAACTTGGTTGACTTGCCCAAAGGTGCTAGACCTATCGAGTGCAAGTGGACTTATAAGATAAAGACTGACATGGAAGGCAAAGCAGTTGTCTATAAGGCTAGACTGGTTGCAAAAGGTTTTAGGCAAGTTCATGGTATTGACTATGACGAAACCTTCTCGCTAGTAGCCATGCTTAAATCCATTCGGATTATCCTAGCGGTAGCCTCGTATTACGACTACGAGATTTGGCAAATGGATGTCAAAACCGCATTTCTAAATGGGTATTTAGAAGAGGAGGTGTATATGACACAACCTGAGGGTTTTGTGGATCCTAGTTGCCCTAGGAAGGTATGCAGGCTTCTTAAATCCATTTATGGACTGAAGCAAGCATCCCGCAGTTGGAATATTCGTTTTGATGATGCAATCAAACAGTTTGGTTTTATTAGGAACCCCGAGGAGTCTTGTGTATACAAGAAAGTTAGTGGGAGTTCCATTTGTTTTCTAGTATTGTATGTGGATGACATTCTAATCGTAGGAAACAATGTGCCGATGCTCGAGTCTGTAAAGGTTTGGCTAAGCAGTTGTTTCTCTATGAAAGACCTTGGAGAGGCACAAGACATTTTGGGCATCCGTATCTATAGGGATAGATCAAAACGGATGATTGGGTGAGTCGAGAGAACTTATATTGATAAGGTTCTTGAAAGGTTCAACATGGTAAACTCTAAGAGAGGTTACCTACCCATGTCACATGGCATTTATCTTAGCAAGAAGCAGAGTCCCTTGACTCCTGATGAGCTAGAAAAGATGAGTAGAGTTCCATATGCTTCAGCTATAGGCTCTATCATGTATGCCATGATTTGTACTAGGCCGGATGTCTCATGTGCTTTGAGTATGACGAAGCGATTCGATCCTGTCCCGGTATTGACCATTGGAAGGCCGTCAAGAACATCCCAAGTATCTTAACAAAACTAAGGAAAAGTTCTTGGTTTTGGAGGATGCCCGAGCTATGTGTAAAGGGTTACACAGATGCTAGTTTTCAGACAGAGATAAAGATGACTTTCGATCTCAGTCGGGTTACATCTTTACTCGAATGGGAGTGTTGTTAGTTGGAAGAGTTCCAAGCAAAGCACGATTGCGATTCTACATTCGGCGAGTACATTCTTTGCGTCGAAGCGAAGAAGGAAGCGATTTGGATAAGGAACTTCATTTCGAGCTTGGTATGGTCCCCCGGTGTTCTTTGGACCAATTCGATTATTATGTGATAATGATGGCGCAATTGTCCAAGCAAAGGAGCCTAGGGCGCATCAGAAATCCAAACATGTGCTCCGGAAGTTTCACTTGATACGAGAGATCATAGGCAGGGGTGACGTGAAAGTATGTGAGATTGACACGGATTATAATGTAGCAGATCCGTTGACTAAACCATTGTCTCAGCACAGGCATGAGTTGCACGTAGCAGAGATGGGAATTAGACTTATTACTGGATAAGTTGTATGTTTTAGTATATTGGATACTTGTTGGAATGTAATATACATTTTATGATTATCTATAAAAGTTGAGAACTTTATTATTACTTGATTGTGGTTTAGAGTCAAGTAATGTCCAAAATGTATTCTAGAATTTCTATATAGGTTATTAGATTTGATCTAGTAATTGAACCCTATAATATGAACTAGATAACTTAGATTACATTTTTGTCCATAACCGGGTAATTGAGATGGACGCTAATTACCCTTAATGGTTAGAATGTTGATTAGATGATGATCTCGTTCATAAATCATAGGGACATTGGATGTCTAATTAATCACGTTGATAGGAATAGGAGTATTTCTATTTGGACATGACCCGTTTTAAGTATTCTTTAAGAACATGTTGTCATAAGAATAACTCAAAATGACTAGTAAATAGAATCCTTTGACCTGAGTTTCTCACTGATTCTGTATGTGAGAATTAATATTCCTTGACATAGTCAAACGTCATGCCGTAAAAGGGGACTATAAAGGCTATGCTCTGGAGTGTTATGAATTACATGACAGATAGAGGAGAGGACAAGATGGGATTGTCAAACCTTCTTTAGGGTTTATATCTCAAGCCACTCGAAAAGTCGGGGAATGTAAATGCATAGCCATGCTCAAATGGATTATGGGGATAATCATTTGTCTTTCGATTCGTCTCTTAGAATCGAGAAATGTTTAGACTATATAAGGATGACAGAATTTCTTACCTTATGTCTAAATGAGATAGTAATTGACAAGGATTTTAGATTCACAACTTGTTGAAACAAGTTGAGCTAGTGGGAGGTGTCCTATAGCACTATTATACTTGTTTCTTGAACAAGTGGGAGATTGTTAAAAATGTTCAATAATCAAGTGGATATTTTACTAAGTCATAATCGTTACTTGTAGGTGTACTATGAGACGTTAAGTTAATCGATTTGGGTAATGTTTATGTTTTACTAGAAACCTCTAAATGTCACCGAGCGTTATTTGATAACGGTCCGAGCTCAATATCGATTAATCCTATTGGGTCACACCTAATGCAATGTGAATATCATTTTGTGTGTGAAATTAGTTAAGACTAATTATTGTGTACATTAGTCCAATTTGGACTAGATAATATGTATGTATCTAATTAAAAGAGTTTAATTAGACTAAGTGTATGGTGTATTAAAAGGGATGTATATAAATGTTATGTAACACCCCTTAGTAATGCTCATTAGTGGTGTTTATGAGGCTTAATCATAGCCGAAATTTCAGTCAAATATACATAAGATATGGGCAGAATTTTCAGTTATTTAAGTGTTGTCATTGGGGCTATTATGGGAGATTTGTAACTCCCTCAATAATGGGTCATTATACCCACTAATGCTCTAGCATTGATTGCTTAGTATAACTGAAAAGTTTTTTTTAGAGAAAAAGAGTTTTTTTTTTTTTTTTTTTTTTTTCTGATTATTAAGAGCTTTTTCTCATTAGTATTACACATACACTTAGATAAAAAAAAACCCACAAAGAGTTGTGCACACAAGATAGTTTTAGGAATCATTCCTACAACTACGAGCTAGTACTCGGGACATTCGTGAATCATTGCGGGGTGGACTTTCAATAGAGGGACTTCGCTTGCGGTCCTCCGTCTTAAAGTGTACCTTTGGGAATTGGATTCACGTGACAAAGGTATAATTTCTAACTATTTCTTGTTATGTTCGTTACATGTCAAATAATGAATCTTGGGCATGGTTTTTAGTTTTTCCACATGATTAATAGTTAATCATACTAATTCCTAACACAAATCCCATGTCCCAGTCCACACGCTATCTGGAATCACGGGTTTGTTCTGGACCGTGGATCCAATCATATTTTGACATTGTATGAATACTGCTAACAAGAGTGTGTCCAGGAGCAGCATATTTTAAGTTGCAACTTGGGACAATAAACTAATTTAAGTGGATCCTTTGAAAATGTGAAATTTGTTTTGTTTCTTTTCAACATAATATGAGGACTAGTTCTTGTACTAGTATGATTATTAAACTAATGAAGCAGCCTCAAAGAGTTGAAAAAAACAACTTTGTAGCTTTCTTAGGGCGTTGGCATTTGAGTCAACCAAACTCTAATTTATCTGTATTTTTTTATGATCCTTAAAACGCGTTTTATTCCAGCATTAATCCCTGCAGGCAGCAACTAGCAAGCATTCTTCAAGTTCCTTCTCTAACCAACAAACCGTGTGCAACTTCACCATGAATCTGTTCCTTTTATGCTTCCTCATACTTGATATTTTCATTGTATACATAAATGCTCAACAAAACTACTCAGGGAACTCAGCTTTGGAGTGCGATAACATCGATGAATCGGGCACTTCTTCAGCATTTCTTTACACTTGCAATGGCCAAGACCGAAATTGCCAAGCCTTTCTTATCTACAAGGCTCAACCTCCTTTTAACTCAGTTCCCAGCATTTCGGTTCTCATGTCTTCGGACCTGGCTGAGATTGCTAGCATCAATAATGTAACTGAGGATGCAAAGTTCCCAACCGGAAAAGAGGTGATCATCCCTGTAAGCTGTTTTTGTTTAGGCCGGTATTATCAGGCAAACACCAAGTTTAACATCTCAAGCATCCATGGCACGTATTATACTGTAGGAACTGAGGCATACCAGGGATTAACCACATGCAGTTCCCTTATACGAGCTAATCCACAAAGCGAATACAAATTGGTTCCTGGAATTGAATTGAAAGTTCCACTTCGATGTGCATGTCCAACGAGTAATCAAACCGAGAGTGGAACAAAGTATCTAGTGACTTATTCTTTCAGCTTCGGGGATACTATTGCAGATATAAGTGATAGATTCAATGTGAGCAAAAAGAGAATTGATGATGCAAATGGTTTGGAAGAGTTGCAATTTACTAACCCTTTCACAACAATCCTAATTCCTCTGCCAACAGCACCTTCAAGCTCCCAAACCATAATTCACAAGGATCAGCCACTTGATCCACCTCTTCCGTTTGAAGAATACTCGAAAAGCAGCAATGGATCGAAGCAGAAATTGTATGGAGTTGGAGTTGCAGCAGGTTGCTTTTTGCTTCTTCTTATCATCATCTTGTTCTCTGCTGTTAAGTTCAATAAGAAAAAGGATGGAGTTCTTCAAATTGGCAATGAAAGAAGTACAAATTATGTATTACCAGCTGACCTCCGTATCGAAATTGCGAGATTCGACCGAGGTTTAAGAGTGTTTACATTTAAGGAGATCAAGAAGGCTACATGGAATTTCAGTTCTAAGTATAGAATCAATGGTTCTGTCTATTCCGGCAGTTTCGGTGGGAAGATCCTGGCTGTTAAAATAATGAGACGAAATGCATCCAAGGTGGTACAATTGCTAAAGAACATCAATCATTTCAATCTGATCAAGCTTCAAGGTGTATGTGAAAACCATGGAGTTTTCTATCTTCTTTTTGAGTATATGGAAAAAGGGTCTCTAAGGGATTGGCTTTGCAATCAAAGCACAGACGAGATTGGATGCTGGACGAGGAGGATTCAGATTGCTTTGGATGTTGCTAATGGGCTTCACTATCTTCACAGTTTCACCAAACCTGCCTATGTACATGGGGACATCAACAGCAGCAATATTCTGCTAAACGGTGGTTTAAGGGCCAAAATTGCAAACTTCAGCCTTGCAAGAGAAGTGGCGAGTGAAACGAGCAGTGTCACTTTTAGAACTCGGGTTACAGGGACTAGAGGTTATCTGGCACCAGAGTTTGCACAGACAGGTCAGGTTACTTCCAAGATTGATGTCTTTGCTTTTGGGCTTGTGCTATTGGAACTGATCACCGGAAAATATGCCACCATTACGCAAGATAGAAGAGAAATACTACCATCCAAAACCGTTGTTTCCATCATGGAAAAAGATAACGCAGAAGCTGAGATCTATTCCTTCATTGATCCTAGGCTAAAATGTGAGAGCCGGACAGAGTTGGCCCTGCGGATGGCTCAATTAAGTGTAGCCTGCTTGACAGAAGAACCAACAAAGACACCATGCATGGAGGAAGTAGTGTCAGTTCTGTCCAAAATTCGAGCAGATATATGTAAATAGGAGCCATTGTCAATTTACATGAAATGAAATTTCTTTATAATGAAATGATTAAATAAATTTGTTCTCAAGGTGGGTCTAAAGACAAAAATAACTAATTATAAAAAAAATGAAGAATGGCATTGAAAGCCACAAGGAATGAAAATTGGTAATGCTTCTAAAACTACACTTTAGAGATATCAAAATGATCGTATGTGCTCGGGCCTTTGGTTCTAAAAGGAAAAGGCCGAGCTTTATCTCTTCAAAAAAATGGAAACGAGTTTGAGAATTTGGGGTTTGGGATTTCAATGAGGGAACCTCCCTGTCACCCGAATATGTTCAAGGGTATTTCTAAGACCATATTTATAAACTGCCTGATGGCCTGCTCTGAAACCATCTCCATATACAGGGGAAGCATCTGATTCGATTTGGTGCTTGAAGAACTCCCCAAGCTTCCTCTCGAGTTGAGATCTTTTGCCCTTTTTTAATCTACTGCTCGAAGACGATGACGAAGTCCATGCACCGTTGCTGTCTGAAGCAGAGTTGAACTGGGTAAGTAACCACATGTGTGCTAATACCTGACAAATACCCTCCTCGACATCCTGACTAAGAGTCCGGAAACCTAACAGACAAACAGCATGTCTCACTGTTAGTGTCCCCAAATGGAGAAATATAACATGTCCTTTTACTACTTATTATGATGAGAAATGGAATGCACCTTGAAGTCGCATCCATGCATGCATCATCTCATGGGCTAAGATTGACCCAGTCAATAACCTGCATATTCAAGATTTTCATGTTTGCATCAAATACATCAACCTTACTTAAAGTTGCAGTACTAAGAGCAATCAAAATTTGCATCAACTCCTACTGATATGCATGCTTTGTATAAGCGCAAGAAGGATTTGATAAATTAGAAAGACAAAGGAGAGGCTATAGGACTATAATTCTTTAATTCAGTCGCCATTGACTGAATGAGAATAAACTCAAATGCAAAAGCAATTAAGGCAAATAAAACAATACCTTGGCAGGCCATAAAGAATGAGAATTGCAGTCACATCACATCGACGAGTTAATTTGTACGGCTCTGTTATCATGTCCATAGAACGATTTCCTGTCCCCAATCTTGGTCGCCTTCGGATCTGATGATTTCAGGTCGAAGATAGTAAGAAACTTTGAGAAATAGAAAAACGAACAATGAACATTTTGAAGTTATCAAACATTAGCAAAATAGAATTCCATATATTCTTACAGTGCTGACAGTTTGTTCCTCGGAAAGGCAGAGTCCTCTAGTCTCTGGCATATGATAATGGCCCTGCCCAAGATGAAGCTTTTAGAATGCAATCATATTAAGAAGAGTCAAATAATTGCTTGTGAGTATTCCCATCAAGCATTCAACATGAAATTTCCATGACATCTCTAGAAGCATGCTCACAGTGCTTCCATAGCAGTCAGACACTACGACTGAAAACAGATATTCCGCAGTAACATCTTATATAGCTAAGAAGAACAGTCCTAGAAAATACTTTTGATGTCATTATTTCAGCATTTTTGTCCTTACATTCTTTTCTCCCTCTCTGGCATCATTCAAAGCTTGCCTTTCAACCAGGAGTAAGGGAACTTGCTGCTCCACTTTCATATCTAAGCTTTCATAAAATTCTTGTATATCCAGATAAAGGGGTTGGCATTGCTTAGTATCCATAACTGCAGAGTCCAGACACTCTAGGCAGAGCTTCCGCCCATCATTAAGGGCAACATATCCCGTATCGTGTGGCTGCATATGATGAGCAAATGCGTCAAGTTTTTCTCTTCTTCTCAGAAATAGTAGAAGGGTTTGGAAACTTAAATACGCTTAGAAAGATGTGCATGTTTTCATCATACTCACCTCCATTCGTTCACAGCTGCAGCATCGTGGAGTACCGTCATGCTCATGAGAAGGGCAGTACTTTTGCATCCAAAAAGGATGTGCCCTATATTCAATAAGACCAGCAGGGTTTGTTGAAATCTGTCAAGAGATGAGTGAGCGCATAAGAGCATTAGAGTCACTTTTTTTTTTCCCTCTCTCTATTTCAAAACTACTTAAAAACAGTACAGGATAGAAGATTTGGACATGCTATGCATACAGAGGTTTCCTGTATTTTGTAGTTCTTGTAATTCCCATTCTACTACCTCCAATCGTTAAAACTTGGAACTATATCCAAGGATATCAACCATAAACTACACTTCAGTGAGGCTATATTACATGATATTGATAAGCACTTGTATGACCAGATTTATTTAGCACTTGAAATTCATTATTAGGTAAGAAAAACTAAAAGAACATACTTGTGATTTGGCATTACCATAAGTTCATTATCGACATATATAATAAATGAACTGAAATATGCAGCAAATCACATGACTTGAAAAATTCATGCATCGAATGATTTAAAAGCAATACAAATTTATAACAAAGCGAATATTAAACCAATGCAAGAAAAAAAGCTTACAAAGTGGTTGCAGACATCGCATTTTGGATGGTACTGCTCCTTGTAGCAAGATTTATGAAAACGGTAATTACCAGACATAGAAAACTGCAGAAGAAAGCATAAATCTAAATTAGCTTATTCATCAATCAAACATCTAGTGAAGGAACCACATATGGTAACATTGGTAGCCATCAAAATTTGTACCTCATAATCAGAAATTGGGAGATTGCAAGCATGGCAACGGAAACATTCTGGATGCCAAAATGCACTGAGGCAATTTAGAAATCTTCCACAACCAATCTCGGTATTGCAACCCGCACAAATCCTACTAAAAATAAATAAGTTCGTCAAGGGAGCAAAATGATATGGAATCTATGCTAGCAAATGTCTTTGCATGAAATGCGGCATAACTGATGCCAATGAAAGACAAAAGATAACTTAAGAGGTGCAATAATTCATATTTAAATCTTATTAAATGAGCTGGTATGAAATAGTTATAGTAGTTAATGGCATATTATGTACCTGTATCCCGTCGGAAAATGGACTGGCATAGGTTGATAAGTATTTACATTTTCGTATTGTGGAGAAGGTTCAAAATTCAAGCTTTCTTGTATAGCTCTTGCAAGTAGCTCATCATCCTCTAGTTGAGATTTATCATCTATCCAATAATTTAAGAAACTTAATAATTCGAATTATGGCATGTTAGATAATAAGTAGGAAAGAAGATAAACATTTTATTGGGAACTTGTGGCTCATGCCATACGGTACAACTGACAAGAACATTGACATAAAAACCAGGAAGACATGCTACACACCTTTTACCCTTCTCCCCTTCTGACTTTCCTCAAGAAGAGATAGGGCAATAGCACGATCTATCTCTTCATTCTCATGCTCCCTCCAAGCATCCTACATTCAAGGTTGAGACAAAGTTATAACAGAAAATATATTAGAAGTGATAACTAAAGTAACTCAAATAATCCAATTGGTCAATTCCTTGATGCAACTACTGTTTTACAATCTAATTGGCCACATATTTACTATGCAACTTTGCCAAGAGCCACTAAGTAATTTTATGCGTTTCACACCAGTGGCATTACAGGAAACAGGACAGGATCAAATCATAAAAAATAGTTGAGAACATAGAAAGGGAAACTGAAAACAGTAACAGATGTAAATACCCCTGAGCCTGAAGGTGCATAAAATTGACGATCCTCGGCATAATGTCCACGATAATGTCCCTCTGAAGATTTATGGGCACACCCCTTCAAAACTTTTTTAATCCAATTCATAATGCAGAATGTTATCTGCTCATAATCAATAAGATTTCCACCTGCAAATAGAACATACATTCAAACACAGATATGGCAAGATCTGCATAAAATTTTTTTAATGCAGTAAATATAAAATATAAGCCAAAATGAAGTTACACAATTCATGCTAAGATAGATGAGATAAAAAATGGTTACTTCTAAGTTCTAATTGAAGAAATGAACAAAACTTGGCAGAAGATTCAGCATTCCAATACCAAACATTATTAAAGAAGCAAAAAAATATAATTGGAGAAAATGCTAGTAACCGCTATTGTGTTGACTATTGAGCCAAAACAATTAGTAAGGAATACGATCAAAGTGGATTAAAAGCAGCCAAGAACAGAAGAATACAAAAACAACAGGGGTTCATGCATAACGAACAATTGCCTACAAAAAGTTACGTCAATTCAGCTGCATTTGTCTTCAATGCAAGTCAACCCAGGATCAATGATTGCAATCAAAATCACCCACCTGGCATTATTCAACCCCAGAATGTTTAAGCTAAAAACGAGTGAAAAAACGCATCAAATGTCTCGCTAGACCCAATTGAATATAAGGAGAGAGAGCCCAAAAAGAAAAACAGATTCTTTCCAGCTTAGGATGACCGCAAAATCCAGGACATGTAACGAGGGAATTGCAGGTTTTTAAAGAACAAAAAGTGAAGAATCAAAACAAGTGGAGAAATGACTCACCTCAAACAAATCAATGACCAGCAGCAAAGGGTGGATGAAGACTGCAGAAGAGACCTATATCAGATAAGATCTCACGATTAACCAAAAAAAAGTTTCAAAATTTTCAGACCTATAAAGCTATTTATTCCCCTCTGACCCTTTTCCTCTTTTCTTTTCTTTAAAAAAAAAAATTCTTTTTCGGTCTTTCTCTTTTGTGTATAAAAACGCAAAGAACAGGGAAGAACAGTGACGCCCTTTTTATTTCTTTGGCTCCAAAAAGAAGAATCTTACCACACCCAAGTCCCTCAAAGAAAAACTAAAGCAAATGAAAAAGAGAGACATGTCATTCGATACATCATTTAACACGGTGATTGGTAAGAACTAAGCTTAAGAAATATTGACCAAAAAAAAAACTAAGCTTAAGAAAAGAGGTGTCTTCAAGTGTACGCAAATTCAAAGTCAAACATGCACACAAAGCGTACAAATTTGATGAGTTTTTGTCATAACCCCCAATGGATTGACGAAGATTCGTCAAACCCAATCGAGTATTTCACCTAATTTTTTTAATCCTAGTGATTAGAAGCTTTACTTTTTACATGTAAGGTGCGGGTGCCTCTAATTCTTCCACTTGAGAAACCTCCCTAAAAAAGAAGCAAGCTTTCTTTGGGTGGCTTATGATGCTGAATTTGTAACATGGGTTTAAAGTGAATGCACCAAAAACAGATAAAAAGTTTGGAAGAGTGCACATTGTTTTTGGATTTCAATGAGACAGAGATCATTTATAAATAATAATAAAGAAAACATAAAAGTGCGAAAAGGATTAGACTCTTTGGTAGAGATTCCAATCCCACTAGCTCTCAAAGAATGACTAAAGACTCCCAAAGTGATTGAAATTCCAATACTAAAACAACTTCTTTTCATCGTGTTTCTCTTTCTGTCATTTATCTCACTTCTTTTTTTCTTGGTTAAATTTTAGAAACAGTTATTTCCCTGAAAATACTTAACAGTTTTATATGACTCACTAAAAAAAGTATATTTTCCCCAGGTTGTATCATTAATGGAATAGCATGTGATTTCTGTTGATTAATATGCAATGATAGCTTCAAAAATATACAAAATTAGCTTGTAAGAACGTCAGCTTAAAAGGGTAATGCCAAGGGCAATGATCATATAAACTTGATGATATCACATGCATTTGTTCTTCAAAAATTTGTGACTGCACCAAATTTTAAAACAAGTGAATGGAAATGATATTCAAAACGAATGATTATGATAATCAAGTTAGGCTAGTGAATTTAAACACCATAAAAAAATGATTGAGGTTTCAAGCAGTGGTTGATAACAAATCATTGTCAACAAAGATGGCGTGGTTGAAACTATTGATAAGCTAATCTCTCTTTCCCATTACCATTAACAATGTTTTTTTAGGTTTGGGTTTAAAGTTTACATGTAAGACAATTGTGAAATGTCCAAAAGAACATATGCTCCGCATGAAAAAGGGCAAATGGAAGGATCTAAGCTAAGAATGGAATAAGTTTAAGCTGCCTTCTAGATATATCTAGTACGGTAGTTGACCACTTCTCACATGTGCACTAAATGTTGTTAGGTTTCTAACTTTAATTTCCCAATATACATTGCTAGTGTGCTTTTATAAACGCGTAGCATAAAAATATCCAAGTCTTCATCATCTAAATTGACCGTTCTTCGATTGTGAATTATGGGCGGTGAATCATTTGGTTTTGCCAGGAACTTGCATGCTGACATGAAAAGATACTGCAGGGAACTTACAGGTTCATCCATTTTCTCTGAAGGATCTAATATCTATTAGCTTGGCACTGCATTATGCTATGGCAGTGTTACCTTTGTTTACCCCACTAGGGAATTCGTAGTGGGTTATTATTTGCTAAGTTTGAAGCAAATATGGGCTCTCACAGGCTTATGGTCTGAACTATAAATGTCATCAACTGATTCATAACAGTGCAAGCTTGCACTGATTTCGTCAGGATCTTCTATCTTGAACAAGATTCGATCGGTCCACGACGGAACTCGAACCTGTCAAAATTTTAATATTGCAGATGATCTATCATTTTGAAAGATTGAATCTAACAGAGACCATTATTCAGTTTATATTACCTTGTAACTTGTATCGTAGTTGCTACTTCCTATATTGTACTTATATGTTGGTTTGAATGTAAGTGTTCCTTCACAATATCCATTGAAAATCTGCCCTCTCTGGGCCTCCTGAAGGAGTTGGTCTTTGCTTGTAAGCAGCTGCAAGGAATAAAACAGAGAAGTTCAGGCAAGAGCTATGATGAAAAGATAGATTGAGAATAAAATGGCAAGATGGAGCAGAGACCCTGTGGAGGTTTCTTTGTATTAAGGTTCTAGCTGGATGTGTATCGATGCCTTGTAGCCTGTAATTGAGATCTCCCAACCAGATGGTGATTTGGGCGGGCCGGGCATAAGGGTTCCAATACTTTGCGAAGAGAGAGTGAGATATGTGCCTGCACTCTGAATTCCTTTCTTCTACATTTCGAGCATGAGCTGCTTAGAGGATAGTATGAATCGAATCACTACTGGCCCAAAATTTAAGGGCTTGGAATGAAAATTTGATATCCTTCTGGACCTAAAACGGGTTTTTACTATGTTAAATTACTATCACAAATCGGGTATGGAGAATCGAAAATTTATCAAATCCGAAGAATTTAAAAATAGTGATAGTAATTAATTTGATAATTATAGTAATAAATTGAATAACCTAGAAATTAATCCCGCAATATGTAAATACACTGATAATAATAAAATGATTATTAATAACATAAAATTGGGTGTTTATGTAAAGAAATTTATTAAAATCATACTTGTATTAAATTATAATTTATATATTAATGTTTTTTTTAACCAATTTATATATTAATGTTAAATTTTATTAAAATTATATTATATTCAAATTCATCAATGAAATATATTAAAATGATTTAATATTAAATAATAATTAAAATTATAGTTATGTTAAAATAATATAATTATTATAACTAAAAGGGTGGAATAGGGTAAAATGGAGATTATCACTCTTTCACTAGGGGTGAGTTTATTCTACTAGAGGCCCTAAGCCTCAATCAAAATTTAATGGTCTCCACTGAGAGCGTATCAAACAACCTCACAAATGAACTTGTGATGAGATTAGAGGTAAAATAAGGCAAAATATTCTTAGAATCTCAACGTATTAGAGGTTCAGTGGGACCGAAAGGGAGCTCAACGCTCTCTTTGAACCACCACAATCATCTCTTTGAATGATTTTGGATTCATCCAGTGGAGGAAAGATTTCCACCACACCAGTGCTTGGATTTTTCACCGGAGCACTAGTTTAAAAAAATAATCTAATGAGAATACTTTCCCACTTTAACCTTCTATCGGTTTTATAAAATTACATGTATTATAAAATAACTACAAATTTATTAATTATAAAAAAAAAACAAATATATTATAAGTTTCATTATTTAAAAAAACATAAATTTTATTTTTAAAAATAATCTAATTGATACATATAAACTTATTATCATAAACTAATTTTAATATATTTTAATATTCAATATTTAATATAATACATTTTAAAATATTATATAATAATTTGTTGCTTTTATTATATAAAATATATAGTTTTGAACTTTATATAATTTAGTAAATATGTAAATTTGATTATTAGAAAATTTATATGAAATAATAGATATGTTAATAATAAATAATACAAATATAATTATTCATTTTACATAATAATTTAATTTGGTGTCATTAGTAGTCATTTTCCAACCTCGCTATTATAATTGTATTTGAATTTAAGCACATATCATATAATTAATTTTAATCTCACCACTATAAAATTTAATTTAACTTTTTACCATTATTTTTAATGTTATTGGAAACAATCTTATTGCCCATCTATATGAATGGAGCTAATCTCCATTAAATCAAAGTAAATGGATTTAGATGTCTTTCACATTTCATTTGTTTCATCTTAATTGTGTTTAGATCTACTCATGGATCAGATTATTTGTTTAAGTCTAAATGTTTGTTCGAAATTTGGAAGGATTCAGACAAAAATATTAGGTTCGAAAAATAAGTCTGGACAAAAAAAATGAGACCCGTTTGGAGCTCGATCCATTTTTAGTTTGTAATGTTTTATATTATGTTATTTTTATATATTATGTAATTTATAAAAAATAAAAATTAACTCTATAATAATACTATAATATAAACATTAAAAAATGTTAGTATGACTATATATAAACTTTTAATAAATAAAAATAATATAATATTATTAAATATTAAATAAAAATAATATAAAAATATTATTTATTTTTTTTTAAAATAATACAAGTGAGCCTAAAATGGGTTTGGGTTAGCTATTTATAAATATGGACGGGTTTTGGCAAAATTTTAGGCCCATATTTTTAATGAACTTGGACAAACATAAAATGCATTAATATCATACCTAGAACCGACCCACGACCACCTCTAATTGTACTGTTATGGTTCTTATTTGTGCCTTTTATTTTTGTTAGTTTCCTATATTTATCATAATTATACATAATATTATATACTAGATTATGTTATATATATATATGATGTGGATAGAAAAAAATATGTAATAAAAATAAATAATATAAAAATTAAATGCGGTTTTAATTGGAATGGTATGGTTGAGAAGATGGGAGTTTTTTTTTTTTTTTTTTTTTTTGATCAAGTTGAGAAGATGAAGTTGATAGTGTTTTGGGTTTAAATTTCATATTGCTCATCACTGTGTATGTATTTTTTTAGAATTGTAAAATTATAAAAGAAATAAATACTGTTAAAATAATATGTATATTCAAAAATAAAGAATTTTTATAATTTCATAGAGTGAGAATTAACTTTGATAAATTTATATTTGAATTAAGACTTGATTAATAATAGACAGTAACTCAATTAACCATAAATGTAATATAAATGATATCTCTAGCATAACAAGCGTGAAAATACTGTTGGAGGATAGCCACCAACCTCTATCAACATGAGTGGTAAAACAGATCTGGAATTCTATGTTCTAATGTTGCCCATAATTGAATAAAAGAGGGAATAATACCGGAGAGATGGCAAGTGATAAACACCATCCTGAATCCTTTGTAGTTGATACGGATTGCCACGGCCCCTTTCTTTCTCCTCATCATTCCTCCGCAGCCTCCCACTGAATGTTTATCCACCTTCAGTTCTAAATTATGTCCGATTCCAGAAACAAGAATATCAAGTACCCTCATCTAACATCTTATCTATCTTAATCTTGTATAACAATATAAAAGTGAATGAACCTAACACTGGAAATGACAGTCTCTAACCTTTGATCAACAAGTCTGATTTCTTCGGTCCGAACACATACAGTTGCAGAGACTGCATGATTGCCTTTCCTAACAAGCTGATACATATACAGCAGCTTCAAATGTCAGTTTATTTATTGATGTGTCGATGAAAATACAACAAAAGATTTTGCATATGCTTACTCGTGTGTTTCAACTAGAGCATCCTGCAGCAATCGTGCAACATTGTTTCGAGGTACCTCTTGCAACCCGACAACAAGTAGGTCAAATCTCCGGTTGCTACCAACCAGCTCCACCAGATCTTCATATGAGACCTTAAAAGACGAGGATAGTATATATACTAATGAAATAGTGATTAATATCGAAATATCTGCACTTATTGATTTGATTTTGCACCGTATATATTGCTTTTTTTCCCCTTTCATTTATTAATAAGAATACACGATGTGATTCCAACCTGTCCATTCATGTTCCAAGTCACTATGCAAATGTAAAGGTCAGAATTTCTCGAGAATTCGCAAAGATTATCCGCCTCTACTGTCTTTATTCCTTCATGAGCTCGGTTGTTGAAAGAACCCAGAGATAGTTTTCGCTTGTAATTTGATCTTCTTCTGCAAAGCAAGGATATATCAGTAATCTCCTTTGTTTAAAAATAAGAAGTTCCATTTTACATACCTTTTTCCAGCTTGAATTGTGTTGAGATTTCCCATGTGTTGGTTAAGATTACCATCACCTGATGCAAGTACTGAAGACGATATGAATTTATGTGTGGACAAAAAAACTCAAAAATAAATGCGAGGGAGAGAAAGAGAGAGACAGCTATCTTGCTTGACTTGGGAACCATATGAGATGTAATGTATAAAGACAGAAACTTTTGGCTTTTTGGCCGTGAAGATTTGGAAACCCCCTCCAAAAAAAAAAAAAAAGGTCAAAATGTCTGAAATCTTATGCATGCATGGATCTCTTATCTGAAAGGCTCAATACCTTTTTCTCTACGAGTTAGGTTGGGTGTATTTGACAATATCAGAGTTGACAACGACCGTACAACAATACCATATCTAACAAGCAAACCCTCGCAAAGACATGGATTGGTTGAAAAAACATATCTTAAACGTCTATACCTAATGAGCTGAAACTAGACTTTTAAGTGGGTGGTCACTGGTCACCCTAAAGCAGGCTCTCTGAATGCAGCTGTTTAATCGGTTTATCAACTTTCAATCTAATGAACCTTTTTTTTTTCTCTTGTTTGAACAATAATAGAACACAGTATAAAAAATATCGCTAAAGGGTTTTTTTTACGCTCATAGCTTGGATGTCCTCTTCTACCTACCAATTATCGGTTGTCATGTTTAATGGTATTTAAGCATGAGTCCAAGATATACCAAAAAAGAGCAGAGCCGTAATTAAAGTTGTTGTCAAAGTTATGATTTTCTTGCCAATCGATAGTTGAAAGGAAGAAACGAAAAGTCAATTGATAGATGGGATTAAAACTGGAATTCAAGTAAACTTTTTGGGTTAAATTAAAACTTTGAATTTTCAACTGCTTAACCCAACCCACCTGAGAATACTCTTACTAGGCTCAATTCAAGCCCGTCAAAGGTTATTTTGTCTCGTATATACTGCATGTACGAGAGTACGCCGCGTCGCACATCCCGCACCTACACCCACTGGGGTTTTGAGGCTGCGGCTTCGAGCTTCCCCACAAGTTCTAAGTTCTAACCCATCTCTTTTGTAGCTCCGAACCCAAGTAGCATCTGCTCCGACTTCCTTTTTCTTCTTGTTCTTTCCTCCATTTTTATCTCATTCACTCTTCTCATCCTTTCCTTCTCCACCTTTTTTGTTCCATATCAATTTCTTCTTTTCCCATTACAACAGCAAAATATGAGCAACTACTTCAATTTAAGTTCCCATAAATAAAGTACCCCTTTTTTTGTTTTGCCATTTTTCTGATTTTCCATGTTTTCTTTCCCTTTTAGATTCTGTCTTGAAAAGTACCCTTTTTTTCTACTTTACTTCAAATTCATGATTTTATTGACATTTAAACATTTTTGTCAAAGGATTGCTTAATTTGCGATCACGGGTTTATAGTTACTATTTAAAGTTTCAAACTTTATTCTGTCATGAATCATTGGAACAAATATCAGTCAAATGTACTTGTTTATATATTTTTCAGATTTCAGCTTGTAAATTATGCGGCGAATTCAGGTCGGCATGGAAAGTTTTTTATTTAGATGTGTTTATAATTTATAAATTTTAAATTAATAATAGTGAAAATTGATATTTGACCTAAAAAATATAAAAATTTAATTTAATCTTAAGATATAAATTTTAAGTCTAACTATTATAAAATATATACAATTTAATTTCGCCAAAAGAAATTTCCATGGCTTCCCCTGAGTTTAACTATGCTTATAGGGCATTGAAAGGTAAAGCTTAAAATTGGCCAAATAACTAAACATTATAAGCAATGCAAATGGTAAGTGTTTTTTATTGTCTATATGTCGGCTCTTTTTCCTTATAAAATGTGTTGAACTTCCAGAAAAATGAAGTAGATTTCTCTTGCTGCTACGTTTCCATGTGTTGAACTTAGAATTTGATGCGCTTGAATAAATGAAGTAAATTTTGTGCAAGTTCTTTTACAGATATTGCATTTCTTTAAGGTGCCTAAGTATCTGTATTTAAAAAAAACAACATAAAACCACTCACGGTTGTGTTGTGCATTTGTGCTGGAGAATCCACATATGGTGACGCTGCCAATTTATGTTAGCTTGAAACTTTGGAACACTCTTGATTTGCGTCCAAGTTTAACAATTGAGGGAAGTGAGTATTAATTAGCACCAGATTTACCCTCTTAAGATTTGCAATGGCTACCCTTTATAACGTCATGTGCCTCAGCTACATGACAATGTGCTTCAAAATTGTTCATCAGTTGGTTTAGTGATGTTTTCTCATTCTTGCTATCTTTAGGATATAGAGACTGCGTTTTGGTCCTATCTCTTCAAATGACTGAATTCATAACTCGAAGAAGTGCAATTTGCTGTCATCACTGAGATTTAGAGGAAGCTAATCTGTTTTCTTGGCCTCTCATAGAATATATTTGCTTATGGTTGTTAATTATGTTTGTGCATGAGACTCCAATATGTTAGAAATATTACTAACGGCTGTAAGTATTATTTTGCTAACTTGCACAGAGAGAGCCACCAAGATTGCTTAGCAAAACAGAAGCAAAGCTAGATAAGATCAGCAACTTACTCGGATATGTTATTGATAAAATCTTGTCGAAATTTATCAATAAGGGATGCAGTAAGGACTAGTATTATGTCAAAGAAGTGAAGACACAAATGGGCTACGATACCATATCTTGTGTTTGATGATCAGTGTCTTAATACACGAGGGTCCAATACACAAGTTCATACTTTCTTATCGAGACTTTTGGGAGTCACTGACACTGATAGATGGATTCTTTGTATATCAAGAGCTGTATCAAAGATTTCATACTGGAAATATGGAAGGGCCAATGCTACAAGTCTCCATCTTGTTTATTTAATTGCCAGAATTTAATTCATTTGGAGCTATCTAATTGCTCTCTAAAACCTCCATTGACATTCAAAGGTTTCAAGAATTTGAGGAGCCTTGATCTTCAACATGTTACCATCATCCAGGATGTGTTTGAAAACCTCGTTTCTAACTGTTCCCTGCTTGAGAGATTGGCATTGATGAACTTCACTGGTGTCACACGTCTTGATGCACCTAATCTGCAATTCTTTGGCGTTGGTTGTATTTTTTAATGATGTTAGCTTTCGGAGTACATTCCATTTAGCTCTGGTCTCTATTGGTTTGTATGTAAATATCAATAATGATGAGAATGACACAGGAGAGCGTTCTAGTAGACTCAAATTCTTTGTTAATCTGCCCCATGTTAGAAGGCTGAGTCTGAGTTACTTCCTGAGGGTAATGGCTTATTGAACATCGCTATTGAGTGCTAGCATGATAGTGTCTTATTGATATCAAACAAGTTTGTTGGTGTCCTGGGATGTTTCAATTGAGTGCCACCATTGTGTTTACTTTTATCATTTAGACATCTATATGCAGTTTTACAGCCTTTATGGGATTTTACAAACACCAATGTCGATGCTTCTTTGCTGATTTAAAGAAACTCCATTCAAGTCATCTAGGGTGTCCTTATGCCACCTGAATATATCTGTTTGTGGCTTTAATTTATACTGTTCTTCCTTTTTCCAATCCAGTATTTGGCTACTGGAAATGTGCCAAGCAGGTTGCCTAGCCCATGTGTAGATCTGATTTATCTATCCATTTGCATAGATTTTGATGATTTCAGGGAAAATACAGCTGCTCTATGCCTCCTAAGAACTTGTTCAAATCTCCAAGAACTGGAAGTTTTGGTGAGTTTTGCTTTATTTACTCGCTTAGGTTTTTATGACGATCTACATAGTTATATCACCAGCTTTTACATCGCATTAATGATTTTAGCTGAACTGTTAAACTAAAAAGGTTAAATGCATGTTAAACTTCCTGATTTGGAAGTCGGTTAGCTATTTTAAAGATCTCATGTTTTATTTAGGCTCAACCAAAGGAGCAAACATCTGTGGAAAGATCCAATAACTTTTGGGAAGATGATCACTATGAGCTTGCTGTTTGGCCACCTGAGATTGGCAACAGTACCAGTCATCTCTGGTGTGAAATCAGAAATTGGATTTCATCAAGTTCTTGCTTTCCAGTTCTCTTGTGCTCGAGCGGTTGACTGTTAAACCTGCTTCCCTGGAAGGCGAAAGGGAGTTGATGAAGGAACTGCTTCGGTTCCGCCAAGCCTCAGTGTACACAGAAGTCATTTATTTGGAGCCATGATTATCTTAGTCATGGCTAACGTATCAAAGAAATACCGGAATATGTAAAGTATAAGCGAATTGATGTCTTGTTGTGTATATTATACCTTGTCAGGAAGAATTCTTGCAATTTATGATTATTATGATTGAATCCTTCAGTTCAAAGTGTGAACCTCAGAGTTTATTCTTTATTTTAGTGGACAAATTTAGTAAAGATCATGAGCTTTTTTGGTGATGGTTTAGAGTTTAAAGCATGAACCTGACGTAATTTGACCTTACCTTGATGTACTCTGACGTTGACTGTATTGCAGTTTATTGTTCATAAACCCTTTAAATGTAGTTTATTGTTCATAAACCCTTCAAATGATGAAAATAGTCAAAAGGTTTTAATTTTATCTACTAAAAGGTCCAACCAACTCAATTGCAGGAACTTCCATTGGTTTAGGTTTTTAAAGCTGAAGAAGTGAATTAGGTGGCCTAAAGCATTTGGCATTCTAGAACAGGTTTGTTTCACCATCTAGTGTATTAAAGTGATCTCAGAATATGCAACTATCGATGCAAGCAATATAGATTTGAGGCTGATTCAATTCTACAAAAATGCTACCCAGAATCATCTTTTGCTTTGCAGTTGTTATAGCCATTGCGGTGGTTGTCCTATTGGCCTTGCTCACACCGGTAAGCCACAAAAGTTCATCAAAGAACCCTTCCAGACCTTGGCTGGCCCTCTCCATGTACATTCAACACCCACACATCTCAAGGTCTAGTGTCCAACCTGTTGCCCAGTCAGATGCCGGAGCCTTCGTCTTTCACCGTGCCCTCACGGAGGGACCGAAGAACACGTCTCGAATAGTCGGTAAAGCCCAAGGCTTCATTATTCCGATTGAACATTTCGCCGATTCCGCATTCAACATAATTTATCTCACTTTCGAAACACCCAAGTTCAATGGGAGCCTGAGTATCCAGGCCAATAATGTGGAACACGAGGATAGGCAAGAACTAACAGTGGTTGGAGGAACAGGTTATTTTGCATTTGCACGTGGGCTTGCAGTGTTCATGCAGACTAAATCCCAATCATCTGAAGCTGATCCCACTTATCATGTAAAGCTTCAGCTTAGATTTCCCAATAGATCTCAGACCATTCCAGGGTGAGGCAGCAAAAGTAGAACCATCTGTTGGGGATGATCCTTGTTTTAAAAGATCCAAATTTTCAATGATAAATTTGGAACTGCCTAAACTAAACAAAACCCAGCATAAGGAAGATGATTTCCAAGTCCAAGATCTGGTAAAAAGGACATGAAACAGGATTCAAAATGCTTAATAGTTGAGGAATGGTTGCAGCCCGTGGAAACGGAAGTTAGGCTTTAGAGTTAATTTTATTTTATGGAATCTGAGTTTTGATACAATTAATATTTCCAGTTATTGGATTGGTTAGAGTTTGCAGTGTAATTAATACGAAATTATAGTGTTTAAATAATAAAAGAAGCAAAAGCTAATTATGTGTTTTTTAAAAATGTTAAAGAGACTTTACTTCCAACCCGGTTTATACAGTGAAATCGGGCCGAGCCTCTCGGTTTATAATTTTCGTCCATAAATACCCGGCTCATATTACTTTCCTTTCTTTTTCCTAATTTATTTTTTTATTTGGTCTGTGTCTGGTAAAGAGTTAGTCAAGCAATTTTCACATTTTATCTCTTGCTTTATTTCTATCTATCTCTTGGAGATTCGGCAACTGGGGAGCTCCCGTCGGTTGAAGGAATACGAAATGGCAAAGTCGAGCGCGGACGATGAGGAGTTAAGGCGAGCTTGCGAGGCCGCAATCGAAGGCACGAAGCAGAATATCGTGATGTCGATTCGCGTCGCTAAAAGCCGCGGGATCTGGGGTAAATCTGGCAGATTGGGTCGCAACATGGCTAAACCTAGAGTCCTTGCTCTCTCCGGTACGTCTTTTTCCACTTGCAATGTTTTCTTTACTTCAATTTAGAAAAACTGATAACCTTTTTACTTATTTTCGACTGAAAACTTGTTGATCATGCTAGAATCGTGTTAAATATGGACTACTGAACTAATCTTTACGGTTGTAGAATTGTGAAAAAACTGGTAGGTCGGTTCAAGTTCTAGGAGTATTAGCTATGCTTTGGAAAGGTTTTTGAATTAAAATAATATGATTGGATTTGAAGTGGCATGTGTTCTCTTATTCGTCTTGTGGGGTTCTTGTTTAGAATAATACTGGATCCTTGTAGCCTTTTTTTGTTGCTTGTGCTTACGAAGAACTATCATTTGTGCAGTGAAATCAAAAGGTCAGGAAACTGAAGCTTTTCTGCGAGTTTTGAAGTATTCTTCAGGAGGAGTTCTTGAGGTAATTATCTCTTGTTATGATATTTCAGAAAACGTGTGTTAGGGCAGGCAAGAATAAGTGCATAAACGTTGTCCTATGAGTTTGTTATTCTTTATTGAGTAAGCCTTGTAATAGTGTTACTACGTGGTAGCTTACTACAGCTGAACTTGGAATGATGGGGGCAGTCGTCATGAGGTTGCATTTGGCTTAGCTGTAATAGTTTCTTTACCTCGGCTGCTGTGCTGGCTTGTGTTACCAAAATTTGTTACCTAACCTATGAATTGAGAATTGAATCGTAAGATCCAAATCCTGGATCTTTTGCAATCTATTTCTCTAATTCTGATGATCCTTCTAATCACAAAAGAAGCATGGCATTCTAGAATAAAGAAAAAGTCAACAATGAATTGCAATTGATGAGAGGAAAAACTGGGAAGAAAAATAGTCACCAGAAAATAGCTGTAAAGTATGGATCTTAGAATCCAGACTTAAATATGTTTTGGGGCTTTTAATTTTTGTTCTCTTATAGAAGTTTAATGATATTATTTTTATTTTTGACCTTTTAAATTTTTATATCAATCTCGTAAGTTTATAGTTTTTTTAACCATGGTTATTTATTTATTTTTTACATTTATGAAAACTAATTATATTTATTAGTAATTTATATTATTTTAATTAAGGTGAACTGTATGTATTTTCTGAAAACGTTGTGTTCCAATTAATTGTACTATGTATCTGTTAAGCAAACTAAAGAAGATTACCCATATCAAATTATGTTCCAAGTAAGTTATGATTTACGTTCCCGTTCTTTGTACCAGACTGATCCACATTGCTGGTACCATTGGTGCTGGCCCATTTATTTTTTGTTGGGCCTTGGTGGTAGAGTGCCTGCCCCTCTGGCTTCATTATACTAATATAGTTGATTATTATTCATCATACATCAGGTTTATATGTTACCAGAATGATATCAATGTGTGATTATTTGGCTTTTGCAGATATTAGTGTTGAATCAAGAGTCATAAGATGAAGAAAGTAGGATGTAGCGTTCTTCATTGTTCTTATGGATCATATCTTTCCTTTTCTTACTTAAGTTTGCTATTGATGAAAATAAAGATAAACATAATTTAAGCTAGCCATTTATCTACCTCTTCAAGTGAAACATGGAATAAATTTATACAATCACTTTTAGCATCACTGAGAAGAGAATGTTACTGGTATAAGCTTAAAGCAAAATTTGTTAATTTTTAGTTCAAAGGGCAGGGAACTATTTGATTAAGGATGAAGTTCTTAAGTCTTAACTGGTCGGTATTCTAGATTTATTGATTTTAAGATTATATTTTGGCATAAGAATTAATTGAAATTTTGCAGCCTGCAAAGTTATACAAGCTGAAGCATCTTTCAAAGGTGGAGGTTGTGACTAATGACCCTAGTGGATGCACTTTTACTTTGGTAACCCCTTTCTTGTGTTCTTTTTCTATTGGTTATTGAATTAAGATTTTGTGTTGAAAGCTGTATGTTGTTTGATCTTTGTCTATGTGATTTAGAGAAGCAACTGAGCAAAAGTAGAATATATTTGTATCTTAAACTTCTTTTCTTTGCTCTCCTTGCACGGGGTATTTCTCCAACTTCTAACTGCACTTCTTATAGGGATTTGATAATCTCAGAAGCCAAAGTGTTGCTCCACCTCAGTGGACAATGCGCAACATTGATGACAGGTAATTGAAATATCTCTGGACTGAAGATATCACCCTTTTTCTGTTGGCCGTTTCTTTTGCCCCTTCTTTGGATCCTTTCTTTTGGTACTTCAACAAAAATGTTTATCTTCTTTTCTTAATTGTTCCTTAAATTTATTCTTAAATATTTTTGCAGGAACCGCCTTTTATTATGTATCTTAAACATCTGCAAAGACGTACTGGGTTGTCTTCCCAAAGTTGTTGGTGTAGATATTGTGGAAATGGCTCTTTGGGCTAAGGTAAGCTAGATCATTTTATTCTTTCCAATTTCTTGACTCTTAAATTGATGCTAAATATTTTTTGTAAAGCAAATTAGAGGTTCTTCATGGAACTCAGAAAAGCTGTAATTATGCAGAGCGTAACATAAGATTTTAGTTGCTGATAAAAGCTTAAGGATATTTTAACTTATTGGCCCTTGTGGTTTGGTGGTCATTCTGAGGAGTATAATTTCATTCGTTAAATCTGATTTTGCTTAGAATTTCTAGCAATTTTGTTTTCCCCTAAAATTTTAAATGCCCACGTCAATAGTTTTATCAAATCTATCTTTTCTTTATTGGTTTGACTTGTATATTGTATCTAGGAAAATACACCCTCAGTCACTACTCAAAGAAATCTACAAGATGGACCAGTTGCAACTACAGTACCAGAAAGTGGCATGAAAGTGACTGTTGAAAAGGAACTCGTCTCTCAAGTAGAGGAAGAGGACATTGAGGCTCTCCTGGGCACGTATGTTCTTTTATTCTGTTCTAGCGTTCTTCAGTGAATATCAAATGTCCATACCTATATGTTGCATTTGCATTTAAAAGTAATAATAATTATTCTTGTACCACCTGCCAAATTACTGAGATGGTTAGATCACAGCTAATGTTATAGTTCTATCTACTTCTCTAGAAGGAGATAAGAAAAGGGGGGGGGGTTATCCTAGCAGTAATATCTGCCATTTCTTGGTAATGGAGCCAAAAAATTTGAATATATGGGTTGGTCCTTGTAGTGGTCATAGTTCCTAGTTAGTATATGATTCTTGATTTCTTTTTCTTCATCTGTTTCATTGCATAATTGAAAAGGCAATATACCGTTTATTGTGTTTGGTAATTGTTGAAGCCCCTCAATCCTGTTGTAATGTTTTTTTATCATAACATGGTACACAGCTATGTCATGGGCATTGGTGAAGCAGAAGCATTTTCTGAACGGTTGAAGCGAGAGCTTCATGCTCTGGAAGCAGCAAATGTGCATGCCATTTTGGAAAGTGAACCTCTAGTAGATGAGGTATTTCCTTCTATTTTTGCTTTTTGATTGTGTTTTTCTTCTCCTTAATTTTATTCTCAAATCTCACTTTCAGCATGCTGGGATTTTTAGGAATCAATAGCCTGCATTGTTCCCTTTCTTTAGGGGTCATCTGGTCCAGGCCCACCCCCTTATGCATTAGGCATCAAACAGGCTTATCAGATATTCTATGCAGTCTTGTTTACTCCCATTTCTGATACACTATGTAGCTGTGCTTGAAGAACTTTTGTTATCTTTCCTCTTTTCTTTTGACATTTTTAATTGCTTTAGGTGTTTAGGACATCCTTTGAACTTTTCGTGTGAAAAATCTTGTTTAAACTTGGTGATGCTGATATTCACCTCCATTAACTATATGCTTCTTACTAAGCTAACTAATTATTATGTTAACTTTCAGGTCTTGCAAGGGCTAGAGGCAGCAACAAGTTGTGTTGATGACATGGATGACTGGTTAGGCATGTTCAATGTCAAATTACGACATATGAGAGAAGACATTGAATCGGTAGGGAAGCTTTTGTATGGTCTATTAATATGTAGGATCTGTTTTCATCCTTTCTAGTCATTCACATGCTTCTAGTCTGCTGCTAGTTTTTTCATGAAACTAAATTATAAAGATTAAACTGTATATATTCTTGACTTCAACATTTGACCTCGAATGCTGTTGTGAACTCTATTTCACAACATACCAGATAGAGAGCCGCAACAACAAGTTAGAGATGCAATCTGTAAATAATAAATCACTCATTGAAGAACTTGATAAGCTTCTTGAACGACTGCGTGTCCCTTCTGAGGTATGTTATCCATTACTATGTTTTGTTTAGGTTCAGCCTATGTATGTAGCCTGTATTTCCCTTAACAATGTTTTTATTGGTTGTAGTATGCAGCATGTCTGACAGGAGGCTCGTTTGATGAGGCTCGCATGCTTCAAAATGTTGAAGCATGTGAGTGGTTAACTGGTGCTTTGCGTGGCCTTCAAGTACCTAACTTGGATCCCAGTTATGCAAAAATGCGAGCTGTATGGACCCTCGTCTCATTCCTCCAGTTTTAAAGTTTGTAGTTAGGCAAATAATTCAGTAGATCATGTGGCACATGGTATTGCTATTGGGCTAGGTTTCTGAAGTTCTGAAGTACCTAATTTGGATCCTACTTTTCTTTTTTTATCTTTATTTTAGGTTAAAGATAAGCGGGCAGAACTCGAAAAACTAAAAGCTACATTTGTCCGGAGAGCTTCTGAGTTTTTGAGAAACTACTTTGCCAGTTTGGTGGATTTTATGATTGGTGACAAAAGCTATTTCTCTCAGGTTTTCCTTCATTTTATTTTCAGTTTTGATAACAAGTATAAACTGTGATACTAGGGTTCCTAACTGTTGTTCATCTGCTTGCTTTAAACAGCGGGGACAGTTGAAGAGGCCTGATCATGCTGACTTGCGGTATAAATGCAGGACGTATGCTCGCCTTCTGCAACATTTAAAGGTCAAATTACAGATCAAGTCTAACATCTCTAAAATATTTTGTCTCAATATTTCTAATAATTTTGTTTCTGCTTATTCTCAGAGTCTTGATAAGAGCTGCTTGGGTCCTTTAAGGAAAGCTTATTGTAGCTCCCTTAACTTACTTCTGCGCCGTGAGGTTGGTAATTCAAAATAAGATTTTCAATTATTCAATAAAAAGAAATGTCTTTCTCATTTGAGCTTTATGTTGGTTACAACGCTTCACAAACGGTTAAATTCTGTTTAGGCTCGTGAATTTGCCAATGAGCTTCGTGCTAGTACAAAAGCATCAAGAAATCCAACTGTATGGCTGGAGGCTTCCACAGGTGGCAGTCAAAGTGGGAATAGTGCAGACACTTCAGCGGTTTCTGATGCTTATGCCAAAATGCTGACAATTTTTATTCCCCTACTTGTAGATGAGGTAGTCCTTCCCTGCACTATTAGTACAAGAGGTTACATGCATTCCCTAGTCTTGATTTATTGAAAATTTATTCCTTCATGGCTCAAACTGCAGAGTTCTTTCTTTGCACACTTCATGTGCTTTGAAGTTCCTGCACTTGCTCCCCCTGGAGGTGTTGCTAATGGTAGTAAAAGTGGATCCTATGACGATGATACCAATGATGATGATCTGGGCATTATGGATATTGATGACAATGATAGTAAAGCTGGTAATCATTTCTCTTGTGACTCTATAATTCGTGGTAATAAATCTCCCTTAATTTCAAACTGAAGAATGTTGTAACTATTTTATTTTACTAGGTAAAACTTCTGCTGATCTTCAATCACTAAATGAGTCACTACAGGATCTGCTCGATGGAATTCAAGTATGTAAGCTATTGCAGTCTTTTGCAGATAGATTTTCTGTCATTCCTTATTGTTTCTGAGTTTCTGGAACCAGAATGTCTTCCCAAATTTCGGTGCTTTTTGTGCATGCTCATTATTGTAGAGTTGTTTGCATGTTCTTTTCGTTCATTGTACTTTGTTCTCCTTGTTTATATCATTATGTCTTTATGATGTTGCTTGGTAGGCACTCTCTCGTTTGCAATCTCAATTTCTGTTTTTTTTCTGGATTACAGGAAGACTTTTATGCTGTAGTTGATTGGGCATACAAGATTGACCCTCTGCGTTGCATATCCATGCATGGTATAACAGAGCGCTATCTATCTGGCCAGAAAGCTGATGCAGCAGGATTTGTGCGTCTCCTGCTTGGTGCTCTTGAATCAAAAATTTCTATGCAGTTCAGTCGGGTATGTTTGTATGGAAACTGAAATTTTTATGACCTTTTGCATTTAGTATGAATCTAACTGGTTTAAGCTGCAACTGGATTTGCAGTTTGTTGACGAGGCTTGTCATCAAATTGAAAGAAATGAACGCAACGTGCGACAAATGGGAGTCTTGTCGTACATCCCTCGGTAAAGTGAACCATAGCCTTTATAAGATTTCAGAGTGCACATTTGAGATCAAAGCTGATAAAAATTTTAAGAGAAAAAAGCTACAAGTAGCTGTTTCCCTTTATGGTTTGAAAATGTTTTTGCCTTTTCAGGCATATATTATCAACATGCTATCAATATTATCTCCAACATAGCTAGGTTCCACATTATTATGTGATGCTTGCTTGTCATGTTTTACTTCAGTTGGTTTTAAACAGTTCATATGTACTTATGCACAGCTTTGCAACTCTAGCCACCCGCATGGAACAGTACATTCAAGGACAATCACGGGACTTGGTTGATCAAGCATACACCAAATTTGTAAGTCCTATCTTCAGCTTGATATCCTTGTTATTTTGGATTAGTTGTAGTGTGGTTAAGTGAGCTCTTGATGGGTCATATTGTAGCCTTAGCATTGTGACGAGACTTAAGCATGTAAAGAGTTCTAGTGTTGCTACTATTTAGCAAATTGTTGCATGAAATAGAATGATAAGTCACTAAGCATTCTTTCAAGCTACTTATGCTGATGGTTAATAAGCAAGGCTGTCTTCCATGTACTTATGATCTGTTTAGCTGCTTCTTTTATTCTTGCTTTCTTGATAAGATTTAATTCATTTTGTGGTAACAAATCAACTCTTTTTTTTTTTTTTTCATGTTATTATCTTCTGAATATGCATTCCTGAAAGAATATTTTCATTGCAAATATTGTTTGGCAGGTTAGCGTTATGTTTGCTACTCTTGAAAAACTGGCACAAACGGATCCAAAATATGCTGATATATTTCTTTTAGAAAATTATGCAGCATTCCAGAATAGGTCTGCATCTTTTTCCTATGGCTAAGGGTATGGGTATAATATTTCTTTTGTTTCTTGAGGCTAATTTTTTCCCTCTCCATGCATACTTTACAGCTTGTATGATCTGGCCAATGTTGTGCCCACCTTAGCCAAATTTTATCACCAAGCAAGTGAAGCATATGAACAAGCATGTACACGTCATATCAGCATGATAATATACTATGTAAGTAATCCACCTTGGTGGCTTTTTAGTTGCTTCACTCATTATTGTTAAGCAGTGATGTTAAATGGTTGTGGAGATACTGATAAGTGTTCCATGTTATGATTCAGTCTTTACAATTGTTTTCTCTTTGCAGCAATTTGAACGACTGTTCCAATTTGCTCGAAAGATTGAGGATTTAATGTTTACAATTTCAGCGGAAGAGGTTAGCATGTTACTGATTGTACTTTGCCAGGTTCATAATTTATGCAGGGTTTTATCAGTTAGCTCCTCAAGAGCGTCTGTTCCACTTTTGACTAAATTTACATAACAAGGCATAATATGCTTTGCATTACCCTCTCATCTTTAGCAAAGTCAGAATCCCATGATAAATTGGAAAAACAAAGCCTTTTTTTTAAATAATGAAAGTACTGCCAGTGGTCATCTCCAGACTTTTGCAGATTGTTATCAAATGAATGATTTGGCTGACTTTGTCCTTCACAAATTTCAGATACCTTTTCAGCTTGGATTGTCTAAAATGGATCTCCGGAAGATGTTAAAATCCAGTTTATCTGGGGTGAGATGATCACAACTTTTGGAACACATTGTCCTTAGTTTCAAATGGTGGAATTTAAATCTAGATCTGTCTCTTACAGGTTGACAAATCTATTACTGCAATGTATAAGAAGTTGCAGAAGAACTTGACATCTGAGGAGCTGTTACCCTCTTTGTGGGACAAGTGCAAGGTAGGCTAACTTCTTCTATTTCTAAAACCGATCAAGGCTTTAGTGTTTTTGCCAAAGTATTATGCATTGTGAATCGTTAATCAATGCTATGGGAAAGAGCATTAGACCAACCCAGGTGGATTATGAGGTTGAAGGAAGAAGGGAGGGAATTTGAGTTGGTTGGTTTGGTGATATATTGCTGGTTTCTTACTAGTTTTATTTCTTGTAAATTTGACAGAAAGAGTTTCTGGACAAGTACGATAGCTTTGCCCAACTTGTTGCCAAAATTTACCCCACGGAAACCATCCCCTCGGTTAGTGAAATGAGAGACCTGCTTGCTTCCATGTAAAAGGGACAGATTTTGCCTTCTGTATAATCTTCTGTATTTTCCATTTGGAGTGGAGAGCCGTATTAGCTTGCTCTAACTATTAAAGTTGTAATATAATAGACAATCGCCCCTCCAAACCCATATTTCAATTTATTTGAAACTTACCCATTATATTCATTCATTATCGGAAAGAAGTTGCTGTTGTATCATGTTCAATGTAAAATTGTTTTATTTGTCTGCTCTACATTTCGTAAGGTTTAATAGAGTTTTTTGGTTTTCCATTCTTTAATTCTCAAAAATCTCCCCATAGTTGGTGCGAAGAGTCGATGTTTGTTCTATTCTATTCCTCGTATGCCAGCCAACGTATTAACATGATTGGTTAATGACATCATGGATTGCACTCTTGATGGGCGTTGAATTTTCTTTCCTAGCTGGTTTCTTTTCTCTTAGAAGTACGCTTGCTTATCAAGGAAATGGCAACGAAGATATTCATTAGGGTCAAGCACATTGATGGATGCAGCTTCCATGTTAGCTATAAAGTACTTGCTGATTCGAAGGATCCATAAATAAACTCTCATCATCGTCCACTCAGTCTATTTATCAAACGCACGGCTACCCTAATGAACTTAGGAGTCGACGTCATGATGTGGCAAGTTGCTTTCATTGTTTGAATTGAGACCACTGAATTTGAATCTCTCTGCAGCTTATTTTTTCTTAAGAACCTTCCTCTCTCTCTCTCTCTGTGCTTCATGATAATAGTTGGATAAATTTCATATTTTAATAATTTTGCCAAAACTAATAAAAAACTTTTATAGCTCTGTATTCAGAATTCATAGCAAAAAAGTAAAAATCTTGGGTAAAGGTTTTATGTACACTAAGTCTAATTAACCAAATCACATCCAATCTGTATCGCTAAACCGTCGTTTATTATTTTATTATTCGGTTTATCATTTTATTATTATTTGTGGGTGCTGTGAGCATATTTATATATAAGTAGATGACTCACAGGATTCCGTTTCTTTTCCTTTCTTTTTTATACTTTTTTACTAGCGATTGCGTGAATTACTTAACCAGGAGCAGTTTACTAGGGTTTATCGCCTTATATTGTATACATACAGAATCCCTTCCCCTTGGGATTTTATTATATTAAGCAATCAATAAATAAGTCTCATTCTCAGTCTTTTCATCATATCATAGGCTTTGGCTTTGGAGTTTGCAAAACCAAAGAAGGGTTTTCAATTTTCAAGCTTCCTCCCACTTGTAATATCTTTCTCCTAGGTTTTTCAGTTTTCGTTTGTCTATGGCTGCTTCTGATTCTGACGATGTGAACCTTGCCTATGACGATACTGCTGACGACTACTTCTATCTCGACGATACGGATGATGACTTACATCCACCCCAAGCCAGCGACAGCCTTGATGACGATCAACTCCAAGGCAGCGACAGCCATAATGACGATGATGACGATCTACTCCAAAGCAGCGACAGGCATGATGACGGTGATCATGATTGTGACGACAACGATGATGGTGATGAGAATGCACTTGAAGAAGATGATCATGATTCCCCAATATCTGGCCAAAACTTTAGTGTTTTAACTGAAGCAGATATACGCCATCGTATAAAAGATAACATCGCTGAAGTCTCTTCTGTCCTGTCTATATCGAAAAACGAGGCAAGTAGCTTACTCCTTCACTATTATTGGAGTGTTAATAATATTTTTGATTCATGGTTTGCCGATGAAAAAGCAGCCCGTGAAAAGGCAGGCTTGTTTCTCGAACCCTTGATCGAGTCACCTGATCATGGCAGCAGTATTTGTGTAATCTGTTTTGAAGATTACCCTTGTGATGGTACCAAGTCCACATCTTGTGGACATCGTTATTGCAATGATTGCTGGAGTTCCTACATTAAAACAGCCATTGCTGATGGCCCTCAAAGTTTATTTCTAACGTGTCCCCATCCATCTTGCCGTGCTGCTGTGGGTGAAGACATGGTGGGTTTGTTTGCGTCGGAGAAAGAGAAAAACAAGTATTCTAGCTACATTGTTATGTCATATATTGAATCAAAAAAGATGATCAAGTGGTGTCCAGGCCCAGGCTGTGAAAACGCTATTGACTTTGTCGCCGGGAGTGAAAATCTTGATGTTTCTTGCCTTTGCTCCCATTCCTTTTGCTGGAATTGTACTCAAGATGCTCATCGTCCCGTGGACTGTGAAACCGTGACTAAATGGATGTCGAAGAACAGCTCGGAGTCTGAGAATGTGAATTACATACTAGCTTTTACCAAGCCTTGTCCCAAATGCAAAAGGCCAATTGAGAAAAACATGGGATGTTCGCATATGACATGTAGGGCGCCTTGCCTTTACGAGTTCTGCTGGCTCTGCCTTGGAGATTGGAAAAACCATGGCACTTGCAATCGTTTCAAGGGGAACCCCGAGGAGGAAAAAAGAGAAAAGGCGAAGCAATATGTGATGAAATACACCCATTACTTCGAACGTTGGGCCACCAATCAGAACTCAATGAAAAAGGGTGCTGCCGACTTGCAAAAAGTGCAAACCGAACAGATTGAGGTTCTTAGTCGTATTCAAGCACAACCTTTGGCTCAAATCAGTTTCGTAACAGAGGCCTGGAAACAGATAATCGAATGTAGGAGGGTACTTGCATGGACCTATGCATATGGTTTTTATTTGCCTGAGGAATGCGAGGCTAAAAGGAACTTGTTCGAGTACTTGCAAGGTCAGGCTGAGTCTGGCTTGGAGAGGCTTCACGATTGTGCAGAAAAGGAGCTGCTACCATACCTGAAAGACAAGATCTCGGTGGAGGGATTCATAGAGTTCCGCAAAAAGCTTACATTGCTTACCAGGGTGACTAGAAATTACTTTGACAACTTGGTTGCCGCCTTGCAGAATGGACTATCTGATGTAAACTCAGGTTCGTCAAGTGTTTCAAAGAAACGAAAGTCGGATTGGGCTGCTGCTGCTGTTAATGCAGCTCCAGTCTTGGATACAAATATAAACGGTAACTCTGCCACTGCCCCTACCGCCGCTGCCAGTGCTATGGAACCATGGGCTTGTGCATATTGTTCCTACGAAAATCAGAGTTCTGCCACTAATTGTGCAATGTGTGGGCGAGGGTCTTGGACTTGTGATGTCTGCACTTATGCCAATTCCAGGACCTCGGCTACATGCGCAATGTGTACTGATGCACCGGAACCTTAGATGACTCCAAACAGGGTGAGTTCAATTTATCTTTTCATCATTTTGCTAGTTTCAAACATTTTAGGATTTGATCCATGGAGATGATGAGGAATAGTATTTCATGTTCCAGATTAACAAGGAATCGTATTTAAATAAAGAATATCTCTTTCTTCCATTTTATTTTCCAGATTTCATCCATAGAGATGATTTCATACATAACGCAATAGCATTTTATGTTGCAGATATGCGTACCAGTACCCCCACTTTATATTTGCATAGTGGGATACTTATATAAATTAATATTTTGAGTTGAGTTTAATCAATTTGGGTAAGATTCACCAAAGATTTTTCTTCTTTTTCAGGGAAAGGTAATGGATTAATAACTCAGCACTAAAGTTTAAACTTTGTTTAGAATAGATTGAATGTACTGGAGGATTACCTTAATTAAATTGGTTCACTTGTAGCTCACTTCTCATGCAATTTGATTACCAAATACAATAACTGCTTTACAATGAATAGGGAAGATTTGGTATTGGTTGAGCTGTGCCTATCAAATATCACATACCCCTTTCTTGGTTTATTAAATTCACCTGGTGCTTTTCAGGGCCCAGAAAAACCGTTCAAATCCAACCCATAATTCGGTTTGGGTTTTTTTATAATTTAGTTTCCGTGTTATTAATTCGGTCCGATTTTAATTTATTTTATTGGACACTAAAAAATTTAAAAAAAATATTTAAATTTAAAAAAAAAAAACTCAAAGTTAATACATAAATCCATTTAAAACTTAAAACAAAACTCATTGTTTTTAAATTCTAAATATATATTTTTACATATTTTATAATTAAATTCATCTCTTTTATCCTTATGATGTATTGTGTTCTTTTTTCTCTTATTATTGTTTCTCTTTTTTCCTTATGATGTTCTCTTATTATTGTTGTTAAAAATTCTAACTTTTTTCTCTTACTATTAAAAATTTTAAAATTTTGATTATCATTATTGATTTTTTATTGTCATTACACATTAAGAATTTTAAAATATAAATAATTTAACATTTAGTTATGTTTTGTTGTCATTACACATCAAGAATGGTAAAACAAATAAATTTAAATTTGACTAAACCTTTGACTATCTTCTGTGAATATTAAAAGTGATTAAGTTAAGGTTGAATTAGATTTTTAATAATCATTTATAATTATAGATTTTATAAATTATTTTTAAATAAATATATTAATTATTTAACATTTGATTATTTTCAATGAAGATTGAGAGTGATTAAATTTAAGGTTTAATTAGATTTTTAATAAAAATTTATAAAATATTTTTAAATAAATATATTAATTGAGATTTTATATATAATTGTAAAAAAAAAATTAAAATTGTTAAATAGTGTCTAATAAATATAAAACACTCTTTGTTTAATATTTTAAAGAAATTATTGAATAATTTTAAAATTGTTAAATAGTGTCTAAGAAATATAAAACACTCCTATTCAGTTTCTTTAAGAGATCAACTTTATTATTAATATGATTTTTATTTATTTTATAAAAAAAATACAAAAATTGAATTATTGATTTTTTTTTTAATATGAAATTGAAGGTTTTATTCATTGACAGTTCTACCTTAACTACTAAAAAATGGGGAACCAAACAGACTCCTAAAGAAGTGATTGGCTCACAGCAAAATAGAATTGAAAATTGGAACTGAACTAATCAATTTAGTACAGATTGATAATAACCCATATTTTTATATCCACTGATTCAGTTTCAATTCGAAAAATGAAACCAAATCCATGACTTTGTTTTGCTGTGAGCCCATATCTTTAGGAGTCTGTTTGTTTGGTTTCCCATGTTTTAATACTCCTCTAAGATAACTGTCTATAAATCAAACCTTCAATTTCATCATAAAAAGAAAAACTTCAATAAATAGTTAATCAATAATTCGATTTTTGTTTTTTTTTTTATAAAATAAGTAAATAAAAGTCATATTAATAATAAAGTAGATTTTTTAAAGAAAATGAATAGGGGACAAATCATAATTAATTCATTTATGTTAAATTAAAATTCGTTTAAAGCTTTATTATTGAATTATTAATATTATTATTACTCATATTTAATCAATTTTATTTTAATATATATATATATATAAATATATATATATATATATAATAAAGACCTAAATGATATCATATTAATTCTAAAGTATATCCTAATGGAATATTAATCTCTAATGTCAATCCAATATTTATCCTATTATTGTTGTTGGCAGTAAAAAGAAAAAGAAAAAACAAACTGGAATTCTATCATGTCACCTAATTGAACTTTAAAAATAAACCTAAAAAATGATTTAAAATTCCAATTAGATATTATTTGTTTACATGAGTAGGAATCCTGGATTCAAATATTTGGTTAAATTGTTAAATAATTAAAAGTTAAAAGGATGTAAATTGAGTCTTTGGAAGTTGAGGTTAAATTTAATGATTTATAATGTATTAAAAGTTAAAAAGTTTATAGAAGTAGTGATTATCTTTAATCTGTTGGCATATGGAAGAAATTTCTATATTTTTTAAAAGCAAAAATAAAAATGAGTGAGGGCTATATTGACAAAAGCAGTAAAGATTGAGGGGGTTAAATTTACTATTGTAACTAATTTTTTTAACAAAGTTACTTGAGGGACCAATTTTTAGCAAATAAAATTGTACAAGTCTATAATACACAAGAGTATCTTCAAAATTTAACTTTGGTCTCATCTTGAAGCTAAGGATAGACAGGTTGGCTCTTTTCCTTGGATTCTCGGGGGAGATTTTAATGTTTCTCTTTCTCTTGAGGAGAGTTCTTGCTTTGATGGTTCTCAAGGTAGTACTTCTGACATGAGAGATTTCCAGGAATTTGTCCGGACTATAGGTATTGTTGACCATGCTGTTGAAGGTCCCAGATATACCTGGTCTAATCATCAGAGTGATACTTTCATGGCAAGGAAACTTGATAGGGTGATGGTCAATAGTCAATACCAATTGGTTGCAATATTTTCCTGGCTCTAAGGTTGAATTCCTCGCGCCTGGTTCATCTGCTTATTGTCCTTCTATTGTTTAGCTTGATCAGCCTGTCTACTCTCCTCTCAAACCCTTTAAAGTTTTTCAACTTTTGGGTTAAACATAAGGACTTCATGAATATTGTTGCTGAGTCTTGGGGTAAGGAAGTTCACGGTGATCCTAACTCTATGCTTAGGCTCTTCATTAAGCTAAAAAGACTTAAAGCTCCTTTGAGATCCTTGAATGTTGCTGCTTTTGGTCAGATTCCTGAGAGGGTAAAGAAGAAGAGAGCTAAGTTAGAGGAGTTACAATTGATTGAACTTGCTGAGGGTTCTTCTTCGCGTTCTTTTCAACAACTTTAGCTGCTTCATGGTGAGTTTAAAGCTTTGCAGGATGCTGAGGAGCAGTTTTACAGACAAAAGGCACGGGTTCATTGGATTCGAGAGGGTGATCAATATACTAAATTTTTTCATAAGACTGTGGCTGTTAAAAGGAGCAAGTTTACCATCCGTGCTCTTGTTGAAGATGATGGGAATCGATTATAAAGTCATTATCTTATTGTCAATAAGATTTCTAAGTTCTATCAGGGACTTCTTGGGGTTGCTGATAGCAAGGTTGTCGGTTGATCTTATCAGGTTCTTAGAGAACTGCTTCCTTGTTCTCTGTCAACTTCTGCTCAAGTTGACTTGGCCGTCCTATCTCTAATGCTGAAATTAAGACTGCCCTTTTTGAGCAAGGAAATGATAAATCTCCTCGCCCTGATGGGTACACTGCCTATTTTTTTAAAGCTGCTTGGAGCATTGTTGGTGTTGATTTCCTTGCAGCAGCTCAGTTCCATCTCTCAGTTATTGCCCGCCTTTAATGCTACTACAATCACTTTTGTCCCTATATGCGAAAATCCTAAGCATGTTAAAGAGTTCAGGCCTATTGCTTGCTATACTACTGTTTATAAATGTCTTTCTAAAGTTTTGGTGAACAGGATTACTCTTTATTTGCTTGGTCTTATTTTAAAAAGCCAGAGTGCTTTCATCAAGGGGAGGAACATTAATGATAATATCCTGCTGGCCTATGAACTGATGAGAGGCTACAATAGGAAGCAAATCTCTCCTTAGATGTGCCCTTAAGGTTGATTTGCAGAAGGCCTTTGACTCAGTTAACTGGGAATCTCTTCCTCTGTGCCTAGGGCTTTAAATTTTCTTGATGCTTTGATTGGATGGATTGCAGCTTGTGTTACTTCTCCTAATTACTCTATTTCTATAAATGGTGGTCTGGTTGGATTGTTCAAAGGTGCAAAGGGACTGAGACAAGGGGATCCTCTCTCCCCCTATTTGTTTGTCATTGTAATGAATGTTCTCTCTCGGTTGCTAGAGATTGCAGCAAATCATGATGTCTTTAATTTTCACCTTAAATGCCACAAAATCCAGCTCACTCATTTATCATTTGCGGATGATCTCCTTATCTTTGCGAAGGGTAATTCTGATTCAGTGGTTGGTATATGGTGTTTATTGTAGGAGTTCTACTTGTTTTCAGGCTTGCAACTAAATACTTCAAAGAGTGAATTATTTGCTGCTGGAGTCTTAGAAGATGAGTTGGATTCTATGATTTCAGATCACTGGGTTCAAGGTAGCAGGTTACTGGTTCGATATCTTGGACTTCCTCCTGTTGCTAGGAAGCTTTCTATTCCTGATTGCAAGGCTTTGATTGAGAAGATTGTTGCCAAAATCAATCATTGGTCTTGCAATTATGTAATAATATCGGTCGAGCGATTGGTACGTGGCAGCAAGAGTTGAATTGGGTTGTTACTTTTCTCAAAGTCAAGTCCCTGTTGTTTGCATTTAGAAGCTGACATGGAATGCTGATATCCGTGCTATTGGGTGTGAAAGGAATGGAAGGGTTTTTGGGAAGGCTCATGCCACTGCTCTGTTTATTTGTTCTTATGTAAGAGTTTTGCTGCTTCTTGGGCAATAAAATTACAATTATAAAAAAAATAAAAAATAAAACTGGAGATGTATGATGCAATTAACTATGTTTATTATTTACTAATGCACATATTTAACTATTATATGTTCCTAACTAGAACATGTTATAATATTTATAAATAAGTTCATCTAATTTAACACAAACACCCGAATTCGTTACTCGATTGCAATGGGGCTGCTACACTTTTCTGGGTGTTTAGTGCTCAAACAAGACATTATTTTGAAGTAGACATATATCCTCTCAACACTCGAAAAGGTACCGTTGTTGTTTTATCCCAGAAGAAGGGGAATTACAACTGTCAAATGTGTGCAGAATATCTATCCTTCACAACTGTCAAAATGAATATAATGTTGATCATTAGCCCAAAACTCAAAAAAAAAAAAAAAAAAAGCTGCTTAGAAGATGGAACTGTAATTGTCAAAACAGTTCATGTGCCCAGAATTCGTGGTGAAGCGAAATTGCCATTTCATGCAAAATCAGGGTATTGAATTTTTTTTTTAGATAAACAGCTTTTTCTTGCAATGAAAGATGCGGCTCAAAAGTGCTTGAGACTCTATCATAAGGACATGCCTCAGAAAATAAAAGGTCGTTTTGAGATCATCATCGCCGCTATTTCACTGCAATTCCATCCACTCTAAATAAAAAGGGTTCCTTTTGCAACCTTCATCTTTCATTTCATTTCACAAATATTTCCTTGGAAATCAAACAAAATATGCAATTAGAAACAGAAGTTATAGAAAATAAGTGGCAAAAGGAAGTAGCTGGTTTCTCATCATCACAAGAAATAATAAAATGATAAAAAGAAGAAGAAGAAGAAGAAGGCATTGATTTCTCTAGTTAATCACAACGCTGCAAATAAACGCAGCCTAAGCAAGCAGCTAATTGAAGAATTTCAAGGTTGCATTTTTCTCAAAAAATATTTCAGTGATCCTCATCAGGTAGCTTTATATATATAGTCGGTGAGGCTTTGGAGTTAGGGCTTACATGGTATCACCTGAAAAGACAAAATAGCCCAGAAATTAGCAAATGAAATGTCTGACTTGACCTTAACATCCTCCAACTAAATTGCCGAGTTGCATTCGCGCATTAATTTTGGAACTTCGGTTTCTTCGCCCGCTGTGAGGAATTAGTAATTCAGTAAAATTCCAATGTTTTACGATCATGCTTGATTACAGAGATTTATAAGATATGATTCTCGCAACGAATCTGTGTTTCAGAACTATCCCAACAACATGCACAACCGTAAAGCAACAAAAGGATCCTCCTCACCAACTCAACCCAGTAATTCCAACAAAAACAAAGGCGTAAGTTCCTCCGTCTTTCTCAGGCATTTTCACAAACAAACTCCATTCATTCCCTTTCCCCAAAACTCAAAGCTTTTTAACTTAAATTCCATAGGTGCGAGTGTTTTGATTTGCACAAGGAGCTTATTCCATATGAAAAGGCATGGTCTTGGCAGAAACAGATCGTTAAACGGAAGAAATCATTGCTACAAGAACATGAGGATTGCCCAGATACATTAATTGTTCTTCAGCATAACCCTGTTTATACAATGGGCACTGGCAGCTCGGAAAACTATTTGAATTTTGACGTAAAGGAAGCTCCTTTTGATGTTTATCGAACTGAACGCGGCGGGGAAGTTACATACCACGGGCCTGGACAGGTATAGTTCCAAAACCTAGATGGATAAGAAATAAGAATGTGAAATTAATTTGATTTCAGTGGTGATTTTCTCTTTGGACTAACTTATCTTTTTCTTCTTCTTTTTATATACTACCTGTATTTAAATGTAGCTGGTTATGTATCCTATTATTAATCTCCGGAATCACAAGATGGATCTTCATTGGTATCTTAGGACACTTGAGGAGGTGGTGATTCGTGTTCTTTCATCGACATTTTCTATCAAAGCTTCTAGGATTGAAGGGTTAACGGGTGTTTGGGTTGGTAAGATTTCTTATCTTGTTTCTTTTGATGCTTGATCTGTTTCCACTTATTGAATGGCTAAGCAAACCTGTTTTTCTAAGTTTGTCAGCAATGTTTTAACAATTTGTTCCCTTTGAAATTGAATATTTACAGTAGGGGATTGCAGGCAGAGGAAATAGGCATCCCCTGCTAGCCTACATGGCTCCTTAACTCTCTCTCTCTTTTTTTGGTTATTTTGTTATATTGAATTAGATATCTTTTGCTGGTAACTATAACTGAAGGGGACAAAGAGGTTTTATAGATTCACCCCATTCATATTAGGCCTTCAAATAAAGATAGAGCAATCGTTGTGGTTTGATTATTTTCATAACCGATTGAGGAGGGTCATGGCACATGAGGACCAAGTCTCGGACAGTGCAGTTTTTGTGTTGTCTAGCAGCTTGGACCTGCACATGGTGATGATTTCGCTATTGTCTACGGCAATAGCACTTATATCGATAGTACAATATCATTTTCTAATCTAATTACATTAGAAGAAAATAAGGTTGGCCTCTTTGATTGTCTTTGATCTTTTCAAAATTTTGCTACAGGAAATCAGAAATTGGCTGCAATTGGTGTAAGGGTATCCAAGTGGATAACCTACCATGGGTTGGCACTTAATGTCACCACAGACCTAACTCCCTTCAGCTGGATAGTTCCCTGTGGGTTACGTCATCGTCAAGTCGGAAGCATAAAGGGGTTGCTTCAAGAATTTCAGTCATCTACACAATATGCTGAGGCAATTAAACCGTTTCCTGATGATTACCAGTTGATTGATATCTCCTACAAGTCCTTGCTTAAGGAGTTTTCTGAAGTTTTCAATCTTGAAATCCATCAAAAGGCCATCACTGTGCCTGAATTTTGGAGAGAGGACCATTAACCAGATTGGAGAGCCTGAAAGAAGAGTAAATTGCCTTATGACAACAAGATATTTATTAATGCTTCTTTACCCTGCAAGTCATGAACAAGTTACCTCTTCTCAGTTCTCAGAGCAGAAGCGTGTAAGATGTGCTTATCCTATAACATTATATGTCCAAATATGCAGATTATAGAATTGAATAATTCTAGAAATTTCTATTTTTGTTTTATATGGTTGAAATTCCATAAAGAAAAAGAAAAGAATGAATTGTTTATGACGAGGATTCAATAGCTTTTTGCCTCATAAATAATGATTGCTTCTTTATTGAACTATGACAAAGGATAAAATAAATAAACAAAAATAAATGCTACCCTCAATTTCCCCTTTTATGTACTTCAGACGAACATGCCTTGGGCCCTGAAATTTCATGGATATCCAAGGAGTACACTTGGAAGATTCAAATGTCGAAATCCACAAAGAACCATAGATAGCAATAGTATACCACCCTTGCAATCATCAATATTTCTCTGCAACCGGTCTAGAAGGAAAAAGCCGTTGGAGAAATGTCATCAACGACCAAAGGCAAACCACAGATAGGACCTGGAAAGTGACTACCATCCCAGCAGTTGCACCGCCTCGCTTGAACATTCCCGGGGTTCTCTGAGAGTCTTTCATCGAGAACGTGAAGTTCTGAATGAATTGAATTGCTCTGGTTAACTGATACAATCTATTCACCTGTAAAATCAACTGCGAAGTTGTCAATAATCTTATTTGGTCTTTAGAATGAATATGAATCCTGTAAAAAGACCAAATACCTAAAAAATGATAGGAATCAGGGGCCAACAAGATGATTGATGCTTATCAAGAATCGTCCTGAATGCATGTTGAGCAGCACAGCCTATCACTCCCACTGCAACCAAGGCTTGGAAGCCAAGCGCTGGCCAAGTTAAAAAGACGGCAAGTAAAGGAGCAACAACTTTGAAACCCATTGTGAAGAAAGATGACGATAGGTAAACCCTGAGTCCTGTAATGAGACCCCACCTCTTGGCACTGAATTGCAAATAAGGCCTTTGAACATGATCAGTCACAAGAAGGAACACCCCAAGACCAAGGAAAAAGAGGACACAATTTCTGCATATTATAACCATGCAAAACAATTACATGTTTATGTTTCCACACACACCGCAGTACCACTATTAGAATTTTGACTCAATAGTTGTGAAAAGAATGTATAAAAGGAAAAGATAAAGTTGAAATAGAATACCAACGAGTGTGTCGTCCTTGAAGAAAGCCTCAATTGCATAGCTAAAGAAAAACAGTGGAAGGATCAATGAAGAAATCAATGCAATAGGTGCCAAAACCCAGAGGAATGATCCTTTGTCTTCTTGGAAAGAAGCTGACATCAATTTGCTCTCTTCCACTAGCTGGTGAATTAGCCCGTGAAAGGAAATTGAACCCGATTACCATGACACGATTCCACCCCACCAAATGTATTAAAAGCCACACCAGAGTTCTCCCTCAAAGTCCCACTATGGTTCAAACTTGAGAGTTTTGATTAGACCCAAAAGCATACACTATTCCCCAAGTGCTCAATCTCCACAATCTATACTCCTCATTTAACCTTTCTACTTCAGACATAAAATACCCTGCATTATTTTTTTAATAAAGGAAAACGTTCTATTTGTTGAAATAAAGCAGGAAGAATAAATGTTAATACATGCAAAAGTCCAAGAAAAAAGAGCTGAAAGATGTACTCCTTCATAAATCTATATCTAATCATTGGTTGGATCATTTGACTTTGATCCGAAAGCCTATTTGAAAAGTGGAAGAATTTGAATAAAAATATAGATTCGAAAATAGATTTAAGCAAAAAAATAATGTCCGTTTCTTAAACAGGACAAGCCTCAAGTTATTTTTTTTGGCTCAAGCTTAGCCCAATTTTGTAAAAAGAAAATTTATTATTGTTTCTACTATTTTGTTGCAATTTCGCTATTAGATTTAATTGTTATTGTTTGAATATTGTATAATTTTTGTTTTATTATTAATTTTGCTACTATTTTAAAGATATTTGCTTGCTAAGTTGTACCTATCTTAGTCTTATTTATTTTTTAGTATATTTGATGTATTATATTTTTTAAAATTTATTTTTATATAATAATAATATAAAAAAATTAATACGGACGAACCGAATTAGCCTTAGGTTTTAGTATTTTTATTGAAGTCAGATTTAGATAAAATTTAACTCTCATTTTTTAGACCGAATCCAGAAGTAAAAAATGAACTTAAAATTATGTTGAGGCCAGACCATGATCACCTCTGGTTGCATCTCCAAGCCCAAGACTTCCATTTCTTAGAACGTCGCTTGCAGGAGCTTTCAGAATTTGAGAAATTGGAGATGAGAGTGAGATTCCGACTTTAATGAAAGAACATTTTAACGTCAAGAAAGTAACAAACTTGAGCGAAATTTAAGAGAGGTATACTTACGGATTGAATAAAGAGTCGATGATAGTTGAAAATTTGAACTTTGGGATAGAAATCCAAGGCACACGGGTTGAAGTTCCATTTTTTTTTTTAATGGTTATAGCAAGATGATTGAAGTTGCTGGTCATCCGTCACCGCTTGAACCTCAAGTTCTCCGTAGGTACAACTACGACGTGGTTTTCAGTTATTAAGCAATTAGAAAGCAACCCGACGCAAAATTGGTTAGCTGTTGGACCCTTTCTACGGGCAAAAAGTGTAACATCCCCTACCCGTATCCGTTGCCGGAATAGAATACGAGGCATTACCGATGAGTACGGAATACTTACAGATAATTTAAACCATTTATCGTTTAAATACCGAAATTGATTATAAAAGTTCTTTTAACGGACCCTCGAGGTCAAATCATGCATTAGGATCGGGTCGGGACTAAATCAGAATCGTATGAAATTTTTCACAAAATCCCTAAGTTTATCTCATTTACAAGGGTCCCACGCCCGTGTGACTGGGGACACGCCCGTGTTGCTAGGCCGTGTGGTAAAGTTAATTTTCACAAATTAGACTATTTTCCAAGCCATATTTCTCACTCATTTGATCCTTATTCTTCACCCACATTTAATACATACAGAAACCAATTTAAGATATTCAACCAAGCCTTATACTTAATACCATTTGTTAGTCGTACACTTCATATAAATAACAAGAAACGTATATGGGCTCAATTCTCATTAAATTTCTCTTGTACTTATATTTTTTCACATTATGTATTCATTTAACATATAACAATCATACCTCTATATTTCATATATATTTTTATAGCAATTTGTTTTGGTTTCAAACTACTTCATATTTGAGTTTTACTTATCAAGTCATTTGAAACATCATCTTTACACATATAGTGCACTTGAGGTGTACAATTCTATAATTATGAATGAACACATTTATCAAACATATTCCATGTTTTTATATATTATAGTCTCATATTTCCATGTATCAATTACCATCATTTCCTCGTATTTTGACAAATACATGTAACAATTCATAAACATACAATTCACTAACTCTTCCTGCCAATCACAATTTAAATTGACAAATCACTTATTGAGCCCAATTTCAATGTTCATTAAAATCTATTATATAAATTTGGATGTACGTATCCACCAATAAATTTCATGTACAGGTATCATCATCTCATATTTCCACATACATTTACTTTCCATATTATGAACTCAAATAACATATACAAGACATACCAATGTATTTCAAGTATGTTTTCATAATATTTCATTTCGAATTCAAATTATTTCATATTAGAACTCTTCTCATTAACTCATTTGGAATACCAATTCATACGGATAATACACTCAAAGGTGTACAAATATAAAATCACAAATGAACTCATTCATCACCCAAGTTCTATGTTCATGTCTCATCAACTCATATTTCCTTATATTACATAATTCTATGTAACACTTACCAAACTTTGTCAAATTAGTGAACGTCTTACGGAATTGGTCTGCATCGGTATGCACTGAATTTCACTGATAATCACTGATGCCATAACATAGCTATGGTCTTTTCACTAGAATGCCATAGCTCAACTATGGTCTTACATCTTCACTATCATTATACCATGGTGAAACCATGGATTTATCCGTCAATTCATCACTTTTCACTAGAATGCCATAGCCCAGCTATGGACTTATACGGATATCACTTATCACTTATAGCCGAAGCTACCACTTATCATTTGTAGCCGAAGCTACCACTATTCACTGATCAGGTAGCCGGAGCTACCACTTTTCACTTATCACATAGGAGCTCACTCTCGAGCTATTCACATTCGGACTGCTCCGCTCACACAAGCCGGTTGCTATTACGTAACTACTCGGTCTTTGCTCACACAAGCCGCCGTGTATCCGCAACACATGCCGGATTACCCAACCACTGGTAGAACGTATAAGACCAGCACCCGTTTCACATAGTCACAAATCTCGGGTCTGCTCACACAAGCTATCAGTCATGACGAGCTACACGGTGCTGCTCACACAAGCTGTTGAGTATCCGTAACACATGTCAGATAACTCAGCCACCGGTAGAACGTACGGACCAGCACCCAGATCACTTATTTCACTTAGTACAATGCCATGGTTTAACTATGGTCTTTTACCGTCAATTCATATTTCACTATGCAACGATCGTGATCGATCCTGCATTTTTACTCAATTCGAACATTTACTGAAATTTCCACAATTTAATCAAATATATGATAATGGTGCTTAATTAACACAAATCAACAACATTTATCAAAATACGAACTTACAAATTCAATTTTTATATCATAACGATAATCATAATTTCATAGTAAATATGTAATACCCCGAAAATTACTACAGTAAGAAAGTAAGATATTATCCTTGATATAGTTAAGTAAGGAAATAAAGTGGCAAAAAGGAAAATTTTTTATTATGTCAACATTGGGAAGTATGTTATAATATATTACATTATTAATTCAAGAAAGGACTAAATTGTAAAAGTGAGAAAAGTTTTGTTGCCCAAGAGTAAATACTCAAAATTTGAGGGTTAAAGTGCAAATATGAAAAAGTTGAAGGACCAATAGTGTAAATATTTTAGGGGTGGAATAATCTAGAAACTAAGGAAAATGGATGAATTAGGACCAAATTGAGTAAGTGAAGAATTATGAGGGACTAAATTGCAATTTTTCCAAATCAAGTGATGATTCAATGATGAAATTTTTAAAGATCATGAAGGGTAAAATGGTCAATTAGTAAGAGAAAGAATTCTAGAATGTAATGATTATGTTGATGATATTTTAAATTAATTAATTAGATAAATATTACTTTATTAATATTTTAACAAGATATTTATTATTATTTTATTATTTTATTTAGTATATATATGTGTGTGTGGGGGGAAAGAAAAAAAACAACACACCATCCATCTTTCCCATGCACCAACGTGAGAAGAAGAGAGAAAGAAAGAAGTTTTGTTTTCTTTACAATTTGGTCCTTTTACCAAAAATCCACCATTTTCACTTAAAATTCAAAAGAATTTCCATAGCCATCAAGAGAGAAAGATGACAAAGAGACTATGGGGAGCAAGAATATCAAGTTAGATTCAAGAAATAGAAGCTGTAGGAGAGAGAAAATCAAGTTAAAGATTGAAATCAATAAAACAAGGTAAGAACATCAAGTTTTCAATATATTTTTAAGTTTGATATTGTGGAAAAAGCATGGAAATTGAAACACCCCACACCCGGCCCACGAGCTTGAACCGGATCTGGTATGTTCCTTAAATAAATCGGTTTTCAATGTTCTAAATGACTTAGAGAAAATTTGTGTAATTTTAAAAAAATTGTTTTGGGTTGGGCTTAATTTGAAACCTATTTAATAAATTCTGGAAATCCAACTTAAATAAGGTGACAAAATAATTTTTGGGTTTATTATTTTAAAAGAAATAAATTTACTTATCTTTAATCAAACATAAGTTGTATCATATTCAAATAAAAATAAACAGAAATAAAGAAAATCCAACTGGGCCTTATGGCCTTATTACATCATTCAACCCAAAATAAAGTTTAAAGTACTAAAATTTCATAAAGTCCAAATTCCAAATAATTTCTTCAAGCGATGCATGGCCACCTTTAGCTCCTGCCGACCCGGTCCATTACCGCTCATCACTGAAAAATAATTCCTCAACGGTGAGTGAGTCAACAGACTCAATGTGTACATAGTACTAATTTCCAACAAATCAGGCAAACAAGTCATATCAATATCATGTTCATACAAAATAAAGGATGATGCAACCCAAACCCAAACCTATTTGTCCATCCGCTACACACCACCCGCACTCAACTTTGTACACCGCGGGGACTACTAAGTTGACCCTCCATCCGCTACACACCATCGAAGGCGATCGCTGCGATCGACGTGCTCATCGCCCACTTATGTTGTGTCATTAGACATTGTATTCACCGGATGTAAACCGAAGTTACCACTTTTCACTTTATGTGACCGTAGTCACCACTTTACGTTGGTGAGACCGTAGTCATCACCTTCACTTTCTTCCTCCACAAATATCCCGAATGCCCCAATTATTTCATAACATATTTCACATACTAAATTTTCATTCATGTTACTAATCACATGTTCAAAATATATCACATTCACAATCCTATCAAAAGTAGGAAACGCACTGGTACTCCTTACCACATTTGTGGTGCTTAGCCACATTCACATCTTGTTACATATTTACATATCTAATGATTGCCATGCAATTTATTGAAAGTTAGTAAGAGTACACACCTTTTTCGCTTAATAGTTTCCGTGAATTTCCGTGAGAGCGATCTACCGATCTAGATCTTTCACTCCTATATTCGGCCATTAATTAAAACATATAAGTAAACCTATTTGGTCTTAAAACCAAATCCTACTAGAAGTAGAATTACTTACCTAGTTGCCGAATTGATTTAATCAAGTCCCAACAGTTGCTAGAATTCCTCTTCCTTGAAATCGACTAATACTAGGTATGTAACCATGTCGGTTTCGGTTTTTGAAATAATGGAAAACACTTAAACAAATTATGCCTTGGCCGAATATCCCTTACCTTATGATGGGATTCCAAATCAAGAGGATTCCTTTATAAGCTCTGTTGAAATCCTATAACTTCGTGTTAGATTAGATCTAACTTTGAAAACGTGAATCATAATCTTTAACCACATATTTATATTTATAATCCTTACCTTAGATCCTTAGATTTCCCGAAAGATCCCCTTTTGATGTTGTGGATGATTGCCCTCTTTCTTAGAATCCACAAAGATTCAAATTTAACTTAGAGAAAGAGAACGGAGAAGAAAATAGAAGAAAAAGAGAGGATTTTTGCTTAATGAAAATTCGCAGAGAGAGGTTTTGCCTAGGAGAATTTCTGCAGAGAGGAAGAGGGAGCAAGTGTTGATGAGTAGCCCTCCTGTCCCTCCTTTTATAGCCAAAGTTATCAGCCTAGGAGTCCTTTACTTGGCCACCACTCCTCTTTTGATAATATTATCTCTTTTATTTAAAAGATAAAAGCCTTTAATCCATCAATTATCTCCTCAATTATCTCATTAGATAATAATCCTTTATTTATCTCTTATTATTCACATATTTATGTGAATAAAACTCCTTTATTTATCTCTTATTATTCACATATTTATGTGAATAAAACTCCTTTATTTCTCTCATATATCCAAGTTTCCCGAAATGTTCAAGTTTTCATTTTTGGATCATTTCCAAAAATGTTTAGGTTTCCAAAAATGTCCATTTCCATTTCCATTTTCATTTCCATCTCCATTTTCATTTCCATTTTCATTTTCATTTCCATTTTCATTCATTTCTAGGTTTCCAAAAGTATCAAAAATTTATTCATAATACTTAAGACTTGTCATTTCATACAATTGATCTGAAAAATGCATAGGCCCTTCCTAGGATGTTACAGAAATGATGTTAATGTAGAGTTTTCTTATATAAGGTTTTATGTTCTTGATATGTTAGTGAAGGAAAATAAGAGAAAGTGATGGGAAATATTGTAGAGAAAGGAAATAAAGGTGTTATAAACTTGGTAATTAACATTTTGCACTAAAACAGTTTTGGACAGCAGTAGTAGTCTAACTTTAGAAAATTACCAAAAATTATAGAAATCGAATTATAGGATGAATAAAATATGGAATTAAATCTTATTGAGTCTAGTTTATTATAGAAGAAACGGTGTAAGTAATGAAATTGTAAATCACGAGATATAATAGGTTTTGTGAGGCAAGGTCAGAATGATTTTGGGTTCCCCTGTTATAACTTTGTAAAATCATAAAAAATTGGATAATAATAATTAGGGGCTTAAATTTATATTTTTAAAATCCTGAATGAGTATAACTTCAAGAGAAACAAACGGGAACATCATCCAAATCCCGTATGAGGAGATAATTAATTTTTAGTAAAGAAGGGTCAGAACTGTCAGACAGCAGAACATGGGTGAATTTAAAGAATAAACTGTACTTATTGGATAAACCAAAAATTCTGAAAATTTTATGGTAAGGAGATATGTGAGTCTAGTTTCAGGGAAAATTAGCTGATCTTAAATTTGAATTCTGTAGCTCAAGATATAAATAATTTAGTGACTATGACGCAAATGGACAGCTTTGAATAAATTTATGAGTAAATAGTGAAATCATAGATAATGTTACTTGTAAGCATGTTATATAAATTAAGGATGTGGAATGGAGAGGAGGAGGAGAAAAATATATATGAATATTCAACTAGCATGGCTAATTTGCATGTTCTAAGCTCAGGGACTAAATTGAATAAAAGTAAAATTTTATGGGTAATTTTGTAAAAATGTCAAGAAATGACCAAATTGCATGAAATGGATTATTTTATTATTTAAATTATAAAATTGAATGAAATTATTAATTTAAATCAAGATCGGGTGAAAATATGTTTTAGGGATTAAAGTGAAAAGTGTTGAAATTATGGAAAATTCTGATATTTCATAGAATTCATGGGTTGTTATATATATATATGAGAATAATTAGGCTTGAAACAAGGATTAAATTACAAGAATTTTATTTTTTTGAATCTAAGAATGAAATCGTCATTAATTAAAAGTTTAGAGGCAAAATGGTAATTTTGCCTAGAGCATAAATTGAATGTATTAGAATATGAAATGAATGAAAATGATGATCAAATTTATTTATAAAGATTCAGATGATTCAAATACGAGACTTGAATTTGGAAAAGAAAAGACATCGGATTAGTGAAATTATAAACACGAACAAGCAACGAGGTAAGTTCGTGTAACTTGAATTATACTTGAAATATATTCTTATTGATGTGAATATGATTTGGATGTTTATTGTATGATAATTGATGAAGCATTGATATTCTTGATGAAAATGGAAAATAAATCCGGTTGAATGAAAAGAAAATTCGATGGATCTCTCGAAAAGGAATTGACGGTAAAAAGGATCTAGCTTCCGGACGGGTGATCCTATCCGATATAGCCCTCCCGAAGAATATGTGTGAAAAGGATCTAGCCGGACGGGTGATCCCGATATAGCCCTCCCGAAGAATATGTGGAAAATGGATTTAGCCGGACGGGTAATCCGAATTAGGATCTGAATTTAGCTGGATCATTAATTCGGATCCAAACTCATTAGAGTAATTGTCGTTGTGGGGATTTAGCTGGACTGGTAATCCCGACAATACTCTTTGAGCATATGTTACTGAGGGATTTAGCTGGATGGTAATCTCATTGTAAGAAATGAGGTTCGCGGGAGTGTGCTTTCTTACAGGGGATTTAGCCTGGACTGGTAATTCCGCTGTAAGGATGAGGTTCGCGGGAGTGTGCTCTCTGGAAAAGGGTATACCCATATATGTACGAATTGACGGACACGGAATTGTACACTATAAGTGTACTACTGGAAAATCCATCGAAATTCCAAGAAATTCAACGGGATAAATATAGAAAATGGCAAGTACTTGAAATCATGAAATTAAACTTGAAATACATAGAAATGATAATTATTTGATATATTGAAATATGACATGGAAAATACATGTATGTGAAATTTGCCAGATAATTATGTATATTCAAGATTATGAACTACTACTAGAACAAATATATACTAAACTCATGAAAATGATGGTACATGAAATATTGTTATAATAAATTGAATAATTTATATTTATGAAGAAATAGCAAGAGAATGATATGTATCATGACATGTAAATATAAGACTATCTTTGATACGTTTTATAAGGAAAATTATGTATATTAAGATAAGTAATAAATTCAAATGAGACATGTCGAAAAAAAAAAATAAGTTTGTTAATTTTAAAGTACGCCAACCAATGTAGGAAAATTTTAAGATTTTTGCGAAGAATTTCTTATAATCCCGATTTAATCCCGGTTGGTTCCTAATGTATGTTTTGGGCTTTGAGGACCCAATAGAGGGACGTTATGATTATTTTCAGAATATGAATAATAAATGACTCGGAATTATTCGAAAATGTTCAGTAAACTCCGGTAATGCCTCGTACCCTATTCTGGCAACAGATACGGGTAGGGGGTGTTACAAAATATTCGAAATAAAACATTATATCATTTCTAATTTAACATTTATCGATTATAATCGGGCATGTGATCAATTTATACACAAGTCATTCATATATTTTTCCTCCTCCTCCTCTCCATCCACATCCTTAATATAAATAACACACTTGTAAGTAACATTATCTATAATTTTCACTATTTACTTATATGAATATTCAAGCTGTCCATCTGTGTCATAGTCACTAAATTATTTTTATCTTGAGCTACAGAACTCCAAATTAAGATCCGCTAATTTTATCTGAAACTAGACTCACATATCTTCTTACCATAAAATTTTCAGAATTTTTGGTTTATCCAATAAGTACGGTTTATTCCTTAAAGTCACCCCTGTTCTGCTGTCTGACAGTTCCGACCCTTCTTCACTAAAAATTAATTATCTCCTCATGCGAAATTCGGATAATGTTCCCGTTTGTTTCTCTTGAAAGTAAACTCATTCAGGATTTTAAAAATATAAATTTAAGCCCCTAATTATTTTTTTCCAATTTTTTATGATTTTCCAAAGTCAGAATAGGGGAACCCGAAATCATTCTGACCTTGTCTCACAAAACCTATTATATCTCATGATTTACAATTCCATTGCTTACATTTCTTCTATAAGAAACTAGACTCAATAATATTTAATTCCATATTTATTCATCCTCTAATTCAATTTCTACAATTTTTGGTGATATTTCAAAGTTAGAATACTGCTGCTGTCCAAAACTGTTTTAGTGTAAAGTGTTGATTTCCATTTTGCCCCAAATTTCACAGTTCATACAATTCAGTCCTTGTCCAATTAACCCCTCAATTGGGCTAATTTTTTTTCAATTAATACTTTATTCTATCATTTTAAACTACTTAATAACCCTTGAAAATCAGAAATTTAGCATTAGACCTTAATTCCAAACTCTTTCACAATTAGGTCCTAAAACCAATTTCCATCAATTTTACTTGATAAAATCATCATATATCAAAATTAAAGCTTCAATTCTATGTTTATTCATCATATTCTTCTAGAACTCATCCATATAAACTTTAAAAATTAGCCATAGAATAAAAAACTAATGACATAGTAAGTTGGACCCAATTGTAAAAGTCCAAAAACATAGAAATTTCAAGGAAAAAGCAAGAATTAAACTTACATGAAGCTAGAGTATGAAAACCAGCTTGAACCCTCTTCCATGGCTATTTTTCAACTGATGAAAATGAAGAGAAATGAAGAGAATTCTAGATATTCTAATTTGGTCCCATTTTTATTTAGCTAATTTTGGCAATTTTCCAATTTTGACCTTATTTCACCCATTTCCTGATTTTTCTCAGCTATTGCCGCCCAAAATATCTCCTTTGGGCTTATTTTTAGTTTAAGTCCTTCCTCATTTGACAGTTGAGCTATTTAATCCTTCTAGCAACTTTTACACCTTTTTCAATTTAGTCCTTTTTATTTAATTAACCACCCAAATGTCAAAATTTTCTAACGAAATTTTAATGCTACCTTATTGACATTCCATAAATATTCATAAAAATATTTATGACTCGGTTTATAAAACCGAGATCTCGATACCTCTTTTTCTCAATTTCTTGACCAAATAAATCTTTATAAAATACAATTTACTATTTCAAAAAAATATTTTAAAAGCTATATTTGGCTCGTAAATATTAAATAATATAATCTACTAGTTCATTTGCCGGATTTGGTGGTCTCGAACCACTATTTCTGACATCACTGAAATTTGGTCTGTTACAAAAAGCCCCATCAATTAGTTTATTAGTTTTCTATGGATTTAATTTTACCAATATAGGCCTAACAAATTATCAGGCCTTCAATATTAACTTAAACAAGGTAAAGGCTTTGAGGAATGGAATCATGGTTACATGTCAAGCTAATTATAGAAGAAATAAACTTATTTTTGACGAGAAAATAAGGTGTTGTTTATCTTACATATGACAATCCGATTCGTCCTCGTACCCTGTCGTGGTATATAATTCAAAATTGTTTCCACGGAGAGGTGCACAAATGACGCTATTACTATTGGATGATAAAGTCATTGATGATAATTAGTGTATAGCATCTGCCTGTTTCTTTTAGCTATATTCTTTTCATCTGTCACTCAGGTCTTATATCCACACCCCCAAACAACATTTTTATGATACATTAAAGTGAGAAAAAGACAATGATGGAAGCATTTTCGGCTGTGTCTACAGACATATATACAATGAGTAGGAAATCTTAGAAACTATACGCATAGGGACAAAACTTTGACCGAATTGATAGAACTAAGTATTAACAGGCTGAGATGAAGTTGAAATCCAAAGAAAGACCGACTTATGGTTAATGGGTTGCATTATTCAGCAAACTGCTCGATGAAGGTGAGCTTTGTTCACTCAACCATAGGTCCTGGATTAACACTGGAGAATTATCCTTCGATTTTCCGGTCAAGTTCACGCAACCAACGTTAGTCATCTGAAACATGAATAGGCCTTTATTTTCCAGTCCATCTTTATTATTGACTGACATGCTCAGCGGTTGCTCGCTTATATTGGATGAGGAGGAGCAAGGTGATACTTCTGATGAAGCTGCACAAGTGATTTCTTCTGCAGGAACCCATCTACTTAGCCTGATTTGTTCCAATTCCACTGCTACTTCCATCATTGTGGGTCTCATCTCCCTCTGAAATGATAAGCATCTAAAAGCCAGCTCTGCCACCTTGTGGATTGTAGATAACGTCCAAGAATCACTGTTTGGCTCTAGGAATGGGTCTATGATCTCATCTAAACGCCCTTTGCTGATTCTGTCAGTAGCAACAGAAGCCAAATTAACTTCATTATGAGGCCTAGAAAAGTCCACTACCTTTTGTGCTGTTATGATCTCAATGAGAACGACCCCAAAACTATAAACATCGCTTTTGTCCGAAAGATGGAAATTTTGATGGTACTGAGGATCAAGGTATCCCGGAGTTCCTTGAGGAGCTGTTGAGATGTGTGATATTTCAGTAATTCCAAGTCTAGAAAGACCAAAATCTGCTACTTTGGACCTGAAATTGTAATCTAGAAGAATGTTGCTTGACTTGATGTCCCTGTGGTATATTGGGGGGTCTATAGCAGAATGCAGATGAGCAATGGCTTGTGAAGTTTCAGCAGCAATGGTAAGGCGAACTGGCCAGGCAAGTCCATCACCCCTCTCTCTTTGTAAATGCTGGCATAACGTACCATTGGGCATAAACTCATACACAAGTATTTGTTCACCATTTTCTATGGAGCAACCCAAGAGGCGAACTAAGTTTTGGTGGCTGACAGATGAAATTAGCTTGATCTCATTCACGACTTGTTCAATGCAATCAGTGTCTCCATGCTTGATCCTCTTAATAGCAACCCATGAATTGTTGTGGAGTTTCCCTGCATACACTGTTCCAAAGGCCCCAGTTCCAAGCCGTTGTTTCTCTGAGAAACCATTTGTAGCTTTCTCTATTTCTTTGTATGTATAAATGGGGATGCTGATATGTGAAGCTTCCGATAAGAGGCGTTTCGTGTTGTGTCTATCTTTTGAATTGGATTGCCTCTTCATACAACAGCATATCAGAACTGCACAGATCATCAAAAAAGCTCCTGTTGCAATGCCTGAGAGATATGAATACCAATATGAGTGCTGCATGGGATACCCCATAATTCCAATTCTTTTTATTCATTGTATGAGTAACGTGATAAGTCATCCAGTCATACCATATCCATATGGCAATAAAATATGAATGTTTGATGTTAAATTATGATTACCTCCAACCATAAGAGCGACTCTAGTCGTTCCTCTACATTTTCCAGAAATGAATCTTGCAAGGTTGCACTTTGAAGATGCTGTTTAGTTTCACATGTCAACAAACACATAAGAACTAACAATAAGACAAAAAAGGGTTTGCAGTTCCTACATAAAATACACAATTTAAACAGATAGCGACATTCTAATTAACAAAATCATACGCAATTATACTAAGAATTTATGTTATTTGCTATCCATCAATTTTAAATGATCATTTTCTGCTCTAAATTTACAAATTTCGCCTAGTCAGTCAATGCATGAAATGGACCGTTATACTTGATCGCTTCCTTTTTCACCATAAAGAGATAAGCTCTCGTCTTTGCACCATCAGAAGCCAAGAGCTACCTAATACCATTGGATTCTAATGCCGTTGCTTTCTCTATCGTTTTTTCCTTGCTTGTAAATGAATTATATATAGGAAAATTAGCTTTTTACTAATATAATTTTCATTGTAATAATGTTTCTAGCTTCGGCGATAAACTGCCCATATATCAAATTACTAAAAAGTTTACCATTGGGTCCCTCAACGGCGTTAGGTGTAACCACCCATTTCAGGTTACTCTCTTACTACCGCATCTTGCGGTTTTTCATCGTATAGAAAAAGAAGAAAAAAAGAGTCTATATCTCTCTATGTTATCAGCGTGATATATGATGATAGAAAACTTGGTTCCTTTTGAGCCAAACAGTAAGGTTTTGGACTAGCCTTTCCTCCAACAAAATGACGACTGGCAACATAACTATATACCGAGCAAAATGACCATTGTTCCTAATATCTTGTTCTTTTAGCCAACTCTTCGTGTTTAGAGCTTCGTTTTGCAACAATGTCAGACCATTTCAAAGTATTTCTAAAAGAGTTGAAAAAAAAAACTGCTGAAAGATATCATTTGATTATTCTTATTCTCCAAAGACTTCTATTTTGGCCTTGGCAAAGGTGTGGGTTTTAACTGCAATGTTTGAATGCAGCATCAAAACAAAGAAAAATAAATAAATAAAATCAAGTTGAATAATAATTTAAAAGTAGAACTTCCAAAGAAATTCGGAATAAAAGAACTGACCTTTCCGGCAACCAGCGGCAGCACGATATCCATCACCAATGAACCCATGTTTGCAGCTGCAACGGACTCCTGGCTGTCCGTTGAACGGCGGAATGATTTCATCACAGGTAGCATTTTCAGAACAAATATCTGAGCACCGTCCTTGGAGCCACCACCCTAGCTCAACCACCTGGACCTCCAGTACGCCTGATTCATTGAAAGATTCAGCCGATATGGACGATAAAAAGGACTTGCAATTGGTGCGAGTTACGTTGTCGTAATCAACGAAGCCATTAATTATGTTCTCCGAATAACAACTTATATTGTTGGTATTAGGAGAACAAGCAATCTCCTCAAAATGAGTGTAAACCGTGGTCGTTGGAATCATGCATGGCTTCGGCAAGCTGCAGTTTTGCAATAGAATTGCGTTCTGGGATGTTGGGGCGTAGTTGGGGCCATATAGACGGTGAAAGACTTGGAGTGGACGGTTGCAAGTGGCTTCAATACTGATCTTTATACGATCAGCGTTTATCGTTAGGACCCGAAAATCAGCAATAAGCTGTTGGTTATTGGGGCTGCAGTTTAGAGGGATTTGACAGCCGGCAGAGAATCCAAATGGGAAAGGAACAAACTTGTCACCGCATGATCGATTACACTTGGATGATTGAGCTGTGATTGATGAAAGTAGAAAGATTGCTATGAAGAAAAAGACGGGATCTTTGAGAATCATGTTTTTTGCAGATAAGAAACTTGTAAACCAAAAGAAAGAACGTATTGATCAAACAGAGTTTTATTGAAAAACAAAAGGAAATTCTGTTTTCTTTTCTCAGAGGTCATGCGCTTACCCTAGAAAGAAAGACTTTGGTTGAATAATACAAGGAATTTAATGCAGTTGCTTGTGAGACTGAAACTTTGGTGTGATCTTTTTTTTTTCATCAATGATCAACAGTTTGACTGCAAAAGGAACACATGGAACAGTGATCAACTAATCCTGTCTTATTATCCTAGTTCTATAGATAAACCCAACTTTAAATATATATATATATATATATTCATTTGATTGACCAGAATCCATTGAAAGTTAACTTGGCTAGGAAGCTGGGGAATGAGACCCAGAGATGCTTGGTTAGAAATTTTGCCTCGTTGAACATCAAGTTCGGTGTTCACCTTTTTCAAAAGTTATTTTAGGTATGAAACGGAGTTGTACTTACTGTAATTTATTTATACTAATTGTGTGTGATTTGTTAAAAAAAAATGTCTCGTTAGGGTTTATTTACCAATTTAGCTTCTATTTTATGATTATTTATATTAGAACTAAAGTATTTAAAGTATTAAACTTAAATTTTGATAGGTTATAATATATATATATATATATTACAATATTTAAAGTATTAATATATTTATACACTATCAATAGAGTTTTTAGATTTCATAAAATTCCACGAGTTAAAAAGAGGATTAACAAGTGTCTCATAAAAATATAGTAGAATATTAAAAAAAAAGACATTATAAAATTTAAACACATACACTACTATTAGTATACCAAATACTAACTCTTAATATTTTAATCATTTAAAATCTTTATTCTTTTTAAAATAATTCATATTTAATATTTATTACAAATATCTGAACATAAATATAAATATAATTTTTCAAATTGTGAAAAATTATTAAATATACGTTTCTAAATAATAAGTGAGAGGGGTGGGAAGTGCAATATTAGCGTTGTATTACGGCTTGTTACCGGCATGCAAATCATGTCTGCCACAGTGCATACTCCATAATGTTCTAAAATCATCAAGCTCTTTCCCGCTGCATATAAAATGTATTTGGTCGTATAAACCTCAAACTATTACCAAAACTTTTTGATAATCTTAGTTGACAGGGGCGAAGTCAGGATAATTTTTTAAGGGGGTTGGATGAAATTTTAATTTTTTATAGTTTATATTTTTCTAATTTGTAAATAATTAAATCAAATTTTTATAATTTTAGGGGGGTAAAAGTATAATTTTACCTTTACTAATTTAAAATTTTAAAAAAAATTTAAAAGTCTAAATAATAATTTTACCTTTTAGGGGGTTGGAGCCCATGCCAGCCCCCTAGCTTCACCCCTGCTAGTTGATTGATGTTAATTTTAACACTGCGATTAATTATGATGTAAAGTCAAATTGGGGTACTATAATTTTAGTTTTTTTTTTCCTTTAATTTTCAAATACACGCAAATGAAAAAAATTGGGTTATCTTGCAAATTTATACGAGTTGTAGTTTGTGTCGTTTTTTACATGTGAATGACATAATAAAAGCGTAAACGGTACAGAAAAGTCAAAATACAGAATCATGTTGGTTCCCCATTGTCAACTAGCTATAGTCATAAGGTTGGATTGGCTTTTTTGTGGGACCATTCCCTTTGAACGACATAACAAAATATCCAATCCAATTTGGGTCCACGGCTGCTTCTTGGTTTTATTATTATATTGAGGATGGATGAGCTCAAACTCAAACTTTGGATGATGCAAAATCCCTTTTTCGATTGTTAGCTGCTTGATAATTACTTCAATCTTCTAAAGTTTAAATGTCAGTTTGTGTTTTCAAGGTATGTTTCAATGAAAATTTTTAAAATTTTGGATTTCTTTTAATTATTAATTCAAAGTGTTAGTTATTATAATTGTATTGTTTGGATAAATAATTATTTATGAAAAATTTAAGTTAATGAAATTTTATGAATTTAGAACATAATTATAAAATAAATAATAACCTTCTGCCTTTAAATTTATCCAATAATAAAATCTACATTTTTTCCTGGTTACCTCTATTTTAGTAAAATCTAATTTCGTTTCCATAAAGAAGACAACATGGGGATTATAGTTCTTCAACATGTGCTGAAGTATTATCACTGCTCGTGGACTCCCCAAGCCACAAACATTTCAATATAAAATCTTCATTGCTCTCTGTTGGCTTGTCTATTGGCGATTGCTGATATAATTGGTTGACTCACATAATGTCGTTCGTCATTATACTTCGAAGAATCTGATTCCACAGAAACAATCATAAATAATAATAATCTATAATCGGATTTTAGTGTATTTTTGACTCGATGATATGAATTTAATTGAGAATTGATAAAAAAAATTAAAATTAATGATATGAAAGTCTTCTCAGTTAAAAAATAAATATTCAAAAAGCAGTTTAGAATTTGATTATTGATAGCAAAATGAAAAAGAGGAAATGAGTTGAAGGGTTTAATAAATTAGTAGTTAAAAGCAAAAATTGCCATTTTCTTACAAAATAATGAAGAATAAGAGTTCAGTAGCGTGATAATTTTAATGAAGATGGGAGTTTTAAGAAACTAAAAACTAACAAATGTAGAGTCACAATATTGGGTATGTTAGCCAGGTAATAAATCATTTATTTATGCCCAAACAGCGAGTGATTATAGCAGGAATTAGGGGAGTTCATAATTGAATATTATTTGCATTACTTTCTTTATCTGATAACACGTTTTATCTCTTTAACAAACCAAAGGCCTAAGCTATGGCTGCCGTTGCTTCTAACAGAATAAAAAGATGGCGTAGCTCAGAAGCATCGGAAATGAGATACGGACAATTTCAGGGCTGCAATTTAAGCTGACTTCCGCTCTGCTCTGCTTTGCCTTGTCTCCTTTTTTTATTTTATTGGAGTTGCCTTGGATCTTGGATCTTTCAAAGCAAATAATGACGATAATCATTGTGGTCGAAGAAAAACGTTGTTTCCTTTTTGCCATCTCTCCTCTCCAAGTTGTCATAATGAATGAGATTATATATGTAATTTAAATAAGCATTTTAAGAATTAATTTAGATTATTGTCAAATATAAGGCAAGTGTAATTAAATTTCTTTAACTAAATAATATTTAGATTAAAAAAAGGCTAATATTTAAATTAAGGAAAATGGTAAATTTATTTGTTGCATTATTTTATTAATTATAGGCACCCAACTAAGCAAATAATTATGGAAATGGTCTATATTTAATGAAAAATTCATACAATTGTGTCCTTAGTGAAAATTACATATTACTATACATTTATTATAAAAAATATAAATTATATTGGAAGTGTAAAATAAAATAAATGGATATATACTAAACTAAGGTTTATACACAAAATAGGAAAGTAAGCTTAATTAGCAAAGTCCATTAGTTGACAATTGGCAGCATAAATGAATGACACGTTGGAAATTAATATCATTAATATTAGAAAGAGAGAATCTATTAAATTCCCTTTGTTGATTTTACTGTGTGAAGTTAAAAATATTTCCATCCTTAAATAAGACGAAATAATATCTCATAATATCCTTAAATTTATTTTGGCAGCTTATGTTTGCCCTTTGATTTCTCCTTTAAATAACTACAAATAGCATATAATATAATTTGAATATAAAATACAAATAATAAAAAATTAAAGACATATCAATGGGCAAATGATCTAAATATACCATTTTTTTAAAAAAAATTACGGAAAAGGGCCGAAAAAATAATTATTTACCGGAAAGGGCCATTTCCAAAAACGCAGCGTCCACATCAGTAGCGTTTTGGGGATAAACAGAAAAAGCGCGTCCACGAGGAGGCGTTTTGTGCCACATCGGCAAAAATCGCGTCCTTGAGGGCGCGCTTTGCTGATGTGGCAAAAGCGCTCCCACGTGGACGCGCTTTTGCCCTTCACCCCCGATGGGCTTTTTAGTTGTTTTTAGTGTTAGGGTATGAGTTTTTAAGGTTTTAGGGCTACGGTTTAGGGATTTTTAGGGTCTTAGGGTTTAGGGTTTCTAGGGAAAAATTAATAGACTAGATTTTAGGGTTAATTAATTAGAATAATTTTAAGTTTAGGGTTTTAGGAAAAATATATCAGTAAAATAAAAATTATTTGAATTTTTTTTATAGTAGTATCTGGCAATATAATTTTGAGAAGACGTTTCTGAACAAATAGTGACCAAAACGCTTCAAGCAGGATGCACTGTCAACAAGAGTACTGAAAAAAACTCCCACGTGAAAGCTCTTTTGCTACAGTAGTCTCTGGCAAAATAATTTTTGAGGAGACGTTTATGAACAAATAGTGCCCAAAAGCGCTTCAAGCAGGATGCCTTTATCGGCAAAATCTTGAAAAAAGCTCCCACGTGGACGCTCTTTTTGCTCTGATGAGTCTCGGTAAAATAATTTTGAGAAGACGTTTACGAACAAATAGTGGCCAAAACGCTTCAAGCGGGATGCTTCGTCGGCAGAGTTGAAAAAAGCTCCCACGTGGACGCTCTTTTGCTCTGATAGTCTCGGCAATATAATTTTGAGAAGACGTTTACGAACAAATAGTGACCAAAAGCGCTTCAAGCGAGGATGCATTGTCAAGAAAAGTGCTGAAAAGAGCTCCCACGTGGGACGCTCTTTTGCTCTGATAGTCCGGCAATCCTTAGACTATAAATCAGCCAAATTTCATTCTCAAAGTTGCATAAATGAAATTGAGGCAAAAGTAAAATAGAAAGCGAAGATGAATGAGCGTATTAATGCTTGTTATTTACTACGATGGTGAGGTTTGTGACACCGAAAATGGTGTTGTTTTCTTATCGAAGAACACAATAGCGACCGGGTTTTAACCGAAACATAGATTTTGATGAACTTAGCAAAAGAATTAGGCGTAAAATCTTTGAACAACGCCAATGAAAGTTCGATCTATTAAGTATAGATTTTGCGCTCGGTTGATCCCGTGAGATATGACTCATTCGACATCAAAGGTCCTCGGAGCTTGGAGGCAATGGTGGAGACTCATCTTGCCAGTGGATCACCCTATCTTGAGGTATATGTTCAATTTTCATCGCCAAGTGATCTTCCTTCGACTTCAACATCTACTGATGTTCGAGGGGAATACACGACCCCAAGCCGACACTCTGTTAGTAGGAGGCAGAATACGGAAGCGCTCGTGTTTGGTGGTAGTATGGAAAACACAACCCCTGCACGATATCCGGTTAGTGGATGGGACATGCATATCCTTCCTTCGACGTTCGATGCTAGAAATACGTATTGGGGAACGTCATCAACTTCTAGTGGTTGGCAATCCACATATGATTGGGAACGTTACAAAAGTTGTTTAAGAAGGGATAATGTACTCCCCACGACATCCACCGGCGAGGGGCCCTCGTTCATTGCAGATGATGGTGGGTCAGATGATGAGTCCGATGTGGATCCACCTCGAGAGCCCGGCCCCGATGATGGTGCAGAAGTTGCATTATTTTCTGAACCGGAGCCTATTCCAACCTATGTTGAAGGCGGTTCAAATGAAGAAGAAGAAGATCCGCGATTCAGGGCGTACTCGCCTCCAACCCACATGCATAATGTCGATCTATCTCAAGACGATACATTGGAGTTTCCTGAACTACCACACAGAAGGCGTGACCGTACAAGTTCATCGTTGGATTCGGGTGAATTAGAAGTTGGTAAAGAGTTTTCCAACAAGGATAGTTTTCTTGGTGCATTGAAACAATATAGCATTCAGAACGGGGTTAACTACAACGTGGTTAAATCCAAACTCGATAAGTACGAGGCCAAGTGTGCAGTGCAAGACGGTACATGTTCATGGAAAATCATGGCCTCGTTGAGGAAAATGACAGGCTTGTGGGAGATAAAAAAGTACAACGGTCCACATACATGTCTTACCGGTACAGTATCACTAGGTGTTCAAGGTTTTTGAATAATACTAATATTACGTAATGTTGCATTATTTAACGTACTTCGTTGAAAGGTGTTTCGCAAGATCATCCGAAGATGGATTCAGAGATGTTGGCTGACTTAATAATACTGACGGTGAAGGCGGATCCCAAGACTACAGTGCCGGCCTTAATTGGCAATATTCGTAGCCAATTGGGTACACGCCCTCTTACCAGAAGACTTGGATAGCCAAGCAGAAGGCATTGGAAAAGTTGCACGGTCGGTGGGATGCTTCATATAATGAAGGGTGGCAGTGGTGTCAGGTGCTGGAGAGATATGTCCTAGGCAGCATAACAGACCTTGAAACGGAACCGGCGTACTACAACGATCGATTACTCCGTGGATGCCAAGTGTTCAAGCGTCTGTTCTAGACATTTAAGCAATACCGAGACGCATTTATATACTGCAAGCCATTGGTACAAATTGACGGTACCTTTATGTATGGTAGATATACGCATCGGCTATTGCTAGCTGTGGCACAGGACGGTAGTGGGAGAATTCTTTCAATTGCGTTTGCAATAACACCGGGGGAGTTAGCTGATGACTGAGATTTCTTTCTATCTAGGTTAAGGAGGCATGTCTGCCCCCAACCTGATATATGTGTTATATCAGATCGGGGCCCTGGAATACTAGCTGCAATAGAGCGACAGGGAAGCCTATGGCATCGCACACACCATCGATATTGCCTAAGGCATGTTGCGTCCAACTACCACGGGCAACATCGACCTACAAGTCAACGACGGCAAGTGACCAATATAGGTATGTAATATTTATTAATATAATTTCGTTTGTAATATTCAATTTATTCTTAATTGAAGAGTGGTATGTAATATTCGCTATCAACTTATATTGGCAGGGTACGAGATCAATAAGGACCGTTTTCACGAGATGTTGGCGAGTTTGCGCTCAGTTAACGAAGAAGGCGCAAACTACCTACGCAATATTCCTTTCGAACAGTGGACACAAGTATACGACGGCGGCCTACGATATGGTCATATGACCTCAAACCTGGTCGAATGCATAAATTCTGTTCTAAAAGGAATGCGTCATTTGCCGATAATATCGGTTGTGCGAGAGACATATTTTCGTTTAGCGGCACTATTTTCGAAACGAGCAGCGAGTTATAAAGGCCAAATGCAAGGAGACCATGTATGATGCGCGAAGGTATTGCGAGAAATTAACAATGAGAAGGCACGGGCCAACACCATGCACACAGTGTGTCACGATCGCGACAACCTATGGTTTCGTGTGACGGAGTTTGACAGACCGAACCAAGGTATTGTTGGCGGGCAATATCATGTACACTTGAGAAATAGGACTGCGATCGTAGGATATTTGATGCATTTCGTTACCCATGCGCTCATGTACTTGCGGCTTGTCGAGAATCTCGTCACGGATCCCATGAGCCATGTCGGCGAAGTGTATAAAATAGAAAACATGTACAACGTGTGGAGACACGTATTCCCACTGATCCCGGATGAGCGTAAGTGACCGTCAGACGTATCGCTTGCTCGTATAAGTTATTCCGGATAGAGAAGCTGGCGCAAACCAAAAGGTCGACCTTGCTCGACTAGAATACGCAACAATATGGATATCCGAGAAGCGGCCAAACAACGGAAGTTATGCGGATGGTGTAGAACCCAGGCCATATATCTTGCTCGTGTCCAAATCGAAATAGTTGATAGTCTCCTTATCAATTTTGTCTCTTGGAAGAATGAAAAGTTATATCTCATTTTCGCCTGTATCATTTTTGTTTAGATGTATTTAAAGACATGATAGAAGTAAAGTATGTGTTTTTTATTTCATTAAATATATAACAATTAAATTATAATTAGGATATTCAAAAACAACTTTCATTTTATTAAAAATAAAAAAAATAAATTACAAAAAAACAAATTTTATTTTATTAAAGATAAAAAAATCAATTAAAAAACACTTTTATTTTATTAAAGATAAAAAAATCAATTACAAAAAAAAATAAAAAATAAACAACTTTTATTTTATTAAAGATATAAAAAATAAATTACAAAAAAATAAAAAACAACTTTTATTTTATTTTAGCAAAGATATAAAAATTAAATTACAATAAAAAAATAAACAACTTTTATTTTATTAAAGATATAAAAATTAAATTACGATAAAAAAATAAACAAATTTTATTTTAGCAAAGATATAAAAATTAAATTACAATAAAAAAATAAAAAACAACTTTTATTTTATTAAAGATATAAAAAATAAATTACAAAAAAATAAAAAACAACTTTTATTTTATTTTAGCAAAGATATAAAAATTAAATTACAATAAAAAAATAAACAACTTTTATTTTATTTTAGCAAAAATATAAAAATTAAATTACAATAAAAAAATAAACAACTTTTATTTTATTTTAGCAAAGATATAAAAATTAAATTACAATAAAAAATAAACAATTTTTATTTCATTAAAGATATAAAAATTAAATTACAAAAAAAACAACTTTTATTTGAATAATTTTAACTTTTATTTTATTTTAGCAAATATATAAAAATTAAATTACAAAAAAAACTTTTATTTTATTAAAGATATAAAAATTAAATTACAAAAAAAAAAAAAATTTGGCGGTCGGAATCAATGTTGGTGCGGTCGGAATCGATGCCACATGGGGGTGGTCGATTGATTCTGTATTTGGATTCCTCCTTCTTCTAGCTTCCGTGGGGTTGTGGAACCTCGGCGGGGATTCAGTTCCTCCGGAGAGTGCGGGTGTGGGTGTTGGGAGGATGACCCACCTTGATAAAATAACGACTGGGGAGGTGTTTACATAAACCATGGCGGAGGTGTATGAATCCCATAAGGCGAAGGAGACTGGTAAAAGGAAGAGCTCCCCGACGGCGCCTCGTGCGATCCCTCATGCCACGGTGGCCTCAAGATCGGCTGGCCAGTCGGAGTAGTCGGGAACGGACTCGAACCGGGCCATGCATTCCAACCTACCGTGGGACTGGGAAAAGGAAACATATAAGGGTTATGATACATATAAGGGCTAGGGTACGCACCTGGCATAATCTGAAAAGGCTGTGATGTCAGTGTCGTCGGCTAAAGTGTTGGGCCCGGTGGTATGTGTGGGCGTTGATGGGCCGGTGGATCGTGGTCGCGCTGTTGATGGTCCCGTCTCATCACCCCTTCTCCTTGGATTTAAAGGGCCCCGTTGTTCCCTTTGTTTACGAAGTTGCCGTCGCCTCTCCTCTTCAGATAATAAATACGACTTGCCATGGATCGAAACTATGGCATGTATTCCAAGACGCACGCTTTCGGGAACAATGATCGGTTCCGAGTATGTATATAATCATACCGATTCTCCCACAATTCGATATCGCTGACCAAAATCTTGGCCAATCCGTATGCAAGCGCCAGTAAGTCGACTTTGTGCTCATCATCGAGCACCTCAGGTGCCACGAGAATCGGTTGTCGAAATCCAAATTGACGCAGAACCCGATCTGATTGGTGCATCTCCACGGTGGCATAGTTGATCAATGGGACCTTCACATGCCAAATGTTCAGATTTTGAAAGAACTCCTCCGGAATTACTGCCCGAATTAACGGGTCCTCGTATGGTGTCCATTCAAACTATATTAACATGATAAAAATATTAGTTATATACTAAATACTAAATACTAAATACAAAATACGAAATGACTATTTTATTACGAAATTTAATTAAAATTTAATACTTACTTGTGCTTCCGACCGTTGCTCTAGTAGAAGCCGTATATCTTCAAGCGATGTAGGTATTCCAACATAACTCGCCGAATGGTTCCACCTAATTAAATAAATCTTTAGCATACAATTATATTTTAAATCTACGTAATAATTGTAAAATTTAATATTAAATTTACCTCGTTACGAGTGGGAATGTATATGGGTGGTCGACTTTAGGACGTAAAAATGGAAATCGAAACCGTGCCCATGATTGCAGTAGTGATAGGCAACCTCCGATTTTCGCTTTATTCGGCCGCGTCGCCCCACACATCTCCCGATACAATTTTGCTAGCACGGTAGACCCCCAACTCAATTCACCGGCTGCTCTAAAATCAACGAGTTTCAGCAGCCATCTCAGGTGTACGAGGTTTCGTGACAGGTCTGGCATCAGATACCCTCCAATCATCTCAACAATGTATGCCCGAGCATATCGTATTCTTTTTATTTTCGTCGAATCATTATTCGGCTCCGGGAATATGTCTCGTAACCAGCCCATCTCGATCCGACCACCGTAAATGTTATCCGGAATAGCACCCAAAAGCTCGTAGCATACGGCGGCCCAATCGCCAGAAGTTGCGGACCCGGTGACTACGTACCCATCCACTGGCAATCCTAATTGCAATTGCACGTCTTCCAGAGTGATGGTACACTCTCCGCATGGCAGATGGAAAGTGTACGTCTCGGGTCTCCACCTCTCTATCAACGCATTGATTAACTTCGAGTCCAACTTGCACCATCGGCCTATCGTGGCCACGTGCTAAAAACCCGCTTCCCGCGGGTAAATTTCGATAAACGGCGATGGCGGACCAGACATATTGCGAATATAGCATTGCAACACCCGATCTACAGACTGTTTAAAAAATTATAAAATAAAATTTAATTAAAATTGCATAAACCTTAAAAATTTTAAATAGTATTGAAAAATTAAAATTAGGGTCTGTTTGTTTGCAGGAAAACATTTTCCGGAAAATGTTTTCCTGCTTTTACAGTGTTTGGAAGACTGAAAATATTTTACATTTGGAAAATGTTTTCCAAAACAGGGTAAAATGAGTATGAGTTTACGGAAAATGTCTTACCGGTTTTATTTCCGTAAGACATTTTCCAACTCTCACTAGGTTACTTTCTCCTTCTTCCTTCCGTTCTTCATCCCTTCTCCTTCTTCATCCAGGTAACTTTCTTCCTTCTACTTTTTCCTTTCTTCATCTTTTATAATCTCTTCCGTTTTCCTTGGCTGTGTCCATCGTATATCTTTTCTTCTCAGGCAAATTACACGCTGCTTTTTGGTTTCGCTCAAATCTTCCTCTTCGCGGGGTCTTGGCTTAAGGTATGGCATCTTCTTTATCTTCTTTATCATTTTCGTTTCTTCTTGTTCTTGAAAAACTGCTTAAGGTATGCCATCATTTTGGTTCTGTATTTTTATCTTTGTTGAATACCCATTTGTTTTTGTCTTTGAATTAGTGGTGGGTTTTATCTGAAAATGAAGCAACGTTGGTTTGGGTCTTATGCCTTTCTTTGTTTCTTTATTTTTAATTTTTTTTCTGGATTTGGGATTAAAATATGAAAATGATAATTCAAATGATGAAAATGATAATTATTTTTAACTCAAGATGAGGGAAAAGTTAGATACATGAAGAGGCATATCATTTCAAAATGATGCATTATTTGGAAGTGGAAAGGGATATGCTTAAAAATGATCCTGATTAGTTAGATTGCTTTGGTAATGGGAGGAAACATGATAATAATAGAGTATCTGATGGGGATCCCAAGTTAGAAGGGAGATCACCTGAGCGGCCAATGGAGTCATCCAGTCCTCCAGTGGTTTGTCCTGTTAGAGAAATTTTGGGTGAGAATGTAATACCCCTTCGTGTAAGTGAACCTCCAAAAGCAAATAGCGACAGAGCTATTGATGGCCCTCAAACGCAGGTAGTTTCTACTATGTGCTAGGAAACACTATTCTAATGTTCTGGTCTAATTCACGAATCTTTTTTTTTCTTTTGATCTAATCCCGCAAAAAGATAGGATTTTTCTCTTACATACATCAAAGTGATTTATTTATGTCTTACCGTTATGCCTTTCTGAAATTGTTTCAAAAGCCTTAGTGTTAACATGATACCTTTTGCCATAATTAACCACTTGGCACAATTCTCATTCCTTTTGAATTTGCTTTTTCTCATTTCTTTTGGTGATCTATTTAGAGTATTTATCCTACTTTTAATTGGACCTTATAATTCCCATCTATACGATAGTAGTTGATAACCTTTTATTAGAACTACTTGGTAGCTTGTGCTGGACATGACTCTATGCTAGCTATAGTGATGATATTCCATGTTGCCAATGACGATAATTTTCTGAGTTATAATGACTTGATTATGACTCCATGGTACTCTGTTGCTTCAACACTTTTGCGATGTTTGTTATATGATTATTTATACCTTGAAGTTACATAAAGGAAATGAACTTACTAAACTTACTGAAGGATTTCTACTAGTAGAGAATCGTGTCTTCTAGCAGCTTAGGACATTCCAGCGGTAATCCAGTAGAAGCCAAGTTGGAGACAACTGGTAGCTTAATTGATTTTGATGCCGATCCTGAACCTCCAGTAGCTCCTATGGTTACTCAGACGCAAAAAACTTTCGCGACTCAATCCATTGTGCAGGTAACTTCTACCAACGAGAACTGGGCCTCTTTCGATGTTTCCCCCCAGACAAATGTTTCTCAGACTTCTTCTAATGTGAACACTCTAAACTCGTTCTTTCTCAATTGTCGCCCGGTATACATGCACGGTCATTTATCGGGAGTACCTAGTGGTGTTGGTGGTCGAGTTGTCGCTCATGCGACCAATATGAATATGACACCTTCCACTGCTTTGCATTCACGAGGCGAGATCCAAACAATACCTTTTGTGCCGATGCTCTGCATCTGCGGTTGGCTGGCAATTTCTCAACATTGCCTCCTCATTGGTCCTCTAGCGGCGCTCTTAGACTAACGCACACGATTGCACGTTAGTAGTGGTAGTTCCCAGTTGGTGTTAATAATCTTTGGACAATGGCCTAATATGCAAAGCACCAACAGACTCATTTTTTCTCCACGGTGTCGGTCGGACTAGCCAAAAACTTAATAGAGCCTCGACCGATCAGTGTGTGTGTCTTCTAGTGTTCTTATATTTGCAATATTTTATGAATAATCGACTCTTTGTTCACCTAATTTGACATCATATCTTTTTGGCGACCATGGAATTTTGCTCCTTCCCCGTATATGCAGGGGCCTCAAAGTGTCTCAAAACATTTCCAGGACATGACTTCTGCCGTTGCATCACAGCGACCACCTACAGAAACAAAAGCAAGTGGAAGACAAGAAGTAATAATACTCTTAAAAATGAAGAGGCATATCATTTCAAAATGATTCATTTCAAAGATCACGTGTTTGTCAAGTGTCTGATCCTGAGAGAAATTATCACTGTTTCTACATGCTTTGTGCAGCACCACCAGAAGTAAGTAGTTTTTGATTGCTTTAATCAAGTTGCTTATAAATTATTTGATACAATTTGTTCTTATATAGTCTTTCCCCCATTAATCATTTTCCATGTATACTTTTAATGATTTCTAGATTATCTTAGTACCAAAATGTTCTGTCTAGAAAAGGATTTGGGTTGGGAAGTTCCATTGTGAGAATGATATTTCCCATATTTTTAGCTTGTGATTTCAATATATTTGGATATGCTTAATGCTTGAAGGTTGTAATTTGGGTTGAACTATGATAATTTTTATTATCTCTCATTCTTATCTATCCCCATTTTCTATTTGATTCTCTATCTCCCTCTTATCTTTGATTTATTTATTGGTGTCATTATCTTAGCCAGCAGAAGAAAAACTTACAAGTTAAAGAGTTTCACTTTAACATTCTCTTTTCCAAATTTATTATTGTTGAACTGGGCTCTTTTAGGATGTACATTGGAGGCCCTGAGATAGCATTATTATGTGATTGTTTGAAGGCTTCCATGTGATGTGATTATAGACATGAGTCATTTATGTCTCCTACCTAGTTCATCTTCTTTTAATTCCAATCATTAATTTGGATTCTAAAGCTACGTTGGTGTATACAATCTATTATCCTCCAAGCTCAGTGTCTAGTAATTTTGTATCAGATTTCCTAGCATGCCAGTGGTCCCAAGAGACATTCACAGCTTGTAATAGTTGTGGTATAAAACATCAAATATGAGGCAATTTCTTGTTTCTAGAAAACCAGTTTTTAGCCTTTTGTTTAACTTAGATGTCATATTACTGTCTTGATCTGAATAAGAAAGGCCTTCAATTTTCTAAATCATTCCACTTCCAATTTTATTAATCTTCTATTTCATGCTTTGATTTTAATTTCTGTCTACCTTTTTTCAATGTAATATTAGCTTATTGGAGAGGAAGAAACAACCAAAAAAAGTTAGGTCAGCTTCCACAACTAAGCATTCCACAAGTATGAAAACTAGAAGGTGGTGCATCCTTTGAGTTAGGCCTCTACACAAATATGAAAACTGGAGAGCAGACATTCTATGTAAGTTTTAGTTTAGCAATATTTCAATTTCTGCTAATTTATAACTACTTACCTCATTATAATTTTACAATTTTTAGTCTAGATTGAGATCAAATACAACACAGTCAGGTCAGACATCAACTACAAGCTCTTCAGTGAAGTTGAAATCACCAAATAGGAAACGCCAAACTGGTGGAGATCCTATAAGCACACAAGAATCAGTTGCAAATTAGAAGCAAGCGAAGAGCTTTGGTATTTTGTTAGTTTGATATTGGATATTTGATTTGGTTGGTATTAGTACAGAGTTTGTGCTGGTATAGCCACTGTTTTGTTTTTGGTAAAGGCAATATTTTGGTGTTGGTTGATATTGCTATAGGCACTTTGTTATTGTTGGGTTCTTTTTGCTTGTGTAAATGTTGGATAGATTGATAAAGGCCTACAATATTTCCACTCAATAGGACATACAAGGATTAATCCATACTACTGATCATTGTACTTGTATAATTAACTTATTAGCTCGATGTGGAAATATATGAATTAACCCATACTACTGATCATTACTATTGTATAATTGACATATTAGCTCGATTTTATTACTTTGGTTGTTTTCAATTTATGAAATTTAATATTTTAGCTTAATAATTGAGTATTATTATTTATTTAATTTGATTTATTTATTTATAAATAAATCATTGCAATATATGTAAAAATAATTTAAAACATAAATTTATTAATATATATAATAAACTCAATTAAACAATGAAAAGATAATAAATTCTTAAATATATATATTTTTAATTTAAAACAACTTTTCCGGAAAATATTTTCAAGAAATCGCCAAACAAGAAAATATTTTACATGCATTCATCCAAACACGACAGAAAATATTTTGATAAATCATTTTCAGAAATCATTTTCCGGAAAACATTTTACTGGCAAAAAAACGGACACTTAAAACTTACCATTTGCATTTGATCGACGGAGATGTGTTTATCGTCAAGGCAATTAATTCTCCGCCATTGCTATCTGATCGAATATTTTTAAATTTATCAAAAAAATATATTTCAAAAAATTTAAAAGGGCTTTTTGTAAATATTAAAGGACTATTGTGAAATTTGAGAGGAAGTTTAAAGGAATTTGAGAGAAATTTGAGAGAAAGTTGAGAGAAAAATGAGTAAGGACTAATGTGTGAAAAAATAAAAGGGTTGAGGGGTATTTATAGGTTTTTTTGACTGTTGGAGGCCCAATGATCAAAAAAAAAAAAATTTGACCGTTAGAAGCGGGCAAAGCGCGTCCACGAGGAGCGCTTTTGCCACATCGACAAAGCGCGCCCTCAAGGACGCGTTTTTGCTAATGTGGCACAAAGCGCTCCCTCGTGGACGCGCTTTTCTGATTCATCCCCTGAAAACGAGCTGACGTGGATACGCTTTCGGGGGAAATATCCCTTTCCGGTAAATAATTATTTTTTCGGCCCTTTTCCGTAAATTTTTTAAAATTTTGGTATATTCTGGTCATTTACCCCATATCAATTGCATAATTACGGGAAATTGTTTGATATTTAATTTAATTATATTGAATACATTAAATAAAATATTTTTGCATTGACCATTCCAATTATAACATTTTCATTTTACCTATATATACCATTCGTATCTTAATAATAAGAAAAAACATCAACATCAAAATGAATATTAAGATATTACTAATGCATTCTCCTTTCTAACTTTTTTTTTTAATTTTTAATATATAAATTATTTCATTTTATTATTTCTTAAATGTTAAAAATATTATTTATTTCTATATAAAGCTTCTTCTTATAATTATTTTTGTAACAGCCCAATTTCAGTGAAATCAGAACAATGGTTTTGGGACCATAAATCCGAGTCCGAAAAAAATAAAAAAATAAAATTTATTTAAATTTCATGAAATGATTGGTAATATGTTAGAAATATTGCATGAAAATTTTGATAGAAAATTTTTATCGATTTCGTGTCTAATTATAAAAATGACTAAATTGTATAAAATGTCAAAGTTGAATTCTAGTAGCTATAAGGATCAAATAGCTATGGAATTCACAATGTGAGGTCCTTATATGGTAATTAGACCATTGATAAAAACTATGTAGATATTTTTGGTGAATCATCTATGGAAAAATTGAAAAAGGTTAAGGACTAAATTGGAAATGAGAAAAATTAAAAGATGATAATTAAATTAAATGAAATATCGTCTTTTTTTCATATCATCTTCAACCTAAAATACATGGAAACCCTAGGAGAGAGAAAAGAAGCTTTCAAGGCATAAATTGGTAAGTTTTTATGTGCCGTTTTTAGTAATTTTTATATTTTTGAGATCGGAAAAGCTTAATATCTCTATTTGGGGGGGTTAATTTAAAAAGAAATCAAAGTATAGAAAATTTTCCATGGATGAATATGCTGAAATTTGAAAGATTATAGTAGAAATTGAAAGGTTGTTGATAGATAAACAACTTTTTACAAAGTGATTTTTGATGGAAACATGTTTAGGGACTAAATTGAAAAGTGATGAAATTCATGGAAAAAATTCTGAATTTTATTAAATATGTGTACTGTAAAAGTTATATTAAAATTTTGGGTAGGCTTGGAATAAGGATTAAATTGCATGAATTTCAATTTCCGAGCATAGAGACAAAATTGGAATTAATTAAAAGTTTAGGGGTAAAATGGTACTTTTGCCTAGAATGTGAAATGGGTTCAATTGAATGTTAAATGTATGGAATTGATGATTAAATTCATTTATATAGATCCGGAAATACCAGATAAAGAGAAAGATCGAGGAATATAAAAAGTTTCAGATTAGTAGATATGAACAATTATCAAGGTAAGTTCGTATAACTTAAATGAGTATAGAAATGTATTGATTTGAATGTTATATTACATTGATTATGTTATATGAAATCATGTATGTGAATTACATAGATATGGCAATGAATGAAATGATACATGTTTGGAAAATTATTGAAAAATGGTTGAACTCCTTGAATATTGAATTACGATAGATAAAAAGGTGATTTCCCTGATGAAACTGCATGTGTTGCAGAATGGATTTAGCCCGGACGGGTAATCCAAAATGAGCCTCTCGAGTATATGTTTCAATTAGGATTTAGCCTGGACTGGTAATCCTAATGGACTGGATTTAGTCTGGACTGGTAATCCAGATTGAACTCTATAGGGAATTCTTTGTCATACAAGGATTTAGCTTGGGTGTAATCAGACAAAGCCCTTAGAGTATATGTATTCTGACTAAATTTAGCTTTCGGTGTAATTCTGCTGTATGATATGTGGCTCGAGAGTGTACCTAGATGGTACTACTGGATATGAATTGACGGATAACGGAATTGTGCACCTCGAGTGTACTACTGGAAACATCCATTGGAAATTCAATAATTCAACGGAAACAGTGAATAAGTGACCTGGAAAAGATGAAATGGAATGTGAATGTGGCATGATGAACTCATCTATGCATTTTGGTATATTTGTGACTAACATGTTGATTGAATGTTTGTGATTAGGCAAATTAGCCAAATTGATGGATATATGCTTTACATGTTTTAAGTGTTAAATATGAATGGTAAGTGTAATTTTAGTTATACGAGCTTACTAAGCATATAATGCTTATTAGGTTTATTTTCCCTGTTTTATAGTATTCAAAGCTCGAAGGTTGGAGATCGGTCGGAGCAATCATCACACTATCAACTCATTGGTTTTGGTATAAATGTCAATCTTATTTTGGTATAATGGCATGTATAGGCTAATATGACCAAATGATGATTTATAATGTTGGCTTGTAATCTAACAATTGGAATGGCTAGAAATGGTTGTTTTTTATATGGTATGAATTTACAATATGTTAGTTATTACATGTTAAACAAGTTAAATAGGACTTTCATGAAGCATATTATATGAGATAATGTAAAGGTAAGCTTAAAAGTATGATATAGGAAATAATGTATCAATTTGGATGATGGAAATTGGTTGGTTTATACTTGTAAGTTTTGGTGCAGGAAAATGGTTAAATTTAGGTGAGAAATGGGGTTAGGAAATGGCCTTATTTCGTCCACACGGGTAGACACACGGGCGTGTGTGCCTGGGTACATGGACATGTGATCTGGCCGTGTGTCCCCTGCTTCTAAAATTTGCAAAACAGAATGTCCAGAATTTAACACACGGGCAGAGACACGGGCGTGCGATACGACCGTGTGAAGTCTACACCTATTTTTCAAAAATTGAATTAACCACACGGCCTAGCACACGGGTGTGTGTCACGGTTGTATGTGCAAGTCAGAGAGCACCTTAAGTGAGACACGGCCTGAAGCACGGACATGTCTAAGGGTCACACGGGCATGTCTCTAGACTACACGGGCGTGTGTAGTCACATGGCCTGACCACACGGGCGTGTAGGTACTGTTCATAAGTGAAATTTTTAAAATTTTGCCAAAAATTTTATGAGACTCCGATTTAGTCTCGGTTTGATTCTAATGTTCTTATTGGGCCTCAAGGGTTCAATTAAGGGACGTTATGATTATTTACAACTAATGAATAGTAATTGATACAATTATCCTAAAAATGGTCTGTATTTACTGGTAATACTATGTAACCCTGTTCCAGTGACGGATACAGGTTAGGGGTGTTACAATTTTTGTATTTTTGTCGAGGTGTTTTATTACAAGGGTTTTAACTTTTGTAATGTAAAGACACAAGGTTTTCAAAGAGATTTGTAAAGTCCGATTTGTAAGCAATTTTGAATTTTTTTTATTTTTTATTTGGTAATGAAAGTGGGCAAAGCCCTAAGATACTCATTGAGAATAATGTTCAAATACAATCAACAGAAGCTACAGGAAGATCATCTTGCAAAAGTGAAGTAATACTGGAAGGGGGTGTCTGAAACATCTGCATATCATACCATCTATCAACAGTATAGCCTCCGCCACCTTGTCAGCCTCACGCAAGACGTGTTCTTGTAACAACCCGATTTTGGGTCTAGCCGGAACAGTGGTTTTGGGACCACAAATTCGACGCAGTAAAATTCATTTTTATTACATTTCTATGGTCTACAATTTTATGAAATGACTTCGTGAAAATTTCGTTCGAAAATTTTGAGGTTTGAGCACTCAATTTAGTTAAAAGGACTAAATTGTAAAAAGTGAAAAAGTTGAGTTCTACATGCTAGAGGTGTCTAATTGCTATGAAATTTTAAATTGAAGGTCCTTTGATGGTATTTAGACCATTTGTTAAGTTAGTGGACAAAAATGGACATGGTGAGATAAAATTTCAAAGTTTTAAGTGAAGGACATTTTGGTCATTTAGTAATTAAATGAATTACAAACTAAAAATCAAGACAAAATTTAGTCCATCTTCTTCTCCATGTGCCAAAAACTTTAAGGTCACCATAGCTAGGTTTTTTCAACTTCCAAGCTTGATTGTAAGTACATCCTAGTCCTGTTTTTAATGCTCTTTACATTTTTGAAGTCGTTATCATGCGATCTATCTATTTCTACCATTAATTTGAGTTATGGTTGATGTATAGGTTTTGAACCATGTTAGACATGTATGTGTTTTGATGGCTAATGGTAGGTTATGCATGTTTGATGTATGATAGACAACTTTTACTAAGTGATTTTTTATGAAAATACCTAAAAAGGACCTATTTGTAAAAAGTTGTAAAATGGGTAGTAAAAATCTGATTTAATGAAAAATGTGGGCTGTTATAAGCATGAAAGAGGTTCGGCTAGGTTTGGGTCTTGAAGAAATCGAATAGATTTCATTTTACGAGCCTAGGGGCCAAAATGTAAAAATGTCAAAGTTTAAGGGTAAAAATGTAATTTTTCTATAATGTAATTTTTGGACTGAATTGAGAAATGTGGATAATAAATGAGTTAAATTTGCTATTATAGATCAAGAGAAACGAGGTTCGGACCTAGATCGAGGGAAAAACAAGATGTTTGACGATTAGGTCCATTTCTACTATTTTGTACCGAGGTAAGTTCGTATGTAAATAATGCATTGTTTTATTTATGTTTTAAATGCTTTAATATTGTATGAATTATGATTGACTCCTTGGATGTAATCGATAAAGTTTGACAAGTGAGAAATCTCGGTTGAACCTTAGAAATAGGTAGGATACGAATGTCATGACATTAAGGTTATTTGAGATTACGTGCAAGACCATATCTGGGATATGGCATCGATATGAGACTTCGTGCAAGACCATAGTTGGGCTATTGGAATCGATAAGAGATCCCATTTAAGACCATATCTAGGATATGACATTAGTATGGTATTGTGTGTGCGAGATTCGCAAGTATCCTTTAGTATTCCAAGTGGTTCAATGGGAAATTCAACGAGTATGTCAAATTTGTGAAAGGTTATGATTATGTTGCGAGTTGGTACAGGTACATACGTAAAACTCATTTACTAATGAGCTCGATATGTGATGAATCCCTCGGTAAGGTTATGAATGAGTAAGTTATGATTAGAAGATCTTGATACTATTTATGCCAGGTTCATCATGTTTATTTATATGATACATGTGTGATTATGATACTTATTATTTGCATAGGAACTTATTAAGCTATATAGTTTACTCCCCTTTCTTTTCCCTTGTCTTATAGTGTCACCAAGCTCGCTTCGAGGGGATCAAAATCGTCGGAGATCCATTCACACTATCAACTTAATATTTTGGGTACCATTGATTTTAATATTTTGAGTTATGGCATGTATAGGGACTTGGTCATTTTGTTATGTGTCATAAATGATTTGGCCTAAATGTGTTGGCATTGTAATGGTTAATGATTCATTTTGTACATGGCCATTGGTAGTTGGCTAATATTAATTTTATTGGTCATTGGTATGTTTATATAATGATGCCTATCATGAAGATAAAACTGGCATGAATGGAAAATAAGATATGTGATGTTTATGCATGATAGATGTTAGTATGTGTAAATGATGTATTGATATATTGTTTGTGGCTGATTTGGTTGTATGTATATGCTTGGATTGGTGTTGCTTGTTGTTGTGTAGGTTGGTGCAAGTAAGGGTGGCAAAATGGCTTGGTAAATAGCCTTATTTTTGTCCACATGGGTAGACACACGGGCGTGTGTCTAGGCCGTGTGTAACACACGGTCTGGACCACGGGCATGTGCTTCAGCCGTGTGTCCCCTGCATCTTAATTGTTGCAAAATAGAATGCTCAGTATCGAGCATACGGGCAGAGACACGGGCGTGTGTCTTAGCCGTGCGGACGGCACGGCCTCGAACACGGGCGTGTGCCCTGGCCGTGTAAAGTATGCACCTATTTTATGAAAATTAAATCGACCACACGGCCTAGCACACGGGCGTGTGGCACGGCCGTGTGGCACAAGTCAGATAGCTCCCTATGTTGAACACGGCCGGTAGCACAGGCGTGTCCCTTGGGCCACACGGGCGTGTGAGCCCTGTAACATGAAAAAATTTCTAAGTTTCGCAAAACTTTCTAAAGTTCTCGGTTTAGCCCCGAACCACTTCCAAAGCATGTATTGAGCCTTGTAGGCTCGTTTTAGGGACGATATGAGTGTATGTGAAAAATTTTAAATTTGGATGGAAATTACGTCTCGGTTTTGTATGTTTGCTTGTGTTTAAGTCCGGTAATGCCTTGTACCCTATTCTGGCGTTGAACACGAGTAAGGGGTGTTACATTTAGTTGTATCAGAGCTATAGTTTAGTTGATTCTCAAACTAACGTAGCGTGTGCAAGAGTCTAGCTATATATGCCATAAATGAACTGTGATAGTGTGATGACTCCTGACAATTTTAAATTGTGTTTTCATATAGTAAATGGATCTCAATTGAGCTAAGGCTGATGAAGTTAAAAGTAATGCGCCGGCTCCCGCTCAAGGAGCAGTACCGTCTGATAGTAGACCTCCCACGGTTAGTCAGGGAGAAGGGGGTAGGGAAGCCTTTCTCCACATGATGAATGAGTGGTATACGGAATTTATTCGAACAAATTCGAATGCCCAACCTCCTCCACCCCCACCTATTCCCCAACCGGTTCCCGTAGCTCCACAAGGTATGGAATTTGTAAGAATGAACAAGCCCCCGGTTGATAAGATCCGAAAGCACGGGGCTGAAGATTTCAGAGCTAATATGGATAATGATCCCGAGAGAGCCGAGTTTTGGCTCGAAAACTCTATCAGGGTATTTGATGAGTTGTCCTGCACACCGGATGAGTGTTTAAAGTGTCCATCTCACTACGAGAGATTCGTGCATATCCTTTGGTGGAATACATTTTATTATCGGTTCTACCAAGAGAGAGGGTTACATGAGAATTCTTTCAAGAGGAGTTTTGAAAGAAATATATTAGTCAGCGGTTCATCGACCAGAAACGTAAGGAATTTCTTGAGCTGAAACAGGGTCGTATGACAGTAAAAGAGTATGAGCGAGAATTTGTCAGACTTAGTAAATATACTTGAAAGTGTGTTTCCACGAGGCTATTATGTGCAAGAGATTTGATGATGGATTGAATGAGGATATTCGTGTGTTAGTTGGGATCTTAGAGGTGAAAGAATTTGTGGTATTGGTTGAACGGGCTTGTAAGGCCGAAGAGTTGAATAAAGAGAAGAGGAAAGCTGATCTTGAAGCTAGAGATTCGAGAAAAAGACCGATGAGTAAGTCATTTCCATCTCAGTCAAAGAAATCTAAAGAAATGTATTCCCATTTGAATGTTTCAGCGGGGTATTCACACAGAGATCGTGGGAAGCAACATTCGAGTTTTAAATCTCAAGCTACTTTAATGGCAAGTGTGGGTAATGTAAAGTCTAATAAACCCGAATGTCAACATTGTGGAAGAAGACATCCCGACAAGTGTAGGGTGAATGACCGAGCTTGTTTCAAGTGTGGTTCTCAAGAGCATTTTATCCGAGATTATACTGAAATGGCTGAGGAAGAAAAATTTCAGAGTGCGAGGTCGAGTAATACTAATAATAAGGGTAGACCACCGAGAAATACTGGAAATGGAGCTAGTAGTAAAGGTGTGACGAAAGATACAGTTGTGAAATCTGAAGCTCGAGCACCTGCTAGAGCCTATGCCATTCGTGCTCGCGAAGAAGCGACATCTCGCGATGTTATCACTGGTATTTTTTCTCTCTATGATACTAATGTTCTTGCATCGATCGATCTTGGATCGACTCATTCTTATGGTTGTGTGAAATTAGTAGCTAGTAAGAGCTTGCCAGTTGAGTTTACTAAATTTGCGGTTAGAGTGTCAAACCCCTTAGGCAAACATGTTTTAGTTGATAGAGTTTGCAAGAATTGTCCATTGATGATTCGAGGTCACTGTTTTCTGGCTGATTTAATGTTGTTACCATTTGTTGAATTCGATGTTATTTTGGGTATGGATTGGTTGACACTGCATGATGCCGTAACAAACTGTAAAAGAAAGATTATTGAACTGAAATGTGAAAATGGTGAAATTCTTCGGATTGATTCAGATGAGTCAGGTGAGTTACCTGTTGTGATTTCTTCGATGTCTGCCCAGAGGTGTGTAAGGAAAGGTTGTGAAGCTTATCTTGCTTATGTGTTGAATACAAAAGTGTCTGAGTTGAAAATTGAATCAGTGCCGATAGTTTGTGAATATCCGGATGTGTTCCCGGAAGAGTTGCCAGGGTTGCCACCGGTCAGATAAGTTGAGTTTGGTATTGACTTAGTACCAGGGACTTCATCGATATCGATCGCTCCATATAGGATGACTCCGACTGAATTGAAAAAATTGAAAGCACAGTTGCAAGAGTTGACAGATAAGGGTTTTGCGAGACCGAGTTTTTCACCAGGGGTGCACCGGTGTTACTTGTCAAGAAGAAATATGGATCCGTAAGACTTTGTATCGATTATCGATAGCTCAACAAGGTGACCATAAAGAAAAAATATCCTTTGCCAAGAATTGATGACTTGTTTGATCAGTTGAAAGGGGCAACGGTATTCTCTAAGATTGATTTGAGATCTGGCTACTATCAATTGAGAGTTAAAGAGTCGGATGTGTCGAAAACTGCATTCAGAACAAGGTATGGACACTATGAATTCCTTGTTATGCCTTTTGGATTAACAAACGCACCTGTTGTTTTTATGGACTTGATGAATTGAATTTTCTGACCGTATTTGGACAAATGTGTGGTTGTGTTTATTGATGACATTCTTATTTATTCCCGAGATGAGACCGAACATGCCGAGCACTTGAGCACTATATTGTAGATTTTAAGAGATAAGAAGTTGTTTGCTAAATTCAGTAAAAGTGAGTTTTGGTTGATCCCAGTAAGATTTCGGCAATTGTTGATTGGAAACTGCCAAGAAATGTGTCCGAAGTCAGAAGCTTTTTGGGCTTAGCCGGATATTACCGATGATTTGTTAAAGGATTTTCGATAATTGCTACTCCTATGACAAAGTTATTGCAAAAAGATGTCAAATTTGAATGGTCCGAAAAATGTCAGCAAAGTTTTGAGAAGTTGAAGGCATTATTGACTGAGGTGCCGGTTTTAGTACAACCTGAACTGGGAAAAGAATTTGTGATTTATAGTGACGTGTCACTGAATCGATTAGGATGTGTGTTGATGTAAGAGGGCAAAGTGATAGCTTATGCCTCGAGACAGTTGAAACCGCACGAGAAGAATTATCCGACGCATGATTTGGAATTAACCGCTATTGTTTTTACTTTGAAAATTTGGCGTCATCATTTGTACGGTGAGAAGTGCCACATCTATACTGACCATAAAAGTTTAAAGTATTTGATGACTCAGAAAGATCTAAATTTGCGGCAACGAAGATGACTCGAGTGACTGAAGGATTATGAGCTAGTGATTGACTCTCACCCGGGTAAGACAAATGTAGTTGCAGATGCGTTGAGTAGAAAGACTTTGTTTGCTTTGGGAGCAATGAATACACGGTTGACTTTGTCCGATAATGGTTTGATCCTTGCCGAGTTGAGAGCTAGACCGTTATTCCTTCAATAAATTTGCGAAGCTCAGAAATGTGACAGTGATTTGCAAAACAAAAGAGATAAGCTCAGATTTTCATATTGGATCCGATGATTGTTTGATGTTCCGAGGTAGAATTTTTGTACCGAAAAATGATGAAATTGTTCAGAAAATTCTTCATGAGGCGCATAATAGTTGTTTATCTGTGCATCCGGGTAGTACAAAAATGTATAATGATTTGAAGAAATTGTATTGGTGGTCAGGTATGAAACGAGATATTTCGGAGTTTGTTTCGAGATGTTTAGTTTGTCAACAAGTAAAGGCCGAACACCAAGTACCTTCGGGCTTACTTCAACCAGTGATGGTACCCGAGTGGAAATAGGATAGAATTACGATGGACTTCGTGACGGGTTTACCTTTGACTCCGAAAAAGAAAGATGTCGTTTGGGTCGTTGATAATACTCTAGAACTCTATTTAATATTAGGATAATTAATATTAAGATAATTATTAAGGATTATTTAATTTAGGATTTATTTTATTTATCTTTGATTATTTGTAATTATCTTTAGGAATTTAAGTAGGACTAGTATATCTATCTTAGCACTATAAATAGGGGGTGAGATGACTAAAAAGGGGGCTTCATCTTTTTCTGAAAAACACTCTCTCCCCAAAAGTGTTTTATTCTTCCCATATTTCCTTTTAATAAAATCTCCATTTTTATTATATATTTATTTTCTTTTCCACCATAACCATGAGCCACTAAAACCCATCTAGCCAAAGGTTGCCGAAAATCCCCAAAAAGGGTTCTTGAGGTTTAGAATCCGTACTTAGCCTTCTCAGCGGGTATTCATCATTTCTCGCATTACGGGGTGGCGCTTAGTCCATGTCCCTTAAAAAGTGATCTTTTCACCGTGTGCAAGGAACGGCTTCTTTGTATATTTTGAGGAGGTTGCACAGTCGGTTCGTTAACTTACTGTGTCAGAGGTTGGCGAGCCCAAGAGACGAAATGGCGTGGGATTCGCCATTGAGAAACGTTGATCTGGCATAAGATGATCCCACAAGAGCAATTGTTGGCTAGAGTCAGGTTTCACTAAATCGAAGTCTAAATCCTTGGAGCTGGTGGTCGTAGGCGTCCTCTTCCTCTATATCTGGCTTATTCGATTTGAGAAGGATCATTTAAAAGCCAAGGATTGAACCCAAGGCGGATCGAGGCAACCAGAGGCTGGAATCTCCCCATAAGAATTTCCTTATCTCGACTCTATTTCCTATTTTTAATTTTCGCAATTCCAATTCGACTTCTCAATTCTGTTTTTATTTTATTTTCGTTTTCAGATCAAAACTTTTAATTCTGTTATCTTTATTTTTTTTTCAGGAACGCAGGTTTTCTTGGGACGATTCTGCCCAGGATTTTGAGAAACAAGCATTCGTATAATCCGATCCCTAAAGATTCGACCCTACTTACCCTTTACTGTTCTTTTTCATTATTTCGCAGGGAATAGGATATTTTTGGTGCTCTCAACGTCTGCATCAAATTTTGGCTCCGTTGCCGGGGATCGGCAACATACTAATCTTGTTTTTTTGTTTTCTATGACCAGATCTGCCCCAGGCACTCTTGCATTTGACTCAGAAATTGAAAAGACTGCGAGAGCTAATCGCAAAGAAACAAAGCTAAGGAAAAAGTAGTCAGCGGTGGTTGGGACTCAAAGCAATCCACCGCCAGAAATCAAAATCGACGACGAAGCAGAGTCTAGGGTTAACGAAAACCCTACTCAAACATTTGAAAGTAAAGCAGAAGAAGTCGATTCACCTGAAGAGGTGCTTGAAACTAGGGTTAACGAAAACCCGAATTTGGTACGTCAACCAATGGCTCAAACAATTCGGCAACTAGCCGAAGCTCCGACAGAACAACCGCCACTGTGCATCGCATATCCTACTATGGATACCGATTTTGAACTGAAATCAGGGTTAATTCAGTTGCTGCCAACTTTCCGAGGGTTACAAAATGAAAACCCCCATAAACATTTGAAGGAGTTTCATATGGTTTGTCTGAGTATGAAACCTCAAGGCGTAATTGAGGATCAAATTAAATTGCGCGCTTTCCCTTTTTCCTAGCAGATTCAGCTAGGGAATGGTTATTTTATTTACCTCCTAGATCTATAACTACTTGGGCTGATTTATCTCGTTTATTTCTCAACAGGTTTTTTCCAGCATCTAGAGCAGCTGAGCTAAGAAGGGAGATCGTTGGAATAAGGCAAAAAGAAGCAGAGACTCTTTACGATTATTGGGAGCGGTTTAAGAAGTTGTGTGCGAGCTGCCCACAACACGGTATAACAGAGCAATCTCTCCTCCAGTACTTTTATGAAGGTTTGAAACCAATGGAGATGAATATGGTAGATGCTGCTAGTGGAGGAGCGTTGGTCAACATGACCCCCCAACAAGCAAGGGATTTAATCTCCACAATGGCTGCAAATTCTCAGCAATTTCGAGCCAATCTGAACCCCTAGAAGGGTTCATCACCTAAGTAATTCAACCTTAGAGGATAAAGTTGTGGACTTACTAATATGATGAATTCTCTTATTGCGAGAAAAGGCTAAACCAGCTCGGTTATGTGGAATATGTGCTACACCTGATCATACCATCGAATCATGTCCTAGTTTGTATGGCGATACCATGGCTCATCTAGATCTTTGTGGAAAATTTCCTGGCCCACCACTGAGAGGCGATATGATCCCTACGCTAATACCTACAACCCCGGGGTGGAGGACTATCCTAACTTAAGCTATGGGGCCAACCCATGATATAACTTGACCATACCAAAACCGACCTCTATAATAATTGCAAAATTCGGGTAACTCTCTAGAAACTTTGGTCAATAAATTAGCACTAATATGCTTGATTTTTAATGAGAAACCGAGGCATCCATAAGGGAGCTGACCACATCAATTGAGAAAGTAAGTTTTCAAGGGAAGCTGCCGTCACAAACAGAACCAAACCTGAGGCAAAACACGAATGCGTGTATTTTGCAAAGCGGTAAAATATTGGAACCTATTCCCAGCGGGAATCTTGACCAAGAAATCGCCCAGGAAAAACTTAAAAAAGACGAACAGGTCCGACCGAAACCCCCACTGCCTAAAATTCAACCTCCATTTCCAAAACGATTCAACCAGTGTCGAAGAGGTAAGGAGGACAAGGAGATCCTCGAAACATTTAGGAACATCGAGATCAACATTCCGCTGTTGGATGCCATCAAGCAAATACCGAGGTATGCTAAATTTCTTAAAGAGCTTTGCACCAACAAGCGGAAATTAACAGGTAATGAAAGGGTGAATGTTGGTGAAAATGTTTTCGCAGTGTTACAGTGAAAAATGCCGGCAAAATGTAAGGATAGGGGCATGTTTGCAATACCATGCAAAATAGGTCATTTGGGAATTAAAAAGGCTATGTGTGATCTAGGAGCCTCCATAAATGTAATGTCATATTCTATTTATGAATCACTTAACGCAGGTTTTTTGACAAAAACTAGTGTTATCATTCAATTGGCAGACAGATCCGTTGTGCATCCCGAAAGAGTCCTCGAGGACGTGTTGGTAAAAGTTAACGAACTTATTTTCCCTGCAGATTTTTATGTGATAAAAATGGAGGAGGATAGTACTCCCGGATCTTCGGATCTCTTGTTGGGACGACCCTTCCTTAGTACGGCTAGTACTAATGTAACATCCTGAATTTTTGGGCCTATGCGTTTAATGGGTGAATATGTTTAATATGTTAATTTAAGTAATAGGGGTCCAAATTGGGCTCAGAATTAGGCAAAGGCCTTAGTTAAATTATTAGATTGGGCATTATAGAGTTAAAAGAGTGGTAATTATGTTTAAAATACCAAAGTGGGCTTGTGGCCCAATCTTAGGAGGTGACGCCACACAAGGGAGTAAGGGGCCCAAATTTAAGTTTCATGGAGCCCAATTCTTTTAATTTAAGTTAGCTAAATTTTGGGCATTAGGATTAGGTGGAATGGATGGCAACAAGGCTAAAATTTAGGGGTTTTAATGTTTAAAATATGTGGATAATAAGCAGATAAAGGCTATTATTTAGGAATTTATTTTATGTGGATAATAAGCAGATAAATGCTAAAATTTAGGGATTTTAATGTTTAAAATATGTGGATAATATCTTTGATAAAGGAGGAGGAGTTAGAGATAATTAAGTCTCTTTTAGATGAGCTAGTAGATTAAGATAAAGGAGAAAAGATAGGATTTATCTGCAAGGTTAGGTAAGTGCAGAAATTTCTATAAATAGGGGAATATCTCTTCAATTTTGGCATTTGGGGTTTTCTCTCATTCTTTTCTCTTCTTCTCTAAGTAAAAGCCGAAAAATCCTAAAGTTCCACTTCTTCTTCTTCATTCTCATAAAAAGCCGAAATCTCTAAGCCTATTCCCTCATCTTCACTTTGATTCAAAAGCCAAAACTACACCTATTCTTCTCCTTAATATTCATTGGCCGAATCTCCCTTAGCCATCTTTTCAATTTTTAGTTCTTTCAAAAGCCGAAAGCGCGATAGATCATCTTTCCGAGATTTTTCCTAGAAACTGAAACTCATAGATCTCTAAGTTATAGAATCGTGTTACATTCGAGATTTCAAGGTAAGAGGATTTGTTTATTCATATATATAAAATCGGGTAGAATACTAACTATGACCGAATATAGGATAGGCCTATTTTCACATCTTTCCGGCTTTTTGAAGCAAAGCGTAGATCGGTTTAGCAAGGGTATCTACATTAATCAGGTGTGTAATACCTCCCCACCATCTAGATCTGCCTATTATTTTATGTTCATATGTTTTATATGTTATGATAAATGCCGAAATCTCGATTTATTGATGAAAGCCCAAGGAGGGTAAAAGCGGATCCCCAGGTTAGTAAATAATCTGTTTAAATGTTATAAGTAAAATGCTTGTATGTGATTGCATGGGTTGGGTTGTTGAAAGGAGGAAGTTATACGTTATATGTGTAGCGGCTAATAATGTCGTAAAGCTGTTATACGGGCCGGCCATTAAATGTTATACGGGCCCGGCCATTAAATGTTATAAGGGCTTGGCCATCATATGTGGATGAGCGGCAAGGCGCCATCATGGTGTGTAGCGGTGTGGGTCGATTGTAGAAATCCCCAATGGTGTGAGCGGTTGAGTGCGGGGTGTGTAGCGGATGGAAACCTAGGCAAGCGGGTTGGGCCTTGCATATTATTTGCTATTAATTTTTATTATGATTATTACTTTGTTTATTTTGTTTAATGGGTTTAAGGCCCAAAATCTAGTGGTGCATGAGGGTTGCACTCCGAGTCTAGCGACTCACCCTTTTAATTAACATTTCAAGTGATACCTAGTCTTTGTGGACCAGGCCGAGAGAGGCACGCAAGGTGGCCATGCGAGAAGAATATGTGGATTTAGCAAAAAAGACTCAAGTCATTATTTATATTTTTAATTGGTGGATTTTAAAATTTTGTTGTAATAAGGCCATGGGTCACTAGTTTATATTTTGTTTTATTTTGGGCTTTAATTACTTTTAGTTATTTAATTTTTTTATTTTAATTAAACTAAGGCATGTAATTAAGTTTGGTTTTATTTTACAAAGGAATATTCTATATGAAATATATTTGGGCTTTTCTGAAAAATACGACATGTTTGACAAAAATTTTCTTAGTGACATACCAGATCCGGTCGTAGCAATTGGGCCGGGTTTGGGGTGTTACAAATTGGTATCAGAGCGCAGTTCAAAACTCGGCTCTGGGGTTTTTGGGCTCAAAACATTTTCTAAAAATGGGCTTTTGAAACATGCATGTTTTTAAATGATAACAGTCTGTTAGCTCGGCATGGCACTGCGTCTCGGCCCAAGTCCGCGGTAAGTACCTAAACCATTGTGTGATATACATGTGGGCTTTATGGGCTTTATGGGACGTAGACTAGTTTAAATAGACTCGATGGACTATAGGCTTAGTTTAAACCACTTCTTAAATTTTCATAAGACTTAATTTCACTAAGCGAACCAGTGAGCGAGCCACAAGACTAGGGTGTGGTAAAGGCATACGCATGTCTAGGATTGGATCCGGAAGAGCACAGTATTTAAGCGATCCTAGTGACTCACCTCCTCTTCATTTGGAATCCTACAGTGCGTGAGAGACTATTCACCCTAGCCACGAGGATTTGTTGTGGGCCAAAATCTATAATTAAAACTCAAAAGGACCGACCACATTATTTTTACAAAATTGCTAAAATACCTTTATTTGAAAAAAAAAAAGTACCAAGATACCATGATTTGCAAATATACCCCCCATTTACTGAAACACACGATTTACAAAGTCAACGGTTTTAAAAAAAAAAAAACATACAACACACAACATCAATCAAAACCACAAACACTTGAACGCATACTATTATTCTTTTGAAATCAAATTCTCTAAGATACCCCTGTTTAAAAAAATACCTTCTTAGTTTTGTAAATTTTTTTGAAAATACCCTGACTTGTAAAATGACCAAAATACCCTGATTTGTAAAATTACCAAATTACCCTTGATTTGCAAAATGACCAAAGTACCACGATTTGTAAATTACTAAATTACCCACGATTTTCAAAATTACCGAAATACCCCCGAATTTCAAAATTTCTGAAATACCCCCAGATTTCAAAATTATCGAAATACCCTTATTTTATAAAATCACCAAGAAACCCTATTTTGGAAAATTACGAAAATACCCCTGTAGGATAAATTACGAAAATACCCACAGGTAGTGGAATAACTAGAATACCCTATGTATTGAGTGTGGATGTATGGATGTTGTATGTATGTTGATTGTTGAATGTATGTAGTTTATAGAACTAGGAAAGGTGAACTTGAGACTGAATTGCGAATTCGAAAGAACTACTATTAAAACTACTAATCATAAGACTGTTCGTGGATAATCAGTGGAAGAAAACCAATAATTCATAAAAAATTTTAATCAGATAAATGCGAACTAATAGCATGAGGACAAGGGGACGAGGACGCTCTAGATGTGAATACCGGTGCGTATTCTACCATAGTGTACTAAGTGTTTATTTTGGGTTTAGAATTGGAGTCTTGCATGTAAAGCATGGTAGTGAGACTTAGGTAGTACGATTAATAGTTAGTTGGAAATTTCGAGGATGAAATTTCTTTAAGGGGGGTAGAACTGTAACATCCTAAATTTTTGGGCCTATGTGTTTAATGGGTGAATATGTTTAATATGTTAATTTAAGTAATAGGGGTCCAAATTGGGCTCAGAATTAGGCAAAGGCCTTAGTTAAATTATTAGATTGGGCATTATAGAGTTAAAAGAGTGGTAATTATGTTTAAAATACCAAAGTGGGCTTGTGGCCCAATCTTAGGAGGTGACGCCACACAAGGGAGTAAGGGGCCCAAATTTAAGTTTCATGGAGCCCAATTCTTTTAATTTAAGTTAGCTAAATTTTAGGCATTAGGGTTAGGTGGAATGGATGGCAACAAGGCTAAAATTTAGGGGTTTTAATGTTTAAAATATGTGGATAATAAGTAGATAAAGGCTATTATTTAGGAATTTATTTTATGTGGATAATAAGCAGATAAATGCTAAAATTTAGGAATTTTAATGTTTAAAATATGTGGATAATATGCTGATAAAGGAGGGAGGAGTTAGAGATAATTAAGTCTCTTTTAGATGAGCTAGTAGATTAAGATAAATGAGAAAAGATAGGATTTATCTGCAAGGTTAGGTAAGTGCCAAAATTTCTATAAATAGGGGGAATATCTCTTCAATTTTGGCATTTGGGGTTTTTCTCTCATTCTTTTCTCTTCTTCCTCGAGTAAAAGCGAAAACTCCTAAAGTTCCACCTTCTTCTTCATTCTCTGCAAAAGCCGAAATCTCTAAGCCTATTCCCTCATCTTCACTTTGATTCAAAAGCCGAAACTACACCTATTCTTCTCTTTAATATTCATTGGCCGAATCTCCCTTAGCCATCTTTTCAATTTTTAGTTCTTTCAAAAGCCGAAAGCGCGATAGATCATCTTTCCGAGATTTTTCCTAGAAACCGAAACTCATAGATATCTAAGTTATAGAATCGTGTTACATTCAAGATTTCAAGGTAAGAGGATTTGTTTATTCATATATATAAAATCGGGTAGAATACTAACTATGGCCGAATATAGGAGAGGCCTATTTTCACATCTTTCCGGCTTTTTAAAGCAAAGCGTAGATCGGTTTAGCAAGGGTATCTACATTAATCAGGTGTGTAATACCTCCCCACCATCTAGATCTGCCTATTATTGTATGTTCATATGTTTTATATGTTATGATAAATGCCGAAATCTCGGTTTATTGATGAAAGCCCAAGGAGGGTAAAAGCGGATCCCCAGGTTAGTAAATAATCTGTTTAAATGTTATAAGTAAAATGCTTGTATGTGATTGCATGGGTTGGGTTGTTGAAAGGAGGAAGTTATACGTTATATGTGTAGCGGCTAATGCCGTGAAGCTGTTATACTGAGCCGACCATTAAATGTTATACGGGCTTGGCCATTAAATGTTATAAGGGCTTGGCCATCATATGTGGATGAGCGGCAAAGGCGCCATCATGGTGTGTAGCGGTGTGGGTCGATTGTAGAAATCCCCAATGGTGTGAACGATTGAGTACGGGGTGTGTAGCGGATGGAAACCTAGGCAAACGGGTTGGGCCTTGCATATTATTTGCTATTAATTTTTATTATGATTATTATTACTTTGTTTATTTTGTTTAATGGGTTTAAGGCCCAAAATCTAGTGGTGCATGAGGGTTGCACATGCTGAGTCTCGCGACTCACCCTTTTAATTAACATTTCAGGTGATACCTAGTGCTTGGACCGGTGGAGAGGAGGCATAAGGTGGCCATGCGAGAAGAATATGTGGATTTAGCAAAAAGACTCAAGTCATTATTTATATTTTTAATTGGTGGATTTTAAAATTTTGTTGTAATAAGGCCATGGGCCACTAGTTTATATTTTGTTTTATTTTTGGGCTTTAATTACTTTTAGTTATTAAATTTTTTTATTTTAATTAAACTAAGGCATGTAATTAAGTTTGGTTTTATTTTACAAAGGAATATTCTATATGAAATATATTTGGGCTTTTCTGAAAAATACGACATGTTTGACAAAAATTTTCTTAGTGACATACCAGATTCGGTCGTAGCAATTGGGCCGGGTTTGGGGTGCTACAACTAAAATCGACGTTCGAAGTGGAACTCTCACGATGGAGGTTGATGGGGAGATCGTGAAGTTTAATGTCTACGATGCCATTAGCCATCCCAGCGAAATCTTGAGCGTAAATTGTGTCGACATAATTGACCTTTTAGTGGAAGAAAATTTTGAGTCAATTTATGGAGATAAATCGAAAATGATGTTTGATGATTTTGAATCTTTTAATAAATTATTGGCTCCTATGGATACTAAACTTCTACCTTCTGTTGTGCAGGCATCAGATCCAAAATTAAAACCACTTCTCGAGCATCTGAAATACACATTTTTGGAGAATGATGAGACCATTGCCGACTTAAAAGGGATCAACCCCTTGGAGGAAAATATGAAACCAATGGAAGAGGCGCAAGGACGATTAAACCCAAATATGGTGGATGTGATAAAAAATGAGAATTTCCAAGCTCACACGATTAAAAAGATTTATTTTGAGCCACCGTAGAACCATTTAAGTCGTCGAGCTAATGATGTTAAACAAGCGCTTGTTGGGAGGCAACCCAATCTTTATTTTTCTTTTATTATTTATTTTCATTTTTGTTATTATTTACTATTTATTCTTTTCTTTTGTTTTCCTTTTAATTAATTTTATTTTGTTTAAATATTAATAAATTTCTCTTCTTCCATCTAGGTAAAAAGGAGTGAAAATACGAAGAAAAAGAGACAGAAAGTGAGCCAAGAATGCAATATCCCTGCAGCCAAACAGTCCTATTCCAGCCCTAAAATCCCCAAAACCTGCAGCCAAACACCCCTTTTCAGCAAATAAAATCCCCAAACCCTACATTTTTTTTTAAATTCCTTTCCCTAACTCCATTACCGCAAAAAACTCACCCCTCTCCACCAACCACTGCCGTTCGCCGTTCGCAATGGTGCGAACCCGAAGCCGCGCCGCCACCGAGCCTCCCTTCTCCATCAACTCGCGCCGTCGCCGCCTCTCTGCCCCTCAAATAATAGATTTGGCCGACGCATCCTCACCCTCCCATCACCGCCACGCCATTCGGCATCCCCTTCCTCTTTTTCTCCTACGACACAAGCTGCCGAGCCCTCCACATCGTCCCCTTCACGCGCAAGTCCTCCGCAATTGACAGTAGCTACACAGGGAGTTTTTCTAAACTTTTCTACCTATTTATTTCTTTTGCGTCCACATTGAGGACAATGTGTTTTAAGTAGGGGGAGGTACTCTTCGTATTACTGTCGTCTTTTACTGTGATTTCTGTTTGCTGCTTGAGGCTCCATTTTGTCCATATATATATATTTTTAAGAATATTCTGTTGCTTTTCATGCCCAAGAATTTGACCACGACTTGCCACTGTTTGACCTACATGCATGATTCTTCGCTCATTGAGTTAGTTATGATTACATCATTTGATTTTATCTCCAATTGTTTTATTTTTATTAGGCTAGAAATAATTATGATTAGTAAGTTAACTCTATCTTGCTTTTCGTAAAATTGATCAAGTTTAATATAAAGTGGACACTTAATACAATTACATGCCTAAATTATGTTCGTGTCTATTAGGTGGTTACTAAAACTTATTTTCGACACTTGATTATTTCTCTTAGGTCCTCCAAAATTAAAATTTCGTGTAAATTTTGTTTAATAAATGTTTCCAAGGTTATGAGTTCAGCTTAGAAACGTGATCGATCGAGTATGCAGGGGTAGGGTGCTTGGGTTGTCATTCTACTTCGCGTCAAAAGGTTGTGTGGACGTGATAGGTAAAACTCCGCTAACCAAGGTTATGAGTGCGGCTCGAACGTGGATCGATCGAGTGCAGGGGTAGGGTGCTTGGGCTGTCATTCTACTTCGCATCAAAAGGTTGTGTGGACGTGATGGGTAAAACTCCGCTAATCGAAAATAAATAAATTTTAAGAGTATGTTGGGCTGAGTAACCGGGGTGGGGTGCTTGGGTTGTCATCTCTCTTCGCGTCAAAAGGTTCAATATATTCCTAAGTAAATAAAAAAAAAGAAAAAAGAAAAAAAAAAGAGAACGAAAAAAAAAAGAGAAAAGAAAAAAATAGTACTAATAAAATTGCAGTTGGGGACTAAAGGAGGAAATAAATAGAGTGTCTTGGTAGGTTTGGTAATTTACCTAAATAGCATGAAATAATTCAAGACGATTTTAATTTTTGTGTGTGTTAATTAGAATACTTTTTCTATTTTACTTAAAGCAAGCTTAGAAGTTCTCTTTATTTTTCATATGCATTTTTGACTAATTTTTATAAAAATTTGGAGTAGAATTTCTTTCAGGATCTAATTTTCACAGTGGATAGGAACCATACGTGAGGGCAAGCATGGGCTAAGTAGGGGGAATTTGATAATACTCTAGAACGACATATTTTTATGTGTTAATTGCATATTTATTTTGAGTATGATTCTACTAATTTGGGCTATTTATGGTCTTTTATCTTGTAGGGACTAAATTGGAGGCAAAAGCGAAATTAAGGGCCAAAAGCGTGAATTTAGAGATAAAATGGGTCAATGTGCGACACAGGAAAAAGTTGGTGCCAAAAGTGCAAGCATGGAGGACACAAGGGTTGAAATGCAAAAAGAAGAGTTTTTATTCTATTAGACTCTATTTTGATAATATTAGGATAATTAATATTAAGATAATTATTAAGGATTATTTAATTTAGGATTTATTTTATTTATCTTTGATTATTTGTAATTATCTTTAGGAATTTAAGTAGGACTAGTCTATCTATCTTAGCACTATAAATAGGGGGTGAGATGACTAAAAAGGGGGCTTCATCTTTTTCTGAAAAACACTCTCTCCCCAAAAGTCTTTTGTTCTTCCCATATTTCCTTTTAATAAAATCTCCATTTTTATTATATATTTATTTTCTTTTCCACCATAACCATGAGCCACTAAAACCCATCTAGCCAAAGGTTGCCGAAAATCCCCAAAAAGGGTTCTTGAGGTTTAGAATTCGTACTTAGCCTTCTCAACAGGGTATTCATCGTTTCTCCGCATTACGGGGCTGACGCTTTCGTCCATGTCCCTTAAAAGGTGATCTTTTCAACGTGTGCAAGGAACGGCCGCTTTGTATGTTTTGGAAGGATTGCACAGTCGGTTCGTTAGCTTACTGCGTTAGAGGTTGGCGAGCCCAAGAGACAAAATGGCGTGGGATTCGCCATCGAGAAACGTTGACCTAGCATAAGATGATCCTACAAGAGCGATTGTTGGCTAGAGTCAGGTTCCACTAAATCGAAGACTAAATCCTTGGAGCTGGTGGTCATAGGCATCCTCTTCCACTATAACTGGCTTATTCGGTTTGAGAAGGATCATCTAAAAGCCAAGGATTGAACCCAAGGCGGATCGAGGCAACTGGAGGCTGGAATCTCCCCATAAGAATTTCCTTATCTCAACTCTATTTCCTATTTTTAATTTTCGCAATTCCAATTCGACTTCTCAATTCTGTTTTTATTTTATTTTTGTTTCCAAATCAAAGCTTTTAATTCTGTTATTTTTATTTTTCAGAACGCGCAGTTTTCTTGGGCACGATTTCGCCACGATTTGAGAAACAAGCATTCGTATAATCCAGGTCCACGAGGATTCGACCCTACTTCCCTTTCTTTGTTCTTTTTCATTATTTTGCAGGGAATAGGATATTTTTGGTGCTTTCAATGACGCATCAGTCGTTGTTGATAGATTGACGAAATCGGCTCATTTTATACCGGTACGTACCGATTACTCACTTGAGAAGCTAGCTGAATTGTACATTGCGGAAATTGTGAGATTGCACGGAGTGCCTATTTCTATTATTTCAGATAGAGATCCTAGGTTTACGTCTCGATTTTGGAAAAAGTTGCAAGAAGCTTTGGGTACAAAGTTGAACTTTAGTACCGCATTTCATCCATAAACCGACTGCCAATCAGAGAGAAAGATTCAAGTTCTCGAAGATATGCTTCGTTGTTGTGTTTTAGAATTCGAAGGTAGTTGGGAAAAATATCTACCATTGGTCGAATTCGCCTATAACAACAGTTTTCAATCGAGTATAAAGATGGTGCCTTATGAGGTATTGTATGGCCGTAAATGCTGAACACCTTTATATTGGACCGAGCTTAGTGAGAAACAAATTCACGGGGTTGACTTGGTTAGAGAAACCGAAGAAAAGGTAAAGGTAATCCGCGATTGCTTGAAAGCAGCTTCAGATCAACAAAAGTCGTACGTAGATTTGAAAAGAAAAGAGATCGAATTTCAGATTGGTGATAAAGTATTTCTGAAAGCATCTCCATAGAAGAAGATTCTGAGATTCGGTCGTAAAGGCAAGTTGAGTCCACGTTTCATCGGGTCGTATGAAGTTATTGAAAGAATAGGGCCAGTGGCATATCAGTTAGCTTTACCGACAGAATTGGAAATAATTCATAATGTGTTTCATGTATCTATGTTGCGACGATATTGTTCCGATCCTTCACATGTGATTTCTCCATCAGAGATTGAAATTCGACCGGATATGACGTATGGTGAAAAACTGATCAAGATCTTAGCTCGGGAAGTTAAATAGTTGATAAATAAAAACATAGCTCTAGTTAAAGTTTTGTGGCAACGACACGGAGTCGAAGAGGCTACGTGGGAACCTGAGGAAGCTATGTGAAAACAGTACCCAAACCTATTTTCTGGTAAGATTTTCAGGGACGAAAATCCCTAAGGGGGAGAGTTGTAACAGCTCGATTTTGGGTCTAGTCGGAACAGTGGTTTCGGAACCACAAATTCGACGCAGTAAAATTCATTTTTATTACATTTCTATAGTCTACAGTTTTACAAAATGATTTCGTAAAAATTTTGTTCGAAAATTTTGACGTTTGGCCACTCAATTTAGTTAAAAGGACTAAATTGTAAAAAGTGCAAAAGTTGAGTTCTACATGCTAGAGGTGTCTAATTGCTATAAAATTTTAAATTGAAGGTCCTTAAATGGTAATTAGACCATTTGTTAAGTTAGTGGACAAAAATGGACATGGTGAGATAAAATTTCAAAGTTTTAAGTGAAGGGCATTTTGGTCATTTAGTAATTAAATGAATTAAAAACAAAAAATCAAGCCAGAATTTAGTCCATATTCTTCTCCATGTGCCAAAAATTTGAAGGTCACCATAGCTAGGGTTTGTTCAACTTCCAAGCTTGATTGTAAGTACATCTTAGCCCCGTTTTTAATGCTCTTTACATTTTTAAAGTCGTTATCATCCGATCTATCTATTTCTACCATTAATTTGAGTTATGGTTGATGTCTAGGGTTTGACCCATGTTAAACATGTATGTGTTTTGATGGCTAATGGTAGGTTATGCATGTTTGATGTATGATAGACAACTTTTACTAAGTGATTTTTCATGAAAATACCTAAAAAAGATCTATTTGTAAAAAGTTGTAAAATGGGTAGTAAAAATCTGATTTAATGAAAAATGTGGGCTGTTATAAGCATGAAAGAGGTTCAGCTAGGCTTGGGTCTTGAAGGAATCGAATAGATTTTATTTTACGAGCCTAGGGGCCAAAATGTAAAAATGTCAAAGTTTAGAGGCAAAAATGTAATTTTTCATAATGTAATTTTTGGACTGAATTGAGAAATGTGGATAATAAATGAGTTAAGTTTTCTATTATAGATCAAGAGAAACAAGGTTCGGACCTAGATCGGGGGAAAAACAAGGTGTTTGACGATTAGGTCCATTTCTACTATTTTTGTACCGATGTAAGTTTGTATGTAAATAATGCATTGTTTTATTTATGTTTTAAATGCTTTAATATTGTATGAATTATGATTGACTCCTTGGATGTAACCGATAAAGTTTGACAAGTGAGAAATCCCGGTTGAACCTTAGGAATAGGTAGGATACGAATGTCATGACATTAGGGTTATTTGAAATTACGTGTAAGACCATATCTGGGATATGACATCGATATGAGACTTCGTGTAAGACCATAGCTGGGCTATTGGCATCGATAAGAGATCCCATGTAAGACCATATCTAGGATATGGCATTAGTATGGTATTGTGTGTGCGAGATTCCCGAGTATCCTTTAGTTTTCCAAGTGGTTCAACGGGAAATTCAACGAGTATGTCAAAGTTGTGAAAGGTTATGATTATGTTGCGAGTTGGTACAGGTACGTACGTAAAACTCATTTACTAATGAGTTCGATATGTGATGAATCCCTCGGTAAGGTTATGAATGAGTAAGTTATGATTAGAAGATCTTGATACTATTTATGCCAAGTTCATCATGTTTATTTGTATGACATATGTGTGATTATGATGCTTATTATTTGCATAGGAACTTACTAAGTTATATAGTTTACTCCCCTTTCTTTTCCCTTGTCTTATAGTGTCACCAAGCCAGCTCGGGGATCGAAAACTGTCAGATATCCATTCACACTATCAACTTAATATTTTGGGTACCATTAATTTTAATATTTTGAGTTATGGCATGTATAGGGACTTGGTCATTTTGTTATGTGTCATAAATGATTTGGCCTAAATGTGTTGGCATTGTAATGGTTAATGATTCATTTTGTATATGGCCATTGGTAGTTGGCTAATACTAATTTTATTGGTCATTGGTATGTTTATATGATGATGCCTATCATGAAGATGAAACTGGCATGAATGGAAAATAAGATATGTGATGTTTATGCATGATAGATGTTAGTATGTGTAAATGATGTATTGATATATTGTTTGTGGCTGATTTGGTTGTATGTATATGCTTGGATTGGTGTTGCTTGTTGTTGTGTAGGTTGGTGCAAGTAAGGGTGGCAAAATGGCTTGGTAAATAACCTTATTTTTGTCCACATGGGTAGACACATGGGCGTGTGTCTAGGCCGTGTGTAACACACGGTCTGCCCCACGGGCATGTGCTTCAGCTGTGTGTCCCCTGCACCTTAATTGTTGCAAAACAGAATGCTCAGTATCGAGCACACGGGCAGAGACACGGGCGTGTGTCTTAGCCGTGTGGACGGCACGGCCTCGAACACGGGCGTGTGCCCTGGCCGTGTGAAGTCTGCACCTATTTTATGAAAATTAAATCGACCACACGGCCTAGCACACTGGCGTGTGGCACGACCGTGTGGCACAAGTCAGAGAGCTCCCTATGTTAAACACGGCCGGTAGCACAGGCGTGTGAGCCCTGTAACATGAAAAATTTTCTAAGTTTCACAAAACTTTCTAAAGTTCTCGGTTTAGTCCCGAACCACTTCCAAAGCATGTATTGAGCCTCGTAGGCTCGTTTTAGGGACGATATGAGTGTATGTGAAAAGTTTTAAATTTGGATGGAAATTACGTCTCAGTTTTGTATGTTTGCTTGTGTTTAAGTTCGGTAATGCCTCGTACCCTGTTCCGGCGTCAAACACGGCTAAGGGGTGTTACAGTTCTATAGAGACTTGCCATTGCCATGGTCGCTGACACAGCTCTCGGATAACTCGTACAGATGGAAAAGGATTGATAAACTCAGCTACAATATCGTTGAGTATTTGGACACCAAAAATGTTATCACATTCAAAAACGACATTTCTATATCCAAACTACCACGTTATACTAAACGCCCACAAATACTTGATACATATTACATAGGGATCGATTCAGATATTTGTACATATTCCACTTTCTTTTCTTTTTCTTTATTTATTTATTTATTTATGGATTTGGTCTTTCACATACCTTGTTGACAAGTCTAATTGTTAATGCTACCAAGAAACAAAGTATATATTTTATAAAAATTTTCCCTTGATTTTTTTTAATATAAAAAAGACATTTTTTTTTATTTTAGTATATGTTCTGATCATATCTGCTATTTTTGGCACTATACCTAGAACTACCAATAACCCCTCCCCAACCTATAAATACAAGAATAATACGCTTCAGCACACTTAAACCCACGTCCTTCTGCATTGACAACAATACTCATAACAATCGAATTAAGACTCAATCAACAAATATATCTTATTAAAAAACCACTCTCTTGATTTTTAAAAAAAAATCACTCTCAAAATAATAATAAAAAGTGTATCTTATTGATTATTCACTAATCATAGATGAAATAATCTACTATAAAAAAAATAGACGAATTAATGCATAGCCATGAACCCATACAAAACAGTGGAATATGCCACCAAATCGAGCAGCTGTTAATACCTAAAGATGCATACCTAAGTAAATTATGAGCCGGTTGGTTACTGGACCTCAAGACATGCTTAACCGAGATATAATTGAAGTCTTAATATCACTATTTACACTCCAAGCTTCACATAGTTAAAATATTAACTTATTTTTAATTTAATATTTAACATTTTTTTTTTTGTATTCTCCACATCTGTTTAACTATCTATGATTGAAGTTTGAGCTTACCCCTCCTAATAATGTCCCCTCCAAAGTTCAAACTTATGTTCTCCCTTTAAAATGCCATATGTCTTACTACTACACCTAATAATTGTTGATATATGTTTTTTAATGTTTATATTATAGTAATATGTATTATTTTACATATACTTTTTATGTGATATACATCACATAATACATAAAATAGTATAAAATAAAATGTTAAAAACAGATTTGACTTTAAAAATATGGGTATAATTATTTTGTTAAAATACATTTATCGAGCCCAATATTTTCATCAAAATTCTTTTAAATTTCAGATCAATAAATTTAAGTTGGGAAGAATAATCTAAATGGATTTAAATACAATACAATGACTAACTCAATACAAGGATGACATTTTAGTTTCGGTAATTAAATTTCAATCTTCCCCTATCTAAAATACATAACTAATCACTTTAAATTAGGCTAAGGTTTCGGATCTTGAAGGCCTGGGCGAGAGTCTCATTATCTATATTTGCAACGTGCGGATCTTTTTCCCATCATGTGCATAGACCTTGTGTAGATATTTTCCGATTCTTCGTTTGTTGTGTATTATATTGATTGCTTCTATATACTATTATAATTGATCGGACATGTATTTACACTCATACTTCTAATTATATTTTCTTATATTAGTAAAACTTTCTAACAAAAAAAAAAAAGTATTATATACTTTCATTAAAAAACATACAAAATTTTGAAAAAGACTTTACCAAAAAGAATAATAAAATAAAGATGTCTAAAAGAATTGTAGTTTGCAACAAAATAGGTCTTACTCATTTCCTTGCTTGGCAACTGGTCTGGTGAGACAACAGTGGCAATGTAAGATTTTTTAAGGATTAATATTGATTTTTTTAATTTTATTTTTAAATATTAATTAAAAACTAAATAATGATTTTTAATCACACTTATAAAATTAAAAAACTTCAATAATTATCCAATTCGTAGTTTCTCCCTTTTAGCTTTCGTATGCCATTTCAGGCAGGCAAAAGCTGTTTTATAGCTAACAAGTTAAATCCTAATTTTATAAACAATTTCTTATCATTAATCTTTGAAGTTAAAATTAAAAAAAAAAATGTATCCAAAACAGCAATAAATAGCAAGTTAAATCCTAAAACAACGAAGCAAGAGGCTATTAGGAAACCGACCCCTGATTCCTTGGAGCATGGTTCCTGTTTCTATATACTCGGTCCAACACTCGTCAAAAATCTGACAGCTCTAAATCCGCTCTACCGTTCCTCTCCCACATTTGTAATTGCAATATATGTATGCCCGCGATGCAAATGCAACCATTTCCATTTCCACTCTTCGTAGTTGAATTAATTAATTAATCATCCTCTCAAATCTCTTCTACGCATTTTTCTTTATCTTCTTCGTCCCCCTTTTTTTTTTTTTGTATTTCTAGAATTTGGGCACAATGTTCGCAGAGGCTGATAGCTTTCCGAGATCCAAGTTTGGAAACATTATGCATTCCGATCCTAACATGTCCATACCTGGTTCTGGGAGTGAAGATGATTTGTACGTGCGGTATAGCAGCGCATCCACTTCCGGTCCTGCCTACGAAGCCCATAGGACGAGTCTGGAAGGCTCGCCCATAACCATGTCACCGTGGAACCAAACCACTTCTTTCATGAAACCTTCAACTGCCATTTCCGATAATGATGTTCCAGCTAACAGCCTAATCGGCTCGCTTACACGTGAAGAGGGTCATATTTATTCCTTGGCAGCCACAAAGGATCTCCTTTACACCGGCTCCGATAGTAAGAACATTCGCGTGTGGAAGAATCTAAAAGAATTTACGGGCTTCAAATCTAACAGTGGATTGGTTAAGGCCATTGTGATATCTGGCGAAAAGATTTTTACCGGCCATCAAGATGGGAAGATTCGCGTTTGGAAAATCTCTCCTAAGGACCCTAGCATTTATAAACGAGCTGGAACTTTGCCCACTCTCAAAGACGTCCTTAAAAGCTCCATTAAACCCAGCAATTATGTGGAAGTGAAGCATAAGCGGGCTCTATGGATCAAACACGCAGATGCGGTGTCGTGTTTGAGCCTGAACTTGGAACAAGGTCTTCTTTACTCTGCTTCATGGGATAGGACATTCAAAGTCTGGAGAATTTCAGATTCCAAATGCCTTGAATCGATTCGTGCACACGATGACGCTGTTAACTCTGTGGTTTCGACCATGAGTGGAATGGTTTTCACTGGCTCCGCTGATGGTACCGTTAAAGTGTGGAAAAGGGAACAACAGCGGAAAGGAGCGAAGCATGTGTTGTCCCAAACTCTTTTACAACAAGATTCTGCAGTTACGGCATTAGCAATCAACACCCAGGGTTCAGTTCTGTACTGTGGCTCCAGTGACGGCTTGGTCAATTTCTGGGAAGTTGAAAAGCAATTATCCCACGGCGGGGTCCTAAAAGGGCACAAGCAGGCGGTTCTTTGCCTTGAGGCTACTGAGAATTTGATGTTTAGCGGATCGGCTGATAAGAATATATGCGTTTGGAGGAAGGACGGCAACATCCACACGTGCCTCTCGGTGCTGACGGGGCACATGGGGCCTGTCAAGTGCTTGGCTGTGGAAAAGAACCAAGAATCCAGGAGCGAGCAGCGGTGGATCGTGTACAGTGGAAGCCTTGATAATTCAGTCAAGGTATGGAGCGTTGCGGAGTTTGCCCAGATAGGAGCGACCAACAAGAACCAGCAACATGCCTGCTTCGAATTCGATTCAGAGTCTGCCCCATTCGCATCTGATGAGACCGCCTCTTCCACCAGCTCAAGCAGCCAGAGTAGGTGGCACTGACCCACAATGTTTTGATGCCACGTGTAATTCTCAACAAAAAACTTATTAAGATTCACCACGTGGAACATTAAGGAGATACAGGATTCTGTGTATGATGCCACGTGTAGAAGAGAGATGGGAGAGATCGTTCATTTTGTGTTTTTTGTATGGGTAATAGTTTATGATCATGGATCATTAACATAAAAAATTGAAATTTTTGTTTTGGGTTTTCAATAAAAACTCATTTTTTATTATTAAGTATTTTCAAACATTTTTAATGCAAACACAAAATTTAACTCATTAATCAACTTATATATTTACAATGCATCAGATAAAAACCAACAATTTTTCCTTCTTTATATATTTACAATACCTTTATCTATTCTAGTTATATAATTGAAATATTACTAAAATATTTTTTTATTTTTTATAAAATAAAATCATAATTCGAGGTCCACGTCCTGACATTTGACTTTCTTGAAAACCAACATGGTCTTCATTTCCTGTCAATTCAGGATACCCAATGTAAAAGTGAAACCCTCCTGCATTTTGAATGGGATTTTTATTTAACTGCAAAAGAGAAGAAAAAGTTGGGACGAAGATTTGTTTATAATCTTTTTATAAATTTTGTTTATAATTTTTATGATAATTTTTAAAATTTTAAAAAGACTTAATTGCTTATTTTTACTTTGTTATTAAATTTTTTTTACCTTTAATCTTATTAAAATATGAGTCAAATTGAATAAATATATAAAGATTCAACACTAAATTTATTATTATACTTTATATATAAAACACTAAAATAAACATTTAAAAATGCTCACTTTTCTATTTGCTAAAATGTAATCCAAGTTATAATACAGAAGGTTTTGTGATATATATATATTTTTTTTTACACTTGTACTAAAATTTGCAGAGGAAGTTGCTGACTCTAATGTGATGAAAGATGGGTTTGTTCTTTTGGTTGAAAGTTCTGTATTTCTTCATCTTCAAAGTGCCTTACAGATTAAAATAGGGTATATCGCTAAAAAAAATACCCCCAACATATTAAAAAACACCTTAATTCTTCTTTTCCATGTAATTGATTACAGCATTTCTCATTTTATTGGATGAGGGTCTTTCTCAATGAGTCTTTTTATTAATACAATAATTAGAGTCAAGATCTTAAACTAATGTGGTCCAAAGAAATTAATGTGGTCCAAAAAATTAATTAGTACATTTTCCAAATATCTTCATTTTCAATATCTTAAATTAATTAGTGTAATCAATTTAGTCCAAAAAATTAGAGTCAACATCTTAAAAAAGGGGAAAAATTAATTTTGTTGTAATTAATACAATAAATAAGCAGAGTTATATATATATATATATATATATATATATGTTTATTTTGATGAACATTAACAACACCCTAACGTAAACTCATATTATTATTAACAAAATTAAGTAAGTCCTTCTCACTACACTCTATTATTTGTAATTTTATTTTTTATAAATTTGTTCTAAACTGTTTTTTTATAAAAATATGTTTTTCTATTTTTTTTCTTTTTTTATTTATTAATTCTTGTATAAATTAAAATCATTTTAAATTTTTATAACTACTGATTTTTCGTCATAATTTGTAGTGTTCAACAAAAGATGTCGAATTTTTACGGAAGTAACTTAAATGAAGGCAATGAGATCTCTATGGCGACATCACCATTTTTCACCGATCGGGTATAATATTTATCATGATGTTAATATTTTTTTATCTTCATAACATTTAATATTTGTTAACAAAATTATTTAAATTTTAGGTGTTCGAGTCTCGTGAAGAGCTGATGCAATGGGTGCAAAACACGGCATTCTCTCTTGGTTATATCATCGTCACGAGAAGATCAAAAGCAAAGGAAAATGGTGTGGTGTCTTACGTCACACTTATTTGTGACTGTGACGGTGAATACAAATTTAAAGAATCAAGTAAAAAGTCTGGCACCAAAAAGATCAACTGTAAATTCCGATTGGTAGGTTCGTATTTAAAACCATATGATGGGTGGGCGTTGAGGTGATATGTGATCAACATAACCATCCACCGCACAACATATGGAGGGACATGCTTATGCAAGGCGGTTGAAAGAAAAGCGAAAAAAAATTGTTGGTTGATTTGACGAGTAAGAATGTTACACCACGTGACATATTATCGACCTTTGAAGGAGCGGGGCGAGAATAACGTTTCTACACTAAAACCATATACAATGCACGACCAAAAGCTTCACTCGTCCCCGAATGTCGGTGAAACTACGTCTGAGTTCTTATGTTGCTTTTGAATGATAAACATTTTTTTACCGAGTTTTGAAAGAAATAATATTTCAAATGAATTGGAAAATCTATTCTTCATTCATCCACGATCATTGGATATATGGCGTGCATTTCCGCGCGTTTTGATTGTGAGGCATAGCGTATAAAAGCGAACAAATATGATCGCCTTTTGTTCAGATTGTTGGCTTGACTTCAACCAACAAGACATTTAGTATAGCTTTTGCCTTTATCATTAACGAAAAGGAGGAGAACTATAATTGGGCATTAACATGTCTAAAGTTGACACTAGAAGAGTGCATGTACCCACGTGTTATTGTGACGGACAGAGAGTTGGCTCTGATGAATGCATGCCAACAAGTTTTCCCGATGCCACTCGGTTACTATGCGAGATGACACATTCACGAAAATATTAAAAAGCATTGTAGGCAGTCTATCAAGTCGCAACATGAGTGGGACTCCTTTCGTGCTATGTGGACTGTACTCGTTGAATCTCCAACGTGGATATTGTACACCGAAAACTACAGAAAACTCCAATCAATGTTGAGCGAATATACAGGTACAAGCCTCGTTATTCTATAAATAATTGTTTATAGTTTTAGAAGACTTTTTATACATAACTAACATTTATATAAATTCAGGTGTTTTAAAATATCTAGATCAAGTGTGGTTAAGAAAATATAAGGAAATGTTTGTATCGGTCTGGATTGACCGGCATCTCAACTTTGGAGAATGAACTACGAATAGAGTTGAGAGCCAGCATGCAAAACTAAAGAAATACCTTTGTGCAAAAAATTCTTGTAACACCCCTTACCCGAGACCGTTGCCGAAGTCGAGCATTAGGCATTACTAGACTTAACTACTAATTCGGGGCATAAAAATTGAAACTGTCCATCTGCGTCATGTTGTCTAAATTGACTATAACTCGAGTTAAGAAACTAGAAATTTGGATCCGTAAATTTTTCTTGAAACTAGACTCATATATCTTCTTACTGTAATTTTTCCAGAATTTTTCATGTGGCCAATTAGTACAGTTTATTCATTAAAATTTCCCCTATTTCACTGTTCAATGGTTCTGACCTATCCTTACAAAAACTCAGTTATCACATTGTAAAGAATTCAATTAATGTTATCGTTTATTCCAATCAAAAATAGACTCATTGAGGGTTCTAAGCATATAAACTATGCTCCATAATTATTTTTGTACAATTTTTAATAATTTTTCCAAGACAGAACAGGGGATCACGAAGTCATTCAGAACCAGTCTCACTAAAATTTAAATATCTCATAATATAAAATTCATTTGCCTACTCTGTTTCTTTCATATAAAAATAGACACAATAAGATTTAATTCTATATCCTATTCACTTTCTAATCCCATTTCTTCTATTTTTGGTGATTTTTCAAAATCATATCACTGCTGCTAACCAAAAACTGTTTCATTGCAAAATCATATAACCACATTACAAACATATTTACCATGAAGCATACTTCCAAATTAAACTTAAGACAAGACCGAATATGCAACCATTAACATCATAATCAAGCCATTTTCGCATGGCTATATATATAATTTCAAAACCAACCATATCATAACTAGTCTACACATGCCACATAACCAAATCTTCAAACATTTATTTACCGAAGCGAAAACTAGATAGTGTGATGAGATCTCCTTCGACTTCCAACCCGAGCAAGTCTCTGAAACTCTATAATCATAAGAAAAATACACAAAGTAAGCTTCGAAAGCTTAGTAAGTTATAAGCAATTTCACAACAATAATGCATTATAACACTACACTAGCAAAGTCAGAATAATATACTCACAACCAAGGTTTATAACCATGACTTTAGTTCATATCACCTTTCGAAATCTTTCTCGTTTCATATCCCAAAGGCCGAACTTCCAAACCTTCGATAATAGATTTCACATGCATATATATATTTTACTTACCGAACTTATACTTGCACTTCAAACCCATATAAATCACATATTCAAAATTTAAAACTAACCAAATGAATTCTTTACACAAACTTCCACATGGCCGAATACAATATATAAAATTCATGAATAAATCAATGAGATTTTGTAAGCATTACTCCATGTCAACTCATATCAATTGAACTATAAAATTAATTGATACATTCCATCCAAACTAATTTATCACTCTTATTTGATTTCAATTAATATCATCTCATAATATCCACTTACCCAAAATTAAATCCAAGATATAAAAATTAATCGCACACTTAGTGCTCCTTGTCCGATTTCGCACACTTAGTGCATAACGACCAATTTCGCACACTTAGTGCTCGGTATTTTAAAATTCGCACACTTAGACTTCAAGATCTATACAATAGTTAAATAAACACACGTACAGTAAGCTAATATAGCTTAGTAAGTTATAAGCAAAAGGAAATATATACAACAAATCATTATACAATTTTAATCAATTCAACTTGATCATTAACCGGTTCGTATGAGCATTACATATAACATCTTACTATACAACAATATCATATTCATTAGATCTCCAAAACCGAATGATCACAAACCCTATATCCATTTCAAACAAGCTCAAAGGTTAATGAATTTATCATATTTCCATAATTTAGTATACAAAAGCAACTTACCTCATTAGCACCACGTTATTCAATTTCCATGCATCACTTACCTATATGTCTCTTTTGATTATATCCATTCATTGGTCATGTCCTTGAGAGGTTCGATAATCCGCACACACAGTGCAACTCATGTAACGTATCGCACACTTAGTGCCGTTACTTAATAATTCGCACACATAGTGCCATCTTCCGGTAATGTATCGCACACATAGTGCCATTACTCGTTTCTCGCACACATAGTGCCATCTTCCGGCAATGTATCGCACACATAGTGCCATTACTCGTTTTCCGCACACATAGTGCCATTCAACCGATTTCGCACACACAGTGCTCGGTGTTTAAGCTCGCACACATAGTGCTTCTTATCCGAACCTTTCTTTATTTATGCGAACACTTAAAATTTCATTCTCATACATACATACACAAATATTCAAATATCCAACAACAACTCAATTTCATTATGTCATACAATTTCATTCGGCACAATTAATATACATGTATATATATATTTACATCCATCTATTCAAAACAAACATCTCTCTCATTTCATATTCACCTTTAGCTACCTTTTTACTCATTCATATACTAAAATTACACCATGAACCAACACTTATACATTTATATATACACCAACTTTACATTCGGCTAATTTATAAATATTTGATCCCATTCCATTTCACATTCGGCAAATGTATTTTAATATGCTTAATTCAATTATTCATACACACATTAAATATATATTTAAACTTCATTTCATCCAATTGCTTAAAACTTACCTCGGAAATTGACGGTTTAGGTTTTCTGGCTATTCGTTCAACTTAGCTTTTCCCCGATCCAATCCCGTTTCTTTTTGTTCTTGATCTAATCATTTCAAAAATGGATTCATTCAACATTTTTCTCATTCAATTTAATCCAACAACACATAATTGGGTAAATTACAATTTTACCCCTGACATTTACAATTTTTACAATTTAGTCCTTATTGCATAAAACACAAAATATACAAAATTTGAATAAACACCTTAAGGGCCGAATGTTCCTAGTCCTCATACAAGTCCATGCATTTCATTTTTCTCACATTTTAGTCCCTCAAAATTTTATTTTTGCAATTTAGTCCAACATACTCAATTCATCAAAAATTCAAAGACAAAACTTATAAATCTAACACATATTTATCATAATTCATCCTTAAACAACATAAACAACAAACTATCAACAATGGCTCAACTCAAAATATTCATCAAGCTCAAAAATTAAAGCATGGGTCTTGAAGATTTCTAAGCAACGATCTCAAAAACGTAAAAATTATCAAAAACCGAGTTGAACACATACTTTGATTAAGCTCAACAATGGCCGAATGTAGCTAGGATTCTTTCTTTCTCTTTTCTTTTAGTTTCGGTTAAAATAAGAAGAAGATGGAGACTTTTTCCATCTTTCATCACTTTTATTCATTTAATATTTATCAAATTATATTTTATAACATTAAAACATAATAAGAATATAATAAACAAATTCCAACCATCATTTCATGCTTCATTTGGCCGGCCACTATCTTAATTTTGGCTATATTAACATTCCAATACTTTAATTTATGAAACCATTATCAATTTAGTACTTTACACTATGGTTTATAATTTTTGTTCTTTACGCGATTAAGTCCTTTTATTTAATTAAGCACACAAACAATCAAATTTTTATTCGAAACTTTCACACATACTAATTCACATATAATTAACACAGAAAATAATATTTAAATATTTTTCGGACTCGGATTCGTGGTCCCGAAACTACCGTTCCGATTAGGGTCTAAATCAGACTGTTACAATTCTTCTCTAGATAAATTTGTTGGTTGTATCGATCAGATTGTGAAGTCTCAACTTACATCGATATATAAAAGTTTTGAAAAGAGTAGAATTTTCCTCAAACACAGACACAACTTACCGTGTTTCAGATTATTGCGGGGTTTTGTGGCACTTGAAGCTCTAGATATCCTAGAAGGGGAACTTCAGCGGTCGAGTAGACATCAACTTGACTCTTCAAACTGTGGTTGTAAACTACGTCATAGTTGTGGGTTACCATGCGCTTGCATACTATTAGTCTACTTGAATTCAGGTGGTATATTTAACAATAATTTTCTAAATTTTATTTATATATTGAATTTTTATAAACTAATGGCATTTCAATGCAGGTGAGTGTATTCCGTTGGATTCAATAGATGTATTATGGAGGAAGCTTGACTTATCATCGTCAACTTCTGTGGAAAATGAGGATATTTGTTGTGACGGTGAGTTAGAAATGTTCAAAGAAAAATTCACTAAGCAGTCAAAAGTCGGGAAAAAAAGTCTGTTAAGAAAGTTAAGAGATATATTCCATGTAACAGTCCGGTTTAGACCCTAGTTGGAATAGTGGTTTCGGGACCACAAATCCGAGTTAGAAAAATATTTTAATATTATTTTCTGTGTCTGCATTATATGATTAAGCATGTGTGAAATTTCTGTAAATAAATTCCGTTGTTTGTATGCTTAATTTGAGAAAAGGATTAAATTGTATTAAATGCAATATTAGCATGCTATTTGTAAAGATACCTATTTGATGTGGCTTTATTAATAAGGAGTCCTTATGTTCTAATTAAGCCATTGTAACATGGCATGGACGGTAGTGGACATGAATGATAAAAATGTTATTAAGTTTTATTAAGGGCAAAATGGGAAATAGATTATTAACATGGAATTAATAAAACCAAAGCATAAAAAAATGGCCATTTACTATCATCTTTGGCCGAATATCATAGGAAAAGAAAAGAAGAAGACTAAGCTAGGTTTCGGCGCTCTTTGCTAGGTTTCGGCGCTCTTTTAGCTTGGTTCAAGGTATGTTTTGCTTCGGTTTTTGATAATTTCTACGTTTCTGTGATCGTTGCTTCGTGTTCTCCAAAACCCATGCTTCAATTTTGTGAATTGATGAAGATTTTGAAAAGTGCCATTGATGAATTCATGAGTTTTGTGATGTTTGATGATGAATTATGAAAGATATGTGATAGATTAACATAGTTTGTCTTTGAATTTTTGATGATTTTGAGTAATTTGGACTTAATTGAGAAAATAATATTTTGAGGGACTAAATTGTAAAATAAATGAAATGTATGGATTTGTATGATATTAGTGAACATTCGTCTAAGCATGGGTATAAGCAAATTATGTGTATTTTGTGATTTTGTGAAATAAGGACTAAAATGTCAAAATGTGAAAATGTGGGGGCTAATTTGTAAATTTCCCTAAATATGTGTTTTTGGTTTGAATTGAATGAATTAGTGAATAAGTAAGTTAAATTTGAATATGTATAGATCAAGAACCGAAGAAAACGGACTTTGATCGTGGGAAATCGAAAGTAATTGAGTAGCCGAGTTCGTTTCCGTTTATCCAAATCCGAGGTAAGTCTATATACAAATAAATGTATTTACACTAATATATGTATGTTCATATGAAAATTTATAATGATGAATGTATAAGAGATGATGAATAAATGAAATTCGAGATAGTATCGACATGGTGTCAACATCCGAAAAAGTCTCGTACGAACCTAGGAATAGATAGGATTACATATGTCATGACATAGGTGTCCGATATGTGATATCGTATAAGACCACATCTGGGACGTTGGCATCGATATGAGACATCGTGTAAGACCACGTCTGGGACGTTGGCATCGATTTGAGATTTACGTATAAGACCATGTCTGGGACATTGGCATCGTATTGATTCGTGTAAGACCACATGCGGGACGATGGCATCGATATCGATTACATGTAAGACCACGTGCGGGGCGTTGGCATTGTACGACTATTCCGAGCATTCTGAGTATCCTATTTGATTCCGAACGGTTCAACGGGCAAATCCGAGAAATGAAAGTCTATATGAAATGTATAAACGAATCAGGTACGTTTGAATTGTACACTAAGTAAGTGTATGAAAGGTAAGTATATATATGAACTTACCAAGATGAATATGTGTATAATTTGATGAGATAATATGTGATATATACTTGATTGTGCTATGAGCAAATGTGATACTTTGAGCTATGATTTAAAGAAGTACATGGTGATAAATATGTTGGTAAGTAAATGGCTAGATAAATGAGCCAAGAAGAATCATGAATGTGCAAATGAGCTAGTAGTAAACTCATATTTGTTATGAATAATAAATGCCTATGTGTTAAGTTTACTTGTATATGGCTTACTAAGCTTTTGGAAAGCTTACTTTGTGTGTGTTTACTCTGTTTTATAGGTCGTCAAAGCTACGAGAGGCTCGGGGATTGTCAAGGATCGTCATCACACTACTCAAATCACATTTTGGTACCTTATGTTCATATATATAATAAGTATGGCATGTATAGTCTAGTTAAAATGGATTAAGTTTATGATTTGTAATAGCCATGTGATATGGCTAGATAAATGTTGGTGATATGTATGAGTGATCAAGCCTTATAATGCTTGGTTTTGGTATGGTTTGATGGCTAGTGAAATGGATTTGGTTATGGTAAGCTTATTGATGCATAATTAGCATACTATTTTGATGGTAAGTTTGTGATGGATTATACTTTGAAGTGCTAGAGGTTATATTGAGTTAAATGGCTTATAATTTGTTGTGATGAAATACTCTTGAATGAGTTGAGAATGATGATCATTTTGGTATGTATTGGTTGCCTTTGATGCTTGGATTGATGCCTAATTGTGATTGTAAGTGAAACCCAAAGTGTGGGTGGCAATTTGGCCTTGTAAATGGCCTATAATTTCCCACACGGTTGAGCACACGGGCGTGTAGCTCGATCGTGTCCCTCGTGGTTGCATTTCAAAAACAAGTCAGGCTCGACCACGGGCTGGACACACGGGCGTGTGACTGGCCGTATGATACAAGTCAGGCTCGACCACGGGTGAGGCACACGGTCGTGTCCATGGCCGTGTGGACAAGTCAGTATGTATGCCCTGTTTTGACACGGCTCGGGCACATGGGCGTGTCTGAGGCCGTGGGAGGCACATGGCCTGCCCACACGGGCGTGTGACCTCTGTAACTTAGAAATAATTTTAAATTTCTGAGAATTACCGTATGTGTTCGGTTTAGTCCCGGCCCCTTTCTAAAGCACGATTAAGGTCTCGTAGACCTATTTAAGGGAAAATTTGATGTGATTTGTCAAATTATGTTATGAAATGTCTGTAAAAGTTTCCGATTGTCTGGTAATGCCTCTTAACCCTAAACCGGCGATGGTTACGGGTTAGGGGTGTTACATTCCAGCCGAGTAAAACACTCATTAAAGAACCTACAATTAAAAAAAATACGCGTGGACGACCAACCTTGAAGAAACAACAACAAAAACGAGTTGATTCTATAAGTCAAGCTCCCAGAATACGTAGCCATTCAACCACGTCAAAATCTGTTGGGTTGGATCTGGTAGAGTTGAACAAAAAACCTGCAAGACATAGTTCATACGTAACTGAAATTCCAGACTTAAACCAGAAGCCATCAGAGCAAGTTTCAGACTTCATAGACTTAAACCAGATGCCTGAATCATGTGACACTCATCCACTAATAAAAGAAATTCCAGATATGTTCCACCCTTACATCACACATGTACAAGATGTCAGGGGTGATGGAAATTGCGGATTCCGAGCAATATCTGTTTGTCTTGGTTATGGCGAAGATCAGTGGCTCTATGTTCGACATCAACTGCTAGACGAGTTATTGAGTTCATATGATGTCTATGCTAGAGTTTTCACTGATGGAATCGATGAATTACGTAATTCATCGTGTTTCTCACTAATCGTCGCTTTGCACAGTGAGAACACTAGATGGTTATGCCTATGATAGGTGTCCTGATTGCCAACAGGTTTGGGGTGATCCTCAATTATTTAACCAAGCGAGGTGACATAACTTTCTTTCCTCTTTGGAGAGGTCCGGAACATTTTCAATACCATCATGCTATTACAATTGCACATGTATATGATAATCATAATGTGATGGTACAATTAGAATGAGATTACCCAATGCCTACCATTTCGGCTTATTAGATCCGCCATAGAGCCCCGTTTACAGCTGGATGGCAAACCATGTATATGTCACGTCTGGAATTTTATAGACAACTGAAACCTTGTAATCTCAAAACACCTGTTATAGTATAGAGGATTATTGTTGAATAATATTAATTTATTATATTTTAGCATTTTGCTCATATTTTTGTATTTATGTATTCATATATATGTTCAACAATAATCCTATAATAAAAAAATATCTTGAATAATAATAATACTTATATATTTAATAATAATAATAATAATAATACTTATAATATTTAATAATAATATAATAATAATACTTATAATATTTAATAATAATACAATAATAAAAATATGTTTAACAATTAAATGAGATAAAAAAGTGAGTGGAGAGGTGATAATTAATTCTTAATCATTACAGTAGAAAGATGTTAATTACTAACCAATCAATAAAGTAAAAGAACATTAATTAATAATTAATTATTAATTATAGTAAAGGTGTGTTATTTATTAGGGTGTTTTTTTAATATGTTGGGGGTGTTTTTTTAGCCAACCCCATTGCCTACCTTGCTTTTTACACCTTTTCCAATGTTTTGGTTGTTTGGGTATTCTCATTAATATTAGGTAGCAATTTAATCCCCAGAAAAAAAATAATGGAATTGAAGTACGAAAATTTAATTTCTTGATTCACTCATTTAATGTACCTGAATCTTTTGATTCATATCAAAGAAATTAATAAATCTTCTACTCTAACTTCCATTTTTGTTTTTTACTTTAAATTATCTGCAGTAAAGAAAAAAAGAAAAACGTGTTAAGAGATTATAAGTGGGGGGAGACAAGATTTTTATTCCACAAAAATTATTTTCAAACATCCATGATTTGATGAACCAAAGCAGGTGGAACCACCACCAAAGCCACATACATGGCTCTAACATGGAAATATTATTATAATACTCTTCCTATTAATGATCAAAGCTCGTTTCTTTTTTTTTTTGAGAAAATGGACTGATGTTGTATAAATAACTGCTCACACAAACCAACAAATAGAAAACAGTAGCCAGAAGAAATGGAAAGCCTGGCACCAACAAGCAATAAATAAGCTTTGGGAAATTAAAAAATAAAAGAACATTAAAGAGAAATAAAAAGCGTGAGCCCCATCCAATCAGCTTCAGTCAGACGATTCATCAGCCACAAGAAAGCCTTCATACCAGAATAGCAAACCACCTATTGAAGGCCATTACCAGCTTTGCACAACGCTTAAAACAGCGCCTGGAGATTCAGTGAACCTTCTCCTACGAACAAAGCAAATCAGAAAACCCGATCATCTCCCACGTTCCTTAGCCTTGATTCCTTCATCGCAAGCACTTGAATCGATTCTGGGAGAATATCGTCCCAACACCCAGAAAATCTGCTTCTTCGTCCTTCTAAGGCCAAGGTGTGAGCCACTCCGTTTGCCGACCGTGGTACATAGTGGTAAGAGATTTCATCAAAACATAAACCCAGTTGGTTGATGTGCTGGGTAATCGATTTAAGGATCGATTTTTCATGATTCTTTCTCTTTATACTTTTAATGACAGTCAAAGCGTCCCCCTCCACAACCAGTCGTTGGAAACCTCTGGATTTCGCCAGAAGAACAGCCCTTTCACACGCTCGTGCTTCCGCCACAAAGGAATCGACAGTATCCTCAACAAGATAAGTTTCTGCTCCTAAGATAACTCCCATTGCATCTCTAGCTATTACTGCAGTTATAGCTAATCTTTCCCTGATTTGAAATGATGCGTCGAAATTAATCTTTATAATGCCTATCTCCGGAGGTCTCCATAATTCCTGCAAATTGGGTCTGACTTGCGGTTGCAACTTCTTATGCGAGACCTCAATTTCCATCATATAGCCCCTAATGAAACCCAAAATCTCTTGCATCTGAGTCTTAGTCCCTTCATGCATAAGTTTATTTCGACAATACCACAGACTCCATGTAGATATAGCAATAATGTTTCTATGGTGTTCTTCCGCTTCAGTGAACATCTGGGCAAAACACTGCTGAGCCCCAAGGGAGTCATCAAGACCTGGAAAGGATATCTGAAAATGCGTCCACACACTTCGCAACCAGCTACAGCTCCACATCATGTGACTAGAGTCTTCAATCCCAGCCTTACACAAGGGACAAGCTACTTCCACTGCGAGTTTTCTTTTGGCTAGATTACTGTAATGAGGAAGCAAATTGTTGACCAACCTCCAATTGTGAATTTTAATTTTGCTTGGAATATTTAACAGCCAAAGATATTTGTAAAAAGTTTTAAGACCATCCTCCAGGTAATTGTTATTGTTGTAATACCCTAGGGTAGTAGTAAGAGCTCTATACCCGCTTTTGACTGTGTATTCTCCGGATCCCTCATATTTCCACACTAGAGAGTCTTCTTTGTTTCCTACCGAGATCGGGATAGCAAGAATCCTGGAAGCTGTGTCCTCATCAACAAGTTCTGCAATTAGTTCCTTATTCCAGGTATAACTACCCTCGTTCATAAGTTGATCAAGCTGTAGTCCACGTTGGATTTATGTCAAAACACGATAATCTATTCATTCTTTCCCCGGAAGCCAAGGATCATTCCATATATTTACCAGTTTACCGGAGCCTACTCTCCACACCATTCCGTCTGAAATCAAATCTCGAGCATTGCAGATGCTACGCCAGGTAAAAGATGGATAAGAACTAACTTTAGCATTTAACACATCAGTAAACGGAAAATACCTGGCTTTTAAAACACGAGCTAAGAGACATTGAGGTTGAACTAGAATATGCCACACCTGCTTAGCTAAGAGCGCCTTATTGAACATATAAAGATTTTTAAAGCCCATGCCACCATCACATTTCTGCAAGCAAAGTGTATCCCAATAGCTCCAACGTATACCCCTTGAGGATTTATTATTAGCCCACCAAAACCCATTCATAATGGTTTCAAGTTTGCTGCATAGAGCTTTCGGAAAAAGAAAACATTGCATCGCATAGATAGGAGTAGCCTGTAAGACAGATTTGATGAAGACCTCTTTTCCTCCCATAGATAAATAGCGTAGACTCCAGCCTTCAACTCGTTTTCTGAATCTATCAATGAATGTGTTGAAAGCCCACATCTTCCTTCTGCCCACCATCATCGGAAGTCCAAGATACTTTTCTGGACTTGGTGCCATTCTAACCCCCAACAATGTTGTAATCTCCTCTTTGATCTTGTTGCTAACATTTGCTCCAAAAAAGATTAATGACTTATCGTAATTCACCCTTTGCCCTGCATTTCGCTCATATTCGTTGATAACTTTATGAACCGTCCTTGCCCCCTCCAATGAGGCGTCGCCAAAAAGGATGCAGTCATCTGCAAAAAACAAATGATTAATAAAAATCCTGCCCCTACCAATAGGTGCTCCCTCCATAAGTCCCCTTTGTTTGACATCTTCTAAAAGTGTAGCAAAACCCTCCGCACAAATCAAGAACAAATAAGGGCTCAACGGATCTCCTTGTCTCAGTCCACGAGAAGGGAAAACCAATCACTATTTAACCCATTAAGACTCACAGAGAGTATGATCATCGAACACACACATCGCATGATAAGCACGATCCAATCATTATGAAACCCCAATGCGGTGTAATCATCCCCGCTAAAAATCCCATTCAACCCGGTCATAAGCCTTGCTCATATCCAATTTTAGAGCAAAATGCCCTTTCTTCCCATTTTTTCATCTTGAGAGAATGAAGGATCTCATAAGCAATCAAAATGTTATCGGAGATAAGTCTTCACAGGATAAAGGCCCTTGAGTCTCATTTATACAATCACCTAACATATCACTCATACGGTTGACCAAGACCTTGGCAATAATCTTGTATAAAACATTGCGAGAGACTTATGGGTGAAATTGAGTCATATTAATCGGCTTATCTACCTTAGGAATTAACACAAGTCGTGTTTTATTAATATCCTCCAATTCAAATTGACCATTAAGAATAGCCAAACAATATTTAGAAACATCAGTACCAACAATGTGCCAGTAAGTTTGGAAGAAAGTAGCTGAAAAACCGTCAACCCCTGGAGCTTTCAAAGGTGGCATCTCTTTTACCGCATGACAAATCTCCTCTTCAGTAAATTGTTTGAGTAGTTCTGCATTCATGCTAGCTGTAACTTTTGGTTTCACAAGACCAAAGAGATGTTCATCCGATTCTTCTGTAGACGCAGAAAAGAGATTGGTAAAGTAAGACGAGGCAATTTTTAACATATCGGCACTTTCCGTAGTATGGTTCCCGGCTGCATCTTCCAGTTCTAAAATTCGACCTCAAAAATGACGCTGACCCGCCATCTTATGGAAGAAACTTGTGTTACGATCTCCATGCTGTAGCCAATTAACACGAGCCCGTTGCTCCCAAAAAATCTCTTCTTTATCAGCTTCTAGATTGAGCCCCAATTGAATTTCCGCAATTTCGGCAAGAGTATCATCGGAGACCTCTTCGTTATAGAGCCTATTCAATCTGTCTTCTAGAGCATTACGAATCTTCTTGTTGTCTTTATTTCGAACTCTAGTCCACTTCAGCATATTGGACCCCATTTGTTCTAACCAGTTTGATGCAAGTACCTTGACTTCGACCACCAATTCCTAATCAAAGCCTCAAAGTTGCTATCAAGACACCATCTTGCCTCAAAACGAAAGTTCTGTGAATTGGGCCCGCGTGTACTATCCATTCCCATAGTATCCAGCAAAATCGGACAATGATCCGAAAAAGAATGACTCAAATGGTTCACTTGGTAACGTGGAAAAAGATCAATCCAAGTAATTGTAGCAACACCTCTGTCAAGACGCTCTCTAATATTAGTAGATTTTTGTCTACCTCGTTCCCACGTGAACCAGCGTCCTTTGAAGCCGAGATCTTCAAGATTACAGTCTTCTAAAGTAGAGCGAAAGTCTATCATTTGTCTATTGGAGCGTCGTCGGCCTCCTTTTTTCTCATCGGAACTAGTTATCTTATTAAAGTCCCCAATAACCACCCAAGGGTCTTCTTGGTCAATACTGAGCTGTCTAAGGAGGTTCCAAGACTCTCTCCTTCCCCTTTCCTCTGGATTACCATAAAATCCCGTCAACCGCCATTTGGTGTCACACTCATTATCTTGTACTTCAACATCAATATGATACGACGAAAAGCTCTTAAGATTAATCAGCGAATTACCTTTCCATCCCAACGACAATCCCCCTTTTGATCCCATAGCCCCAATATCAATTCCATTAACAAACCCACACTTCTGTCTAACCTTCTCCATCTTTCTAGCACTCAATTTTGTTTCGATGAGAAACAAAATTCGGGGATTTATGGCTCGCAATTTATTCTTGAGCTCACATCTTTGTCCGTGGTCTCCCCAACCCACGAACATTCCAGCTAATAATTTTCATTGATCCCGGCTGCTCTGACTACCAGAGCTAGCCGATAAAATTAGCGAACCATCACCAATATTCGTCATTAACGCCACTGAACGTCCTTCCGCCCTTCTCTGTCGTTTGTTGCCCTCTAGAAATGGGATTGGGTCATTTTCTATCTCCACTACCAATTCCGTAGATGCCTCCCTAATTTCCTCATTAGACAATCCGGTATGATTCCAATTAAGCCCCGATTATGCCCCCGAAAGGAAATCGCCTAGTATCTTTCAAGGAATAATTTTAGGAATTGCAACTGATTAGCTTTGATATTCCTCATAATGACGCATAATTCCTTTTCCTTCTTTATTCAAAGGGCGCAAATTACTACTTTCCATGTGTACATCGACCATATCGAGACCCATCAAAGCATCTCGTAGTATCCGCTGCTCACTCCCGACTGTGCATGTAGATCCTCCGCCCTTAGAGAAATATCCCAACCAAATACAATATCTGAAGGCGCAACTGAAGCCTATAGGGACGAAACTCTCGCCATGACCCAACTTTCCGCAGATGAAACAAAACAAACTCAATTTTTCATACTTGAAAGCGGGCATAAAAATTGTCGAATTACCAAGCGAATCTTTTTCTCCGTTTCAAAGGGGCGCGAAGTGTCTAAACAAATCCGAATCCGCATATCTTGCTCGGGATTCAAAGAAAAAGTTGAAGTATCATATTCCAAAAACCGTAGAAAAATTCCCGAATTGCTTGGCCATCGACTGCGTTCATAAGACCGGGGAAGATCATGGATTTGAACCCAAAACTCGATAATATGTAATGGCATTTTCAATGGGTTTTCACCATTGGGTATTCTTTGAATGATCAGCAAATGGTTATTAAAAAACCAAGGAGTACCTGCAAGAACTCTTTGAAGATCAACATCATGAAAGAATTGAAAAAGATACCGTTTCCCGCCTAGATCTGTAATGCAGATACCTCCATGGGATGCCATAAATCGCCATTGTATTACGAAGTGATGGAAAGTGGACGACACTATCCGTTAAGCAACGCCCTACTAGACAAAATTGATAAGACCGCTCCACGACTGCTTCTTCCTCGTGAAAAGCTTCCTCCTCATCATCGGCAAGGCTCAGATTTGCCAAATCCTCTTCCATAACAAGACTTGATAAATCGCACAGAACCAAAGTAACAATAACAATATTATTTATAGTGACTTTAGAAAGAAAAGAGAATAAGCAGAACAAGGACCAGAGAAAGAAGAAAGAAGACGAAAAGACATGCCAGGGGGCAGACAAAGAACGTGCCAGAGGGCAGACTTTTTAATAAACAAATATTTTTAAGGTTGTTTTTCCGTTTCTTTTTAAATATTAATAATCAAACATGATTAGCTGCTAGTGTCGTAAACAGAAGCAGGAAGGCGTGGAGTGATGAGGACTTCAAGTGGAGTAGCTTTGAAAATTGTCAAAGCTGGTCCTTGGCGCATATCAACCGCTCCATCTAACGGGGTTGCAAAGTCGAACTGGTGCAGCAAATTAGCAACCGTAAGGTGCAACACTTGGAGTGCAAATGAAACCCGGGACACATTCTTCTTCCACTGCTAAACGGTATCAACTCGAAATTTTGCCCTTTCACATCAACATGTTTGTGGGTTGTCATGAACCTTTCGGGTCTAAACTCCTCTGGGTCTGACCATATTCCTGGGTCCCGATGAAGCTTATAAAGATTGGTGATCAGCCATGTGCCTGCCGCCACTTGGTAACCACTAACCCTACAATCCTCAGTGGCTGCATGAATCAACGAGAGTGGTGCAGCAGGGTACAAACGCATTGTTTCCTTGATGACTGCTTGAAGGTATACTAAATTTTTCATGTCGGATTCCTCCACTAGCCTATTGTTGCCGACATGGATGTCGAGTTCATTTACTACCTTGTTTAATGCATCACGGTTGTTGAGTAACAAAGATAAGACCCATGTCAATGTAACCGCTGTGGTATCTTCAGCCGCCAAAACCAGAGCCTGCAAAATCAGGCAAGGCTCTTTAACGTTTTCCATAAACAATCAAAATCTAACATCAGTTATACTATAAATGAAGTAAAATCTACCAGACAGGTGGCTTTGTTGATGGTATCTGCATGGTGATCCCCTTCATCTTTGAGGTTAGAAAGCATCACATCCATGAAATCTTCCCCGCCCTTGAACTGACCTGACGATTTCCTTCGCTTGTGCTCTTCTAGCCATCCCTCGGCGAACCGGTCTAGGTCTTCGCCTACCTTCTTCATGGCCCTCTTATCGCCTCCTATGTCTAACCATCTCAGAAACGGCAAAGCATCAGACACCACAAACTTCCCACCCAACACAGTAAAGTTCTTCAAGGCCGTCTTCAGCACCTGACTCTCTTCATCGTTGCCGAAACTCGGAATTCGCTTCCCTATACTCATCCTTAGAATCACGTTAAGACTTAAATCCCAAAACCATCTCTTCATTTCTACCAACACCTTATCAGAGCCAATAGTTTTGCTTTTGTTCCGATGCTGATACAACTCTTGCACGGACAACTTTATCTCGGATTCTCGAACGTGCTTGAGCTGATCAAGACGGCTGTTGGAGAGGAGCTCGAGACTAACGAACTTGCGCATTCGACGCCAATGAGGTCCATGTGGGGCGAAACCAAGCATGGTGTTGTTGTAGCACATGAGAACCGAGGCAGTAAGATTCGGACGAGTGGCAAAGGCTTTATCGTTGGTGGTAAGACACTCTTTAATTGTTTCAGTATTGCTCACCACCAAAGCTCTCCGCACACCGAGCTTAATAGTGAAGATTGGTCCATTTTTGTCCGCCATGTTGGCCAGGGTAATGTGGATTGGTTGGGAACCTCCTAGAAGGTGGAGATGACCGATAACCGGCCATGCGCCGCTAGCTTCCGGTGGTTTAGGCTTTCGATTTGTGTTTCTGGAGACGACTTTGGAAATCCATATAAGAGAGAGAAGAAAGAGTGGAAAGCTAAATACTATAACAGTTGAAGTTGCTGATAATAAATGAAAAATATCCATTGTTAAGCTATAAACACTAAGATATACAATTGGATATTACCCATGATATATTGAACTCCATCTTAAGAAGATGGGGGAAAGAGTCAAACAAAGAAAACTTACACGCCTTTCTGAAAATGAAAGGAGAACGAACAATTGTGCGAACCAGAAAAGTGTGCTGTGGCTAGTCTACGATTATTTTTGAAAATTTTAAAAATGTTTTTGAAAATTTTAGTTTAAAATTTAACTTTTGATATCACTGTAAAAGAAGTTTTTTAAAATAAATAAAATATTTATTTATTTTAGACATGATATTATAAAATAATAAATATATATTTAAATAATTTTTAAATTAGTTAATAATATAATATTTTAATAAGAATATAAAAAATATTTTATTATAATTTCTTGTTAATATTTTAATATATAAAATATAAATTTTAAATATTTTTAAACAATTAATATTAATTATTTAAAATTTTTAATTAGAATATATAAACCTTTAGGCAATATTAAAATACCATTCGGACACCATTAATTCCAACCTTAAGAAAGTTTCCAACATCATAAATTCACAATATTTAAAGCAACTAAATTAATACTTTCAGACATCATTTTAATTAATTATTAAGTAGCCTTAAACACACAGTCCACTGCTGCCATTAATCCTTCGTTAACAACAGTGTACAGACGCCATAAATACCATCTAAAGCAACCAAATTAATTTATTTTCAGACATCAAAATTTCGTGAACGAGATGCACATGTAATAGAGCTTTTCGCCTGCTTTTTCTATTTTCTGTAGATACAATCCAGCAACAGAATCAATGTTATTAAGATGTTTCTCAACAACCAAACAGAAAACCCAAGAGAATCAAAACAGAAAAAGAAGACAAGCAAAAAGAGTTTAACCTGAAATTGGGGGAAAACAGGGAGAAAGTTAAAGAGGGAGTTGAAATGATAAGATGGGATTAGATGAGTAGAGAGAGAGCAAAACCCTCGTCAACATCGAAATTCCTAAAAAAGCAGCACATTTTAAGAAGAAAATAAAAAAGGAAAATGAAAGCACACCTTGAAAAAGAAGGGCAACTCCCAAAGAAAATGAAAAAAGCAAATAAAATGAAAGAAGGAATAACCAGATAAAAAAAAAAAAAGGGAAAGTATCATTGGACGAGGGATAAAAAAATAATTAAATACTCAAAAATATTTTTGAGAGAAGAAAAATTAAAAATTTTAATTTCTCTATTTGGCCAAAAATGATTTTGAAAAACCAAAAATTTAACAAAAAAAAATTACTTGTTTAGTATAACTTTTCTCTCAAAAATATTTTTAAAGCCAAAAATGCTTCTGCACAGTAATACTTAACCAGCCCTTACCTTGTGAGGTTAACATTTGATTCTTTTAATATTTCAAAGATTTTTACTTTTTATTGTATGCTTTTCGTTTTGATTGGTTGAATTTGTTAAAAGCCCTTGTGAATTTTTTCTACTGTTGTTCTTAGTAGTTAGTCTTTTCTTAGAAAAATAAATTATTAAAATAGTTACTTTTATTTATTTCAGGTTACATTTTAGTTATTTGGTCTAAAATATTACGCTTTAATCAATTACTTTATTGTGTTATAATATTTTACTCATTGAGTATTAATTGTTGTTAATAGTGTAATGGTAAGCTGATATGACACGTTAAATCATCATTTCAAACGAAAATTTTAGGTTAAATTATACAATTGGTCTATATATTTTTTGCGTTTTGAGCAATTTAATTTTTTTCTTTTATATTCTTTGAACTTTATTTTTCTTTATTTTCTATTCTCTTTTCCTTCTCACTCGGTTTCCCCCTTCTCTATTTTTTTAATATAGTTTTTCAGTATTTTCTATTTGTTAAAACTAGCACCTATACTTCTTTTTAACAATTTAATTTTCTTTTTATTTCTTTATTTTCCTTTTTTTCTTCCCCTTTATTTTTCTCTCTTCTCATATTCTTCACTACAGAAACATAATATTTGCCCACTAAATAAACCAAGTCATTGTTTCTTTCACATGATTCCTAAATTGAATTTCACTCAAAACCGAATATCAATCATTTTTAATCAGATCTCGATTTGATTATAACCTAATTTTAAAACTAAAATTGGATCTAAGTAATCATATAAAAAACCATATTCTTAATCAAATCTAAATATAATTTGAATTCTTTATGTTCAAAACAAATTTTTTTCGTTTCCAAACTTTTACAAAATCGTGTAGATTATTCATTTTCTTTTTTTTTTTCTTTTTCTGATGAATAAAATTAAGCGAATGATAAAATTGATATAAACATTCTTGGATATTCCCAAGCAAGCTTGATTGGAAAGTCGAGCATGGATGAATCGAAGAGAGAAAGGGAGCATGGAACCAAACTGGTTTGGGTAAAATTGAGGGTAAGTTTCGTATGGTGGTCGTTTTAGTCATTGAGACTGTAGAGCACGTTTGAAGAATCCGTGAAACAACATAATTTCGAGAGGGCGAGAATATTGTAAGTAAGATAAATAAGGTGGTCGTGGGGATTGGTTAGGAGGTTAAGGGAACGGGTTCAAGAAACTTTGTTGAAGGTGGACTGCCATAATTAAGTCACGACTGGCAAGGTCTTTGATTGAGGCAAGCTTGTGGACTAGGTCATTGAGAGATCCAAATTGATCCGTTAAAGCGATGATATATGATGATGGTTTGTAATTGTGGGTGAGAATATGCGAAGCAAGTTTTATTTTAGTTTCAACTCTCACATTTTCTTTTTTCATAAACATAATAAAGTTTTAAAAATGAAAAACATAAAAAAAAATTATGTTAAAAGAGATGGAGAATGAGGAAAACAAAGGGAGAAGCATAAGAGAATGAAAAAAAAAAGAAAAAAAAGTTAAAGGGACATAAAAGAAAAAAAAAATTGTTCAAAACGTAAAAATATGGTGCCCAATTGTATAATTTAACCTAAAATTTTTATTTGAAATGATGATTTATCGTGTCACGTCAGCTTATACACTGTTAACGACAATTAACGACTCAATGACTAAAATATTATAACACATTAATGTAACTAGATAAAATTCTATAAACATTTTGAGATCTGTTAGAATTTTTTAAATATGTTTTATTAATTTTCTATATTCTTTTCATGAAGCATGAGTGGATTGTACGTGAATTGCCATGTTAGTGTCTTAACTTGATTGACATTGGTATTGTTGCCATTACAGGAAAACTGTGGATTTGAGTGCGCTAAAACACGTTTATCCTCCTAATTAAAGGTGGGAAGATATTATGAATAGTTGTAGGCATTGTAAAAAAAAAAAAAAAGAAGCTTGAGGACCAAATTGATAAAAAAAAAGTTAAGCGCTAGAACTAAATTTATCATTATGCCTTTCATTTTACTTTAGGATAAACTATAAAAATAGTCACCCAACTATGTCTTTGGTTCTCTTTTGGTCACCAACTATTAATTATTTCGATTTAGTCATCAAAATTTTCAAAATTAGATATTTTAGTCACTCTCTCATTCTTTTTTTTTTGATGAAAATGACCCAAAAGGTCAACTCATATTATTGCATCTCTCAAAATACAATCATGAATTTCCAACGGGTAATCCATGTTGAAAACCTTAGTACAATTATTATCGCTAGCACACTTACATAACAAATCAGCAGCCTTATTACTAGATCTAGGCACCCAATTAAAATTAAAGAAAAGAAAAAAATTGGCTAGCTTAAACAAACGCCGCATACAAGAGCCCATGATAGTCAAGTCAACATTTCTATTTTTAAACCGATTAACCACGTTGGCGCAGTCACTTTCAATGACGACTTTCTTCCAGCCTTTCAAGCTAGCAAATCTGATGCTCTCCTCCAGCGCAAGCATCTCAGCCCACTCGGCGCTCTTGGCTTTATCCATCGTGCCCATTTGACCATGATTACAAAGCCATCGTGGTCTCTAGCCAACACACCAAAACTCACTTTATTGCCCTTGAACGCCGCATCAAAGTTAACTTTAATCACCCCCATCTCGGGTTTTTTCCACCCCTTGTCCACATTCACGATCGGCAGCATCGGCGTCCCCATAAAGTTGAAGATCCTGAAGTCGTTGCTAAGGCAAGAGGCTCTTTCCCAAACAACTCTAGCTTCTTCGTCCACACCCCGGAACACTCTATTATTTATATTGTTCCAAATATTCCAGAGAACGGTGAAAAAATCAGCCACGGCCGGACCGTCCAAGATACGCATCGCCTCTTCAAGCCAATCGATGCAGTAGGTAAAATTCTCGCAAATCAGTCTGTTATCCAGCCCTCCAAACACTAACACAACCTTCGCTTTAGGATAGTCCTTCATGGCGTGCAAAAGCGTTTCCCTTGCCTCCCCGCATCTCGGACAGGAACTATCAAACCCGCTATGAATACCGGCGATCTTATCGTAAGTAGGCAGGATATCATGACCCAATTTCCAGCCGAAAATCCAGATTTTAGGGAGTGTTTTCAGCTTCCAAATCAGCTTCCAAAAAATACGATGGGGACCGAAACCAACCTGCTTAAGGATCAGCTAAGAGTAGGCAGTTTTCGTAGAGTAGAAACCCCAAGGGTTATGATACCACACACGTTGATCTGTATGGTCATTATGAGAAACGGGAATATTACAAATCTGGTCCTTCAAGTTCTCGCCATATAACTCCAAGATCCTTTCTTCCTTCCAATTTTCCCCGTCGTCGGTCAACAGCTCAGAGACGTATTTCTCCTTCACTAAACTTCTGTCCACACGAATGGAGGAGCCCGTCAGCCCCTCGAACCCCCACTGGTCCTTCCAAATGTCGATGCTTCTCCAGTTGCCCACGCTCCAGCTGAAACCCTCGGCCAACATGCTAGCCGCTTTGGAAATACTTTGCCAGGTGAAAGAGGGCTTGTCAGACTGTTTAGGGTGGGAAACGTCCCCATTGGGAAAATACTTAGCATTGAGAACCTTGTGGCAGAGAGTATCTTTGCACGTAAGGAGACGCCAAACTTGCCTCCCCAAACGAGCAACATTAAACATGCGCAAGTCCCTAAAACCAAGGCCTCCCATACCTTTAGGATGGCACAACCGATCCCAAGCCACCCTGCTCCAGACTCTTCTGTTATCACCACCACCCCACAAAGTCCGGCCAAACATAGAACGGATCTCCTCAATCACACCATTCGGGACAAAAAAGACAGAAAATGCATAGGAAGGAATCGACTATAACACGGACTTGACAAAGATCTCTTTACCCGCCCCCGACAACAATCGTTTTGACCAACTGTTGATCCTATTGGCCGTGCACTCCAGGATGCTTTTGAAAGCAATGGAGCTCTTCTTACCAATCGAGATCGGGAGCCCCTGATAATTATCCAAGTTTTCCACAACTTTCATACGTAAAAGGTCATTCGCAACGTCTCTTTGAGGCGAAGGAGTTTTCGGACTAAAACAAACCATGGACTTGTTAGCATTGATTCTCTGGCCCGACATTCTTTCGAAGTTGTTAAGGATCCTCGCGCATGCTTCCACCTCTTCCCGACTATTCCTAACAAATAAAAGAGCATCATCAGCAAAAAAGAGGTGATTAATTCTTGGCCCATTCTTACTAGCACAAATGCCTTTGATGGAATTATTATTTTGAGCATCCAAGAGCATTCGTGAAAGGGCCTCCATGCAGAAAAGGAAAATATAAGGGGATAAAGGGGTCCCCTTGTCGAAGGCCCCTTTCCAGAACAATGACATCAGAAAAACTTGAATTGCATTTGACTCTATATTTAACACTACGGACGCAATTCATGATCTTATCGACCTAGCCAATTGAAAAACCAAGCTTGATCATGACTTTTTCAAGAAAGCCCCACTCCACCCGGTCATAAGCCTTGCTCATGTCAAGCTTAACCATGCATCCTTTATTCGGACCATTCTTGGCGCTGCGGAGATAGTGGATGAGCTCATGAGCTATCAACACATTGTCATGGATCATCTGACCAGGCACGAAGGCACTTTTGTTCTGGCTGACACACAAGATGAGGGTTGCTTTGAGGCGGTTGGCCAAAACTTTCGACACAATTTTGTAAATGACCTGCAAAGGCTGATAGGACGAAAGTTAGTCATATCACTTGGGTTTTTAATCTTCGGAATCAAGACAAGAAGAGTTTCGTTAATTCTATGAATATTTTTAGTATCCCTTAACAACAAATGGCAGAACTCAATCACATCCTTTCCCACAGTCTGCCAGTGCTCTTTGAAGAAACTCCTAGGGAGCCCATCGATACTCGAGGCCTTCCTAGGGTCAATTTGCTTGAATGCCGTAAGGATCTCTTCATCGGAAAAGTCTTTACCAAGATCCCTGTTGCAATCCGTAATGCAGCTAGGAATAAAATGTAAATCGACCGCATCTTTGGGGTCGGTAGAGCGCTTGAACAGATCACTAAAATAGCACAAAGCCACGTGGTTGATCTCAGAACCGTCCTCATGCCACATCCCCCTAGAGTCCTTGATTTTCTCAATGTTGTTTTTCTTTTTTCGATAGGTAGCACGAGCATGGAAGTAATGCGTATTGCGATCCCCTTCTCTTAGCCACTGGGAGCGAGACCTAAGAGCCCAATATTTCTCATCCACGTCGTAGAGATGACCCAACTTGCCCCGTGCCAGCTTGAGGAGTCTCGAGGTATTCGCATTATTAGGGCTGTCCATCAGGTTACTAATCCTTCTGTCCAAAGCATCGATCTTCCTCTTCATGTCTTTGTACCGTTTAAATTGCCAAGGACCCAGCTTCTCCCTGACATCATCCAGCTTTTCGGTGAAGGTCCTATCCTTCTTCGACCAGGCATTATTGATGATGTTCTTAGCTTCGTGATCCTTGGCCCAGCAGGTATCATATCTAAATCTATATTTGGGGTCCATGCATTTCTCCCTCGGCTTACTCCCCATGGTGTCCAAAATAACAGCGTCATGATCGAATTTAGATTGGTAGATAACTTTGGTTTCGATAAAAGGCAGGCTATCAACAACAGTGTCAGACACCACGAATCTATCGAGCCTCTCCTTCACAAGACCAGGTCATTCCTTATTATTACTCCAGGTGAACCAACCAACCCTTGTTTTAATATCGATCAGAGACATATCCTCCAAAAAATCACTAAACTCATTCATAGAAGTCCTATGTTTCCTCCTACCCCCTTCCTTCTCAGTATCGTTAAGAATGGCATTAAAATCGCCCCCACCACCCATCCTTCCCTAACACTATTCTTAGTGCTTCTCAACATGTCCCACGCTTGATCTCTCAACACAGGGTCAGATTGACCATAGAAGCCCGTGAATCTCATCTCCGTCCCGTCATCCAAGCCTACCATCGAATCAATATAAAATTTAGAGTAGCTTTTGATCTCAACTTTAGCCCCTTCCTTCTATAAAAGGGCCAGACCCCCACTCTTCCCATCCGAGCTGATCGCCAAGCAGCCATGCATCCTACATAAAGAACTAACACGAGAAGTGTTGTTAGCATTAATCTTTGTCTCGCTAAGAAAAACAACGTCGGGGATATTCGCAACAATAAGTTGCTTCAGCTCACGAACTGTCGCAGGGTTCCCCAACCCCCGATAGTTCCATCACATGATTTTCATGGCTCCTGGCGGGGCTGATCGCCAGCCACCACCTTACTTGGAGAAATAAATTCTAGCATTCTTCTCTTAGCCAATTTTGCTGGGCTCTCATCCGTGCTTTCCCCGTTAGGACCCTTCATCCTCTTCCTTTTGCTTTTAAAGCGTCCCATGCCCTCGCGTATGGTTCTATGCAGCCTTTTTTCTACTGGAGAAACAGGCATGATCTCTTCCTCCCCACTCCTTTCTTTACCCATCTGGATCATTTGCCCGCTGTCCTCCCTAGTTTCAGTTTTGCTCTCTTCAATATCTTCAACCCTTGTAGGATTTGTCGTTAAAACCTCAATTCCATTTCGCCAGTTGCCCCTGCTTTGGATCGGGGGTAAAATCGAAGCCCTTAACCAGTTTCCAAATTGAGAGCTAGAGTCAATGGCACCAACCGAAACATTCTTGTCCTGACAGTTCTCCTTATTATGTCCTATAATTCCGCATGAGAAATAAAACTCAGGAAGTTTTTCGTACTTCAAGACACAAATAGTTTCAACCCCATCCTTGTCGACCAGCTTCACTATTCGCCTCAACAGTTTTAGAATATTAGTCAAGACTTTAATCCTGATGAACTCCGTCCATCCATCGTCCCTATCTTTCCAGTCGATAGCCACCAGGTCTCCAATAGCTTTTCCCATCTCCATGGCAGTATGGCGGTCCATAAGCTCCAAGGGAATGTTGAATATTCTGATCCAAAAAGGAGACTTATGGAACTCGTAGGCTTCAAAGGCCTTTCTTTTTTCAAAGGGGAGCATCGAGAAAAGGCAATTGTCGAAAAGCCAAGGCATAAGGTTAAGGATTCTGTTTCTGTCTTCCACGTAACCGAACTTGACAATAATCGTGTCCTCCTTCATAGCCACAAAATTCACCTCTTCTTTGGTGAACCAAAGTGATCTGAAAACCCTGTACATTGCCTCCATGTTGGGTTTCTTCTTCGCCATGATTTTGCCCACTGCCCACGATTCGAAACCCTGGAAGGTACTGTCTTCCTTAGAACAGATCACCTTAGTCGATTCTTCATCCGAAAACTTTAACCTTTCCATCAGCACATCGATGTCTTCGTCCACCGTCTCTTTTACCTTATCTGACCGATCTTCCATCACGAAAACCACCAAAGCACATAGCCAAGAAAACAGAAAGAAACGAGAAACCCAAAAACTGGAAAAAAGGAACAAGAAACAAACCAACCGGAAAAAATACTAGAGATACCTAAAGCGCATAAGCACAAAGACACAAGACAAAAGAAAACAAATAGAGGAAACTCAACAACAAAAGAATCAAGGAAAACAAAATAATACCAAAAGCAAGAAAGACAAAAACACCAACGCCGGCCACCGGCCAAAGAGAAACACGACAGCGCAGGACACCGCCAAAAAATAAGAAACAGCAAAAAAACTAAAGAAAGAAGAAAAACGCAGGGCTCAAATCAAGGAGATCCTGATCGTGGAGCCACCAGAAACGTGCATGGGAATCAAAAAAGAAAAGCCGAAAACCAATAAAACCCTAAAACCATGCAAAAGTACGTAAAAGCGCATACACCCAGGAAACACCCTGGCCACCGTGGGTCCCACCACAACCCTCGGAGTCAAAGGCAAGAAAACCATGCAAAAACGGAAGCTACGTAAAAAGAAAAGAAACAGAGTCAAACAGAATGACGCATAAAAAAGGAGGTCTAAAAAAGAAAGAAAAACATTACCCGATAACGTGGACGAAGTGACACAGGATCAGGCGGTGCCAGAAAACACGACAAAACAAGTCAGACCATCAAATCAAAACATCAGCAAAAGAGAAAGACTCTGGAACAGATCCCAGAAAACAAACAAAAGGTCACCGAAACTAGAATCCCCAAAGCCAAAACGCAAACAGATTTGAATAAAAGAAACAAAATTCATACACGATGAAACCCCCAAAACCACCGCACAATTGCCATAAAAATCAAACAAATTTTTTTTTAGTCACTCTCCCATTCGTTGTGGTTAGATGAGTGACAAAAAACTATTGTGGACTTCTTTATTGGTCTAATAACAAATTTAACCCTCTAATATTTAGACATTCTATCAATTTGGTCCTAAATATAAAAAATTCAACAAATTTAGCCCTTAACGTTTACAAAATTTATCATTTTAGTTCGATTTCTAAAAAGAAAAATTCAAATAAATTTAACTTTCAACATTAATTTTTTTTTTAAAAATCAAATACAAATGACCCTAAAAAAGGTAAAAATACCATGGAGGCCTTTGTACTAGGATCCAGATTATATTTTTCCCCCTCTACTCAAAAAATAGGCAAAGTAGTCCTTGTACACTTAATCAAATTGTGAATTGGTCCTTCTGTTCAATATTTCATCCGTTTCTACGGTTGAAAATTGTTCCATATACATCAGCATGAGGTACACGTGCCACATGTACCTGTTTGATTATTCCATCAACCACGATAGTTTTTAACAGTACAAATTGATCAATTTACTCTTTGATTTAACGCACAAAGACTAATTTACCTATTTTTTTATTAAAGAAGACAAAATGTAATCGAACTCCTAATATAATGACCTCAATACTTTTACCCCTAAAAATAAAGAATTCTAAAAGATTATTTTGCAACCAATTAAGCTGAGGTATGTGAAAGGAGGTTTTAACCCGTGGCTGATTTTTTGTTGGTTTAAGAAGAACTTAAGAAGAAATATAAATGTAGAAAAATGGTGGGAAATCTGATTAAAAAAGATAAAATAGTTAATTAGTGATTTACTTTGTATTTGAAAGTTACTGGTTTAAGTGGGAGAAAGTTATAATTATTGTTAATAGTACAATATCGTAATTATGTTGGTCCAATCTATACCTACTTTTTAAGAAGACAATTATGTGTTTTAGTCATAATTTTTATTTGTTTTAAATGTTCATATTTACACATTTGTATACCTCCTTTCATAAGCCTCACATTCATTGGTGGCATCATTTGGAACATCCAATTTGATAATGGTGTTGTAGTCTTCAAACTTTGATTTTTCAACTCTTTAAGTAAAGTTGTAATCTGTTTCATTATTGCAAAAAAATATTTTTTTTTCAAATTCTAAAAAAAAATAGTAAATTTAGCGTTAAGTGTCATTTTTGTTTGAATTCTAAAAATTCAATCAAATTTTTCGAATTTTTTTTAAATTTGATCTAAAATGATAAATTTTGTAAATATTAAGGCCTAAATTTGTTTAAAATTTATATTTATGATCAAATTAATAGAATATATAAATATTAGAGGGCTAAATTTATTATTAGACTAATAAAAAAACCCAAGTCAACTTCCCGTGACTCATCTAACAACAACTACCGAGAGAGTGAAAATATTTAATTTTTTGAAAAATTTAGTGATTAAATCAAAAATATTAATAGTTAATTGACTAAAATAAAACCAAAAATATAGTTAGATGACTATATTTACAACTTACCATTTACTTTATAATTGCTCACAGATATTATCTTTTATTACAGATTTTTTTTCTTTTCACTTATGAATTCATAGGTGTTTTTTCGGATAAATAAAAAATTTATTTATCTAAATTATTAATATATAATTTGACCCTTGAACTTATTCATTTGTATTTAATTGCTCCTTAATTTTTTTTTTTTGAATCTAGTTGGTCCTTGGACTTGTATTTCATCAATCAAATTGATACCTCCGTACTAACACCATTAATTGTATTGTCGTGGCACTACTAGTCAATCTGATAGTACCACGTGGCAATCTCTCAGTGTGCCATGTGGCAAATATAAATTAAAAAACAAAGTACATAAATATATAAATTCTATTTGCCACGTGGTATATTGAGAGGTTGCCATGTGATACCACCAAATTGAGTAGAAATGTCACGTTAGCACAAAAAATTATGTTAGTGTGAAGGTATCAACCTAATTGATAAAATACAAGTTTAATGACCAACTAAATACAAATAAACAAATTCAAGATCCTAATTATATACTATCTCTTATCTAAATAATAAAAAGTTGTAATTTTCCATTGGATCAAAACGATCTTAAGCAAAAACTTGAAATAGTTAAAAGAATAACGTTAAAGCATGGCCCAAAGAGAAATTACCAATTTTTTCAAAATTAAGCAGGTATGATGATTTATTTGGCTCTTTAATTTTATATAAAAAATTATTTTAGCTATTCATTTAATTTTTCATCTTTTTTAGCTTTTAAATTTGCTTGTTTTGTCAGATCATCCCAAAATGAATGAAAAAATTAAATATTATCTAACTTTGTTGACGTTGCGTACACGTGGATAACATGTTAACATTTTATTAATTTTTTAAAATTTGAAAAATAAAAAAATACATATAAAAATTATTTATAAAAATTAAAAATCATTAAAATTATTTAAAAATTATAAAAAATATATATTTTTTTAAATTTAAAAAGTTAGTTAAATGTTGATGTGTCATCTATATGGTAGTCCACGTGTATATTACGTTAACAAATATTAATTTTTTTCATTAATTTTGGGATGATTTGACAAGACTAAAAAAGGTGAAAAATTAAATGGAGAGTTAAAATAACTTTTTTTATAAAGATAGAGGGCCAAAAAAGCCATTCTGTCAATTAAATATTAATAGTGCTTAACTAGTGGGATAAGAGATGCTCATGATCCAAAATCGAGGAACGGGTGATAAAAGATGTTTTTTTTCCTTTTGTTGATCAACGGGGTGATAGGAGATAAATGCCCATATAATGGAGTCTAATCGATGCAAGTATGGTTGAAATATAATTGATCAAACTTAATTTTGTTACTTTGAATCCATCGAAGTTGATGTAGCACGTCACACCTCACCAGATCGTCGGATCAGAATATGAGACACCACATTCGTTACCGAAACAACTTGAACTAATTTCTCTTAAATAATCAACAAAAGTATCAATCAAATATCACAATATACAAAATATTCATATGGTTTATAAATATTTACAAGTCATTTAAAATACTGAAATTATTTTTAATTGAGCTCTAAGTGTTGACGATGATGAAGACCAAATTCGAATGTATAGAGTGAAAAGAAATCAAATCAGGGGAGTAACCTATTCTCACATACTTCTACGGTAGAGGTTCTTGTTGTTTCCCCAATGATACGTTTGTCTCTAGCATGTGACTTCACAAAATTAACAGTTCTGAAATAGAGAAGCAAGCACAGGTGCTTAAAGAAATAAAAGAAGCTTCAAATAAAAAGAAATGGAATATATTTTGCCCAGCAAATATCATTTTTACAGGATGATATAGGCAACCCATAGAACCGCTAGGAAATTTACTTGACATTACAAAAATCCTTTATTCTATTCATGTATGAGTAATTTTATCATTATTAGTTTTGAAAAGAAGGGGATGTAACAGAGGCGAGATTGCCCCAATAAATAACACAACACCGTAAGAACCAAAATGCTTTAACTTTTTCTGTTCTTCACACTCTATTATTGCAATCTTAGTTATAGAGCTCAGGAGCAAGGCGAGGTGAGACCAATGCTTCAAGCGGGGTAGATTTAATGTTGGTCAATCCAACTGTGCCAGTCAAGTCAATCAAACCATTGGATGGCGTTGAGAAATCGAAGGCGTGCAAGAAATTAGACATGGTCAAGTTTAGCATATGGAGTGCAAACGATGTTCCAGGACAACTCCTCCTACCACTGCCAAAAGGCATCAGTTCAAAATGCTGGCCCCTAACATCCACATCTTTGTGGGTTGTGAGAAACCTCTCGGGCTTAAACTCTGATGGTTCTGGCCATTTTTTAGGATCCCTTTGGATCTTATGAAGGTTTATGATCAGTCGGGTGCCTTTGGGGATGTCATAACCTCCAATAGAACAACTTTCACTGAGCTCACGAGGTGCTGACAAAGGTGCAGGTGGATACATTCTTAATGTCTCTTTAACTATGGCTTGGATGTACACTAATTTGCCGATGTCTGTCTCATTCACAAACCTGTCCCTGCCTATATAGGTGTCTAATTCTTCTTGAGCCTTTTTGAGTATATGAGGTTTGTTCAGCATTAGGGAAAGACCCCATATTAAGGTAACCGTTGTGGTGTCACTGCCTGCTAAAATCATATTCTGCAATACGTAATTTTGATAATTTTAGAACTTAAGAATTGAATAGTGGAGAGATTAGATTTGAAAAAAGAAAAAGTAAAAGGTTATACCAAGGAAGTGGCTTTGTTGATGGTGTCAGCATCATATCCGGCAAGACTTGCACCTTTAAGAACAGAGTTCATCACGTCCATGAAATCCTTCTCCTTTTTATTTTCATCCCAACGTCCACCCTTCCTATGGTCATCTAGCCATCCTCCGGAAATTTCATCCAACTCTTTAGCAGTTTTCTTCATCCACTTCTCATAACCACCAATATCCAGCCATCGGAGGAAAGGGACTGCATCTCCCAACACAAACATCCCTGTCAAGTGAAAGAAATCTCGTAAAGCCTTACGATATCTCAACACCTCTTTCTGGTCTTCCTCTGCAACAACACTGTACCTCTTCCCAGCAACCGTCCTCATAATGACGTTCAAAGTCAAGTCCGAAAAGTGTTTCTTCATCTCAACCAACACCTTACCCGAGCCATCCTTTTTCGCAGCCCAAGTTTTATATAATAGTTTCATTGAGCCTTCTATTTCCGAGACAAACACTTTCTTGAGCTGATCGATCCTGTGATTGGATAGTACCTCCAACATTGTTATTTTGCGCATTTCACGCCAGTATTGTCCGTAAGGAGAAAACCCAAACATGGCATAGTTGTAACCCAAGTGTTCAGCGGCGGCAAATTCGGATCGGGAAGAGACATACATATCATTGACGGTGAAGATTTCCTTGGCTACCTCACTCGAATTCACCACCAGGGCTGGGTGAACACCAATCCGGATCATGTAGGCAGGTCCATATTTCTCTTCCAAGTCTCCCAACGTTTCATGAGGGGTCTTGGGTCCGCCTAACAGCGGGAGGTGACCGATTATTGGCCATGCACCGGCTGCTACGGGTGCAGCTTTGCCGCCACTTCCTGAGCTAGACTTCTTGAGTTTGGTGTACAAAAACAGTAGCGTGATGCCTAACACTACTGCATAACCAAAAGTGGAGAAATCAAGAAGATCCATCACTGCTGTGATAAGAAAGTGTAGAGATCTTCTGAAGAAATTGATGATGGGAATGTCTTGCCTTTTGCACTTATAAATATAGCTGGGGTGCCAAGACGCCAACGGTCAACCTTGTCCTTGTGGAAATTGATTTTTTTTAATTCTATTTTATTATCATTGAATAAAGCTCCGTCATCAATGTTTGAATGGTATTTAGGTGCCATACTGGTTCATCCACTGAAGTCAAAGAAAATACTAACAAGTTCAAAACCTTAAATAAGCTACGGAACCATGCAAGCAATTAAGACTAAAGCCGATTCCACCCTAACCATAAAGTGGGTCTATATGGATGTTATTGTTCCATCTTTTATGATCATTTGAACTAAAAGGTATCAACACATTTAGCTTGATAGTTAAGTTAATCATGTGATGCGAGAGGGCTCTTCAATAATGACAACCAGATTAAGATAGTAAGGTGCTCCGTTTTCAACACATTGTATTTTTTAATACATTGGTCACTGATGTAGGTGAGAGGGTTCTTGTTTGGCGGCCTATTCTTTAATAATATTTTGAGGTTTTTTCTGTTAATAATTAATTTTATTATTTTAATAATTTATATCTTTTGTAATTTTTAAAAGATTTTATTAACTTTTTTTTATCATTTTAGGGGTCAAGTACAATTTTATCATAATTAATTTAAAATTTTATAAATTATTAAAGGGTCAAAAGAAAGATTTTTCATTTTAGGAGTGTCGAGGGCACCACTGAATACACAAGACCCTTAAAAAAATTAATTGAAATCTTATGCTAAATTCGCATTCAATTCAACTTCTGCAGTTAATAAAAAAAATTAATTAAACCCATTCGTTAATAGTTTCTATCTTTAATCATATTACTATTAAAACCAATTGATAAATCAATCAAATGGCGACATGTGAAAGCTTCTGATTTAATCATATAATTTTCTCATTAAAAATCATAAAAATGTTATAAAAAATTAAAAAATTATATAAACTTATAAAACCTATAAAAATCATAAAAAATCATAATAAATTATACAAATAGTAAAAAATAAAACATATTAAAAATATTTATAAATTAAACCCCTAAAATTAAGATCAACACGCGACATTAAATCAACTTTTGGATAATGAGAATAGTCATTAGAATATTTTATGTTGACATATATTAATATTTACAATCGTTGGATAATAATTTTGGTTTTATAATATCTAACTGTACCAAAAAAAACTTTATATCATACGCAGGGGCGAAGCCAGGGGGGCTGGCATGGGCCCCGGCCCCCCCTAAAAGGTAAAATTGCTATTTAGGCCCTTAAATTTTTTTTAAAATTTTAAATTAGTAAAGGTAAAATTGCACTTTGGCCCTCCTAAAATTATAAAAATTTGATTTAATCATTTACAAATTAGAAAGATATAAACTATAAAAAATTAAAATTTCATTCGGCCCCTCTAAAAATTTGTCCTGGCTTCGCCCCTCATCATACGTTAAACATTTCAAACTTTTGGAGTTCCAAACTATTGTATTGTACTTTAAAAACTAAAGATAAAAAATTAAAAATTAAAAACAATAAGTTATCAATAAAAAGGAAAGAGCCTCGTAATTATCATTATTTTATTTGTGGACGATCTATAATATTTCATTCAACACGAAAATGATCTTAACGATCTGACTATTATTCTCATTATTCGATAGTTGATCTGATACGATGTGTTTGTTATGATTTTAGGGTTTAACTACCTTTTTATAATTTCTAATGTTTTCTAATTTTTAATAATTTTATAAGTTTTTATAAAATTTAAAATGTTTTTATAAAATTTAATAGAAATTTTTATAAGTTTATATAATTTTATTATTTTTATAATTTTTTTAAGATTAAATCAAAAACGGTGAAGTATTGTTAACTTATTTTAATAATCAATATGATGAAAAGAGAAAAAATATTAAGAGAAGTACTTAATTAATTTTTTTTATTAATAGTAAGAATTCAATTGGGTTTAATTTCATCGAAAGTAGGTAGACTTGTTGGCTGCTTGTCGTCACTCGTCGCCCATGGTGGCTTGAATATCATTTTGTCGCCTTTGAAGATTCAGTGTCCACTATTCTCAAGTAACGTAGACTTTTTTTAAATATATATATATATATATATATATATATATAATATGATATTAATATATAAGGACACCAAATTTGAAGAAAGTTTACTTCAAGTTTATTAAAATGTATCCTGGGAAATTTTTTAACCCATCAAATTACTCATATTCTTCATTGACATATTTAATATAATACAGAACACCAAAATTGAAGAAAGTTTAATTTAATCCAACTTCAAGTTTATTAAAATGTACCTTACCATTTTTCTTTAACCCATCAATGTAATATAAATATAAATAATATTTGTTACACTTTCAATAGAGATTTTAGATACCATAAATAGGGTCAGAAGGTGATAAGTATTTTATAAAAATATAGTAAAATATTTTTCAAAAAAAAAGCATAACAATTTTTAAAAACTACTTATAAAATAAAAAAAATACATTATTAATATACTAAATACAAATCCTATACCAACACCAAAATTGAAGAAAGTTTAATTTTGTAAGATCCACTATTAAAATTCATCTTGGAAATTTTTTTAACTGATAAATTACTTTATATTGTTCACTGAATGACAATTTTTTTCATTTTTCATTTTATTATTTTATCAAATGATTCTGATTAAATGAACTTATTTGGAGAGGGATGATTGATTAGTATATATATATATATATATATATATAAAGCTAGGAAAGGCCTGGTTCACCACTGCCGTCTGAAATTGAAAGAGCCACCAAGAGGGTGAATGACAAAGACAATAATGAACTGGATCCTAGGGATCAGGTGATGGAGGACTCTCATGGTTGGAAGGAATCTCATGGGAAGGAGACTGTTTTACTTGATCACGATGAGTTTGAGCTGTTGGATGATGATAATAATGCAGCCTCGCCAATACCCAAAAATATATTTTTTTTCCCTACGGTTTATAATAGTTGAATTTTTAGTGGTATAAAAAATATGATTTTAGAATTTTATTTCTATAAATCAGATTAATAAATATTAAATATTAATATTTACGAGAATATATAAAAATATATTTAAGATTAGCCTAACAATTTTATCAATTATATAGTTAACCAATGTTCAGAGACTAAATTGTAAAATTTCAATCGTTATAAATTTTTAATTGATTGAAGACTTAAATAACAATTAATCAATGACAAAAATAATAAATAAATCATTTTGTAATATAAGATAGTAGATGATGATGTTGTTTTCCAATTGTAATTAAAGTAAACTAATTAAGGATTAGGTTAATTAATTAAGGTTAACTAATGTTTAATTAAAGTATAAAAGTTAAATTTAGTGGAGGAGAATTTGTCACCTTCCTCATTTGCTCTTCTTGTTGTCCATGGAAGAAAACCTAATGAAAAATACTAGAGACATTTTTCTATTGATTTTAAGGTAAATTCAAGTCATTTTATTAAAAATTTTATGAATTTAGAGTTATGGGAGCTTGATTTGGCTAGTCTGTGTACCAATTTGTAAAACTGTTAAAGTTTTAGAAAGTTGCATATTGTTGATTTCTTAAAGAATTAGGTTTGAAATTGATAGATTTTAAGCTTAAAAAAAAAAAAGAACTAGATTGTAAAGTTAATTTAGCTTGTTTGTTAATTTTGTTACATTAGGAACCAAATTAAATAAATATAAAACTTATCATGAAATTATGTTAGAAATAGAAAGTATAAGGTTCAAAATAAAAATATATGAAATCGGATTTTAATTTAAAGCTAAGAATTTAAAGTTATGACTATCCCGAGTATAAGTTCATGCATATCATAGAATAGTATGGAGATACTTGGTATTGATTAATGATATAAAATGATTGTTTAGATCAAGAATCGGATCGAAGAGAAGTTGATCGAGGAAAAACTAAAATTGCGAATTAGCCCCTAAAGTATCCACTTTGCATATTTTGAACAAATAAGTTCAAATGAAACTTATCACTCTATTTTATTTTATGTATATATTAATTATGTTTGAATTTATCTATATGCTAGGATTTAGTTAATTTGGCACATATGACTTAAAATGGACTAAATTGAAAAGTCATGTGAATATTAATTATTATGAAATAGTACAGGGTGCAAATATGAATTTTGATTTATTACAGGACTCGCAAATGAAATATGTAATCATGTACATATTGGATCTGGTGACCTAAGTGTAGTATATTTGTTTATACAATTGTAATTTTTTCGAATAAATTGGTTAATAAATTATTCGTGAATTACAATAATACCCTTTGTATATTGCCCTCACGTGTTTTTTGCATGTAAACAAATATTAGCTCAGTGGTTATCTAATGTTTAAATAATAACTAAACGGTATTACGTGGTCGGTTTGTAATACGGATAGACAACTAATATTATAGACAACTTATAAAATAATAGGTTATTTCCAATTAAACTAAGGACATGTTTAGATTCGCCCACTAATATAAGTTGTCTTTCCGTATTATGATCCGACCACATAATACCACTTAGTATTAGTTTAAACATTAGATAACCAGTAAACCAATAGTTATTTCTATTTTGCTTTGCATGCAAAAACCACATAAGGATATTATACAAAATATATTAATGTAATCTATGAATTATTTTATTAATCTGTTTGAAAAAATTACAAATTTACAAATTAATATACTACACTTAGAATATCATATCTAACAAAGATAAGTAATTATTATAGATATTTGTATATATATGACGGTTGAATTAATTATTATTCATGTGTTTAATTAAAAGCATGATAGAAATTGTGTTATGTAAAATACATAGTGATGATGTAAGGCATTATTTGAATAGCCAATATTTAAATGATCTATATTTATGCTATGCCACCCTAGTTCCTATATTCAACTTATTTACTTTTCCTTGATAAATTTTTTGTGATATTCCTTGATAAATTTTATGTAATATTGAAATCTTGAACCAAAATTTCATAAATTCTAATTAATGAGAAAAAAGAAGATAATACATATCTCAAAATGCTGACTCCCAACTCTTTAACATAGTCCGGCAGGGTGATGCTAGCATATTAGACACGACAAGTAGAAACGCATTGCAGAAAAATGAAGTCAAGGTTTACCAAAAAAAAATATTGAACTTAAATTTGAGAGCAAAGAATTTTCATGTTTACCATATAAACAATATTAGATCTAGATGTTTTATCTAACAAATATTTGTTTATTTATTAATTTTACCATTATTGATTCCAAAAAAAAGAAAAAAGAAGAGGGAGGAGTGAGGAGTGAGGAGTGTAATAGATACAGACATACTCAAATTAAATAATAATACAACAACAAAATCAAAATGCTTAAGCATTATTGTTCTTCACACCTGATTATTGCCATCTTCATCTAAATTTTAATTATAAAGCTCAGGAGCAAGGCGAGGTGAGACCAAGGCTTCAAGCGGTGTAGATTTAATGTTAGTCAATCCAGCAGTGCCGGTCAAGTCAATCAAACCATTGGATGGTGTTGAGAAATCGAAGGCGTGCAAAAAATTAGACATGGTCAAGAACAACATATGGAGTGCAAACGATGTTCCAGGACAACTCCTCCTACCGCTGCCAAAGGGCATTAGTTCAAAATGTTGACCCCTAACATCCACATCTTTGTGGGTAGTGAGAAACCTCTCGGGCTTAAACTCGGATGGTTCTGGCCATTTTTTAGGATCCCTTTGAATCTTGTGAAGGTTTATGATCAACCGAGTGCCTTTGGGGATGTCGTAGCCTCCAATGGAGCAAGTTTCACTGAGCTCACGAGGTGCTGACAGAGGTGCAGGTGGATACAATCTTAATGTCTCTTTAACTATGGCTTGAATGTACACCAATTTGCCGATGTCTGTTTCATTCACAAACCTATCCTTGCCTATATGGGTGTCTAGTTCTTCTTGAGCCTTTTTGAGTATATGAGGTTTGTTTAGCATGAGGGAAAGACCCCATATTAAGGTAACTGTTGTGGTGTCACTGCCTGCTAAAATCATATTCTGCAATATGCATTTTTCATAATTTTTAGAATTTTAGAATCGAATATTGGAGAGATAAGAAGTGAAAAAAGAACGAGTAAAAGGTTATACCAAGGAAGTGGCTTTGTTGATGGTGTCAGCATCATATCCGGCAAGACTTGCACCTTTAAGAACGGAGTTCATCACATCCATGAAATCCTTCTCCTTTTTATTTTCATCCCAGCGTCCATTCTTCCTATGATCATCTAGCCATCCCCCGGAAATTTCATCCAACTCTTTAGCAGTTATCTTCATCCGCTTCTCATAACCACCAATATCCAACCATCGGAGGAAAGGGACTGCATCTCCCAACACAAACATCCCTGTCAAGTGAAAGAAATCCCGTAAAGCCTTACGATATCTCAACACCTCTTTCTGGTCTTCCTCTGCGACAACACTGTACCTCTTACCAGCAACCGTCCTCATAATAACGTTCAAAGTCAAGTCCGAAAAGTGTTTTTTCATCTCAACCAACACCTTACCCGAGCCATCCTTTTTCGCAGCCCAAGTTTTATATAATAGTTTCATTGAGCCTTCTATTTCCGAGACAAAAACTTTCTTGAGTTGATCGATCCTGTGATTAGATAGCACCTCCAACATTGTTATTTTGCGCATTTCACGCCAGTATTGTCCGTAAGGAGAGAACCCAAACATGGCATAGTTGTAACCCAAGTGTTCTGCGGCCGCAAATTCGGAACGGGAGGAAACATACATATCATTGACGGTGAATATTTCCTTGGCCACCTCACTCGAATTCACCACCAAGGCTGGATGAACACCGATCCGGATCATGTAGGCAGGTCCATATTTCTCTTCCAAGTCTCCCAACGCTTCATGAGGGGCCTTGGGTCCGCCTAACAGCGGAAGGTGACCGATTATTGGCCATGCACCGGCAGCTACAGGTGGAGCTTTGCCGCCACTTCCTGAGCTAGGCTTTTTGAGCTTGGTGTACAGAAAGAGTAGCGTGATGCATAAGACTACTGCATAACCAAAAGTGGAGAGATCAAGAGGATCCATCCCTGCTTATTTTGATAGGAAAGTGCAGAGATCTTCTGAAGAAGTTGCTGATGGGAATGAAATGCTTTTTGCACATATAAATATAGCTGGGAGGTGTGTAGTCGGTCAAGCCTGTCTTTGGGGAAATTGAATATTTTTTTAATTCTATTTTATTAACATCAAACAAAGCTCCGTCATCAATGTTTGAATGATATTCAGCTGCATTCAGTGCAGTCAAAAAAAATACAACAAATTTATTTGTGGATAAGAAAATAAAAATAAGTAGACGGCATTGGTTGTATTGAAAACCTTAAACAAGCTATTACACTAGAACTCGACTCTAGGACTATCCTCTATATCATATTATTATTATTATTATTATTATTATTATTATTATTTTCAATCTTTTTTATGATCATTTGAAGTAAACTGAAAATAAATAATATAGTGAGCTAAAAGGGTAATTTACCAATATATACCGAAAAAAAATTTACGAAAATGGACCGAATTTTGCATTATTTACGGAAAAGGGCCATTTTCCCCCAAAACGCGTCCACGTCAGCGCGTTTTGGGGGATCTGCAGAAAGCGTGCCTTGGGGGGCGCTTTGTGCCACATCAGCACAAAGCGCTACCGACGAGGACGCGCTTTGCTGATGTGGCACAAAGCGCCCCAAGCGCGCTTCTCTCTCAACTGATCGAAAAAAAACCCTATAAAACCCCCACCTTTTTATTTTTTCACAACAAAGTCCTTATTCATTTTTTTCTCTCAACTTTCTCTCAAATTCTTCTCAAATTTCTCTTAAATTCCTTAAAACTTCCTCTAAAATTTCACAATAATCCTTTAATATTTACCAAAAAGCCCTTTTTTAAATTTTTTGAAATATATTTTTTTGATAAATTTTAAAATATTCGATCGTATTTCTAATGGCCGGGGAATTAATTCGTCTCGACGACAAACACATCTCCGTCGATCAAATGCAAATGGTAAGTTTTAATTTTAATTTTTCAATACTATTTAATAGTTTTTAGGTTTATGCAATTTTAATTAATTTTTATTTTATAATTTTTTAAACAGTCTGTAGATCGGGTGTTGCAATGCTATATTCGCAATATACCTGGTCCGCCATCATCGCTTATCGAGAATTATCTACGGGAAGCGGGATTTTGGCACGTGGCCACAATAGGCCGGGTGTGCAAGTTGGAGTCGAAGTTAATCAGTGCGTTGATAGAGAGGTGGAGACCCGAGACGCACACTTTCCATCTTCCATGCGGAGAGTGTACTATCACTTTGGAAGGCGTGCGATTTGCAATTGGGATTGCGGTGGATGGGTCCGTAGTCACCGGGTCCGCAACTTCTAGCGATTGGATCGCCATGTATGCTCTGAGCTTCGGGTGCCATTAGGATAACATTCATGGAGGTCGGATCGAGATGGGCTGGTTCGAGACACAATCCGGGCGAATAATGGTTCGACCGAAATAGAAAGAATACGGTATGCTCGGGCATACATTCTTGAGATGATTGGAGGCTACCGATGCCAAACTGTCTCGAAACCTCGTACACACGAGATGGTCTTTGAAACTCATTGATTTTAGAGCGCCGGTGAAATGAGTTGAAGTGCCGTGCTATCAAAATTGTATCGGGAGATGTGCGGGGCGACGCGGCCGAGTAAAGCGAAAATCGGAGGTTGTCTATCACTACTGCAGTCATGGACACGGTTTCGATTTCCATTTTTACGTCCTCGAGTCGACCACCCATATACATTCCCACTCATAACGAGGTAAAATTAATATTATATTTTACAATTATTACGTAGATTTAAAGTATAATTGTATGCTAAATATTTGTTTAATTAGGTGGAACCATTAGGCGAGTTATGTTGGAATACCTATCGAGCTTGAAGATATACGGCTTCTATTAGAGCAACGGTCAGAATCACAAGTAAGTATTAAATAAAATATATTTTCGTAATAAAATTGTCGTTTTGAATTTTGTATTTAGTATTTAGTATTATGTATATAACTAATATTTTGGTCATGTTAATATAGTTTCAATGGACACCATACGAGGATCTGGCAATTCGGGCAGTAATTCTGGAGGAGTTCTTGCAAAATCCGAACATTTGGCATGTGAAGGTCCCATTGATCAACTATGCCACTGTGGAGATGCACCAATCAGATCGAGTTCTGCGACAATTTGGATTCCGGCAACCGATTCCCGTGCTAGCTGAGGTGCTCGATGATGAGCACAAAGTCGACTTACGGCAGTTGCAGACGGATTGGCCAAGATTTTTGTCAGCGTATATACATATGTGGGAGAACCGGTATGATTATATACCTATTCGGGAATCGATCGTCGTTCACGAGTTAGCGTGCGTCTTGGAATACATGCCATGGTTTAGGATCCATGGCAAGCCGTATTTATTGTCGGAAGAGGAGAGGAGGCGGCAACTTCATGAACAAAGGAACAGCGGGGCCCTTTAAATCCAATGAGAAGGGGTGATGAGACTAGACCATCAACGGCGCGAAACCACGATCATCGAGCCCATCAACGGCGCCCACACGATCCACAGGGACAAACACTTCACCGACGACACCGACATCACGCCTTTGGCCTTTATGCGGTCGCGTACCTAGCCCTTATATGTATCCTAACCCATATATGTTTCCTTTTCCCGGTCCCACTGCGCAGTTGGAATGCATGGCCCGGTTCGAGTCCGTTTCGACTACTCTTGCATCGGCCGATCTTGAGGCCGCCGTCGCATGAGGATCACACGAGGCGCCGTCGGGGAGCTCTTGTTTTTACCAGTCTCCTTCGCCTTATGGGATTTAGACACCCCCGCCATGGTTTATGCAAACACCTCGCAGTCGTTATTTTATCAAGGTGGGTCATCCTCCCAACACCCACAACCAGACCCACTGTCGGAGGAACCATAATTCCCGCCTGAGGTTCCACAATCCCCGCCGGAAGCTAGAAGAAGGAGGAATCGGTAGTCGTGCGCGACCACCCCATGTGGCGCGATTCGACTGCACCAACATTGATTCCGACCGCCTTTTTATTTTTTAATTGTAATATAATTTTTTTATTTTTTTAATAAAAAAAGTTGTTTTTTATTTTTGTTTGTAATTTAATTTTAATATCTTTAATAAAATAGAAGTTGTTTATTTTTTTATTGTAATTTAATTTTAATATCTTTAATAAAATAAAAGTTATTTTTTTATTGTAATTTAATTTTAATATCTTTAATAAAATAAAAGTTGTTTATTTTTTTGTAATTTAATTTTAATATCTTTAATAAAATAAAAGTTGTTTTTTTATTTTTTTTGTAATTTAATTTTAATATCTTTAATAAAATAAAAGTTATTTTTTTTATATTTTTGTAATTTAATTTTAATATCTTTAATAAAATAGAAGTTATTTATTTTTTTATTGTAATTTAATTTTAATATCTTTAATAAAATAGAAGTTGTTTATTTTTTATTGTAATTTAATTTTAATATCTTTAATTAAATAAAATTTGTTTTTTATTTTTTTAATTTAGTTTTAATATCTTTAATAAAATAAAAGTTTTTTTATTTTTTTATTGTAATTTAATTTTAATATCTTTAATAAAAATAAAAGTCCAAGATTTTTTTGTAATTTAATTTTTATTTTTTTGCAAATTAGTCATTCTACAAAAGTTCACCGTTTTCATCAAGAAATAAATAGAATTTACATAGTCACAAAGAGACAAAAAAGCTTAGAAGACTGTCAACTATTTCGATTTGGACACGAGCGAGATGTATGGCCTGGGTTCCTACACCATCCGCACAACCTACGTTGGTTGGCCGTTTCTCGGATATCCATATTGTTGCGTATTCTAGTCGAGCAAGGTTGACCTTTTGGTTTGCGCCTCGATTGTCTATCAAGCAGCGACTTATACGGTGCAAGCGTCATCGGCGGCCACTTACGTTCATCCGAGGCGGTGGGAATACGTGTCTCCACACGTTGTACATGTTTTCTATTTTATACATTTAAATCGACATAGCTCATGGGATCAAGATGGAGATTACGACAAGCCGCAAGTACATGAGTGCATGGGTAACGAAGTGCATCAAATACCCCACGATCGCGAGTCCTATTTCTCAAGTGTACACGATATTGACGCCAACAATACCTTGGTTGGTCTGTCAAACTCCGTCACACGAAACCATAGGTTGTCGCGATCGTGACACTTTGTGTGCATGGTGTTAGCCCGTGCCTTCCCATTGTTAATTTTCGCAAGACCTTCGCGCACCATACATGGCCTCCTTGCATTTGGCCTTTATAACTCATTGCTCGCTTCGAAAATAGTGCCGCTAAACGAAAATATGTCTCTCGCACAACAGATGTTATCGGCAAATGGCGCGTTCCTTTGAGAACAAAATTTATGCATTCGACCAGGTTTGAGGTCATATGACCATATCGTAGGCCGCCGTAGTATTCTTGTGTCCACTGTTCGAAAGGAATATTGCATAGGTAGTTTGCACCTTCTTCGTTAACTGAGCGCAAATTCGCCAACATCTCGTGAAAACGGTCCTTATTGATCTCGTACCCTGCCAATATAAGTTGATAGCGAATATTACATACCACTCTTCAATTAAGAATAAATTGAATATTACAAATGAAATTATATTAATAGATATTACATACCCTTGTTGGTCACTTGCCGTTTTTGACTTGTAGATTGATGTTGCCCGTGGTAGTTGGACGCAACATGCCTTAGACAATATCGATGGTGTGTGCGATGCCACATGCTTCCCTGTCGATCTATTGCGGCTAGTATTCTAGGGCCCCGATCCGATATAACACATATATCAGGTTGGGGGCAGACATGCTTCCTTAACCTAGATAGGAAGAAATCGATGTCGGTCGGTGACTCCCGGTGTTATTGCAAATGCAATTGGAAGGATTCTCCCACCTGCCGTCCTGCGCCACGGCTAGCAATAGCCGATGCGTATATCGCCATACATAAAGGTACCGTCAATTTGTACCAATGGCTTGCAGTATATAAATGTGTCTCGACATTGCTTAAATGTCCAGAAAAGACGCTTGAACACTGCGCATCCTCGGAGCAATCGATCGTTATGGTACGCCGGTTCCATTTTGAGGTCTGATATCTTTGCTCGGGACATATCTCTCCAAAGACTGACACCACCGCCACACTTCATTATATGAAGCGCCCCACCGACCATGCAACTTTTCCAACGCTCGCTTGGCTATCCAAGTCTTAGGAAGAGAGGCGTGTACCCCAATTGGCTACGAATATTACCAATTAAGGCCTGATTTGTAGTCTTGGGATCGGCCTTCACCGTCGGTATTATTAAGTCACCAACATCTCTCGAATCCATCTTTGGATGATCTTGTGAAACACTCACGAAGCTAACGTTAAATAATGCAACATTACGTAATATTAGTATTATTCAAAAACTTTGAACATATAGTGATCTTGTCATCGGCAAGATATGTATGTGGACCTTTGTACTTTTGATCTCCCACAAGCTGTCATTTTCCTCAACGAGGCCATGATTTTCCATGAACATGTACCGTCTTTGCTTGCGCGCACACTTCGCCTCGTACTTATCGAGCTTGGATTTAACCACGTTGTAGTTAACCCCGTTCTTGATGCTGTATTGTTTCAATGCACCAAGAAAAGCATCCTTGTTGGAAAACTATTTACCAACTTCTAATTCGCCCGAATCCAACGACGAACTTGTATGGTCACGCGTCCGGTGTGGTAGTTCAGAAAACTCCAATGCATCGTCTTGAGATAGATCAACATTATGCATGTGGGCTAGAGGGGAGTACGCCCTGAATAGCGGATCTTTTTCTTCTTCATCTGAACCGCCCTCAAAAAGTACGGTTGGAACAGGCTCCGATTCAGAAAATAATGCAACTTCTGCACCATCGGGGCCGGGCTCTCGAGGTGGATCCACATCGGACTCATCATCTGACCCACCATAATCTGCAACGAACGAGGGCCCCTCGCCGGTGGATGTCGTGGGGAGTATATTATCCCTCCTTAAACATCTTTCGTAACGTTCCCAATCATATGTGGATTGCCAGCCACTAGAAGTTGATGACGTTCGTCAATACGTATTTCTATCATCGAACGTCGAAAGAAGGAGATGCATGTCCCATCCACTAACCGAGTGTCGTGCAGGGGTTATGTTTTCTATACTACCACCAAACACGGGCACTTCCGTAGTCTACCTCCCACTAACAGAGTGTCGACTTGGGGTCGTGTATTCCCCTCGAACAGCAGTAGATGTTGAGGTCGAAGGAAGATCACTTGGCGATGAAAATTGTACATATACCTCAAGATAGGGTGATCCACTGGAAAGATGAGTCTCCACCATTGCCTCAAAGCTCCGAGGACCTTTGATGTCGAATGAGTCATATCTCACCAGATCAATCGAAGCGTAAAATCTATACTTAATAGACTGAACTTTCATTGGCGTTGTTCCGAAGATTTTATGCCTAATTGTTTTGCGAAGTTCTAGCAAATCTATGTTCTGATTAAAACCCAGTCGCGCTGTGTTCTCTGATAAAAAAATAACACCATTTTCGGTGTCACAAACCTCACCATTGTAGTAAATAACAACATTAATACGTTCACTCATTTTCAGTTTCTATTTTTCTTTTGCCTCAATTTCTGTTATGCAACCTGAGAATGAAATTTGGCTGATTTATAGTCTAAGGAATGACAAAGACTACTGTAGCAAAAGAGCGTCCACGTGGGAGCTCTTTTGATGACTCTTCTTGACGGCGATGCATCCTGCTTGAAGCGTTTTCGGCACTATTTGTTCGTAAACGTCTTCTCAAAATTATTTTACAGGAGACTCATCAGAGCAAAAGAGCGCCCACGTGGGAGCTCTTTTGAAGACTCTTCTTGTGAGTGCATCCGCTTGAAGTGTTTTCGGCACTATTTGTTGAAACATCTTCTCAAAATTATTTTCTTTGGAGACTATCTGTAGCAAAAGAGCGTTCACATTCGGTACTATTTGTTAAACGTCTTCTCAAAATTATTTTGCGGATACAAATGTCAAGAAAATTCAAATAATTTTTATTTTGCTAATATATTTTCCCCTAAACCCTAAACATATTTTTACTAAACCCTAATTAACCCTATAATCTAGTCCATTAATTTTTTCCTAAAAACCCTAAACATAACGACCTAAAAATCCTAAACCCTAGCCCTAAAACCCTAAAACCTCATACCCTAACACTAAAAAAGCATTTGAAAAGGCGATCGGGGAAGGAGGGAAAAAGCGCCCTTGGGAGGCGCTTTTGTGCCACATCAACAACGCGTCCTCGTCAGCGCATTTTGTGCTTGATGTGGCACAGCGCGCCCCCAAGAGCGCGCTTTCTCTTGCATCCCCAAAATCTTATTTGACGTGGGACGCGTTTTGGGGAAATGGCCCTTTTCCGTAAATAATGCAAAATTCGGCCCATTTTCATAATTTTTTTCCAGTATATATTGGTATATTACCCGAGCTAAAAGGGTTCTTCCATTAGCCTCGATAATGACAACCAAATTAAAGATAGAAGGGTCTCTTTTTAGCTCTGTGTATTCTTCACTACAATTGGTAGGTGGGGGGGTCCTGTTTGGCGGCCAATAATTGGTATATTAGCCTCTTTCTAATTTAACACCTTTTAAATTCACAATGATAATTATTTAGAAGTAATTGAGCACAAAATTTTTGACTTGATTAAGTTTATAAGTCTTATTTTATCATTTTAATTTAATTTTTTAATTGAGTTGAGTAAAATGAAATTCGAATCGAGTTAAACCGAGTAAAATTATTCAAGTTAAATTAAAAACCTAAACAAGTCATAATAAAAATATTTTTACAATATAACTAATTCTATATTAGATCATATAAATTTGAAAACTCTTTAAAAGAAAAATAAGAGAAAAATAAAATACTTTAGCATTATAACATTGAATCATTAATTTACTTATTTAGGTTCCAAAATTATTGTTTTAGAATTTTTAAATTTTAATACATTTTTTAATTTTTACTTTTTTTAAAATATAAAATTTATAATTTTTATAAATATTTTAAATTTTAAAAATTATTTTGAATTATTTTATAATTTTTATTGAGAGTGATTGATTTGCTTATTTTCAAAATTAATAGCGACTGAATGAGAATTTACACCAATCTATTATTCGAGTTATTCGAGTTGTAAAATTCTACTCGACTTGAACTCGAAACTCGATTTATTTATTCAAGTTTACTTATTCAGTTAACTCGAAATTCAATTTTTTAAAAAAAAATTTCGAGTCGAATCAAGTTTTACTCACCCCTATTATTATTATTATTATAAATTATTATAAAAACGAAATAGAGTAAATAAACTAAATTAATCTTGACATTAATTAATGCATTATTGCCCTAAGTTGATATTTGAAAAAAAATAAATGTACATAAGTTGGTAGACTTCTTGGCTTGTTGTCGTCACCCATCACCCATGGTTAGGGGTGAGCAAAATCTGATTCGATTTGAAAAATTCGATAAAAAATTCAAATTTTGAATTAAATAGTTCGAGTTATTTGAGTTAATCAAGTTATTCGGATTAACTCAAATAAAAAATTAAGTTTTTTGGTTTAACTCGAATATGAATTACACAATTCGAGTTATCCGAAAATCCGAATAAGAAAAGGCAAAACTAAGTCATTGTGATAAATGTTTACATTTTCTAAAGTTAAAAGTCAAAACTATTAAGTTAAAAGGCAAAAATTCGTTGTTTTGATAAATATTTACTCATTAAGTTAAAGGTAAAACAATTATATTGTTTATATAGTTAAATAATCTTGTACTTCGTCTACTAGTTAAATAATCGATCCATGTAAATACAACATTGAGTATTGATAAACCATAATTTATACATATTTTTACCCCATGCTTGGCTTATTTTTGGATGAATTTTCATTAGATTTAATGAATTCGATGCTCCTAATCTTTTAATTTCATGTTTTATACTCAGGAGAGCTTAGGAGTCGAAAAGAACGAGAAACGGGCCAAAAAGGGACAAAATGGGCCTACATCAGAAATCACACGGCCTGGACTATCGACCACGGGCAGATCACACGGTCGTGTGTGGCGAGCAGAATCGACCACGGCCGAAGGAGTCCACCACGGGCATGTCACACGGGCGTGTCCTTGCCGACCCTAGGTTTAATTCTATTCGGAAAAGGCTACTTGTGGGCCAAGAAAGACATCTTTAAGCCTATATAAACACCCTAGGGGGCAACCTAAAGGGGGACGCTGAATAGAGCGCAGAAAATACTCGAAGACAGCCGTCGAAAACAGCTCGGAGAAAGGATCTCCATCAAGACTGAAGATCTCCCATCAAGTTCTTTAGAAGTTTTTGGGTTTCTTTATGTTTTGTAGTTTTCCTTATTCTATGATGTTTCCTTCTATTAGTATGAACTAAACCCCTTAGATACCTAAGGGGATGAAACCTAAGACGGATTTTATTATTATTTGATTTATAAGATAAATACTTGTTCTTATTCTTAATTGTGAGTTCTTATTCTTGTTTTGATAATTCAGGTTATTGATTCAAGTTCGAATGTGCTTATTCAGTGGAGCAAAAGTCCCTGTTTAAGAGTAGATCAACACAATTAAGCGGAGTTGATTGCAACCCTAGACATAGGGCTTATTTAAAATCTGCCGGATTAGAGTCAAATCTAATAAAGGAATCCATAGATCGAGTTAATGCGACAATAGGGTTTTAATTAGAAAGAGATTTCAATTAATCAACACTGAGTCAGTTGTTTTTAGTCTCGAGAGAGATATTAACATAAATCAGGGATTTCTACGGATTAAGACAAGTGAATAAATCATATGAATCAAAAGTAATAAGTGAAGTCTAGGTGGATTCTTCCTTAGGTATTGCTTATCACATAAGTTTTCTAAAAGTATTTTCCCAATTCTTTCGTTGTCGTGTTTTTAATTAAGTTTTAGTTTAAAAGAATCACTCCATTACTTAGGCTAAATAATAAAAAAGATAGTAACTACTAGTACTCTTGGTCCTTGTGGATACGATATAACCGGTCTTACCATAACTATACTATTAAACGATAGGTGCGCTTGCCTTTATTGTTGTCATAGTAAGTTTTAGACACATCAAGTTTTTGGCGTCGTTGCCGGGGACTAAGATATTAGGAACACTAAATTTTTATTACTTTAGCCATTCTTATTTTTATTTGCAATTTATTTTTTATTTTATTTTAAATTGCTAATTTTTCTTTGCTTCTGGCAGGTAATTTTAGTTTATGACTAGAAGAAACCCGTCAGGACCTTTGATTTTTGACAGTGAGATAGAACATACCGCTCGTAGAAATCGAAGAGAAATAAGGCGAAGTCTACAATACATAGAAGAAGAGCAAGAAGACGAAACTAATACTACTGAAGAGATGGCTGATAATAATCCGCTACCCCCTATGGTTGCCGCAAACCCGGTGAATCAAAATCCTGCTCCTCGTACTATGTATGATTATGCTAAACCTAATTTAACAGGAACCGAATCAAGTATTGTTAGACCTACTATTGCTGCAAATAATTTTGAACTGAAACCTAACACTATTCAAATGATTCAGCAATTTGTTCAGTTTGATGGTTTGCAGGATGATGATCCAAACAATCACTTAGCGAATTTTCTGGAATTATGCGATACTTTCAAAATCAATGGCGTTTCTGATGATGCCATTCGCCTTCGGTTGTTTCCCTTTTCGTTGAGGAACAAAGCTAAATAGTGGTTGAATTCGTTACCACGAGGATCAATCACTACATGAGACCAAATGACCAAAAAAATTTTACTTAAATATTTTTCGCCGGCTAAAACGGCTAAGTTGAGGAATGATATCTCTTCTTTTGTGCAGACGGATTTAGAAACACTTTACGATGCATGGGAGAGATACAAGGATTTACTAAAAAGGTGCCCTCACCATGGGTTACCTTTGTGGCTACAAGTTCAAACCTTTTACAATGGTGTGAACCCTCAACTAGGCGATTAATTGATTCACCACCACGGTGGAACCTAAATAACAAGACCCCTGAAGCGGCTTATGAGTTTATAGAGGAGATGGCACTGAATAACTATCAGTGGCAAGTTATGAAGACAAAGCCAACAAAAGCCGCTAGTGTTTTCAACCTCGACACAGTGACCATGCTATCAAACCAAGTAGAACTGTTAAATAAAAATATTGATGGTTTGTGTGGTTCTTCGCAGGTACATCCAGTGATTCAGTGTAATACAAATGGAGGAGGGACGAACAATATAGAATACCCACTCTACAATCCTGGCATAGAAAACGAACAGATGAACTATATGGGTAACAATTCTAGACCTCAAAATAACCCTTATAGTAACACTTACAATCCAGGTTTGAGGAACCACCCAAACTTTTCATGGGGTGGCCAAGGAAATCAGAGACAACAACCCCCCTCCAGGTTTTCAACAACCCTACCCACAAGAGAAATAGTCGAACCTTGAGGAGATGCTAACAAAATTCATCGCGGTGTTAGAAACTCGTTTCCAAAACACCGAAACAGCACTCAAAAATCAGCAAGCGTCGATTCAAGGGCTCGAGAACCAACTAGGTCAGCTTGCTAAGTTGATCTCAGAATGACCACAAGGTAGCTTGCCAAGAAACACTGAAACTAAACCAAAGGAGCAACTTCATGCCATTACTGTGCACAATAGTGAAGGGTTAGACAAACCAGAACCGAGGCAAGAACCTGTGGTAAGTAGAGGTAAGGTTGAGGTAAGCCACGATACACAGAAATCGGTAAGAAAAAAATATATACCTCGTGTGCCATATCCTAACGCGACGAAGAAAGACCGCACAGATGAGCAATTTGGTAAATTTCTTAAACTCTTAAAAAAGCTACATATTAACTTACCGTTTACTGAATTTCTTTCGCAGATGCCCAACTCAGCTAAATTTTTGAAGGAACTTCTAGCAAACAAACAGAAGTTAGACAATGCGTCGCACATGGAGTTAAACACAGTCTGCTCAGCCATTATACAGAATAAAATACCCGATAAACTAAAGGATCCAGGAAGTTTTACTATTCCCTGTTTAATTGGTAGTTTAGCTGCTGATAATGCCTTAGCTGATTTAAGGGCGAGTATTAATGTCATACCCTATAAAATGTTTAAGCAACTAGGTCTTGGAAAACCTAAACAAACTAGGATGAGCATTCAACTAGCAGATAAAACTATTAGATTTCCTAGGGGAATAATTGAGGATGTGCTTGTAAAATTTGATAAATTTATATTCCCAGTTGACTTCGTTGTTTTAGACATGGATGAGGACAGTAACGCACCTTTAATTTTAGGGCGACCCTTTTTAGCAACTGCTAAAACAAGAATTGATGTTGGTACAGGTGAGCTCACACTTCGTGTAGGTGACGAAACGATCACTCTTCAGGCTCGTGATTCGGTTAGGACGTCGAGTAATAAAGGTGAGCACATACATTTTATTAATAACCATTCGGTTCAACCCTCTTTTTAGGAGACACCTCGAAAATACTCAATTGAGCCACGTCATAGTTCTCGTGCCAACAAGGAAATAACTCATGATGAGCGAAGGCTTCAGATCGATGAACTAAACGAGTGGAGGACACATGCCAAAGAGAAACCAAGAACACAGGAAACAAAACCAAAGCAACTCCATGACGAACTTAAGGGAAAAGCAAATCACCTCAATGTTGGAATCAATTATTGTTGGATAAGACAGACCCTCGAATCACTAATTCAGACTTCAATACAAATGACGAGATCCCTTTCACGGTACTCAATATTTTTCCATACGGAATAGTCGAGGTAACTAATCCTAAGCTCGACACTTTTAAGGTAAACACTACTCGACTCAAACTATATAGTGATCATAGAACTGATAGCGGGAGATAGGAGTATCAACTCCTCAAACCACCATGAGTATATGCATGAGAGGTAAGTCTAGCTTAAGACTTTAAACGAGCGCTTCTCGGGAGGCAGCCCTAGCACTAACATCACTAACGTCCATATTTTCGATTTTTAGCTCCTAATTAAAAACTAACCAATTTAATAAAGCGCAGGTTTCCCTACCACACGGCCTTCCACAAGGGCATGGCCGTGGCCGTGTAGACGCCACGAAAAGGCACATCGGCGTGGAAGAGACCGTGTGAACCAAGGACGAAAATTTTCCCCAAAACACGGGCCGCGATAAAATGCCACAATCGTGGTTGAAACTGAGAAATCTACACGGGTGTGCGACACGCCCGTGCCCTTAGGCCGTGGCCGAAACTGATTAAGTCACATGGGCGTGGAAACCTCTACACAGGCGTGGGAGAAACGAACGAGGCACCACACGACCGTGCGACACGACCGTGTGACCTAACACGCCCAGGTACACGGGCGTGGGCAGTAACTAGGTGTCCTGATTTTTATTTAAACCCCCTTCTTCCCACTTTCTTCCCTCCTCCCTTCTTTCCCAGCCTGAAACCACCATGTTTTTCCCTTTTCTTTTCCTGTTGTCTTTCTTCCTTCTTTTCCTTATTCCTTCTTTACACAGCCACCACACCAACCACCATCCTTACCACCGTTTGTCACTCTTTTTCCCATTTAATTTTGAATTCATATATATTTTTCCATTATTTTTATTTTTATTTTTACTTTCTTTATTATTTTGTTCTTATTCTTCATGCCATTTAGATTTAGCTTAAGATACCATAAGTTCATGCCGGCTGCTTCATTGATTCGATCTCCAAAAGTTCAAGGTGCTGTCGGAGTATCCTCTCCCACCTTCACCGCTGACCACGTTCAGCACGTTTCTTTTCATTGACTCCATCCATAATTCAGGACATTTCACTTCTCTCCCTATCTTATGATTTTATTACTATATTGCTATTATCTATCTTTGTACATTGAGGACAATGTACATATTAAGTGTGGGGAGGTTAACCATAGTATTATTTGAAAATCCCTGAATTTTGTCTTGTGCTTAAGTAAATTTTCTCATACTACTATTAGAATAAAATTTCTATCAATTTATGATTTTTATTAATATGTTTTGGATTAAGTCATAGGTAATTGTGCATTGATCGTTTATACTTTAAGATATTAGAGAATCAAGCATGATAAGTCTATTTTCAGAATTAAAAATGTCTAGGGTGTTTTCCTAAATTTAAATATTACTTTGAAGTTTGAAATTTGCAAGGTTGACATCAAAAACCATAATTTTTGTGAGTCTTTGAGCCTTTTAGAGCATATATTTTTCTTGCTCACTTTATTGATTATGAGTGTGTTAAATATTGATTTGTTATTCTAGAACTTGCTTCGATTATACATGTCGAGACCACACCTTTGATTTGATATACTGAGATGATAAAGGCACTTAGGATTTAACCCACTTACTCCATAAAAAGCCTACCTTCATAATTAACCCCTAGTAAACCCCTTTGAATCCTAACAAACCATTTCTTGATTTACCCTTAATATTAACCCAAAACCTACTCTTTTTGATTCATTAAGAATTTTTCCTATTGAATTAACCTCTTTTTGTCGAGATTTGATTTGAGCAGTTGCCTAACTATGTTCTTTATTTCGGTTGTTAAATTCTCTTTTTGTAAGATCTTGTTCTAAAAAAAAAATTGGAAATTCAGTTATTATTAGTTCTATGTTATTTGAGCTTAAGCTATTGCTCGCTGTGAATCAGAGCTTTAAAATTTATAAAAAGAATGATCGAACCTGGAAACTAACTCTGACAACGATTGAGGCAAGTGCACCTATCGAACAGTAGTATAGCTTAGGCAAGACCGGATTATCGAACCCAAAGGAACTAAAAGTACTAATACTAACTTTCTTTCTATTATTTAGCCTAAAATAAGTGAATTTGTTTATCTAATCTAAATTATTTAACTACTAAACTAAAGACTCTAAGACAAAGAAGAATGGATTTGGAAAATAACTTGGGAAAAACTCAGTTGATTTAGATGATACCCTAGGAAGAATCCACCTAGACTTCACTTGTTATCTAACACTGAACCATACGATTTATTCACTTAGTTTGATCCGTAAGACTCCCTAACGTATATTAAACCCTCTCTCGAGGTGAATAACGTCTAACCCTAGGTTAATTAGTGGAACTCTCGTTCTCTTATAATAACCCCTAGAATAGCGAGAAATCGATCTATGGATTCCCATATTAGGTTTCACCCTAATCCAGACAAAATCTCGTCACCCTATCTCTAGGCGTGCGATCAACTCCGCTTAATTATGTTGGATCTACTCTTGGCGGGGTCTATTCCTCCTCCACCTAAGCACATTAGATTTGGATTAAGCTCACATAATTAAGAACAAACTAAGTATTTATCATATAATTGAAAACAATAACAAGATTCATCATAGGTTTCATCCCCTTCGGGTATCCGAAGGGTTTAGTTCATAACAATAAAGGAAAACATCTCAAGAGAAAAGATAAAACAAAACATAAGAAATCCCTAAAACCCCCTGAAGGATTTGAAGGAGAGATCCTCCGTCTTGAGTAGAATTCTGGCATCTTGAGATGGATCAACTGGCTATACCCGAGTGAATCCCCACAAATCTACCTTCTCTGGCCTAGCACGGTGCCCCTAGACGATGGCTTTGGGCTCCCCTCCTTAGGTCATACTTAGGGTGTATTTATAGGCTTTTGAAATACGTTTCTCTCTCCCTAAGTATCCTTTCCCAAATGAAATTGCTCTTCTCCATGGAAGATGCACGACCATGGCGCACGCCCATGTGAATCGTGGCCAGGCCGTATTCGGATTTCTTTAATGAGACACGGTTGTGTGAGTCGGGGTTAGACCGTGTTCTAGATGATTGATTTGGCACGACTAGACCGTGTTCTAGATGATTGATTTGGCACGACCGTGTGGGTCTAAGTCCAGGCCGTGTCGATTTCCTCTTTGGCACGTTTTGGTCCGTTTTGAGCCCGTTTCTCGTTCTTTTTATCCTTGGGTGCTTTCCTGAGTATAAGACATGAAAAGAAAGGATTAAGAGCACCTTTTTTACATAAAATAAGGGATAAATCATCCAAAAGCATACTAAATGTGGGCCTAAAATATGTTACTATTTCGGTTTATCAAATACCCCCACACTTAAGCTTTTGCTTGTCCTCAAGCAAAATTCTCAACTTAGAATTAAAACGAACTTCCTATAATTCATAATAGTCATTGATAGTGTCTCATCATAATTCAAGGATAATTTATACATGGATAATTCAACTCAAAGAGTCTTAAAAATTCAAACAATCTAAGTCATAGATTTGTAGCTCGAAAATAGAGGCGTCTCCCCTTATCTAAATAATTACCTTTAATTCAAAACCGACAAGGATTGACATCCTCACTAGAGATTCACTCAAATCACTCAAAGTGTTTAAGGTGCAAAATTAGGCACTCAAAAGTAAAACATGAAGAGTTAATCCCATAGGCTTGCATGAAAATCAAATCTCCACCACTGAAATATGAGATGACACACAAATCAAAAGGTCTTTGTTAGGGTTGTAACGGGGCTAGGGTTAAGGTGTGGAATAAGGCTGAATTAGAAGGTTAGAATCGAGATTGGATTGACAAATTACCTAACTAAGAACTAATAAACTAATAATAATAATTACATCAATTGAAAACTAATACTACTAATAATACGAGCTTCTTCTTCGATATTTGGAATTCAAACGTATAAGCTCATTTAATCACAACTAATAATGAATATACTTTTGATTTTTTTTAAGAACATAATAAATACATAATAAAGGATAAATTACTAAAATTCATAATTAGGCAACTAATCAGATCAAATCTCGATATAAGGGTAGTCGAAAGGAATGGTGATAACAAAAACAAAGGGTTGTGGGTTAATATTAGCGGTTATGTCAATAAAAAGGGTTGTTAGGATCAAAGGGGTTCACTAGGGGTTAATTATGAAGGTAGGCTTTTTATGGAGTTAGTGGGTTAAAACCTAGGTGCCTTTATCATCTCTGTGTATCAAATCAAAAGCGTGGTCTCGACATGTATAATCGATGCAAGTTCTAGAATAACAAATCAATGTTGACACACTCATAATTAATAAAGTGAGCAAGAAAAATAATATATGCTCTCTAAGGCTCAAAATCTCAAAAAAATTATGGGTATTTTTATGTCAACCTCGTAAATTTCAAACTTCAAAGTAATATTTAAATTCAGGTAGACATCCTAACAAATTTTTAATTTCTGAAAAATAGACTTATCATGCTTGATTCTCTAGTAATCTTAGAATTTAATTATCAATGCACAATTATCAATGACTTAATCTAAAACATATCAATAAAAATCATAAATCATTAAAAATTTCATCCTAATTAGTAATATGAGTAAATTACTTAAAAACAAGACTAAATTCAGGATTTTGAGAACAATGCAAAAAGTTTGGTACCTAATTTCAGAAATTTGAGAATAATTAAAAAAGTTAGGCCACCTTTTTAAGTTGTTCACCCCCCACACTTAAGATGTACCTTGCCCTCAATGTACAAAGTTAGATAATATAAATGTAATGTTCAGATCAGAAGATATGGGGATAAGTGAAACTCCCTGAATTATGGATGAGCTCCTTGAGTTGGCAGTGGTCGTGGTGAAAGATAAGTTGGAGGGGCGGTCTGGGTGACGATTGCCCACGAGTTCTGCGCTAGATGAAGAAATTGGGAGACTCGTGGGGGATTAGCCAAGAAATCTAAAGAAACCTTAATAATATACTAATAATATAATTAAAGACAAGAAAGATAAAGAGAAGGAGACTAAGAAGGAAAATAAACTAAGTTTAAAAGATAAAGGGGCTTGAGAATCCTTATTGGTAGATGGTTCGAGAGGTGGGTGTGACTTTGAAGGTGACGGAGGTGTTGGTGATAGTGGAAGTGGCATGATTCCCAAGCAGCCTGAAAAACTTAAAAACAAGAAACTAAAACAAAAAAAACTAGATAAAGCATAAGATAGTCAAAGGAAAGGAGAATGAAAGGAAAGAGAAAAGAAAAATAGAAATTAAATGGTCTCAAAGACTCTTGGCTTGTTGTTTGGATGAAGCTGACAGCATGAACTCATGTGAATCGTTCTCCTTTGAGGAGATTGGCCTTTTACGCTTCTTTGCCATGGATATGATTTTGTTGTAGCTCAAGAGTCTAAGGATTTATTAGGAAAACGGGAAAAAGAAAAAGATGGAAAAGAAATAAAGAGAGAAGAAGGAGAGTGGGTAGGAAGAGAAAGGAGAGGGGCATGGTATTTAAATAGAATTTCAAGTCTGGCAGTTTCCCACGCCCGTGGTTTGAGGGTGTGTCGATTCACACGGCCGCCTCGCACGGCCGTGTTCTAGGGCGTATTGGTTCCCCACGCTCGTGTCTAGCCTGTGTTCGACAAGTCAGTATGTTGGCACGGTTTAAAGGCACGGGCGTGTTCTGCCCGTGGTTGGAAATGCAGTAGCTTCACACGGTCATGGGGCATGGCCGTGCCCCATTGTCAGTGCCCGTGGTGTAGTGGTTGGATCCGTGACGTCGAAAAGTGGTTGGAACTGATTCGCACGGCCTCTGCTATGTCAGTACGGGGATTCTTATGATCCATACAGCCACGACCACGGCCGTGTGCAAGGCCGTGTGTCTTAGAAATCTACACTTCTGGTTAGTTTACAACTAGGTGTAAAGAAAAGGATAAAAAGAAAAGTAAAATGTAAAAATAAATTATGTTAGTGCTCGGGTTGCCTCCCGAGAAGCGCTCGTTTATAGTCTTAAGCTAGACTTTACCTCTCATTTACTTCTTCTTGAGGTGGTTTGAGGAGTTGGAAGTCCTTCTTCATGCTATCATTTGTGTCCTCGTGAAAAATTTAAGTCGAGATGTGTTTATAGTAAAAGTACCAAAAATAGGATTACTTACCTCATTGTTCCATGTGGGAAAACCTTTGGTTACCCTAAAAGATATTTCTTTGTTTGTGCTAGGGTCAGGAGGAGATATTCGAGGATCTGCTGATCTAACATGCACTGGTCCCCTATTTTGAAGTGGTTTGTTGTTCCTATTAGCTCTTTTGGGGGCTCCCTCAGTTTTATCTTGTGTGGTTCCGGTTCTTCGTCGTGTATCCCTAATTTCTCCTTGAAGTGTGTCTTCCACTCGTCTAGATCATCGAACTGAATCCCTCGTTCCTCAAGAGTTATTTCTTTGTTGGCATGAGGTTTAGGATCGGGTTCAGTTGTATTCTTTGGTGGTGCTTCCTGAAAATAAGGGTTAACCGAATGGTTATTAGTAGAATTTACGTTCTCACCTTGATTACTCGATGTTCTAGCCGAGCCGAGAGCCTTGAGGGTGACCGTCTCATTACCTACACAAAGTATGAGTTCTCCTGCATCAACATCAATTTTAGTCCTGGCATTTGCTAAAAAGGGTCTTCCTAAAATTAGGGGAATCGAATTATCCTCATCCATGTCTAAGACAACAAAATCTACTAGGAAAACGAATCTGTCAATTTTTACAAGAACATCTTCGATAATACCCTTAGGAATTCTAACAGTTTTATCAGCTAATTGAATGCTCATCCTAGTTTGTTTGGGTTTCCCTAGACCTAATTGTTTAAACAATTTATAAGGCATGACATTTATGCTTGCCCCTAAATCACTTAACGCATTACCAACAGTTAGTCTACCAATTAAACATGGAATTGTAAAACTCCTGGATCTTTTAGCTTTTGTGGTAGTCTATTCGTAACATTCTTTTGAGCACACTGCGTTTAATTCCACATGTGGATCCTCGTCTAACTTGCGCTTATTCGTCAAGAGATGTTTTAAAAATTTCCTTGAATCTGGCATCTGTGAAAGAGCTTCAAGTAGCGGTAAGTTAATATGTAATTTCTTTAAAAGTTTAAGAAACTTACCGAACTGTTCCTCTGGATCGTCTCTCGTTAACGCTTCGGGATATGGTATGCGAGGTTGATATTCCTTGATTACCGGTTTTGGCTTGTCTTGTGTTACCTCAACTTTACCTTTTTCTACCTTGTTTCCTTGTGTTGGAATGGATTCGTCTACTTCTTCATTTTCTTGAGCTGTTATGGCTTGGATTTGCTCCTTTGGATTAATTTCAGTATTACTCGATAGACGCCCTTGCAGTCGTTCGGATAATAGTTTCGCAATTTGTCCGACTGAATGGGTAATTTCCCTGATTGCCTTTGTAAGTCCTCCAACTTGGTTCTCGATCGTTTTGATCGATGTTTGTTGGGTGTCGAGTGTTACCTCAGTTTTTTGGAGACGGGCTTCTGTGGATGCTATGAATTTGTTCAACGTCTCTTCAAGATTCGGCTTCTTTTCCTGTGGATAGGGCTGATTTTGGAAATTTTGATGAGGTTGTTGTCTTTGATTTCCTTGATTTCCTTGCCCTCCCCACGAAAAATTTGGGTGGTTTCTCCAACCTGGATTATAATTATTACTATATGGGTTATTATTAGATGCGAAATTGTTACCTATATAGTTTATCTGTTCGCTCTCTGTGCTGGTTGGTAGGGTGGGTACTCGGGGATTCGCCACAGTTCCACTTGCGCGCCTTTGCATTCTTGGATGTCTTTGCGTCGAGGTCAGAAACTCATTTGCTTTTGTTGGCCTTGTTCTTGTAACTTGCCGCGATAGTTATTCAAATGACATCTCTTCTATAAATTCGTAGGGTCGCTTGGGAGTTTTATTATTGAGTTTCCACCGTGGTGAGTTGATTAGTTGCCTCGTTGAGGGTTTACACCGTTATAGAAAGTTTAGACTTGGAGCCACAAAGGTAAACCATGGTGCGGACACCTTCTCAAGAGATCCTTATATCTCTCCCATGCATCGTATAATGTCTCTAAATCCATCTGCACAAAAGAAGAGATATCATTACGTAATTTGGTAGGTGGGAAATATTTTAATAAAAATTTTCGGTCATTTGTTCCCATGTAGTGATTGACCCTTATGGTAACGAGTTTAACCATTTGTTTGGCTTTATTCCTTAATGAAAAGGGTAATACTTAGAAGTCGTATGGCATCATCAGAAACGCTATTTATTTTGAAGGTATCACAGAACTCTAAAAAGTTAGCTATATGAGTGTTTGGATCTTAGATCTGCAAACCATCAAATTGAACAAAGCTGTTGAATCATTTGTATAGTGTTAGGCTTTAATTCAAAATTATTAGCGACTATAGCAGAGCCTAACAATACTAGATTCGGCTCCTGTTAAATGCGGTTTAGCATAATCAAACATAGTACGAGGAGCATTATTTTTTGCCACATCTTGTGGTGGAATATTATTTTCGTCCATCCCTTCAGTAGGATTAGATCTGTCTTCTCGCTCTTCTTCTTGGTGATTTAGGGCTCGCCTAATTTCTCTGCGATTTCTCCGAGAGGTAGCTTCAATATCACTGTCGTATTCTAAAGGTCTTCTCGGGTTCCTTCTAGTCATAAACTAGAGGTACCTGCTAGGAAAAGAAAGAAAAAAATTTAGAAAATTAAAAATTAAAACTAAAAATAAAAATAAATTGCGAAAAATAAAAATAATGGCTAAAGTAATAAAAATAGAGCTTTCTTAATATTTTAGTTCCAAACAATGGCGCTTAAAAACTTGCTCATTTGTGAATCAGAGCTTTAAAATTTATAAAAGAATGATCGAACACGAAACTAACTCTGACAACGATTGAGGCAAGTGCACCTATCGAACAGTAGTATAGCTTAGGCAAGACCAGATTATCGAACCCAAAGGAACTAAAAGTGCTAATACTAAGGAACTAAAAGTGCTAATACTAACTTTCTTTCTATTATTTAGCCTAAAATAAGTGAAGTTGTTTATCTAATCTAAATTATTTAACTACTAAACTAAAGACTCTAAGACAAAGAAGAATGAATTTGGAAAATAACTTGGGAAAAACTCGGTTAATTTAGATGATACCCTAGGAAGAATCCACCTAGACTTCACTTGTTATCTAACTTTGAACCATACAATTTATTCACTTAGTTTGATCCGTAAGACTCCTAACGTATATTAAAACCTCTCTCGAGGCGAATAACGTCTAACCCTAGGTTAATTAGTGGAACTCTCGTTCTCTTATAATAACCCCTAGAATAGCGAAGAAATCGATCTATGGATTCCCATATTAGGTTTTCACCTAATCCAAAGCAAAATCTCGTCACCCTATCTCTAGGCGTGCGATCAACTCCGCTTAATTATGTTGGATCTACTCTTAGGCGTGGTCTATTCCTCCTCCACCTAAGCACATTAAATTTGGATTAAGCTCACATAATTAAGAACAAACTAAGTATTTATCATATAATTCAGAAAACAATAACAAGATTCATCATAGGTTTCATCCCCTTCGGGTATCCGAAGGGTTTAGTTCATAACAATAAAGGAAAACATCTCAAGAGAAAAGATAAAACAAAACATAAGAAATCCCTAAAAGCCCCTGAAGGAATTGCAGGAGAGATCCTCCATCTTGAGTAGAATTCTGGCTTCTTGAGATGGATCAACTGGCTATCCCCGAGTGAATCCCCACAAATCTACCTTCTCTGGCCTAGCACGGCGCCCCTAGACGATGGTTTTGGGCTCCCCTCCTTAGGTCATACTTAGGGTGTATTTATAGGCTTTTGAAATACATTTCTTTCTCCCTAAGTATCCTTTCCTGAATGAAATTGCTCTTCTCCAAGGCAGAGGCACGGCCATGGCGTACGCCCATGTGAATCGTGGCCAGGCCGTGTTCGGATTTCTTTAATGAGACACGGTCGTGTGAGTCAGGGTTAGACCGTGTTCTATATGATTTATTTGGCACGACCGTGTGGGTCCAAGTCCAGGCCGTGTCGATTTCCTCTTTGGCTCGTTTTGGTCCATTTTGAGCCCGCTTCTCGTTCTTTTTATCCTTGGGTGCTTTCCTGAGTATAAGACATGAAAAGAAAGGATTAAGAGCACCTTTTTTACATAAAATAAGGGATAAATCATCCAAAAGCATACTAAATGTGGGCCTAAAATATGTTACTATTTCGGTTTATCAGCTATTAATTTCACGTTTTGAGAAGAAGCTCGATTCTAACCCTCTAATTCAGCCTTTATCCACTCCTTAACCCAAGCCCCTTTACAACCCTTTAAAGACCTTTTGATTTGTGTATCATCTCATTTTATAGTGGTGGAGATTTGATTTTCATGCAAGCCTATGGGATTTACTTTTCATGTTTGACTTTTGAGGACTTAATTTGAACCTTAAACACCTTGAGTGATTTGAGTGAATCTTTAGTGAGGATGTCAATTCTTGTCGGTTTTGAACCAGAGGTAATTATTTAGGTAAGGGAAAACACCTATGTTTTCGTGCTATAAACATTTATGACTTAGATTGTTTGAATCTTTAGGACTCTTTTAGTTAAATTATCAATGTATGAATTATCTATGAATTATGATGAAACATTATTGACGAGGATTATGAATTAAGGGAAGTTAATTCTAATTGTGAGTTGAGGATTTTGCTTGAGGACAAGCAAAGGCTTAAGTGTGGGGATATTTGATAAACCATAATTTATACATATTTTTACCCCATGCTTGGCTTATTTTTGGATGAATTTTCATTAGATTTAATGAATTCGATGCTCCTAATCCTTTAATTTCATGTTTTATACTCAGGAGAGCTTAGGAGTCGAAAAGAACGAGAAACGGGACAAAAAGGAACAAAATGAGCCTACATTAGAAATCACACGGCCTGGACTATCGACCACGGGCAGATCACACGGTCGTGTGTGGCGAGCAGAATCGACCACGACCGAAGGAGTCCACCACGGGCGTGTCCCTACCGACCCTAGGTTTAATTCTATTCGAAAAAGGCTACTTGTGGGCCTAGAAAGGCATCTTTAAGCCTATATAAACACCCTAGGGGCAACCTAAAGGGGGACGCTGAATAGAACGCAGAAAATACGCGAAGACAGTCGTCGGAAGCAGCTCGGAGGAAGGATCTCCATCAAGACTGAAGATCTCCCATCAAGTTCTTTAGAAGTTTTTGGGTTTCTTTATGTTTTGTAGTTTTCCTTATTCTATGATGTTTCCTTCTATCAGTATGAACTAAACCCCTTAGATACCTAAGGGGATGAAACCTAAGACGGATTTTATTATTATTTGATTTATAAGATAAATAGTTGTTCTTATTCTTAATTGTGAGTTCTTATTCTTGTTTTGATAATTCAGGTTATTGATTCAAGTTCGAATGTGCTTATTCAGTGGAGCAAAAGTCCCTGTTTAAGAGTAGATCAACACAATTAAGCGGAGTTGATTGCAACCCTAGACATAGGGCGATGAAAATCTGCCGGATTAGAGTCAAATCTAATAAGGGAATCCATAGATCGAGTTAATGCGACAATAGGGGTTTTAATTAGAAAGAGATTTCAATTAATCAACCTAGAGTCAGTTGTTTTTAGTCTCGAGAGAGATATTAACATAAATCAGGGATTTCTACGGATTAAGACAAGTGAATAAATCATATGAATCAAAAGTAATAAGTGAAGTCTAGGTGGATTCTTCCTTAGGTATTGCTTATCACATAAGTTGTCTAAAAGTATTTTCCCAATTCTTTCGTTGTCGTGTTTTTAATTAAGTTTTAGTTTAAAAGAATCACTCCATTACTTAGGCTAAATAATAAAAAGATAGTAACTACTAGTACTCTTGGTCCTTGTGGATACGATATAACCGATTTTACCATAACTATACTATTAAACGATAGGTGCGCTTGCCTTTATTGTTGTCATAGTTAGTTTTAGACACATCAAGTATAAATAATATGATTCGTTAACTCGACTCGACTTAACTCAAATTTTTTTCACTCGATTCGATTCGATTTGAAAAAAAAATTTAAATTGAGTTCGGTTGCTAAAATATGATTCGTCAACTCGACTAACTCGAATTAGTTTTACTCGATTCGACTCGACTCGATTGAATACTCACCCCTACCCATGGTGGCTAGAATATTTTTTCTTTTTCGCCTTTTAAAATTCAGTGTAAAAATTCAAAGTTAAAGAAGTATTAATTTTGAAAGATCCACCTCAGTTTTATGATTTTTAAGATTAATGCCTTAGTACCCTAAATTAATATATACAGGTTCAATTTAAAAGAATAACCCTTATCGATATTAGTAATTTTTAAAAAAAATTAACAGAAAAATTGATTATGAGCAATTCAAAGAGTAAAGAGAGTAATTTTGAGCAAATAAAACTAAAGGGATCAAATCCGCACAAATCTATAACTTTAAGGACTTTACTTAAAATTTTACCAAAAAGTAAATCAATAGAAGTTTGTTGTCGTCACTCATCACCCATGTGGCTCGAATTATGTTTTTTTCTTTTCTGCCTTTGAAAATTTAGTGTTCACTATTTACTATTCTTAAGTGACGTAGGATTTTGTTTTGTAATGCATGGATTTTCAAACAAGATAGTCATCATCTATGGCCTTTTACGAAATATCCCCTTTATGTTCGTATCAAAATGATTTAATATTTTTATTTATAATCAATTACATCATTTTATTTTAAATTAATAGACATATTAACTTTTTAATATTGTTAAAAAATGATTTCCCATAGTTAAAATTTAAAACTTTACATCTATGGTGGGTTTTATTATCTTATTAAGTTGAACTATAAATTTGTTAAAATATGATTAAATATGACTATCTCATTTTTCCAATAATGAGATTAATGTTAAAAAAAATTATCTCATTTTATTTCATATACAAAAATTAAGAGGAGGGCAAAAACCTAACAACAATACGACTCAAACCCAAGCCATATCTGGTGCGGTGAACACCTTGACCATCAAAACAACAACACATGGGGTTCACTTTTTTTCTTTTAACTTTTAAATTAGAGGAAAACACATTTAAATGTACTCAAATAGTTAAATTCATTTTTTTTAGTTCTATAATAATTGTAAAAAAATATAAAAATATTAAATTAAATTAATTATCACTTAATTAATGTTAGGAATAAAATAGAATAAAATAAAATTTGTTATAATTATAGATTGAATAATAAGTAAGATCGAAGATGATAACAAGGATAATAGATTGAAGAATATCAAGATTAAGAATATTTAAATATTTTATAACGTTATTATTTATTTTTTAATTATGTTTAGAACTTTAGTCTTATGATTTTTATTTTAATTATTCTTAGGAAGTTAATTTTTTTAAATTTGTGATGTTGAATTTATTATATATTATTTGATCTAATTTGAATAGTTGTTTCACTTATGAAAAATATTATAAAATTGAGAAAATGTTAAGATAATATCATGACAATTAGTTAAGTAGATTTTGAACAAAATTCATAAATTTCGATGATTTGGTTGTATTTTTATTCGATTTGAATTTAATATTTAATTAATAATGGTTTTATTTGATTCTAAACTATAAAATTTATTTAAAATATAAAATATTAAAGATATTAGTTTTTAATGCTAAAACGAAAAACAATTAAAATTAAAGTTTTGCCTTTAAAAGTCAAAAGCTAATTTGATTATTAATACATAAAAATCATAATTAATTATATATATATATATATATATAAATCAAATTCTAATATCACAAAACACAATTTTTTACAAATTAATTATAATCTTTAAAATTTTCAATGACCAAACATCTTGATGTAGTAACATTTATCTTTTTATCCGTAGTTTTAAAAATTGATTGACATCAAGCTAACCAAACATGAACTAATAGTATTGAGAATTAATTGAAATTGAAATTGAAATTTTGGTTGTTAGACTTTTTTTTTTCACCCTTCATTTGAGGGTAAAATAAAATCAATTGATTTTGGTTTTTATAGATTAATGATAAATATAGGATTTAGAAAAATTCAAATTATCTTTAAGAGTTGCAAATATTTAAAATTTGATGATTCTCAAAATTTTATCTTTTACTTTATAAATAACACATATTATCTTTTATCTTTTACTACTGTCTCATTTCATTTTAAATAATTTAAACCAAAACATGTTGTTTGGCAGTATGAATGTAACACCCATTAATCCTTATCCGTCGCCGGAACAGGGTTACGGAGCATTACTGAACATTTCAAAATAAATACGAACAATTATATAATAATATAACATACACATCATAATTAAATCATAATGTCCCTTTATTGAGCCCTCGAGGCCCAAATCACGTGTTAGAAACTAATCGGGACTTAATCGAAAGTTCAGAAAAAATTTTTGTGAAATTTCAAAATTTTTCCTAAGTATAGGGCTCACACGCCCGTGTGGCCTAGGGACACATCCGTGTGACCCTAAACACGCCTGTGTGCCAGGTCGTGTGAACTCAAAATGAGCCTTTTTCATCAAGTTTACTAACCTTGCAAATCTTGAACAACAAGCAACTCAAAATCCAATTGTTCAACCAATTCAAAACACATTCAAATACTATTAATACATGCCAATTTCATCAATCTAAGAACCTAATCAATGTTCCAACATAGATACTTTACAAATACTTACTAACTCAATTCATTTAACTTCATTTAATTAATTCAAACTTTATATCAAATATCTACCTAAAATTTTCATTTGTTAAATTCATTCATACTTCAACCAAAATATACCATTTATAAACTCTACATAACATATATAAGTTTATACATATATAACCAACTAATATCATCTTAATATATTATTTACAAACACTTCTCAAAATGACATAGGTACATGCCATTACCAAAAGAAATATACTTCACCACGTTTTTGAGTTCGGGATCGGTTTTGGATGCTAATTCAACGATTTGACTTTGACCTAACCTGCGCACGAAAACAAACCGTACGCTGAGTATAAACTCAGTGGTATTTCTATAATCCGAATACTTATTAAACAAGAATTTTTAATATTTATATATCTAAACTCACATAACAAAAATCATTTAACAAATAATCAATTTCATAACACATCATTCATAACACTTTCAACTCTCATCTCCTACTATTTCAATCTCATAAATGATATTCAAATAAATTTTCTCAATAGGATACACATATCATTTCACAATATCAATAACCATTTCATGAACTCATTGGTTCATACTTTTCAATTTCATAGCTCAATTCAATATCCCAATCCAATTCATGTTCAAAATCATCCAATATCATTCGTAATGTCAATTCATTTATTTACCCTATTAACAGGATTCGAACTTTGGCAGATACTGTAACGCCCCAAAATTTTTATTTTGTTTCTGTTAAAATGTGACATAACTGTGTATCTGCTTCAGTGGTTAAGTGTTCTGGGTTGGTGTGTGTGAGAGGTCCCAAGTTCGAGCCTTATCTTGGGTGAATTTTTGTCTTTTCTGAATAAAGCCTTAACCTTGCTCGAAGGGTTTAAGTTTAATTATGTGTAAAACCATATCAGAATGAGGCTGCTGGTTCGAGTGGTAAGGGAGTCTGTGTGTTGTGTAGAGGTCATGTGTTTGAAGGCCTGCGAGAGCGTGGGTAATTATTTTTTACTCGGTTCTGGGAGAGAGTTTGAGTGGAAGTGGAATTCTGAGAAGTGGGTTAGTGGGAGAGTGAAATTAGGGATATGTGAGTATATCCATGATTCTATTTTCTTTTTGAATTTTTTTCCCCTTTTCTCTCTACCGAAAATCCCCAATCTCTTTGACGTTCATTTTACTTTTCATCTTTTTCATAGTTTTCGCATTCAATCTTCATAGTTTACGTTTTTCGATTTGGTAAGTAGTTGGGCGATTGTCAACATGTGGATTTTCTTTGATTTTGGGCAATCTTTGTGATTGTCGATAAGTGGTGGTAATCGACGAATTCTTTGGTATCGGAGAAGGCGATGGTGAAGGAGAGTGCCTCTGACAGTTGGAATCGTGTCGAAACTTGCTTTTGTCGACAGTAAGTCGCTTGTGTTATTTCGAGATTAAGATTTAAATCGTTAAATGATCGCTAAGTGGTCAATGGATTGCTGTTTTTTAGGTTCTGGAGTGCTTTGAGTTGCAGTCGCTTCATAAATGAACTAGGTGTGTACCCAAAAATATAGAAAACGGGGTTTCTGCGAAAGCTGAAAACCCCACTGTCGACGTCACACGGGCGTGTAGTCGTCCGTGTGGTAGGCCGTATGCCATAACACGGGCGTGTGATCGACGAGGCCAGGCTGTGCGCATAAGACACGGCCGTGTGATGGCCAGGTAAGCCGTGTGCGACACACGGGCTAGACTACTTTGGGCCGTGTGGGCCACACGGGCGTGTTGGTCCACACGAGTAGTCCACATGGGCATGTGGGATTCTGGGCCAGGCCGTGTGATCCACACGGCTAAGGCCAAATTGGGCCGTATGGGCCACACGGGCACGCCATATGGGCGTGTGAGCCCATTTAACTGAAATGTGTTCTAAGGTTGCACGGGTCACCCAAGTCAACTGTGAACCTACTGTAGGGTCGGTAAGCACTACTTAAACACTTAAATGTGTGAACTATATGTATGATGTATGTACTGATCATGATGATTATATGAATGAATACTGAATTGTTTGTATAACTGATATATATGTATTAGCATGTCATATACTGTATGTTGCATTGCATTAGGTTGGGATGTTGATATTTGGAGGAAGTGTACTGAAAGGCTCTTAAGCCTATTATCTGGCTGCTCAGCTGTAATTTACTGATTATGTGCCGCATTCAGTACTACTTGGAGTGTAGGGATAAGTGGGTGTTTTAAACCCCACATGGACTGTAGGGATGGACGGAGATGGTGTGTAGAGGTTGGTTGGGTAGGACTCTGTTTACTGATTAATGTATATCTGATACTGTTACTGTGATGGGTTAGGCCCTAATGCATATCTGATACTGAAATTGAAATGGGCTAAGGTCCGAACTGCTATTGAAACTGAAATGGGCTTAGGCCCAGACTACAATTGACGGTTTGTTGTTGTTTGACTGTATGCATGCCTGCGGTGGGGATTACACACTGAGTTTACGTAAACTCACCCCCTTCCTGTTTTATCTGTACAGGTAATTCCCGGACTTAGACAAATCGGTGCGGGCGAAGGACTCAACGGTGACCACATAACTTTTGAACCGGGTTAATTCCATTTAAGGTTTTTAATTTTTATGATTTTTAGGGTATTTTGATGTAATTTGGACTTTTTGGACTGTTTGCTTTTGTTTTGGGCTTTTTAACTGTTTTCATGAATTTCTAAACTGCAATGAAAACTTGGTTTGCTAAACACAACGTTTTTCCTAAACGCGAATGGTTTTCTTAAAATTTCATGGTTTAAAAAGCTTCCGTTACAGAACTTGATTTTAAACGAATCAAATTAACGAGAAAATAATTTTGAAATTAACGAGAGAGTAACAAAAGATGATAAATGGAAACGGTTTTAACTTGATAAACTCAATTTCAAATTCCATTTCATGTGACATCGCCAGATTCGGCCATAACGTCTAGGCCGATTTAGGGGTGTTACAGATACACGGATCCAACCAAAACACACTAGTATGGCACCCAGTGCATCATCAGATAATTCGAAGTAATAGATTGACACCCAGTGTCTCATTGGCCATGCCGAAGTAAGTTGGTACCCAGTACCTCATCGAATTTATCCGAAGTAATAATATGACACCTAGTGTCTCGTCAACTCGAAGTCGAAGTATCCCTGAACACTTCCAACCCTATGGCATGTCAACTATATCCGACTCAGCCCGATACAATTAATAGGGTTTCCAAATCATTTTTCAATTTCCAATCAATACACATTTCAATTCAAATAATCACATATATTCATAATTCAATTCAATTCAATTCAATTCAATACCACAATATCAATACTCACCTCAATTCCACTTACCATACATATTAAATAATAAATACAATAATTAATAACTAGCTTCGAATTATAGAAATACAAACCGTAATTCTCGAGTTACTTATCGTTAATCTTGTCTTTTCCTTTCTTAGCCGAGGTCTTCGGCTCAACGTTAGATACGAGATTAAAACAATTAAAAATCATCAATACAACACAATTTAACATTTAATATTTCAATTTATACACAACTTTTGCCTAAATTCCAATTTAATCCCTAACCAAAACTAACTTTATTTTCTTTACAATTTATTCTTTATTTTCATTCAATTAACACTTAAAACTAAATTTAAATCTCCAATTTAACCATAAATCCCTAATTTCAAAATTCTCTCAATTTAGTCCCTATTACTTTAAACTTATGATTTATTTTACAATTAAATCCCTTTTCATTTCTAACTTGAAATTTTATCAATTTAACCCCTAATACTTCAAATTATTCAACATGAACAACTTCTAAAAATTCACTAAGTTTCAAAATTTCAACTTAAATCAAATAGTATTTTGTTCTAAGTTTCCAAAAGCATAAAAAAATTTAAGAAAATGAACTAAATTGACTTACCAAATTAAGCTTGAACCTTAAAAACCCTAATTTTCCTTCTTTCTTTTCTCTTTTCTTTTTCTCCCATGTTTTGTTTGCTTCTCTGTTTCTGTTTCTTTTTCTATTTTTATTCTTTATTTGTTTTGTTTTATTATTATTTACTTTATTATTATAATATAATATAATATATATTACTTAAATATTAAGTATTACTTAATTATTATTATATACATATGTATAATATTTTTACAAGTATATGTACATAAATACTACACTTGTTATTATTTATACCATACACTTGTCTCTTATGATTTATTTACTAATTTAATCCTTCAACTTTTCTTTAATCTATAATTAAACTTTCACACTTTATTCAATTTAATCCTTGTACCTATTTAACCTTAATTCAAGTTAATTCACCTAACCAAAACTAATTAACCACACAACTAACTTTGTAAATATTTTTAATAAATATTTACGAATCTGTTTTACGAAAATAGAGACCCGAAAATACACTTTTCCGATACCCGAAATTTTGGGTTGTTACAATGAGTGCAAAATTCATGTTTGAAGTGAAACAATCTCAGTCAAGCAGATTCAGTGGCACATGCCATTGAGTTTGATGGAGTGGAAATATGGAAAGCCATGTAACTAAATGTGAAATAGTTTTGAGAAAAAATAATACATGCAAGGCATACGCTTCTAACTTTTAATTAATGAGGAAAAATAATATATAATATTCGACTCCTAACTCTTAACATAGTCAAGCAGGGTGATGCTAACATATTAGACACGACAAATAGAAATGCATAGCACCAAAATGAAGTCAAGATTTCAATATTCAACTTAACTTTGAGAACTAAGATGTTCCATGTTAGAAGATTGATTGAGTCAATGCTATGTTTGCCCACATCTCCAATAAACTAGGAGGAGTCCTAGCCTTTAGTAGATTAGTTGCAGAACATTGTATACGTTACTGCTCATAGTTGTTGCTATTTTTCTGCCTTTTGTTAGCTAGGTTAGTTATTATTTTTTCCCTCTTTAAGAAATGTATTAGATATAATTTTTTAGTTGAGCAAGTAATAAAATTATCTTCTTCAGCAGTGTCATTTCCTTTCCTCTGTGTTAGCAGTGCCCACGTTTAACAATATGGTATCCAAGCTCGGTTGTTAGGGTCATTTTCTTAATACATTTGTGTCAAAATAAAGAGTGTTGAGAGATTAAACACGTGAGGAAAGAGAGCCAAAAAGAGTGAGCTCCATTTGTGGCTGGAAAGATGAGTGATTTACAGGTTATTTGTGGGATCAAGAAGCTGAACAACCAAAACTACAACTCTTGGTCAACTTGCATGATGTCCTATATGCAAGGTCAAGATTTGTGGGAGGTTGTCAATGGAAGTGAAGTTCTGCAACCAGGAAATGAGGATGCAAGTGGTACATTGCGAAAGTGGAAGATAAAGGCTGGCAATGCCATGTTTGCCTTGAAGACAACAATGGAAGAGGATGTGCTAGAACATATTCAGAAATGCCAATACTCCCAGTGAAGCTTGGGATATAATGGCCAAGTTATTCTCAAAGAAGAATGATACTAGACTTCAACTTCTAGAGAATGAGCTGTTGTCCATAGCTCAACGTGACATGACAGTCACTCAATACTTCCACAAGGTGAAGACGTTGTGCCGAGAAATTTTTGAATTGGATCCCCAAGCTTCAATCAGGGAAACCAGGATGAAGAGAATAATTATCCATGGTTTGAAGCCAGAGTATAGAAGTTTTGTTGCTGCAGTACAAGGGTGGCAGACTCAACCATCACTTGTTGAATTTGAAAATTTACTTGCTGGACAAGAAGCTTTGGCTAAGCAGATGGGAGGATCTGTCACTCAAAAGGTGAAGAGGAGGCAATTTGTATGCCAACAAGAGCAAGGTGCCGTATGCCAATAGAAGTAAATAGAGCTCAAATCAGCATGCTACTGACAGAAATAAAGATGAGACAAAAAGAAAACAAGATAGAAAGAATACTCGGTTCAGGGGAGAGCCAAAGAAGCCTTTCAATAGCAAAAGAATTGAAGGGAAATGTCATAACTGTGGGAAGAAGGGTCACATAGAAAAAGAGTGTTGGTTTAAGAAGAAGTCTGTTGAAAGTAATGATGTTACTTTTAAAGATGAAAATGTGTGGGATGCTGAGGCACTGTTTACTGTGGAAGTAGAAGAGTTAGCTCTATCAGAAACTGTATCCAAAGAGATTGACTATGAGAAAGATTGGATCGTCGACTCGGGTTGCTCAAATCATATGACAGGGGATAAAGAGAAAGCTGCAGAATGTCTTTGGAATATAAATGGGGTAGAGTTGTGGTGGATCGCAAACAACTCAAAATTACCAATAGCCCACGTTGGTAAAAGCGGTAATCTTTCCTCAAAATTCGCTAATGATATGTCAATTGAAGATGTTTATCATGTTCCAGAATGAAGAAAAATCTTCTCTCGGTTGCACAACTCACATCTTGAGCCACTTTGTTCTGTTTGGACCTCAAGATGTGAATGTGTATCGAAACTTAGAAATAGACGATGCACCTGTGTTGAAGGGTCGAAGATTGGAGTCAGTCTATGTTATGTCCGCGTAAACTGCATATGTTGACTGAACGAAGAAGAACGTAAGCTGCGAGATCTCTACGCACATGCGGTTAGGACATGTTAGCTATTTCAAGCTAGCTGAGTTGATGAAAAAGACTGTGCTTAGAGGACTTCCTCAACTTGTAGTGAGAAGGGATAAAGTTTACGCAGGTTGTCAATATGGAAAGGCTCATCAACTGCCATATGAAGAGTCTAAATGGAGGGCAAAGGAGCCATTGGAACTGGTGCATTCCGATGTGTTTGGACCAATTAAACAAGCTTCTCTTGGTGGAATGAAGTACATGGTGACTTTTATCGATGATTTCTCCATGTATGTTTGGGTATTTTTCATGAAGGAAAAGTCACAAACTTTTTCAAAGTTTCAAGAATTTAAAGACATGGCAGAAGCAGAGGTTGACAAGAAGATTCGTTGCTTACGTACTGACAATGGAGGGGAGTATATTTCTGAAGATTTTAACAACTACCTTCGAAATCATCATGTTCGTCATCAATTCACATGTGCCAACACTCCGCAGCAAAACGGTGTAGCAGAAAGAAAGAATCGGCATTTAGCTAAAATATGTCGAAGCATACTTCATGAAAAGAATGTTCCTGGGCAGTTTTGGGCAGAGGCAATGAGAACTGCAGCATATGTAATCAACAGGCTCCCCCAGCAAAGGTTAAACTTTTTATCACCCTTTGAAAACTTATGGAATGTAAAGCCAACAGTTAGCTATTTTCGAGTGTTTGGATGTACTTGCTATGTTTTTGTGCCTAATCATTTATGTAGCAAAATGGACAAGAAAGTTGGATGATTAACGTAAAGGGTGGAGATGCTGTGATCCAGTAACAAAAACTAGAAATGTTGTATTTGATGAGGCATCCTCATGGTGGTCCAAAGAACCTGAACCAGACAATTTGCAATCTGATCAAATTCAACTACAAACAGCTGAAGATGAATGAGCAGATGTTGATTGCATTGAAAATGGTTTAACTTCAAATCCTTAGCAAATTGAAGTATATGGACAAATAAATGAAGAAGGTGAAGCGTCAACATCAGTCCAACTCAGGAGATCTACAGGAACTAGAAGGCCAAATCCAAAATATGCTAATGCTGCAATAATTGAAGAAGAAGCAAAAGAACCGGAGTCATTTGAAGAAGCATCTCAATGTCCAGAACGGAACAAGGCAATGGAGGAGGAAATTGATGCTTTAAAAAGGAATCAGACATGGGAGCTCGTACCAAAGCCAAGGGGTGTGGAGCCTGTATCCTGCAAATGGATCTATAAGATAAAGCGTCGTACGTATGGGTCAATCGAGAGGCACAAAGCTCGTTTGGTGGCTCGTGGATTCTCTCAACAATATGGACTGGATTATGATGAAACTTTCAGTCCAGTTGCAAAGCTCACAACAGTACGGGTCTTAATTGCACTTGCAGCTAGCAAAGGATGGCATCTATGACAAATGGATGTCAAGAACGCCTTCTTACATGGAGAGCTGGATAGGGAGATATATATGAATCAGCCAATGGGATTTCAAAGTGAAAGTCATCCTGAATATGTGTGTAAGCTGCGGAAGGCACTTTATGGATTAAAGCAAGCACCAAGAGCCTGGTATGGTAAGATTGGTGAATTCTTAACTCATAATGGCTATTTGATGACATCTGCTGACTCAAGCTTGTTTGTTAAAGCTGAGGAAGGGACGATAGCTGTTGTGCTTGTATATGTAGATGACTTGATTGTCACAGGAGAATGGGAGGAAAAAATTCTTCAAATTGAAGAGAATTTAGCTGTACGTTTTCAGATGAAGGAACTTGGACAGCTTAAGCATTTTCTTGGCTTAGAAATCGAGTATACTGGCAAAGGATTGTTTCTTCATCAGCAAAAATATTCCAAAGACCTGTTAAAAAGGTTTGGAATGTTTAATTGCAAGCCAAGTTCAACGCCAATGGAGCCAAATGTTAAGATGTGCGCCTTGGAAGGAAGAGATTTGGAAGATGCAACAATGTATAGACAATTTGTGGGAAGTGTAACATCCCAAATTAGGGCCTAGTTAGAAAAGTGGTTTGAGACCACGAATCTGAAGTAGAAATAATTATTTTATGACTGTTATGGGGTTTATGATAAGAAATCTTAGGCATAAAGTGTCCAATTTGACTTTTGGACTAAATTAAATAAGTTGCAAAATATGAGGTCCTAGAAGCTTTAAGTATGAAATAGCTTAGATTATCAAATTGAGGTCTATAATGTGATTAAATTGTTGTGTGAACATTTTGTTGAGAAATTTTATCGAAAAAGTGTTTAATTTGGTTAGTAGGATTAAATTGTTATAAATGCGAAGTGTGTGTTCCAGATGATAAAGGGTGTAATTGTGATGGGTTTTTAAAGTGAAGGTCCTTATGAAGAAAATAGTCCACTTATAAGTTGATGGAAAATATTTGTTTGGTATTTTTGAAGTTAGTTGAAAAGAAAAAGGGCAAATTTGGAAGTTAAGTTAAATGGTATAATAAGACAAAAATAATAATAAAAACACCATTCTTTTCTTCTTCTCCTCCGAATGTGAGAAGAAAAAATGGCAGCCATGGATGAGCTCCATTCGCCAAGCTTCTCGGCTTATATAGGTGCGGTTTTTGTCCCGTTTTTAATAATTTTCGTATTTTTGATATCCTCGAAGCTTAATTTGTCTATTTCTACCATTAATTTGAAGTGTAATCAAAGTTAAAATATACCCATGCTAGATAAGCATGTATTTTGATATCTAATGGTAGAATATGGATGTTTGAGGTTAGGAGAACGATGTTTGCTAAATGATTTTCGGTGAAAACGAGTAAAACGAGCTAATCGGTAAAAGTTGTTATTGTTCATAAGTATGTGTTATAGTAAGAATTTGAAGTTGCTATAGAAGGGAAAAATGTTCAGTATGTCTTAAAACATAAGAAAAAGGAATAAAGTTTAGTTTACGAGCCTAGGGGTAAAACTATAATTTTTGAAAAGTTAGGGGGCAAAATTGTAAATTTGCCAAAATTTGATATGTGAATTGAATTGACTAGTGTGTTGATAAAATGTGTTAAATGACTGTTATTTGACATGTTAGATCAAGAAATTATGAAATTTGGACTAAGATCGGGGAAGAATAAAGTTCTGGGCTAAGTCGGGAAAATTAGTCGTTTCGGCATTCGAGGTAAGTTCGTATTTTAATAAACATTACAAAATTATGTTATAAATGCATATTATTTGTATGATTGAATTCAATGCCGAATGGTAATGCAAATACATGTATTTTAAATAAGTTATATATATGTTATTATGATTTTGAATTATTCGAGAAGCAGGATATATGAATACGAGAAAGTTTCGATAATGTAACGACGTCCGAAAAGCCCCGTTCGAACCCTAGGAATAGTAAAGGGTACATGTGTCATGACATAGGATTTCAAGATATGATTTCGTGTAAGACCCTGTCTGGGACAGTGGCATCGATATTTAATTACATGTAAGACCACGTCTAGGACGTTGGCATTGTATGAGCTTTCCAAGCTATCCGAGTATCCTTATTTATTCCGAATGGTTCAACGGGCATTCCGATAAATAAATAGTTAAGTGAATGACATTCCGATTCAGGTACGTTGAAAATATATAATATGTTTGAAAATGAAAGGTAAGTCACTATGCAAAAAAACGTACTTGTATGATATGACATGTGTTTATATGTCCAATGTTAGTTATGGATGAATTAATAAAGTGATGAAAAGTGTAAATGCCCGGTTGAACATAGGAATAGAAGTGGATACTAGAGATCATTGTTCTGATTGTTGTTGGTGGGTCCCGTGTTTGGGTGATCTAGCATGTTGCGGACACACGACGATTTGTGTGTGAGCAGTGCCCGTGGAGATTTCGGTGTTATTGATCGGTGAAAAGTGGTAGCTCTAGCTACCGATCGATGAAAAGTGGTGGCCCAGCCACTGATTAGTGAAAAGTGGTAGCTCTAGCACCGATCGATGAAAAGTGATGGCCACAGCTGCACGATCGGTGAAAAGTGGTAGCTCCGACTACCTGATCAGTGAATAGTGGTAGCTTCGTCTACATATCAGTGGTAGCTTCGGCTACATTACAGTGGTAGCTTCGGCTACATTACAGTGGTAGCTTCGGCTACATATCAGTGTGGCACTTATGTGCTAATTCTCTACGTATCCGTGTATATTCCGAGTGTTCAACGGGAAAATTGATTAAGTGAAATTATGTGTGACTTTGTAGTGATAAGTGAAGGTATATACATGTGTATCATATGAGCAATATGCTCGATATGTAATCGAAAATTGGAAAGATTGTTATAAGCAAGTAATAAATACAACTAAAAGGAGAGAAAGAGAGCAAAAATTTACAATGAGACTGTTTTGGACAGCAGCAGTGACGTCAATTTGAAAAATCACCAAAAATAGTAGAAATTGAATTATAAGTTGGATGATATATTGATTTAAAGCTCATTGAGTCTATTTTCATACGAAAGAAACAAAGAAAGAAAAGAAATTCTGTATTTTGAGATATTTAGATTTTTTTTAGACTGGTTTAGAATGATTATGTGATGCCCTGTTCTGTCTTGGAAAAATCATTAAAAATTGTACAAAACTAATTATGGGATAAAAGTTATATGCTTGAAATCCTTAATGAGTCTAGTTTCAAATGAAATAAATTACAACATCATTTGAATTCTGTACAAGGAGAAAATTGATTCGTAGTGAAAAGTGGTCAGAATAGTCGAACAGTGAAATAGGGGAAATTTTAATGAATAAACTGTACTAATTGGCTAAGCCATAAAAATTCTGGAAGTTTTATGGTATGAAGATATGTTAGTCTAGTTTCAGGAAAAATTAGCGTTTTGAAATTCGGAGCTTTGTAGCTCAAGAAATAAATAATTTAGTGACAGCGATTCAAGTAGACAGATTAATATGAACATGAGTAATAAGGTATAAATATGTGATTTAATGTTCGTATCAATTTGAGAACTTGTTGTGAGGATTTTTCATGTTGAGGCTTTGATAAGGCTACAAATGAGTAAGTTGGGAAAGTAAGAACTTAACATTATTTATGCAAGTTATGATGACTTAGTAGTAGTAAGCTAAATTCATTGCTAATGGTTATTATTTTTACATGTGAACTTACTAAGCTTTATAAGCTTACCCCCTTTTCTTTCCCATGTTAAAGAGTCCTACTAAACAAGCTCGGGCTGGAGATCGTCGGAGATCACTTCACACTATCAAGCTATCTATGAGTATCTTTATTTATAAATGATTTAAGTTATGGCATGTATAGGGGCTTGACTAAGTCATTTTGTATATGTGTTAAGTTTGGTAATGCCTCGTACTCGGTTCCGGCATAGGATATGGGTAAGGGGTGTTACATTTAGTGGTATCAGAGCTATGATTTAGCCGGTTCTCGGACTAACCTAGCATGTGTGAAAGTCTAGCAATACATGCCATAAATCGGTGATAGTGTGATGTCTTCCGACGCGAATGAGAACTATTCATTTTAGGACAGAAGTACTCTCCAACCGAGCTATATCGATCATGTTGATAGTGATATTAAAGTATTTAAGCAAGTGCGATTATGATGAGACGAAACTTAGAAAGGTATTAATATAAATTCATAATATGTATGTGTTAATGTATGAGATGAGATAACCATGAGTTGAGAAATTTAGGAAAGGTAGAAAAAAAAATGAAAGCTTATATGGTAATGGGCTTTTTCGTGCTTACTTGGAATCCATATGATGTTATGTACACTTGCTTGAATAAGTGTAAACCTTATGTTCATATGGTAGAATCTTGTGTTTAAGTGCTAAACTAGAAATAATACGATGTTTGGTTTTATGTCGTTATTGAGCCATGAATATTGTTATGGTATAAAAAAAATTGAATTGGAAGATCAAATTGAGTAGAACGCAGGAAATGAGTACGAGCGTTCAATGAGGAATTGACGAATAAGACCATGTCAGAGACATGGCATCGATATGATATTTCATGTGAGACCCTATCGGGGGCACGATGTTGAGGTGAGATTATATGTATGAGATTCAAAGGTGTTATTTAACAATTTGAGTGATTCAACAGGTATGTTGAAAATGAGAATGTATGTGGTTGTATCATGAGAGGTACATGTATGTGTTAGAACTAAATTGAGGTGAATTTGGTATATGATGAACCCATAGTGGGTCATGTGTGCATGATGCATCTTAAGTGCATATGTTGTATTTATAAATGTATTGTGTTAATACGAACGATTATTGTAGAATTTAAGTATGAATGATAGTGTGTGAGGATGTTCACGGATGAACATTTAAAATAGAGAAATGCATGTGGATAAATATTAGAGAATGTATAATAACGGTGAGCTACGTGTGATATCACCTTATTGATGGTTAGTGATGGGTTGTGTGCGATACCACCCTATTAGAGATCGATGGTGGGCTAAGTGTGAAACCACTGAGAGATTAGTAGTATGAGTGGCTTATTGAAAATGCTTGATGTGTTGTTTTATGTGATCATGTGGTGATCAGTGCAGGAATGTATGCTAATTAAAATGAGCAATTAACTTGTGGCATGGTTAGAATATGGTAAAAGATAGAATGAGTACGTTTTAAGAATGGTTGAGTAAGTAAGCATGAGTTTATGAGTAACATGTTCATTTATCCCAAAAATAATAAAATGTGCAGTTATATGAGCAGATGTTTTGGTGGTCGGGTATATGACGTGATATTGGTGAGGTTAAGTTTAGATGTCTATTCGCTAGCAAGTAAATCGAAATCAAGTGTATCCAAGACTATTACAGTCAGTGATGGAACGAGAATGAAGATTAGATAGAGCTATCATAAGCTTCAGAATTGGGATTGTTAAAATCTCCGAAAAGTAAGATGTTATCTGGATTGGGGTTAATTAGTTGACAAGGATCCGTATGATACAAAATTCTTATTTGACGGATTACTGAGTAAATGTACTTCAAAAAAAAAATCAGATTTTGATGATGTATGTCGGCACTATAGGTTAAAGGGTATTGCAAAGAGATATACGAAATTATACTGATTTTTTATTCTAGAGAGATTGTGAAGGTATCTCATTGAGGATGAGAGTAACTTCCTCTGGTAAGATTTTCGGGGACGAAAATCCCTAAAGGGGGGAGAATTGTAACATCCCGAATTAGGGCCTAGTTAGAAAAGTGGTTTGAGACCACGAATCTGAAGTAGAAATAATTATTTTATGAGTTTGTTATGGGGTTTATGATATGTTCGTATGCATGTGTAAAAATTCATGAAGAAATCTTAGGCATAAAGTGTCCAATTTGACTTTTGGACTAAATTAAATAAGTTGCAAAATATGAGGTCCTAGAAGCTTTAAGTATGAAATAGCTTAGATTATCAAATTGAGGTCTATAATGTGATTAAATTGTTGTGTGAAAATTTCGTTGAGAAATTTTATCGAAAAAGTGTTTAATTTGGTTAGTAGGATTAAATTGTTATAAATGCGAAGTGTGTGTTCCGGATGATAAAGGGTGTAATTGTGATGGGTTTTTAAAGTGAAGGTCCTTATGAAGAAAATAGTCCACTTATAAGTTGATGGAAAATATTTGTTTGGTATTTTGAAGTTAGTTGAAAAGAAAAATGGCAAATTTGGAAGTTAAGTTAAATGGTATAATAAGACAAAAATAATAATAAAAACACCATTCTTTTCTTCTTCTCCAGCCGAATGTGAGAAGAAAAAATGGCAGCCATGGATGAGCTCCATTCGCCAAGCTTCTATGGCTTATATAGGTACGGTTTTTGTCTCGTTTTTAATAATTTTCGTATTTTTGAGATCCTCGAAGCTTAATTTGTCTATTTCTACCATTAATTTGAAGTGTAATCAAAGTTAAAAAAATATACCCATGCTAGATAAGCATGTATTTTGATATCTAATGGTAGAATATGGATGTTTGAGGTTAGGGAACGATGTTTGCTAAATGATTTTCGGTGAAAACGAGTAAAACGAGAGCTAATCGGTAAAAGTTGTTATTGTTCATAAGTATGTGTTATAGTAAGAATTTGAAGTTGCTATAGAAGGGAAAATGTTCAGTATGTCTTAAAACATAAGAAAAATGAATAAAGTTTAATTTACTGAGCCTAGGGGTAAAAGCGTAATTTTTGAAAAGTTAGGGGCAAAATTGTAAATTTGCCAAAATTTGATATGTGAATTGAATTGACTAGTGTGTTGATAAAATGTGTTAAATGACTGTTATTTGACATGTTAGATCAAGAAATTATGAAATTTGGACTAAGATCGGGGAAGAATAAAGTTCTGGGCTAAGTCGGGAAAATTAGCTGTTTCGGCATTCGAGGTAAGTTTGTATTTTAATAAACATTACAAAATTATGTTATAAATGCATATTATTTGTATGATTAAATTTAATGCCGAATGGTAATGCAAATACATGTATTTTAAATAAGTTAAATATATGTTATTATGATTTTGAATTATTCGAGAAGCAGGATATATGAATACGAGAAAGTTTCGATAACGTAACGACGTCCGAAAAGCCTCGTTCGAGCCCTAGGAATAGTAAAGGATACATGTGTCATGACATAGGATTTCGAGATATGATTTCGTGTAAGACCCTGTCTGGGACAGTGGCATCGATATTTAATTACATGTAAGACCACGTCTAGGACGTTGGCATTGTATGAGCTTTCCAAGCTATCCGAGTATCCTTATTTATTTCGAATGGTTCAACGGACATTCCGATAAATAAATGGTTAAGTGAATGACATTCCGATTCAGGTACGTTGAAAATATATAATATGTTTGAAAATGAAAGGTAAGTCACTATGCAAATAAACGTACTTGTATGATATGACATGTGTTTATATGTCCAATGTTAGTTATGGATGAATTAATAAAGTGATGAAAAGTGTAAATTCCCGGTTGAACATAGGAATAGAAGTGGATACTAGAGATCATTGTTACAGTGTTACAGTGGGTCCCGGGTGCTGGGTGATCTAGCATGTGTTGCAGACACACGGCGGTTTGTGTGGCGCAGCCCGTGGACATTTCGGTGTTATTGATTAGTGAAAAGTGGTAGCTCTAGCTACCGATCGGTGAAAAGTGGTGGCCCGGCTGCACGATCGAGTGAAAAGTGGTAGCTCTAGCTACGATCGATCGTGAAAAGTGGTGGCCACAGCACCGATCGATGAAAAGTGGTAGCTCCGACTACTACGATCGGTGAATAGTGGTAGCTTTGGCTACATATCGAGTGGTAGCTTCAGCTACATTACGATGGTAAGCCGGCTACATTACGGTGGTAACCGGCTACATATTAGTGTGGCACTTATGTGCTAATTCTCTACGTATCCGTGTATATTCCGAAAGTGTTCAACGGGAAAATTGATTAAGTGAAATTATGTGTGACTTTGTAGTGATAAGTGAAGGTATATACATGTGTATCGTATGAGCAATATGCTCGATATGTAATCGGAAATTGGAAAGATTGTTATAAGCAAGTAATAAATACAACTAAAAGGAGAGAAAGAGAGCAAAAATTTACAATGAGACTGTTTTTTGGACAAAGAAGAGTGACGTAAATTTGAAAAATCACCAAAAATAGTAGAAATTGAATTATAAGTTGGATGATATATTGATTTAAATCTCATTGAGTCTATTTTCATACGAAAGAAACAGAGAAAGAAAAGAAATTCTGTATTTTGAGATATTTAGATTTTTTGAGACTGGTTTAGAATGATTATGTGATGCCCTGTTCTGTCTTGGAAAAATCATTAAAAATTGTACAAAATTAATTATGGGATAAAAGTTATATGCTTGAAATCCTTAATGAGTCTAGTTTCAAATGAAATAAATTAAAACATCATTTGAATTCTGTACAAGGAGAAAATTGATTCGTAGTGAAAAGTGGTCAGAATAGTCGAACAGTGAAACAGGGGAAATTTTAATGAATAAACTGTACTAATTGGCTAAGCCAAAAAATTCTGGAAATTTTATGGTATGAAGATATGTTAGTCTAGTTTCAGGAAATTTTATGGTATGAAGATATGACAGCTTAGTAGTAAGCTAAATTCATTGCTAATGGTTATTATTTTTACATGTGAACTTACTAAGCTTTATAAGCTTACCCCATTTTCTTTCCCATGTTACAGAGTCCTACTAAACAAGCTCGGGCTGGAGGTCGTCGGAGATCGCTTCACACTATCAAGCTATCTATGAGTATCTTTATTTATAAATGATTTAAGTTATGGCATGTATAGGGGCTTGACTAAGTCATTTTGTATATGTGTTAAGTTTGGTAATGCCTCGTACTCGGTTCCGGCATAGGATACGGGTAAGGGGTGTTACAGGAAGTTTGCTCTATTTAACTTTAACCAGACCAGATATCTCTTTTGCAGTGGGTGTGACGAGTCGATATATGCAAAGTCCAAAGAAAACTCATCTTGAAGTAGTTCGTCCTTAGATATGTCAAGAACACTCTTGACTATGGTGTTGAATATAAGAAAGAATGAGACTGCAAATTAGTTGGTTTCTGTGGTACTGACTATGCAGGTGATCATGATACTCGACGATCAACTACTGGATATGTTTTCATGCTTGGATCAGGTGCTGTTTCATGGCGCAGTAAGAGACAACCAACGGTTTCTTTATCAACAACAGAGGCAGAGTATCGAGCTGCAGCAATGGCAGCTCAGGAGAGCACTTGGCTTATGAGGGTGCTGAAGGATTTGCATCAGTCAATAGAATACGCAGTTCCTTTGCATTGTGACAGTCAATCAGCAATAAGACTAGCAGACAATCCAGTTTTTCATGCTAGAACTAAGCATGTAGAGGTGCATTATCACTTCATCAGGGAAAAAGTTTTGGAAGACAAAGTTGAGCTGAAGAAGATCAAAACTGAAAGTCAAGTTGCAGATCTGTTTACAAAAGGTCTAAGTGGTAACAAAATTGCAAAGTTTTGTCAACAGCTTGGTATGATAAAGAACATGAGTGCTGATGTCGAGGGAGAGTGTTAGAAATCATCAACATCAGCACATTAGCATATTGATTGAGTCAATGCTATGTTTGCCCACATCTCCAATAAACTAGGAGGAGTCCTAGTCTTTAGCAGATTAGTTGCAGAACGTTGTATACGTTACTGCTCATAGTTGTTGCTATTTTTCTGCTTTTTGTTAGCTAGGTTAGTTATTATTTTTTCCCTATTTAAGCAATGTATTAGATGTAATTTTTTAGTTGAGCAAGTAATAAAATTATCTTCTTCAGCAGTGTCATTTCCTTTCCTCTGTTTTAGCAGTGCTCACGTTTAACATTCCACGTTTACCATATCAACATCACCAAATTCTAGATGTTTTACCATACAAGTATTTATTTATCAATTTTACTATTATTGATTAAAAAAATATAATAGAAACCACGTTCTCGAATTAAATAATAATTCAACAATAGAAGAATCAAAATGCTTAAACATTCCTCTTCTTCACACATGATTATTGCAATCTTCATCTAGATTTTATTTATAAAGTTCAGGAGGAAGGCGAGGTGAGACCAATGCTTCAAGCGGGGTAGATTTCATGTTTTTTGGTGTTGCCTCCTTCAACGAAGGCACTAAATTTTTATAATAATAAAAAATTGGTGCCAACTCCAGATGTGGCGGCACCAGTAACTTTTTTTTGAATTTTTTGATGCCACCACTTTACATGGAATCACTAAAATCAGTAAAAAAAAAAAGTCTCCCTGGTCCCTACTTTAGATGCGGTGATACTAGTAACTTTTTTTTAATTTTTTTTGGTGTCGCCACCTCATGTGGAGTCACCCAAGTAGTGATTTATTTTTCGTTGGTGCCTACTCCAAATGTGGTGGCACCAATAATTATTTTTTTTACTTTTTCGATGCCACCATTTCATGTAGAGTCACCAGAATCAATAAAAATAAATTTATTGGTCTCTACTCCAGATATGGTGCCACATCTGGAGTTGGCACAATTTTTTTTTTACAGAAATTTAGTGCTTCCATTGAAGGAGACGACACTACAAAAAAATTCCTAGACTAGTTCCGCCACTTATAAACTTCTAACCAAATTTTTATTCCAAACATTTGGTGCTTCCATTGAAAGAGGTGGCATCAAAAAATAATAATAAAATATTTTGTACTTCGAAAATACCTGTGAAAATACAGTATTTGAAAAAATTCATACAGGCACGCCTTGGAAAGTGGTAGCACAAAAAAATTAATTTTTTTTGTTCAACTAATCATTGAATTAATACTTAGGTGATGATTGAGTGAGATTTTGAGGTGGTGCCGCCTTAAAGAGTGGTGTCACCTATCGAAACCAATTTTATTTTCAAAAACGGGGTCGACTTTTAAAACGAAAATGGAGTCGCCACCAATCTTTTTTCGAGGTGTGATCGGGTCACCTTAAAATTGATCATTTTAATAAAAAACATTTTGATTTATTAAAACAATGATTTTGGTCTACGAAATTCGAGAAAACGGGTTCGAGTCGGTTACATACGAGGAAGGATTAGCACCCTCATGCGCCCAAAATTGGTACCTAATTGATTAATTAATGTCTTAATGTCGAAAATTTGAGAAGATCTTAAAATATGACCCTTTTGATTTTTCAAAACTTATAACCTTTAAAAAGACATTCAATTATTTGGATAAAAGAAAAGTCGAATCTCAGTAAGTTAGAGCACGACCTTTCGAATTTCTCAAACACCAAATATCATTTGTTTTGTTTTTTTGTTTTTTTTTGAAATCCCTATCTCAAAATATCAAAATGTCACATCCAATAAGTTAGGACGCAACATCTTAAATTCATAAAGATAGGTTTTTTATTTAAAAATCATATATTTTAATTTCAAAAAGGGTATTTGATCATTTAGACTTAATGAGAAAAATCGAAACCCAGTAAGTTAGGGAACAATTCCCTCAAAACTCCAAATGTCAAATATTGCCTTATTTTAAGAAATAAAGTTTTGGATAAAAAGTGAAAATTAAATGAGATATATTTTAAAACAATGATTTGAGTAAAATGTATCATTAATACATTACAAAACACAAATACCAAAGCAATATACTACAATTACATGATATAATAGCATTTAATACTAATATAGGCAATTAAGAGAAAGGATAATATAAAATAGAAAATGATACAAGTAATAAAATGACCATGCTAAAGCAAACATAAGAATAATAAACAAATAAAAGAACGTGAATAACAAATAAAAGATATAAAGTAAGCAATAATAATTCAAAAGATCTATGCGAAAGATAAAAAAAAAACTAAGAAATGAATACGAAACTTTACATATGAGATCAAATATAAAAGTAAAATAACAATATAAGATAAATGATATATGCAAAACAATAAAGGGATATTATAACATTTTTTTAAAAAAAATAGAATAAATAAAAAAATAAAAAACGATATGGCAAAATCTAAAATAGTTAATATATACATAATAAAATAAATAAATATATTTTAAATAAATAATATAAAAACTTTGAATAAAAATGTACAGGGGATAACTTATAATAAGTATATAATATACCATTTAAAAATTGATAATATACATATTTTAAATAAACAATATATGGAAACTTTTGCCTTAATAATAAAACAATTTAGATGATGTACAACATACAAATTTTCAAATAATACATAATATGATTAAAGTTAAATAATATATAATATATAGATAATATGTAACAAATAAAAATAATAATATATATGATAAAACAATTTAACGTAAATAGGGAAAAGCAAAAAAGAAAAACAAGTTTAAAATAATTAAAATAAATGAACAAATAATGATTAAGCAATTAAATGGATAAATAAAAAAAGTTAAAAAAAGGCATAAGTCAACCTAACTCCCACAATATGAGGATTCTACGAAATTCCTCCACCAAAATCTAACTCAAACAGAAGCAACTCAAAAAGAAACGAAGATGAGCGAAGAACAAAATAAGAACAAACCACAGAAAATAAGAACGCAAAAGAGAGAGAAATTTGAGTGAATGCTCTCAAGAATTTTTATTACTAAAAACTCAAGTCCTTTACAATGAAGGGAGAGGCCTCTATTTATAGTTGAGCCTCCTTAAATCCAACGGTACAGATCAATTACATCAACGGCTAAGATTAAAAGGTATCTACAAATTAAATCTCTAAGATTACAAAATCATATCTTCTAAGATTGCATATCATATCTTCTAGGATTGCAAATCATATCTAAGATTGCATATCCTTGAAGATTATGTTTCCATATACGTCAAGCTTGTAGATGGACCTTCAATCTTTTCAAGTAATGGGTCATTCCGGTCGGGCCAAATGATATATTTTGGACTGGACTTGGACTTAGTTTTATTATTTTGAGTTTATTATTTTTTGTATGGGTCCGGGCTAAATTGGCCTATTACAGCTGCCCCTCTTTACTCATTGTCGTGTAACGAGAATGGAGCAAAGACTATAAAAGGACCAATTTTGCCCGGTCTTGCCAAGCCTTAACTTCTTGATCCTTATCTTCTTCAAGTAGTCTCTAACCCAACTGCAACTTGAAGGAGATTGAATCTGTAGCTTTAATCTTATTCTACTGCAACTTCAGGGAGATAAGACCTACTCTTGTAGATTTAATCCATCCTACTGTAACTTCAGGAAAGTGAGACTAGTATCTTTGATCTTGCTTCACTGCAATATACAAGAAGACAAGATCTGCTATTTTCAGTCTGCTCCGCTGCAAACTCAGGGAGGCAAGCTAATATCTTCGATCTGCTTCTTGCAACTTCAAGAAGATAAGATCCGCTGTCTTCAGTCTGCTCCGCTGCAACTTCAAGGAGGCAGGCTAATATCTTCGATCTGCTTCCTGCAACTTCAGGAAGATAAGATCTGTTGTCTTCAGTCTGCTCCGCTGCAAACACAGGGAGGCAGGCTAATATCTTCGATCTGCTTTCTGCAAGTTCAGGAAGATAAGATCTGCTGTCTTCAGTCTGCTCCGCTGCAACTTTAGAGAGACAGACTAATATCTTTGATCTGCTTCCTGCAACTTTAAGAAGATAAGATCTGCTGTCTTCAGTCTGCTCCGCTGCAAACTTAGGGAGACAAGGCTGGTGTCTTCAATCTGCTTCACCGCAACCTCAGGAAGGCCAAATCTGCTATCTTTAGTCTGCTCCACTGCAAACTCAGGGAAACAAGACTGGTGTCTTCGATCTGTTTCACTGCAACCTTAGGAAGACATGATCTGCTATCTTTTAGTCTGCTCTACTGCAAACTCAGGGAGACAAGGCTGATGTCTTCGATCTGCTTCACTGCAACTTCAGGAAGGTCATATCTGCTATTTTTAGTCTGCTCCACTGCAAACTCAGGGAGACAAGACTGGTGTCTTCGATCTACTTCACTGCAACCTCAGGAAGACAAGATCTGCTATCATTAGTCTGCTCTACTGCAAATTCAGGGATGCTAGACTGATGATTTCGATCTGCTTCACTGCAAACTTAGGAAGATAAGATCTGCTATCTTCAGTCTACTCCGCTGCAAACTCAGGGATGCCAGACTGGTATCTTTGATCCGCTTCGCTGCAAACTCAGGAAGACAAGATCTGCTATCTTCTATCTGCTCCACTTCAAACTCAGGGATGCCAGACTGATGTTTTCGATCTGTTTCACTGCAAACTCAGGAAGAAAAGATCTGCTATCTTCAGTCTGCTCCGCTGCAAACTCAGGGATGCCAGACTGGTGTTTTCGATCTGCTTCACTACAAACTCAGGAAGACAAGATCTGATATCTTCAATCTGCTCCGCTGCAAACTCAGGGATGCCAAACTGGTATCTTCGATCCGCTTCGCTGCAAACTCAGGAAGACAAGATTCGCTATCTTGATGGCCCGCTTCATCAGTAAACTCGGGGATGCGGACTAGCATCTTCGATCCGCTTCACTGCAATCTCAGGAAGACAAGATCTGTTATCTTCAATCTGCTCCACTACAAACTCAGGGATGCCAGGCTGATGTTTTTGATCTGCTTCACTGCAAAATCAGGAAGACAAGATCTGCTATCTTCAGTCTACTCCACTGCAAACTCAGGGATACCAGGCTGAAGTTTTCGATCCGCTTCATTGCAAACTCAGGAAGACAAGATCGGTGAATTCACCGATGTTGGGACACCATCCTCTGGGGGACCTATCCTGTAAAATTGATTTTATGTGTTTATGCTTATGCAAAATGTTTAGGATGCTATGATCTGAACAAATCAACTGCTCCTAACCGAATGACATATGTACGAATGCAAAATGTCATGAGGATGATCCTTTTTAATAATTAGGATGTCACCACTTGTTGCTCATCAGGGCTCTATCATTAACGTAGTACACTGTCTTCCTACTCGGCTGGCCTTTGACAGAAAACCCGAAAATATTTTTGCTCAACTGATTTGCCCCACTAACTTCAGGGTCCTTTCCACTTTGTACCTCGGGAACATAAGGCTTGTACCATTTTCAAACCATCTCACTGCGGTTCGAGATTATAGGATTTGAAACTTTTCGATCCGTTCCCACTGCAATTCAAGGGTATAGGACTTGTATCTTTTTCAATTCATCCCACTGCAACTTTGGGGTATATGATCTGTAACTTGTTCCATCTACTGATCACTCCCCAGTGACCCGACCAGATGTATATGCATGATACTCGCATGGATGCAAAATGTCATTTTTTCTTTTCGAGAATGATTCCTTCTACGCTTGGGTTGTCATTGCTTATTTTCTCACGGATTTGTATCATGACGCAATATCTAGTCTTTTGATCAACCAATGTCCTTGATGAGAAAATCAAGAGATAAACTCACTTTGGGCTCAAATATTTCCAACCCTTAAGCTTGGTGAGTTCTAAACAATAGTCATGTTTCAGGTTCTTATACTATTTAGAAGCTTCCAGAGTAATATACGAAACTCCTTTTATGAAAGTATTATTAGTCTATTAATCATTATTTCAATATAAAATGCTTGAAAAAGATCACAACAATGGACGAGAAAGAAATTAATCAGGAGCATAGCTCGAAACAAATAAGTTAATCAAAGATAACCAAGGCAATAAAATAAAATTGATTGGGGTGTATCTTGAAAAGAATAAAGTAATCAAAGATAGCCAATGCCATAAAAGAAAATTGATTGGGGTGTATCTTGAAAAGAATAAAGTAATCAAAGATAGCAAATTCAAAATGGGTAAAATAGAAGCTAGGTGCCCCAGATATCGCAGCCTGAGCTTCTCTGTACAAACTTCTTGAGGACCATTTTAAGCTCAATATGTGTTTAGAGGATCCAGAGTACTTTGTCAATGCCCCAAGACGTAGCATACTTCCTCATTGTTAATTCAGGCATAGGAAGACTACCACATGCCCTATCTTTGATCAAAATTTGAGCCGCCCTTTTCGGCTCAAAAACCCCTTTGGTCTCAAAGCGCCCTTTGCAGGTTTTCGCCTTGGCCTCTTCTTTTTCTTTTTTTTTGAATTTAATCTTAAGGTGCCCTTTGCGGGTTTTCACCTTGGCCTTTCCCCTTTCAGGTAAAATACTTCTTGACTGAACCTGAATTCACCGAATTGGGCAAGTCTTCGCCATCCGTCTCGGTCAATATCAATACTCCTCTAGAATAGGCCCTTTTTACTACATAAGGTCCTTCCCAGTTTGGCATCTGCTTTCCTCTGAAATCTTTTTGTATAAGAAAGATCTTTTTCAACATCAGGTTCCCCTCGTGTAATTCTCTAGGATGAACCTCTTTGTCGTAAGCTTGCATAATCTGACCGTGATGGATAACTTTTAACCTTTTCTTCGATTAGGTTCAATTGGCAAAAACGCTTCCATTCCATAAACCAATGGGTAAGATGTTACCCCGGCAAAGGTCCTGGCCAACGTTCGATAATCATAGAGGATAAATGGTAATTTTTTATGCCAATCTTTACAAGTCTCGGTCATCTTTCCTACAATCCTTGTTTTGTTTTTTATTTTTTTTTCTTTTTGGCTGCCTCTGTTGCTCTATGATATGGCGTCTGATCTTTGAACAGACTAAAAACTTTTGACATTATCCTTTTTGGCATTCTTTATCGGCGCCTGATCTTCTTCTTTTTTTATTACTACCGACCTTGTAAAATTGACATGTGAAGCTACTTTCTCTTTCTTAGTGAAGTAATCGACGACCACCAAGATAAATCGATGTATACTAGAAATTTTACCGAGATTGGCCTGCCCCACATAGAAAAAGTCTGTGAAGAAATTAATGAGGCATATGAATCTTGTCTCCTTAAATACAGCATAATTGATGCCATCCCCTTCTATGTAGATTAGTAGTACCCAAACCTCATGATTAGCTTGGCTATTATAAAACCATTAGCATGTGTCCTTCTGACATCCTTATGGACCTCTTTTAAGATCGTGCAAAAACATCTTTGAATTCTTGAAAATAACTTAATGATGTCTCGCCTTATTTCTGTGGTGAGCTAGGCTACAATCTTCACCTCTTTTCTAGGCTCATAATATCCACTGACCCTTTGTAGAGTAAGGTCTGTTTTTCATCTTGTTCCATTCTTAACAAATCAGAAGATAGGTTACAATCTTTGTCATCTTCAAAGTCCTGAGATCCCTCTAGACACATATCTTACTCGAAAGGAGACTCTGAGTCAGTAGCAGCGTTACTCACATCGTTGATATCTGGAGACCTATTGTAGGTTCGAAGGAAGATTTCAAAGAATAAATTATTCAAAGAATGATTATTTGTATGGTCATGAATGAAGAATGAAAGAATACTTGAAAGAAAGTCCAAAGAACAAACAAAAGAAAAAAACTAAGAACAATTATTTGTACAGTATGAAATGGAAAAAATAAAAGAATATTTGCTCAAAAAGATGCATTTTATTGAAATAAAAATTCCAGACACAAGCCTATTTCACAAAAGGGTTCTTATTGCCTTTAGGCTTAAGGCAATAAGCATGTTTTGAATATTACTCTAGATTAGCTCTAAAAATATAAGGATCTCTTCCACAGTCCCATTGTTCAAAATACTCCCAAGTATGTAAGGGCAGATGCTTGGAAAAATCCAGTTCTTTCTTCAGATACGTCGTTAATATTCAGATTTCCTAATATCAGGTCTTGCACTAAAGCCCTGAACTCGATGCATTCTTGGATCTCATAGATCTCATAATATTTACCCCTTTATCTAGATGGTTGGGTGACAGATTTTCTGCCTCAGAGGGATCATCGAATTTGACAATACCCATTTTAACAAGTCTTTCGATCATCTTTTTGAAAGCGGTGCAGTTCTCGATCAAGTGTCCTAGTATTCCTGCATGGTATTCGCATTGGGCGTTCGTGTCGTACCATTTAGGGTATGGAGTTCGTATAGGTTTTAGGTAGAAAGGGGATACTACATGTGCATCAAACAAAATTTGGTACAGCTCCCTATACGTGATTGGGATGGGCACGAATTGCGATTTTTCTGAGTTCGGTCTTGGATTGGGTTCTTTCCTTGAGGAGACCTGGTGGCTAGTAGTTGACTGACCCATGGTATTCGATTTTGAATAACCCTTGCTATACAAACTCGTGTTATTCGCCTCATTTTCTTTTTTCTTCGGGGCCCTTAAAGTATTAACTTGGGAGCTCCAGCCTCGCTTTTTCCTTTTGTAACGGTCTTCACATTGTTTCGGGATCTCCACACTAGCCTTCCTTGTTTCTTCTATACTAGCCAGATCAATGACAATGGGATTGGTTGGATTGCCCCAATTGGGACCGAGCCTATCGAGTAGTTTATTGGTGCCGACATACCGGCATGATGTCTTTGTTGGTCTCGATAAGTAACGGTACCCCTTTCTGGATGTGCGTCCTGGTTGAGTCCGGATGCTTATTGGAGTAAAACACGGGGATAGACGAGGTCTTCATTATCATCCCCTTTGTTGACTACTGGGCCTTTCCTCTCTTCAAGCCCTTGGCTAGTAAATCGACTTAATCGGCCAATCACATTCTTTTGGAATTCTAATATTTGATCCCGCATATCTTGTTGAATTTTGGACAATTTCTCTTGCATCTGTATTTGCCTTTGCTCTAATCTCTCCAACCTTTGTTCCATGTTTTCCAGGTTAACTGAAATAATTTTACCTAATTAGGGTCCTTTTGTAAAAGTCTAATGCAAATGATGCAATGCAATGCAGATGCATGGAATGAATGTAAAAGCAAGAGAGTCGTTGATTCTGAATTCAATTCCATTAGAACAAATTTTCTAGAAAGTAAATTTCTTTACATAAAACGGATTACATATGTGGCCTTGCCCTCATATTCCAAGCAAAAACATCAATCCCCTTCTTCGCAAAGGTCAAATCTTGCAAACTTCTAATAGATGCCTCCACAAGCTCCTTTTTGCTTGGGCCGCGACTTATTACTCACTTATCCTCACAATGCTTGTTAAAAAATCGAGACGTGACAGCTCTCAAATAATCTTTTCCGGCTTGAATCCTCGGGCGATAATACAAGGCCTTTTATTCCTTTGCAAATTATCATTCTTCTCTCGTTGTGTTTGCTTGGATCATATTCAAACGACCGTATTATAATCCACTTTATCAAGAAATTCGTTTTCTCATGACAAGCTCTTCTATTTAGCAATCGAATTTGAATCAACACCTCCTTTCTATGATGAGAATGCAATGCAACCAAAACAAAACAAAACACGTTAGCACAGGAGAAATAAACAACATAGAACACCTATCTGGGTGACTACGGGGGTTTGGCATGGTTCTACCTAGGGTAGGCTCCTAGGTCTCTATATACTGTTTAGTTCTAAATAAAAGGTACCTGAACCAGCAGATTCCTCAATCTTCACCCATTATAGGCTCATACAGATCGAGTTCAGTTCAGGGGAATACATTTCCCTATGGCCATGCGGAAGTGAAAACCTCACGAAGACATAGGTACAGATGTATCCCGGAAGCAATCCACTAGCCCATGCGGAGGCGAAAACCTCACGAAGGCATAGTTTCTCACTCCCACTTAAAGGTGCGACCACAACGGTCATGCAATGCAATGTGCGCAAGAAAATAACAATCATATGCAATGGCACAAACAAATGCAACAAAAGGATCGTAATTTTCAAATCAAATTTTCAAATTTTCAAATCGAATTTTCAAATTTCTGACAAAGGACAGAAAATAATCAATTTTACTGCTTGACTTTCTTATTGGTCCCCAGCGGAGTCGCCAAGCTGTCGAAACCATTTTTATTTTGAAAAACGCAGTCGACTTTTAAAACGAAAATGGAGTCGCCACCAATCTTTTTTCGAGGTGTGATCGGGTCACCTTGAAATTGATCATTTTAATAAAAAAACATTTTTATTTATTAAAACAATGATTTTGGTCTACGAAATTCGAGAAAACGGGTTCGAGAGTCGGTTACGCACGAGGAAGGATTAGCACCCTCGTAACGCCCAAAATTGGTACCTAGTTGATTAATTAATGTCTTAATGTCGAAAATTTGAGAAGATTTTAAAATATGACCCTTTTGATTTTTCAAAACTTATAACCTTTAAAAAGACATTCAATTATTTGGATAAAAGAAAAGTCGAATCTCAGTAAGTTAGAGCACGACCTTTCGAATTTCCCAAACACCAAATATCCTTTGTTTTGTTTTCTTTTTTCTTTTTCTTTTTTTTGAAATCCCTATCTCAAAATATCCAAATATCGCATCCAATAAGTTAGGACGCAACATCTTAAATTCACAAAGATAGGTTTTTTTTATTTGAAAATTATATATTTTAATTTCAAAAAGGGTATTTGATCATTTAGACTTAATGAGAAAAATCTGAGCTTGATAAGTTAGGGCACGATTCCTCAAAACTCCAAATGTCAAATATTGCCTTATTTTAAGAAATAAAGTTTTGGATAAAAAGTGGCAATTAAATGAGATATATTTTAAAACAATGATTTGAGTAAAATGTATCATTAATACATTACAAAACACAAATACCAAAGCAATATACTACAATTACATGATATAATAACATTTAATACTAATATAGGCAATTAAGAGAAAGGATAACATAAAATAGAAAATGATACAAGTAATAAAATGACCATGCTAAAGCAAACATAAGAATAATAAACAAATAAAAGAACGTGAATAACAAATAAAAGATATAAAGTAAGCAATAATAATTCAAAAGATCTATGCGAAAGATAAAAAAAACTAAGAAATGAATACAAAACTTTACATATGAGATCAAATATAAAAGTAAAATAACAATATAAGATAAATAATATATGCAAAACAATAAAGGGATATTATAACAATTTTTTTTAAAAAAAAATAAAAAAACGATATGGCAAAATCTAAAATAGTTAATATATACATAATAAAATAAATAAATATATTTTAAATAAATAATATAAAACTTTGAATAAAAATGTATAAGGGATAACTTATAATAAGTATATAATATACCATTTAAAAATAGATAATATACATATTTTAAATAAACAATATATGGAAACTTTTGCCTTAATAATAAAACAATTTAGATGATGTACAACATATAAATTTTCAAATAATACATAATATGATTAAAGTTAAATAATATATAATATATAGATAATATGTAACAAATAAAAATAATAATATATATATGATAAAACAATTTAACGTAAATAGGGAAAAGCAAAAAAGAAAAACAAGTTAAAAATAATTAAAATAAATGAATAAATAATGATTAAACAATTAAATGGATAAATAAAAAAAGTTAAAAAAACGTATAAGTCAACCTAACTCTCGCAATATGAGGATTCAACGAAATTCCTCCACCAAAATCTAACTCTAACGGAAGCAACTCAAAAAGAAACGAAGATGAGCGAAGAACAAAATAAAAACAAGCCACAGAAAATAAGAACGCAAAAGAGAGAGAAATTTGAGTGAATGCTCTCAAGAATTTTTATTACTCAAAACTCAAGTCCTTTACAATGAAGGGAGAGACTTCTATTTATAGTTGAGCCTCCTCAAATCCAACGGTACTGATCGTGTCTGAGAGTTTTAATATTTATATAATGAATGATCGAGCCTAGAAACTAACTATCACCACGATTGATGCAAGCGCACCTATCGAACAGTAGTATAGCTTAGTGGCAAGATCGGAATGTCGAACCCAAAGGAACCAAGAGTACTAGTAGTTACTATCTTTTTATTATTTAGCCTAAGTATTAAGAGAATTGATGTTTATCTAACTAATTACTAAACTAAGGATGCTAAGACAAAGAGAATGAATTGGGAAAATACTTTTGGGAAAAACCAGTTGATTAAGACAATACCCGAGGAAGAATCCACCTAGACTTCACTTGTTATTTAACTCTGAACCAGACGATTTATTCCCTTGACTTGACCCGTAGGATTCCCTAATTTATATTAATACCTCTTTCGAGGCTACTAACGTCCAACCCTAGGTTGATTAATTGAAATCTCTTTTTAATTAAAACCCCTAGTGTTGCATTAACTCGATCTATGGACTCCCATATTAGGTTTGACCCTAATCCGGTAGATTTTTGTCATCCTATCCCTAGGGTTGCAATCAACTCCGCTTAACTATGCTAGATCTACTCTTAAACAGGGACTTTTGCTCAACTACCTAAGTACATCAATACTTGAATCAATATCCTGAAATATTAAAACAAGAATTAAGAACACGCAATTAAGAACAAATCAAGTATTTATCATATAACTCAGAAAACAATAACAAGATCCGTCTTAGGTTTCATCCCCCTCAGGTATTTGAGGGGTTTAGTTCATGATTATAAAAGAATACATCTCAGAAGAAGATAAATAACAAAACATAAGAAAAACCCTAAAACCCCCTGAAGGAAATTTGAAGGGAAGATCTTCCGTCTTGAATGTGATTTCGGCTTCTGAGATGGATCAACTGGTTTTCTTGGAGTAATTCCCTGAGTTCAGCCCTCTCTGGCTTCGCCCCCGATCAAGGACCCGACAAAAGGCTTCTTTCGAACTCCCCCTTTTAGGTTGCCCCCTAGGGTGTTTATATAGGCTTCGAGATGCCTTTCTTGGCCCACAAGTATCCTAATCTGAATGGAATTAAAACAGGTCAAGGCAGGGGCACGCCCGTATGGAACGCCCGTGTGAGTCAAGCCCAGGCCGTGTTTGGGCCTGCTAAGGTGGCACGGCCGTGTGGTGAACTCCAGGCCGTGTGAATTTCTTACTTTGGCCCATTTTCTTTGTTTTCGGCCCGTTTCTCGTTCTTTTCATCCTCCGATGCTCTCCTAAGTATAAAACATGAAATTAAAGGATTAGGAGCATCAAATTCCACAATTCAAGGGACTAAATCATCCAAAAGTATGCTAAATGTGGGATTAAAATATGTATATATTACGGTTTATCAAATACCCCCACACTTAAGCGTTTGCTTGTCCTCAAGCAAAATCCTCAACTCACAATTAGAATTAACTTCCTTCAATTCATAATTCTCATCAAAAAATGTTTCATCATAATTCATAGATAATTCATACATTGATAATTTAACCAGAAGGTTCCTAAAGATTAAAACAATCAAAGTTATAGTTTTTATAGTGCGAAAAATAGGTGTTTCCCCTTACCTAAATAATCACCTTTAATTCAAAATCAACGAGAATTGACATCCTCACTAAGGATTCACTCAAATCACTCAAGGTGTTTAAGGTTCAGATTAAGCACTCATAAGTCAAACATGAAAAGTTAATCCCATAGGCTTGCATGAAAATCAAATCTCCACCACTGTAATATGAGATGATACACAAATCAAGAGGTCTTTAAAAGGGTTGTAACGGGGCTTGGGTTTTAAGGTGTGGATATAGGCGGAATTAGAAGGTTAGTATCGAGACTGAATTGAAAAATTACCTAACTAGAAGAGTAACTAAAGCTTAAAGAATTACATCAATTGGAAACTTAATACTAATAACATGAGCTTCTTCTCAAATAAAGTTAACTGCTTAGGCTCCAATAACAAAGAAGTAATAATGAATAGATTCCTAATAACTTTTTTTTAAGAACAAATCAAGTAATAATAATAAGATAGAATTTAACGACTGAAATAAAGAAAATAGTTAAGCAACCGATCAAATCAAATCTCGATATAAAGGTAGTCAAGGGAAATGGTGATAACAAATACAAAGTGGGTTTTGGGTTAATATTAATGGGTGAGTCAAGAAATGGTTTGTTAGGATTAAAGGGGTTCACTAGGGGCTAATTATGAAGGTAGGCTTTTTATGGAGTAAGTGGGTTAAAACCTAGGTGCCTTTATCATCTTAGTATATCAAATCAAAGGTGTGGTCTCGACATGTATAATCGAAGCAAGTTCTAGAATAACAAATCAATGTTGACATACTCATAATCAATAAAGTGAGCAAGAAAAGAATGTATGCTCTAAAAGGCTCAAGATCTCACAAAAATTTTGGGCTTTTGATGTCAACTTTGTAAATTTCAAACTTCAAGGTAATAATTATATTCAGGTGGACAACCTAGCAATTTTTTTAATTTTGAAAATAAACTCGTCATGCTTGATTCTCTAGTCTCCTAAAGTTTAAATCATCACTGCACAATTAACTATGACTTAATCCGAAACATATCAATGAAAATCATAAATCAAAAGAAATTTCATTCTAACAGTAATATGAGAAAATTACTTAAGAACAAGGCATAATTCAGGGATTTTCAAATAATATTAATAGTTCCCCCCACACTTAAGATGTACATTGTCCTCAATGTACAAAAATAAATAGTGACAATATAGTAAGAAAATCATAAGATAGGGAGAGGAGTAAAACTTCTTGAATTTTGGATGGAGTCAATGAAAAGAAACGGTAAAGTTGGAGAGAGGTGAAGGTGGGGAGGATACTCCGGTGGTGGTGTGGTCGTTCGTTAACAGCCCATTGAACCTAAATAAAAGAAATAATAATATAATAATAATATCAAAGACGAGAAAGATAAAAGAAAAGAAATTAAAAATGAAAATAAGAGAAAAAGAGAAAATAAATGGACTCAAAGGTCCCACGGGCGTGTAGAGGATCACACGCCTGTGTTCTTTAGTTAGTGTCGACCACGGCCGCATCGCACGGCCGTGGTGTTTTATCGCAGCCTGTGTTTTTGGAAAAGTTTTGCCCTGTTTCCACACGGCCACGTCCACGCCCATGTGCAAGGCCGCGTGGGCAGGGAAACCTGCGCTTAAAAATTTGGTTAGTTTTTAGTTAGATGTTAAAATTTGAAAATATGGACGTTAGTGGGGTTAGTGCTCGAGTTGCCTCCCGAGAAGCGCTCGTTTAAAGTCTTGAGCTAGACTTACCTGTTATTTTCATAATGGTTGTTTGAGAAGCATATTATAGGGCATGACATTAATACTTGCCCCTAAATCAGCCAAAGCACGGTTAACATTTAAACTACTAATTAAACAAGGAATAGTAAAACTCCCTGGATCTTTCAATTTTTTTGATAGCTTATTTTGGAGAATAGCTGAGCATTCCTTGTTAAGTTCCACTGTTGATAGCTCTTCAAACTTCCTTTTATTTGTTAAAATCTCTTTTAAGAATTTTGCGTACGTAGGCATCTGCGAAATAGCTTCAACAAAAGGTACGTTAATATGTAACAGCCCGATTTAGGGGCTAGTCAGAAGAGTGATCTCGGGATCATTAATCCAAGATTCGAGAAATTTATTTTCATGTTATATTATGAGTTAGAACATGATAGCACTTGTGCATGAAAATTTTGGTGCTTTAATTCTAGCGATTTCATGTTTAATCGCGAAAAAAGGACTAAATCGCATAAAGTGTGAATGTTCCATTTTAATTTCTAAAGGTACCAAATAGCCATAGATTGTTAAATTGAGGTCTTTAAAATGCAATTTAGCCCCTTGTAATTGCTTAGTCGGCCATAGACTAGATGAGAGACAAAGATGGACAAAATTTGGTCAAAGTTAGTAAGAGTTGGTGACTAATTTGACTAGTTTAATATTAGACTAAAGAAAGAGAAAATATCATCTTTCTTGTTCATCTCTTCCACCGAAATTTGCAAGGAAAATAAGGGTTGAAAGCTTCAAAAATTTTAGCACACTCATCTCCTCATTAATAAGTGTTCTAGTGATCTTTTCTTGAAAATAGTTGTACTTTTGAAACCCCTAGAGCTTGAGCTTTCAAATGAGGGGACTATTGTGCAATATGGTGAAAGATTTAAAGTTTTTCCATGAGAGCTTTCATTGTTATTTGCTGCAATTTTATGGAAGAAATTGAGTCTTAGTTGTTAGATGAACAACTTTTGTGAGAGGTGTTAGCATGAAAACACCAAATAGGACCTTGATGAAAAGGTTACAAATTATGTAGTAAGTATGTGAAATATTGATTTTTGATGATAGCTTTAAAAGCATTAAATGTTTATCTAGGCTTGTTGAAGGTAGAAATTTGATTAGAATTGATTTCCGAGCCTAGGGGTAAAATGGTCATTTTGCCAAAGTCTAGGGGCAAAATAGTAATTTTATCTAAGCATGATTTTTGGAATGATTTTATTAATGAGATGATTAAAATGAGCTAAATTGCTATTATAGAGTAAGAAGAATCGAGAATCCGTCTCGATCGGGGAAAGAATAAAGTCTCGGACTAAACCGTCGAGCTAGCTCATTTTGAAATCGAGGTAAGTTTGTATGTGATTAATACAACATTTATGTTAGCATAATCGAGAATGCTTGATATTATATTGATGTATGACACTCCATTAAATTGATGTTGAATGAGATGTTGAAGTCCTAGTGAACCATGTGAATATGAAAATGCTATCATCGAGATATGAAATAGATAAGGTCCCGTATAAGACCATGTCCGGGACATGGCCTCGGCACTGAGTTGAAATCCCGTGTAAGACCATATCTGGGATATGGCTTCGGTAATGAATATGAGAATCGTATAAGACTATATCCGGGATATGGCATCGATACTTAATGTGAAAGTCCATATAAGACCATATCCGGGATATGGCATTGGCATTTAGAAGTAACTCCAAGTAAGACCACCTCAGGGATGTGGGCGGCCGTCTCTACATGAACGACGTTGAATATCGTCTCGACTATCCCTAGTGATTAAAGGGATAAGTAGATGAGTTTAGAATTTGAAATGAGATTTGCACTAAGGTCATATGAATGAGTGAATACAGGTACTCGTGAATGAGTCACGAAGAAATGTTTACGACATGTGGCATGGTATGTGCTAAATAAGGGCAATTGTGAGTAAGTATGGCAAGATGCCTATGACTTGTGTATGGTTAGTTAATATCATGGATGGATTATTTTATGAGCTTATTGTTGCTATTTATATTCATGCAAACTTACTAAGCTTTATGCTTACCCCTTTTCATTGCTCATTTTCCTTGTAGTATTGCTTTGATAACTCGAGGATCGGGGACGTAGGAGTTCAAAAATCACACTATCGACACCACTTTGGTATAAAAAATTAGACTTATTTTGAGTATGGCATGTATAGGACTCGAGTTTTTTGTTAGGGCGTAATTGTTGGCCAAAGTGTTGGCTTTGTAAGGCATCAAAACCTCCTTTTGTAATGGTCTATTAAGTTAGGCCGATACTTGGAAAATTTTTATGATTAAAGAAAGTGATTTTTGTTTGAAGTGTATGCCCTCGTGTACGATTGTTGAATTGAGTACTTGGATATGCCCTTGGGTTGTGAATTGTGTTGAGATAGATTGGTAATTGCATGTGTGCAATGTGGGGTGGCGAAATGGCTTGGTAGATAGCCATCTAATTGTCCACATGAATAGACACACGGCCGTGTGTCTATACCGTGCGTCCCCATTGTATACTAGGTTTGCAAGTCAGTGTGCTCCACGGGCTAGGGACACGGGCGTGTGCCCAGGCCGTGTGAAGTCTGCACATTAATTGTGGAATTTAAATCGACCACGGGTAGAAGACACGGGCGTGTCTAGGCCGTGTGAAGTTGGCCAGGGTCGACCACGGGTGGACGACACGGACATGTCTTAGGAGCACGCAGGCGTGTCCCCAGACCAACACAGCGTGTGGCCCTGTTTTATTGAAAAGTTCCGTGATTCGTAAAAACTTCCAGAATAGTTCAGATACCTCTCGGAGGTATGTTTGGGGCCTCTTAGGCCGAGTACATACAAGTGATGAGTTTAAAAGAAATTTTATAGCCCGTTTCAATATGTCAAGTGAGATTAATTAGGTAGTGCCTCAATCCCGGTCCCGGCTTCGGGCACGGGTAAGGGGTGTTACATTTATTGGTATCAGAGCTACTGTTTAGTCTGTTCTAGGACTAACGAAGCGTAGGTACGAGTCTAGCTATACATGCCAAATGTAAGGGTGTCTGAGTAATGATAGTGTGATGACTCCTGACATATAAAATTGTATTTTATGTAGTATATGGATTCTGATCCAGACTGAACTGCAGCCGATGATACTGCGAGTAACGCGCCGGCTCCCGCTCAAGGGACCGCACCGACTAATAGTAGACCCGAGGCCTTGGGTCAAGAGGAAGAGGCTCGAGAAGCCTTTCTCCACATGATGAGCAACTGGTATACTGAGTATACCCGAGCAAATCCTAACGCTCAACCCCCTCCGTCCCCACCTATCCCTCAACCCGCTCCAGTAGCTCCTCAAGTGGTTGAGGTGGTGAGAAGAGAAAGGCCTCCGGTGGATAAGAGCCGAGGAATTTCGGGCGAATAAGGATGATGACCCAGAAAAAGCAGAATTTTGGCTTGAGAATACCATCCGGGTATTCGATGAGTTATCATGCACGCCTGAGGAGTGCTTAAAGTGTGTGGTGTCTCTCTTGAGAGATTCAGCCTACCGATGGTGGAACACCCTGGTGTCGGTGGTGCCAAGGGAGAGAGTTAGTTGGGAATTCTTCTAAGAGGAATACCGGAAGAAGTATATCAGCCAGAGGTTCATCGACCACAAGAGAAAGGAATTCTTGGAACTGAAGCAAGGCCGTATGTTAGTGACTGACTACGAACGAGAGTTTGTAAGGCTTAGCAAGTATGCACGAGAGTGCGTGTCTACCGAAGCCATCATGTGCAAGAGATTTGAGGACGGATTAAATGAAGATATCCGCCTATACGTGGGAGTTCTTGAATTAAAGGAATTCGTAGTGTTGGTGGATAGGGCCTGTAAAGCCGAGGAGTTGTCTAAAGAGAATAGAAGAGCTGAGTACGAGTCTCGTGACTCGAGGAAGAGACAACTAAACAAGTTTCATCAATCTTTATTGAAGAAATCGAGGGATTTCACTACTCGATCAGTCACTTCAGCAGAGTTTTCAACCCGAGATAAAGGCAAGAAATTTTCAGGGTCGAAAGGGCAAACCATATCAGTTGCTAGTGTGGGCAACGTTCGACCAAGTAGACCAGAGTGTCCTCAGTGTGGAAGGCGCCATTCTGGTGAGTGTCGAGCTAACGAGAAAGCATGTTTCCGTTGTGGGTCCTTAGACCACTTTATTAGAGACTGCCCCAAGGTGGGGGAGAAAGAAAAGCCTCAGTATGCAAGATCGGGAAGTACTGCTAGGGGAAGACCACTGAGAAACCCAGGAAATGAAATGGGTAGCAAGAATGCATCTAGAGAGCAAGCTGCTAGAGTCGAGGGTAGAGCACCGGCGAGGACATATGCCATTCGTGCTCGTGAAGAGGCATCTTCCCCCGACGTAATCACGAGTACCTTTTCTCTCCATAATACTCGTGTTATAGCTTTAATTGATCCAGGATCCACCCACTCATACATATGCATGAAATTAGTCTTTAGCATGAGCATGTCCGTAGAGTTTACTGAATTCATAATAAGAGTGTCTAATCCCCTAGGCAAGTGTGTATTGGTTGATAGAGTTTGCAAAGGTTACCCTTTGATGATTAGGGTCATTGTTTTCCGGTTGAACTTATGTTATTACCGTTTGATGAGTTTGATGCCATCCTTGGGATGGATTGGTTAGTTACCCATGGTGTAATTGTGAATTGTGGGAAGAAGCATATCGAGTTGAGAGATGAAAATGGTAATTTTATTTGTGTTGAATCAGATAAGCCAGATAGGTCGCCAATAGTGATATCAACCATGTCGACTCAGAGGTACCTAAGGAAGGGTTATGAGGCTTATCTTGCCTTTGTGTTGAAAACAAAAGAGACTGATTTGAGAATTGAGTCGGTACCCATGGTATGTGAGTACCTGGATGTTTTCCCGGACGAGTTACCAGGACTACCCCCGGTTAGAGAGATCGAATTTGGGATTGAGTTAGCTTCGGGTACTGGCCCTATTTCTATTGCTCCCTATAGAATGGCTCCAACCGAGTTAAAGGAGCTAAAAGAACAGTTACAAGAGCTGACGGATAAAGGTTTTGCAAGGCCGAGTTTTTCTCCATGGGGTGCTCCCGTTTTATTCGTAAAGAAGAAAGATGGTTTTATGAGACTATGCATAGATTATCGGTAACTCAACAAGGTAACTGTGAAGAACAAGTACCCGTTACCGAGGATCGATGATCTATTCGATCAACTGAAAGGAGCCACGGTGTTTTCCAAGAAAGATTTGAGGTCAGGGTACTATCAGCTGAGAGTCAAGGACTCGGATGTGCCGAAAACCGCATTTAGACTAGGTATGGCCACTATGAATTTTTGGTCATGCCTTTTGGTCTAACGAATGCCCCTGCGATCTTCATAGATTTGATGAATCGCATTTTTCGGCCATACTTGGATAAATTTGTCGTGGTTTTCATCGACGACATATTAATCTACTCTCGAGATGAGAATGAACACGCGAGAGCACTTGAGTGCAGTTACGCAAGTTACGAGAGAGAGAGAAATTATATGCCAAATTCAGTAAGAGTGAATTTTGGCTCAAGGAAGTGGGATTTTTGGGGCACATTGTCTCGGGAGATGGAATTAGAGTAGACCCAAGTAAGATTTCAGCGATTATTGACTGGAAACCGCCGAGGAGCATAACGGAAGTAAGGAGTTTTCTAGGCCTAGCTGGCTATTATAGGCGTTTTGTCAAGGGGTTTTCCATGATAGCTACCCCGATAACAAGACTTTTGCAGAAAGATGTGAAGTTTGTTTGGACAGAAGAGTGCCAACAAAGTTTTGAGAAATTGAAGACACTGTTGACTGAGGCTCCTGTTAGTGCGCAACCTGAATCAGGGTGAGAATTTGTGGTTTATAGTGATGCGTCCCTGAACGGATTGGGTTGTGTACTTATGCAAGAGGGTAAGGTGATTGCATACGCCTCTAGGCAATTGAAGCCGCACGAGAAGAACTACCCGACTTATGATTTAGAGTTAGCCGCAATTGTGTTTTCGTTAAAAATTTGGACACATCATCTATATATGGTGAGAGGTGTCAGATTTTCAACGACCACAAGAGCCTAAAGTACTTGATGACTCAAAAAGAATTGAATTTGAGGCAACGAAGGTGGTTAGATGTAACAGTCTGATTTATACCCTAGTCGGAACAGTGGTTTCGAGACCACAAATTTGAGCCCGTATAATATTTTAATATTATTTTCTGTACCGTTGATATGTGACTAAGTATGTGGTAAATTTTCGTAAATTAATTTGTCTGTTCGTGTGTTAATTTGACAAAAGGATTGAATTGCATTAAATGTGAAAGTTGCTTGCTATTTGTTGAAGTATCAAAGTGTTGTGGCTTTGTAAAGGTGAAGGCCTTATATGGCAAATAAGCCATCATTGAGATAGTGGATGATAGAATGTCTTAATAACCTAAGTATTAATTTGTCTTATATGTTTAATGGATGGGCAATTTAGTAATTGAATTATTAACCTTAGATTAATAAAACAAAAAGATGAGTGTTCATCTTTTATTTTCTCTTCTTTGGCTGAAAGTTAAAAAAAAAGAAAGGGTTAAGTTTGTTTCATTTGGCTATGGTTCAAGCATAAATCGGGTATGTGTTTTTTATCGGTTTTTAATAATTTCTACGTTTTTACAATCGTTGCTTTGAGAGCTACAAAACCCATGTATTAATTTTGTGAATTGATGATGTTTGTGTGATATGCCATTGATGATATGTCAAGCTTTTTGATGATTTATGGTGTTAAATGAAAGATTTGAGCTAGATGAACATACTTTGTTCTTGAATTTTTGATGAATTTAGCTAATTAAGGCTAAATTGAGAAAATATTATTTTGGAGGACAAATTTTTGAATTTGATGAAACCTATGGACTTATATAGTCCCTAGGGAGATTCGGCTATGCATGGGTGTGAACAAATTATGTGAATTTGATGTTTTGTGAAAATGGACTAAATTGGTAAATTATGCAACTATGAGGGCTAATTTGCAAATTACCCTAAATATGTGTCCTTGGATTGAATTGAATGAATAAGTGAATAAAAGAGTTAATTCTAAATATGTTTAGGTCAAGAACCGAGGAAAATAGACTTAGATCGGGGGAAAGTGAAAGTAAACGAGTAGCCGTTTCTATTTCCGATAAATCGAATCCGAGGTAAGTTATTATGCAAATAAACGTATTTGTAATAAATTAAGCATATTCACATGACTGTAGTTGCCAAAGGATGTTTATGATATAAGCTGAATATGAATTCCGAAATAAGGATCTCTTAGTGATATGTCCGAGAAGTCCTGTACGAGCATAGGAATCTGATCTATTTTATCGTGAAAGACCACGTCTGGGACAATTGGCATCGATATGAGGTTTACGTGTAAGACCACGTCTGGGACGTTGGCATCGATATGAGGTTTACGTGTAAGACCACGTCTGGGACATTGGCATCGATATCCGATTACGTGTAAGACCCTGTCCGAGACAGTGGCATCGATATTCGATTACGTGTAAGACCCTATCCGGGACAGTAGCATCGATATCTGATTACGTGTAAGACCCTGTCTGGGATAGTGGCAACGATATCCGATTACGTGTAAGACCCTGTTTGGGACAGTGGCATCGATATCCGATTACGTGTAAGACCCTATCTGGGACAGTGGCATCGATATCCGATTACGTGTAAGACCCTATCTGGGACAGTGGCAACGATATTCGATTACGTATAAGACCCTGTCTGGGATAGTAGCATCGATATCTGATTTCGTGTAAGACCACATGCAGACGATGGCATCGATATCGATTTCATGTAAGACCTAAATGCGGGGCGTTGGCATTGTATGATTATTACGAGTTTACGAGTATCCTATTAGTTTCTGAACGGTTCAATAAGCAAATCTGAGCTATGAACAATTATGTGAATGTATACTCGTTTCAGGTACGTTTGGTATGTACACTAGTGTGTATAAAAAGGTAAGTATTCACATGACTTTGATATGAAGAGAAGTATAATCGAATAAAAGAACGAGAATGAGATGCAAGAATGATTATGAAAGAGTTATGTGTATATAATTGATTTTTGAATGGATGAATGTGGTAATTGTGGCTAAGTATACGAATCAAAGCAAATATGTGATTGTTTGTTAAGTAAATGTTATGTGCCAATGTACCTTATGCATATGTGTCTTTTATGCTAAGATTGTTTGTATTATAACTTACTAAGCTTTTGGAAAGCTTACTCTGTGTGTGTATATTTTCTATGTTTTATAGGTCGTCAAAGCTACTGAAGGCTCGGGACCGTCAAGGAACGTCATCACACTACTAAACTTATTTTGGTACCTTTTTTAGTATGAATATAGCTAAATATGGCATGTATAGGCTAGATATGTGTAAATGTTTATGAAGTGAACCAAGCCATGTGTTTTAGGTAAGACTTGAGTTGGTAATATGCTTGAATGAATGTGTTGATGGAATGTTCATTTTGGTATGTTTTTTGTTGCCATATATGCGTGAAATGAGATGGTTAAGGTTGTTTGTAGGTATGACCCTTCTTGGGTGGCATTTTGGCCTTGTAAATGGCCTATCATGTCACACGGTTGTGGCACACGGGCGTGCCTAAGACCGTGGGTGAATTGGCAGAATGTAGCTTAAATAGCACACGGCCTCGACATGGGCGTGTCAGCTGGTCGTGGTGTACAAGTCAGTAGCTAGCTAAGAGCACACGGCCATGGCACACGGGCGTGCTTGGTGGCTGTGTTGGGAAAGTCAGTTTATGGCCTAGTAGCACACGGTCATGGCACACGGGCGTGCCTAGTGACCGTGTTGATTTAGTCAGTATATAGACACGGATGGACACACGGGGGTGTCTAGAAGCCGTGGAGGACACACGGTCTCCTCTCACGGGCGTGTCTCTCCTGTATTTTAGAAAAGTTTTAAATTTTTATTAAATTTTATATGTGTTTCAATTTAGTCCCAACTCGGTTTATATGCATGCTTTGGGTCTTGATGACTCATCTAAGGGACACTATGATTGTTAATGATGAATGTAATGTATGAAATGTTATGTAAGTTTCCGATCTTTCTGGTAATGCTCCTAACCCTAGTCCGGCGTCGGTTACGGGTTAGGGGTGTTACATTTGGTTGGTATCAGAGCTACGGTTTAGTCGATTCTTGGACTAACGTAGCGTGTCAGAGTCTAGTTATACATGCTATATGTCTGAATTGTGATAGTGTGATTAATACTGACGTATAAATGTGATTTCTGTATAGTAATGGATCCTGAAAGAGCCGTAGCTGACGACATAGAAAGCAATGCGCCTGCTCCCGCGCAAGGGATAGCGCCCTCTGATCTGAGGTCGGTTACAAGCGGTCAAGAGGGAGAAGCTAAACAAGCTTTTTTCTAGATGATAAGTGAATAGTTTGCTCAATTCATAAATAATAACCCGACTGTTTCGCAACCCCCACCCCCGGGTATTTCCCCACAGACTACATTTATACCACCGGTTATATATTCAAATCTGTTGAATAAGCCTCCGGTTGACAAGATCTGTAAATATGAGGCTGAAGAATTCAGGGCTACTAATGATGATGATGCTGAAAAGGCTGAATTCTGGTTAGAAAATACTATTCGGGTATTTGACGAAATGTCTTTGACTCCGGAAGAATGTATAAAATGTGTTATATCTTTGCTTCGAGATACGGCTTATCAATGGTGGAAAACTATGATATCTGCTATTCCTAAAGAACAGGTGAGACTTCTTTCAGATTGAGTACAGAAAGAAATACGTTATTCAGAGATTCATTGATCAGAAACGAAAAGAATTTTTGGAATTTAAACAAGGTCACATGTCTGTCACTGATTACAAACGAGATTTTGTGAGATTAAGTCAGTATGCTCGGGAATGTGTTTCAAATGAAGCAATAATGTGTAAAAGATTTAAAGATGGATTAAATGAAGATATTCAATTGCTAGTTGGTACTCTAGAGATAAAAGAGTTCGTAGTGCTAGTTGATCGAGCATGCAAAGCTGAATCTGATGTCAGAAACATGAAAAAGAGATTTCTGAGCAAAACATTTTAGTCTGCCTCGAAGAAATTTCGAGATGAACATAGTCGTTCAAAGATTAATGTGAAGAATTCGAGTAGAGATCGAGCTAGACCACAGTTGGGTTCCAAAACCCCAACAACTTCAGTGGCTAGTGTTGGTAATATTTAATCCGAGAGACCTGAATGTAAACATTGTGGAAAAAGACATCCGAGAAGCTATAGACTAAATGACAGAGCTTGCTTTAGATGTGGATCACTTGATCATTTTATTCGTGATTGCCCTGAGCCTGTCGAGTCAGAGACTGTTCAAAATCTGAGATCTGATAATGCACTTGTGAGAGGTAGACCTCCGAAGAATGTAAGAAATGTCAGTGGTAGTCAGAGAACTATGAGAGAGACTGTTGCAAGATCCGAAGCTAGAGCGCCTGTCAGAGCATATGCTATTTGAGCTAGTGAGGAAGCTTCGTCATCTGATATTATAACCGGTACTTTTACACCTTATGATACTTCTGTGATTACTTTGATAGACCCTGGTTCTACGAATTCATATATATGCATAAATTTAGTATTCAGTAAGACTTTATCTGTAGAGTCTACTGAGTTTGCTATAAAAGTATCGAACCCCTTAGGTAAAAGTGTCCTGGTTAACAAAGTATACAAGAACTGTCCGTTAATGTTTCGAGATATCTGTTTCCCTGCTGATCTGATGTTTTTGCCATTTGATGAGTTTGATATCATTCTGGGTATGGACTGGTTGTCTTTGCATGATGCTGTTGTGAACTGTAAAAGAAAGATGGCACGATGAGAATGTACATTGATTACCGTCAGTTGAATAAGGAAGGAAAAGTTGTAGCTTATGCTTCGAGACAATTGAGGCCTCATGAAAAGAATTATCTGACACACGGCCTTAAGTTTGCTGTGAATGTGGTTGCACTTAAGATTTGGCGCCATTATTTGTATGGTGAGAAATGTCACGTGTTTTCAGATCATAAAGGTCTGAAATACCTGATGACTCAGAAAGATTTGAACCTGCGTCAGAGAAGATGGCTTGAGTTGTTGAAAGATTACGAGCTTGTGATAGATTATCATCCGGGTAAAGCAAATGTAGTTGCTGATACATTAGGTCGAAAATCATTATTTGCACTACGTGCTTTGAATGCTCAGTTAGATTTATCTGATGATAGTTCTGTGTTAGCTGAGTTAAAAGCGAAACCATTGTTTATACAACAGATATATGATGTTCAAAAATTTGATAATGAGTTATTAACAAAACGAGCTCAGTGTGATTTGAATTTTGAATCTAAATTTTGAGTTATTGATGATTGCTTAAGATTTCGAGGTCGTATCTGTGTTCTGAGAAATCCAGAGTTGATTCAGCTGATTTTGAGTGAAGCACATATCAGTCGTCTATCTGTTCATCCGGGAAGTACAAAGATGTACCATGATCTGAAGCAACACTATTGGTGGTGCAGTATGAAACGAGACATTTCGACTTTGTTTGAAATGCTTAATCATCGGCAAGTGAAAGTTTGAACATCGAGTTCCTTCGGTTTGCTACAACCAATTACGATTCCCGAATGGAAATGGGATAGAGTAACGATGGACTTTGTTTCGGTTTGCCTCGGACTCAGAAAGAAGGATGTGATTTGGGTCGTAATTGAACCATTTGTGAAATCGCCCATTTTGTTTTGGCAAGGTCGATTATTCACTTAATGATTAGTGAGCTTTATATTTACGAGATTCTTAGATTGTGCAGGGTGCCACTATCTATTGTGTCAGATAGAGATTCGAGGTTTACATCGAGGTTCTAGAAGAAATTACAAGAAGCTTTAGGCACGAAACTGCATTTCAGTACAGTTTTTCATCCGCAAATAGATGGTCAGTCTGAACGGACCAATCAGATTCTCGAAGATATGTTAAGATGTTGTATACTTGAGTTAATGGGTCATGGGAACAGTATTTGCCATTGGTTGAATTTGCATACAATAATGATTTCAGTCAAGCCTCAAAATGGCACCTTATGAAGCTTTGTACGGACGTAAATGTCGTACACCTCTGTATTGGACTGAACTCAGTGAAAATAAGCTACACGGGGTTGATTTGATAAAAGATTCAGAACAGAAAGTGAAACTGATCCGAGATTGTTTGAAAGCAGCATTTGATCGTCAGAAGTCTTATGCAAACTTGAAACGTAAAGATATTGAATTTAGGATCGGTGACAAAGTATTTCTGAGAGTGTCTCCATGGAAGAAAATGCTTCGTTTCGGACGTAAAGGCAAGTTGAGTCCAAGGTTCATCGGACCTTATGAGATCATTAAACGTGTCGGGCCTGTTGCATATAGATTAAGATTGCCCACTGAATTAGAAAAGATCCACAATGTGTTTCATGTCTCGATGCTCCGTAAATATCGATCCGATCTGTCTCATGTAATTGCTCCATCTGAAATTGAAATCCGATCTGATATGACATATGAAGAGGAACTGATTCGTATCCTAGCTCGTGAAGTGAAAGAGCTAAGAAACAAGAAAATTCCGCTAGTGAAAGTATTGTGGAATCGACATGGAATAGAAGAGGCTACGTGGGAGCCTGAAAATTCAATAAGACAACAATATCTAAATCTGTTTAAAGGTAAGATTTTCGGGGACGAAAATCCTTAAGGGGGGAGAATTGTAACAGTCCGGTTTATACCCTAGTCGAAACAGTGGTTTCGGGACCACAAATTCGAGTCCGTATAATATTTTAATATTATTTTCTGTGCCATTGATATGTGACTAAGCATGTGGTAAATTTTCGTAAATTAATTTGTCTATTCTTGTGTTAATTTGACAAAAGGATTGAATTGCATTAAATGTGAAAGTTGCTTGCTATTTGCTGAAGTATCAAAGTGTTGTGGCTTTGTAAAGGTGAAGGCCTTAAATGGCAAATAAGCCATCATTGAGATACTGGATGATAGAATGTCTTAATAACCTTAGTATTAATTTGTCTTATATGTTTAATGGATGGGCAATTTAGTAATTAAATTATTAACCTTAGATTAATAAAACAAAAAGATGAGTGTTCATCTTTTATTTTCTCTTATTTGGCCGAAAGTTAAAAGAAAAATAAAGGGTTAAGTTTGTTTCATTCGGCTATGGTTCAAGCATAAATCGGGTATGTGTTTTTGATCGGTTTTTGATAATTTCTACTTTTTTGCAATCGTTGCTTTGAGAGCTACAAAACCCATGTATTAATTTTGTGAATTGATGATGTTTGTGTGATATGCCATTGATGATATGTCAAGCTTTTTGATGATTTATGGTGTTAAATGAAAGATTTGAGCTAGATGAACAAACTTTGTTCTTGAATTTTTGATGAATTTAGCTAATTAAGGCTAAATTGAGAAAATATTATTTTGGAGGACTAATTTGTGAATTTGATGAAACATATGGACTTATATAGTCCCTAGGGAGATTCGGCTATGCATGGGTGTGAACAAATTATGTGAATTTGATGTTTTGTGAAAATGGACTAAATTGGTAAATTGTGCAACTATGAGGGCTAATTTGCAAATTACCCTAAATATGTGTCCTTGGATTCAATTGAATGAATAAGTGAATAAAAGAGTTAATTTTGAATATGTTTAGATCAAGAACCGAGGAAAACGGACTTAGATCGGGAGAAAGCGAAAGTAAACGAGTAGCCGTTTCCATTTCCGATAAATCGAATTCGAGGTAAGTCATTATGCAAATAAACGTATTTGTATTAAATTAAGCATATTCAAATGATTGTAGTTACCAAATGATGTTTATGATATAAACTGAATATGAATTCCGAAATAAGGATCTCTTAGTGATATGTCTGAGAAGTCCTGTACGAGCATAGGAATCTGATCTGTTTTATTGTGTAAGACCACGTCTGGGACGTTGGCATCGATATAAGCATTACGTGTAAGACCCTGTCTAAGACAGTGGCATCGATATCTGATTACGTGTAAGACCCTATCCGAGACAGTGGCATCGATATCCAATTACGTGTAAGACCCTGTCTGGGACAGTGGCAACGGTATCTGATTACGTGTAAGACCTTGTCTGGGACAGTGGCATCGATATCCGATTACGTGTAAGACCCTATCTGGGACAGTGGCATCGATATCCGATTACGTGTAAGACCCTGTCTGGGACAGTGGCAACGATATCCGATTATGTATAAGACCCTGTCTGGGATAGTAGCATCGATATCCGATTTCGTGTAAGACCTTGTCTGGGACAGTGGCATCGATATCTGATTTCATGTAAGACCTAAATGCAGGATGTTGGCATTGTATGATTATTACGAGTTTACGAGTATCCTATTAGTTTACGAGCGGTTCAATGAGCAAAATCGAGCTATGAACAATTATGTGAATGTATATTCGTTTCAGGTACGTTTGGTATGTACACTAGTGTGTATAAAAAGGTAAGTACTCACATGACTTTGATATGAAGAGAAGTATGATCGAATATAAGAACGAGAATGAGATGCAAGAATGATTATGAAAGAGTTATGTGTATATAATTGATTTTTGAATGGATGAATGTGGTAATTGTGGCTAAGTATACGAATCAAAGCAAATATGTAATTGTTTGTTAAGTAAATGTTATGTGCCAGTGTACCTTATGCATATGTGTCTTTTATGCTAAGTTTGTTTGTACTATGACTTACTAAGCTTTTGGAAAGCTTACTCTGTGTGTGTATGTTTTCTTTATTTTATAGGTCGTCAAAGCTACTGAAGGCTCGGGACCGTCAAGGATCGTCATCACACTACTAAACTTATTTTGGTACCTTTTTTAGTATGAATATAGCTAAATATGGCATGTATAGGCTAGATATGTGTAAATGTTTATGAATTGAACCAAGCCATGTGTTTTAGGTAAGACTTGAGTTGGTAATATGCTTGAATGAATGTGTTGATGGAATGTTCATTTTGGTATGTTTTTTGTTGCCATATATGCATGAAATGAGATGGTTAAGGTTGTTTGTAGGTATGACCCTTTTTGGGTGGCATTTTGGCCTTGTAAATGGCCTGTCATGTCACACGGTTGTGGCACACGGGCGTGCCTAAGACCGTGGGTGAATTGGCAGAATGTAGCTTAAATAGCACACGGCCTCGACATGGGCGTGTCAGCTGGCCGTGGTGTGCAAGTCAGTAGCTAGCTAAGAGCACACGGGCGTGCTTGGTGGCCGTGTTGGGAAAGTCAGTTTATGGCCTAGTAGCACACGGTCATGACACACGGGCGTGTCTAGTTACCGTGTTGATTTAGTCAGTATATAGACACGGATGGACACACGGGGGTGTCTAGAAGCCGTGGAGGACACACGGTCTCCTCCCACGGGCGTGTCTCTCCTGTATTTTAGAAAAGTTTTAAATTTTCATGAAATTTTATATGTGTTTCAATTTCGTCCCAACTCAGTTTATATGCATGCTTTGGGTCTTGATGACTCATCTAAGGGACACTATGATTGTTAATGATGAATGTAATGTATGAAATGTTATGTAAGTTTCCGATCTGTCTGGTAATGCTCCTAACCCTAGTCCGGCGTCGGTTACGGGTTAGGGGTGTTACATTAGAACTGATTAAGGATTATGAATTGGTGATTGACTACCATCCGGGGAAGGCGAACGTGGTCACCGATGCTCTGAGTAGAAAATCATTATTTGCTCTAAGAGACATGAACACTCAGATGATCTTGTTGGGTGATGGTTCCATTTTAGCCGAGTTGAGGGCTAAACCATTATTTCTCCAAGAGATTTGTGAAGCCCAGAAGGATGATAACAGTTTGCAAGCCAAGAGAGTTTTATGTGAGTCGAGCGTTGAGATAGACTTTCGAGTAAATCTTGATGGATGTCTAACATTTCGAGATCGAGTCTACGTACCCAGGAATGATGAGCTCATTCACAAAATCTTGCATGAAGTGCATAGAGGATGTTTGAATGTGCACCCAGGCAGCACGAAGATGTACAATGATTTGAAGAAATGGTATTGGTGGCTTGGTATGAAGAAAGATATTTCCGAGTTTGTATCGAAATGTCCGATTTTTCAAGTGAAGTGAATTTGAACATCAAGTACCTTCGGGTTTACTTCAGCCCATTATGGTTCCTGAGTGGAAATAGGACCGTATCACCATGGACTTCGTGACGGGCTTACCGTTGACTCCAAAGAAGAAAGATGCAGTATGGGTAGTGGTTGATAGACTCACAAAGTCAGCTCATTTTATACCAGTACGAGTTGACTATTCGCTTGATAAATTGGCAGACTTGTACATGTCAGAGATAGTAAGACTCCATGGTGTACCGTTGTCAATCATCTCGGATAGAGATCCGAGATTCACGTCACGGTTTTGGAAAAAAGTTGCAAGAAGCCTTGGGCACGAAATTAAATTTCAGTACAGCCTTCCATCCACAAACCGACGGACAGTCGGAGAGGGTAATCCAGATACTTGAGGACATGCTTCGATGTTGCGTTTTAGAATTCCAAGGTAGTTGGGAGAAATACTTACCGTTGGTGGAATTGGCCTACAACAACAGTTTTCAGTCAAGTTTGAAGATAGCACCTTATGAGGCATTGTATGGGCGTAAGTGTTGAACTCCCTTGTATTAGTCAGAACTCAGAGAGAAACAGATACACGGGGTTGACTTGGTTAAGGAGACTGAGGAGAAGGTAAAAGTGATACGTGACTATTTGAAAGTCGCCTCAGATAGACAGAAGTCCTATTCAGATTTAAAAGGGAAAGAAATAGAATCCAAAGTCGGTGATAAAGTGTTCTTGAAAGTATCGCCTTGGAGGAAAGTCCTTAGATTTGGCCGGAAGGGAAAATTGAGTCCGCGCTTTATCGGACCTTATGAGGTTACCGAAAGAATAGGACCGATAGCTTATCGGTTAGTTTTTCCACCTGAGTTAGAAAAGATTCATGACGTCTTTAACGTATCCATGTTACGTCGATACCGTTCAGACCCTTCGCATGTTATAGAGCCGACAGAGGTAGAGATACAACCGGATTTAACATATGGTGAAGAACCAGTTAGAATTTTGGCTCGTGAAGTCAAGCAGTTAAGGAACAAAAGCATAGCCCTAGTCAAAGTCCTATGGCAAAGGCACGGTATAGAAGAGGCCACATGGGAGTCCGAGGAATCGATGAGAAACCAATATCCAAATCTTTTCACTGGTAAGATTTTCGAGGACGAAAATCCTTAAGGGGGAGAATTGTAACAGCCCGATTTAGGGGCTAGTCGGAATAGTGATCTCGGGATCATTAATCTGAGATTTGAGAAATTTATCTTCATGTTATATTATGAGTTAGAACATGATAGCACTTGTGCATGAAAATTTTGGTGATTTAATTCTAGCGATTTCATGTTTAATCGCGAAAAAATGACTAAATCGCATAAAGTGTGAAAGTTTCATTTTAATTTCTAAAGGTACCAAATAGCCATAGATTGTTAAATTGAGGTCTTTAAAAGGAAATTTAGCCCCTTGTAATTGCTTGGCCGGCCATAGACTAGATGGGAGACAAAGATGGACAAAATTTGGTCAAAGTTAGTAAGAGTTGGTGACTAATTTGACTAGTTTAATATTAGACTAAAGGAAGAGAAAATATCATCTTTCTTGTTCATCTCTTCCACCGAAATTTGCAAGGAAAATAAGGGTTGAAAGCTTCAAAAATTTCAGCACACTCATCTCCTCATTAGTAAGTGTTCTAGTGATTTTTTCTTGAAAATAGTTGTACTTTTGAAACCCCTAGAGCTTGAGCTTTCAAATTAGGGAACTATTGTGCAATATGGTGAAAGGTTTAAAGTTTTTCCATGAGAGCTTCCATTGTTATTTGCTGCATTTTTATGGAAGAAATTGAGTCTTAGCTGTTCGATGAACAACTTTTGTGAGAGGTGTTAGCATGAAAACACCAAATAGGACCTTGATGAAAAGGTTACAAATTATGTAGTAAGTATGTGAAATATTGATTTTTGATGATAGCTTTAAAAGCATTAAATGTTTACCTAGGCTTGTTGAAGGTAGAAATTTGATTAGAATTGATTTCTAAGCCTAGGGGTAAAATGGTCATTTTGCCAAAGTCTAGGGGCAAAATAGTAATTTTATCTAAGCATGATTTTTGGAATGCTTTTATTAATGAGATGATTAAAATGAGCTAAATTTCTATTATAGAGCAAGAAGAATCGAGAATCCGACTCGATCGGGGAAAGAATAAAGTCTCGGACTAAACCGTCGAGCTAGCTCATTTTGAAATCGAGGTAAGTTTGTATGTGATTAATACAACATTTATGTTAGCATAATCGAGAATGCTTGATATTATATTGATGCATGACACTCCATTAAATTGATGTTGAATGAGATGTTGAAGTCCTAGTGGACCATGTGAATATGAAAATGCTATCATCGAGATATGAAATAGATAAGGTCCCGTATAAGACCATGTCCGGGATAAGTAGATGAGTTTAGAATTTGAAATGAGATTTGCACTAAGGTCATATGAATGAGTGAATACAGGTACTCGTGAATGAGTCACGAAGAAATGTTTATGACATGTGGCATGGTATGTGCTAAATAAGGGCAATTGTGAGTAAGTATGGCAAGATGCCTATGACTTGTGTATGGTTAGTTAATATCATGGATGGATTATTTTATGAGCTTATTGTTGCTATTTATATTCATGCAAACTTACTAAGCTTTATGCTTACCCCTTTTCATTGCTCATTTTCCTTGTAGTATTGCTTTGATAACTCGAGGATCGGGGACGTAGGAGTTCAGAAATCACACTATCGACACCACTTTGGTATAAAAATTTAGACTTATTTTGATTATGGCATGTATAGGACTCGAGTTTTTTGTTAGGGCGTAATTGTTGGCCAAAGTGTTGGCTTTGTAAGGCATCAAAACCTCCTTTTGTAATGGTCTATTAAGTAAGGCCGATACTTGGCAAATTTTTATGATTAAAGAAAGTGATTTTTGTTTGAAGTGTATGCCCTCGTGTACGATTGTTGAATTGAGTACTTGGATATGTCCTTAGGTTGTGAATTGTGTTGAGATAGATTGGTAATTGCATGTGTGCAATGTGGGGTGGCGAAATGGCTTGGTAGATAGCCATCTAATTGTCCACATGAATAGACACACGGCCGTGTGTCTATACCGTGCGTCCCCATTGCATACTAGGTTTGCAAGTCAGTGTGCTCCACGGGCTAGGGACACGGGCGTGTGCCCAGGCCGTGTGAAGTCTGCACATTAATTGTGGAATTTAAATCGACCACGGGTAGAAGACACGGGCGTGTCTAGGCCGTATGAAGTTAGTCAGAATTGACCACGGGTGGAAGACACAGGCGTGTCTAGGCCGTGTGAAGTTGGCCAACGTCGACCATGGGTGGATGACACAGACATGTCTTAGGGGCACACGGGCGTGTCCCTAGACCAATACGGGCGTGTGGCCCCTGTTTTGTTGAAAAGTTCCCGCGTTCGTAAAAACTCCCAGAATAGTTCAGATACCTCTCGGAGGTATGTTTGGGGCCTCTTAGGCCGAGTACGTACAAGTGATGAGTTTAAAAGAAATTTTATAGCCCGTTTGGAGATGTCAAGTGAGATTAATTAGGTAATGCCTCAATCCCGGTCCCAGCTTCGAGCATGGGTAAGGGGTGTTACATAATATGTAATTGTTTAAAGAGTTCGAGAAACTTACCGAATTGTGCGTCCATGCGGTCTTTCTTCAACTTTGCTGGATATGGGATCGGTGGGTTATACTCTTTAGGTTCCGGTATTACATTCTCGTTTACTTTCTCACCTTTTTCCTTATTAATTTCTCGTGGCATCTTCTTTTCAGCTTCAACCAACCCCTTTCCACTCCTTAGTGTAACTGCCTTCACATGTTCTTTTGGGTTGGTGTTACTATGTAAGTTACCTGGTTGCCTTTCGGAAACTATCTTGACTAATTGTCCAATTTGATTCTCAATTCTTTGAATCGATTCTTGTTGAGTTTTCAACGCCATTTTGGTATTCTGGGAATGAGTCTCTGACACCGAGATGAATTTTTCTAATATCACCTCAAGGTTTGGTTTCTTTTCCTGTCGGTAAGGTGGTTGCTGAAATCCCGGAGGGGGTGGTGGTCTTTGATTACCTTGACCACCCCACGAGGAATTGGGATGGTTCCTCTAACCTACATTATAAGTGTTACTATAGGGATTATTTTGAGGTCTAAAATTGTTACCCATATAGTTGACTTGTTCGTTCTCTGTGCTAGTGTTGTAGGATAGATATTCTGTGTTTTTCACCCCTCCTCTATTTGTATCGCACCGCATCACTGGATGTACCTGCGAAGAACCACATAAACCATCAATCTTTTTATTTAATAGTTCTACCTGGTTTGATAGCATGGTCACTGCGTCGAGGTTGAAAGCACTGGCTGTTGTTGTTGGCTTTGTCCTCATAACTTGCCACTAATAGTTATTCAGTGCCATCTCCTCTATAGACTAAAATTACATGCCAAAAGCAAATAAAAGAAAAATTAGCAAAGTAAAAAAAAATAAAAATAAAAATAAGAATAAATAAAATTGGCTAAAGTAATAAAAATTTAGCGTTCCTAATATATTAGTCCCCGGCAACGGCGCCAAAAACTTGATCGTGTCTGAGAGTTTTAATATTTATATAATGAATGATCGAGCCTTGAAACTAACTATCACCACAATTGAGGCAAGCGCACCTATCGAACAGTAGTATAGCTTAGTGGCAAGATCGAAATGTCAAACCCAAAGGAACCAAGAGTACTAGTAGTTACTATCTTTTTATTATTTAGCCTAAGTATTAAGAGAATTGATGTTTATCTAACTAATTACTAAACTAAGGATGCTAAGACAAAGAGAATGAATTGGGAAAATACTTTTGGGAAAAACCAGTTGATTAAGACAATACCCGAGGAAGAATCCACCTAGACTTCACTTGTTATTTAACTCTGAACCAGACGATTTATTCACTTGACTTGATCATTAGGATTCCCTAATTTATATTAATACCTCTTTCGAGGCTACTAACGTCTAACCCTAGGTTGATTAATTGAAATCTCTTTCTAATTAAAACCCCTAGTGTTGCATTAACTCGATCTATGGACTCCTATATTAGGTTTGACCTTAATCCGGCAGATTTTCGTCATCCTATCTTTAGGGTTGCGATCAACTCTGCTTAACTATGCTAGATCTACTCTTAAACAGGACTTTTGCTCCTTTGCCTAAGCACATCAATACTTGAATCAATATCTGAAATATTAAAACAAGAATTAAGAACACATAATTAAGAACAAATCAAGTATTTATCATATAGCTCAGAAAACAATAACAAGATCCGTCTTAGGTTTCATCCCCCTCAAGTATTTGAGGGGTTTAGTTCATGATTATAAAAGAATACATCTCAGAAGAAGATAAATAACAAAACATAAAAAAAACTCTAAAACCCCCTGAAGGAAATTTGAAGGGAAGATCTTCCATCTTGAATGTGATTCCGGCTTCTGAGATGGATCAACTGGCTTTCTTGGAGTAATTTCCTGAGTTCAGCCCTCTCTGGCTTCGCCCCCGATCAAAGACCCGACAGAAGGCTTCTGTCGAACTCCCCCTTTTAGGTTGCCCCTTAGGGTGTTTATATAGGCTTCGAGATGCCTTTCTTGGCCCACAAGTATCCTAATCCGAATGGAATTAAAACAGGTCAAGGCAGGGGCACGCCCGTGTAGAACGCCCGTGTGAGTCGAGCCCAGGCCGTGTTCAGGTCTGCTAAGGTGGCACGGCCGTGTGGTGAACTCCAGGCCGTGTGAATTTCTTACTTTGGCCCATTTTCTCCGTTTTCGGCCCGTTTCTTGTTCTTTTCATCCTCCGATGCTCTCCTAAGTATAAAACATGAAATTAAAGGATTAGGAGCATCAAATTAAACAATTCAAGGGACTAAATCATCCAAAAGTATGCTAAATGTGGGATTAAAATATGTATATATTACGATTTATCAGGTACAAATCAATTACATCAACGGCTAAGATTAAAAGGTATCTACAAATTAAATCTCTAAGATTATAAAATCATATCTTCTAAGATTGCATATCATATTTTCTAGGATTGCATATCATATCTAAGATTTGCATATCATATCTAAGATTGCATATCCTTGAAGATTATGTTTTCATATATATCAAGCTTGTAGATGGACCTTCAATCTTTTCAGTAATGGGCCATTCCGGTCGGGCCAAATGATATATTTTGGACTGGACTTGGACTTTGTTTTATTATTTTGAGTTTATTATTTTTTTGTATGGGTCCGGGCTAAATTGGCCTATTACATCACCCAAAAACACTGTAGATTTTAGGTCATTTTCCTAAATAATCTGATACTTGAGTCATTTTCATAATTTTTTAATATTATTGGATTAGTTTTCTAAAAAAGCCAAAAAATGAAATTTCGTGTCAACTATATTAAAAATAAGAAAGAAAAAAAATATGTAATAATTCATGTTGACTGAAAAAAAAATTATGTAACATTTCCCTGTCATGTAGCTTGAGAAAGACCAAAATCGGTTTAGTAGGCCCCATTTTCAAGTGTTGGAAATTATAAAACAAGTCTTATCAAATTGGATCAGACCATGATTGTAACACTCCACACTCGATTTAGTCATCGAATCTGAATGTGCGATATCACATTACGTTATCGAAGCAACTTGGGTTATCTCATTACAGAATCATAAAATTAAATTCATAATTATCAACCATGGGAGTTAGGTGAGATGGTAAAGGTCTCTCCTACCTTAACTAGTGGTCGAGGGTTCGATTCTCACCCTGGGTATGAAGCAACTTTAAAAATTGTGGCTAGCATCTACCCCTTTAATGGGCCTACAGAATGCGGAGGATTAGTTACTAGACTCGCTCCAGTAGATACCTTAAGAAATAAAAAAAAATTCATAATTATCATTCAAATCAATTTAATCATAAAACATATTCACAATTATACATTCATAATATCTAAGTTTCAAATTCATCACTTTACAAAATTATGAAAGGTCAAATTTAGAACTAAGACTCGAATCCAAACTCAATTATCAAATTTCAATGGTGTTTTGAGACAAGAAACTTTTTGTCTTAAGCAAGCCTCATTTTAATTCTAGGGATTTTATCTTCGAACTTAATCTATCTCGAGACATTAAAAATCGTGTCTCGAGGCATGGTCCCTCATGTCTCGGGACTAGATCTTGAGACCAACCACCCATGTTTTCTTATTTTAGTTTCGATATTTGAATGTCTCAAGATAAGGGGTTTTGTCATGATACTTGGAACATGACAAAACTTAACTGGTTTGAATGTTTCCTTGTCTTGAGACAAAGGTCACTCTATCTTGGACCTGAATAGAATTGTCTCGAGACATTGTCTAAATAGTCTCGGGACATTAAACATATAGGAGGAAAATAAGGTAAATTTTGTTCTTATGGTCTCGAGACACGTTCATGCTATCTTGAGACTCAATGGAAAAATGACCTTAAATGCACATTTTTAAGTGTTCAAACCATGCCAAAATATACCTTAAACATACCTAAACTTTACCTCAATGCAAGATCATCAAATTAACACATAAAAACACAACCAACCATCAATGCATCAATATCTAACCAACTAATTAATATATTCAAACTTATATAAACTAGCATAATTATCTACTAATTCAAGGATGAAATTCAGTTTTATAACTCTTTTAGGCCAATTACCAAATATACCAATATGCAAACTCAACACCAAGTCATAAATACCTTAGGTACATGCCATATAACCCAAAACTCATATATATATTTATACAAAAGAGGTAATAAAGCGTATCCCAAAGTTGAGTGTTGAGTTGAGTGCTTGACCACTTTAAATCTTTGTTTACTTACGTCTAAAACCTATGCATAGAAACAAACTTAATTGTATGCTGAGTATTAAATACTTAGTGGTGCTAATATAATTCGAATTCAATTTATACATACATACATACATACATACATACATACATACATACATACATACATAAGATTCAATCTTAAGCAAATATACAACATAACATTAACTAATTTACTTTATCGTAATTTCTATAATCACATCATCTATCAACTTTCTCATTCATTGCATATTCCAATATTTCATAATTTCACATGGTGATATACTCAATGATTCAACATTGTCATTCGATATCCTTTTTGATACTTACTCATTCTGGCCCCTTAATAACTGATGATAAACATTAGGACGAATACTCATATTTATGTAATGATTAAGTCACAACCCTCTAAGAATTGGGACTATCTTATTCTGTCATCCCTGGTTGCCCGATAACAATGGTTCTAGTATTTGCTTATGACCTTTTGGTAATTGGAGTTAGTAAATCACTGTATTGGTGGCCTTATGGCATGCCAACCAGGGGCGAAGCCAAAACAATTTTTTAGGGGGACCGAATGAAATTTTAATTTTTTATAGTCTATATCTTTATAATTTTTAAAGGATTACATCGAACTTTTATAATTTTAGGGGGGCAAAGTGCAATTTTACATTTACTAATTTAAAAGTTTAAAAAAATTAGAGAGCCTAAATGGCAATTTTTCATTTTAGGGGGGGTCGGGCCCATGCCAGCCCCCCTAGAATCGCCTCTAATGCCAACTATACCCGGACTAAGTCTAACATCGTTTAGCAGGGCATGGTCATTATTATTACCTTTATAACACGATTCAACATGATATCAAGATCTTAATATGACATAAATACATCTATATCAAACATAATTTTTTACATATATATGTGTGTTTCATAATTCAAGCATTCAAGGTTCATCTCAACAATCAAAACATTGAAAAATATCAAACATTGATGAATGCAGGTCACATCTTCTGCGAGAAACTACAACAAGCCATGGATGACAATAATAATTTGAGCATTATAATACAATATAAAAGAATTTTCGGTTTACCTATTAACCCAAGGGAACAAATTCAATTGACCTATTGGGGCAAAAAATACATTTTGTGCTAAGCCCACGATTGAAGCAAAAGTAAGCATCCTTTAATATCTTACAACTTGTGATTCGTCACTCAACATATTTTTCAATATAAGAATGCTAAGACAGCAACTTCCCAATTATAATGCGCAGCTATTTGGAAATCTTGAAGTAACTCTAGGTACATCAAGTGTACCATACTGTTGGATTTCCCAAGCATCAGCACTTCGCTTAACAAATGTAATATGTACACCCTTGCATGACACATAAGATCATTTGTTGTTGCCTCTTTTGGGGCAACTCTCCTTAAGTTTCAACAATCTTGACACCGCTTACATTGATGACTATCAAGCCATCTACGGGAAGCCCCAATTGGAATGCAACATCTTCCAGTGTAATTGTGCACTTCCCCGCATGGTAAGTGGAAGGTATGTGTCTCGGATCTCCATCGTTCCACCAAAGTAGATATCATTTCTCGATCCATATTAAAACTCTTGATCCTAAATGCATGACTAATCTCAACTACATCTAGGTACACTTGCAAATGACCATCTCGATGAACTCATTTGTCTTGCCTCCTTGTTTTAAGAATACAATCGTAGGCCTGCGAAAAGTTTGATTATATAAAAAAAACTTAACTTTCAACAGCCATCTAAATTATTATTGTCAACAAATTCATAAAATTATAAAAAGAATTATTTTACTGTTTGACCAATATATAAAGAAGTGGGTTTGAAACAGTCCGAGAACATGATGACGATGATACCATTTTTACAATATGCAAATTTGTAATAATTTTAGATAATTTATATATAAAAAGTAGAAATTTTAAAACAAAATTTTAAATTTAATTCCGTTTAGAATAATAATAATAATTTTTTTAACCGTTGATAAAGGAGGCTTTTAAAAGGTTCAAGGAGTGGGAGTTCAGGTAAAAAATTGTAAGCTTGTATGTTGATTTCCAGGTCTTGAAAATTGGGCCATGTAGACTGATTTCAACATTTCAGTCTAGACAGATTTGATCATGTATATTAAATTAAATAAAATTATGAGTAATTATAAAAAAACCACCTCTTTAGGTGGAATTTAAAAGAGTAATTTGAGCTGTTGAAATCTCCTATTGAAATTACTCACGAATTTGAAATCCTCTAGTATACCCAAGCAAGTAAATATATTTTTAGACTTTTGAAAACTATGAAATCCCTCTATAGATCCCTCACCCAAACACACTCTTAGAAATTTTGGTAAAACCTTAGATATTATGATAAATCTTTAGAAATTTTAGTAAATCTTTAAAATTTTTGGTGAATCCTTAAAAATTTTGGTATACCAAAATATTAACTTGATCAAATACAAGACACTAAAGAAATATTGATATTTTTTTTTTGTAAATCTTTAGAAGTATTTGTATACCTTGGAAATATTGGTACATCAACAAAATGATCACTTTTATCAAGTATGGAACACTCGGGACATTTTAAAAATATTGTTAAAGCTTTAGAAATTGTAGTAAAGCCCTTAGAAATTTTTATAACTACTGTAAATTCTTAAAATTTTTGTATGTACCAAAATTTGAATATATACAAAAATAAGTTTCCAATCCTAAAATAATATTTAATTATAAATTAAATATATTATAATTTGTTTATTATATATTAATTTCCATGTCATCTTATTGTTTTGGTATTAAGAAAATGAATCTAAACATATAATATAAACCAAATTCTATTATAAAAAAGAAAAGAAAAGAAAGAAAGCTCAAAAACCAATTTTAAAAATGGAACAAAATTCAAACACTTAAAAGATATAGTTTTCCTTTATTTTTTTCTTTGTCCATTAGCCTTAAACAGAAGTTGAAGCTCATCACCTTAGGAGTGCTCCCTGGAATTTCCCGTTTTGCCATAATGGCAATGAAGTTCATGTTTTACGCCAATTGATGGAGTAGAGATATGAAAAGTCATGTAATTATCATTTTTGAAAACGATTTAAATGCAAAGCATACTCTTTTAAGTAATCCTGCATGGTGATGGCAACATTATAGACAGGACATGCAGAAAAATAGTATTAAAAATTCACAACTTTAATCAGAAAAGTAAAAGTTCCCATATAATTTTCACCATATACACAGTATAAATTATCTACATTTTTGTAAGCTAACAACACGTGTGGACGCAATTGCATCAACCGGATGATGTTACCTATCAATATTTTGCACGTTCCATGACTAAACTTGCAAGCATTTTTTGAACCAAGACTCGTGATGTGAAAGACGATAAAAGAAAAGCACAAATTTGTCAAATTTCAAACCCATAATATTCAACTTAATGCTCCAAATTTTAAAATTTCCAGAATTATATATTTCTCAACACCCAGCATTCAACGGCACTCCTTAAGTCAATCAAAAAAACTCCTGGGTCAATTCCAAACTTGCCGCCGCCTAACACTGACAAAACTTGGGTCAATTCCAAACTTGCCGCCGCCTAACACTGACAAAACTAAGTAAACGAAAAACAGATGTGGTGCATTGGAGTTTTACCATTTTAACCTGTTTTGTTTTGGCCTTTTACTATATTTTACAGGATGGTTGTGCTTTTAATTAAATGAATACTTTATTATATTTTACAGGATAATTTTAATTTTTTTTAAATTAATATTTTATTAAATAAATTTATAAAATTAAAATAATTTAATTTTTTTTATTATATGTCATTTCAAATCTAATATTTTATTTTCCCACCATTGTTTTTAATCTCACTGTTACAATATTCAATTTTATCATTACAGTAATTAATTTCACAATCACCATTATTTTAAACTTTTAAGTCTTCGGTTAAGTCTAGGAGGAAGTTTTGGGCACTGTCAAGTTCTCGTCCACAACGTAACTCTGACAACTAGTTTTAGTGATATCCCATTAATTTGATTATTTTATATTCATCATCCGATTAATATTGTGGGAGTTTAATTTGAATCGGTTTACTTAATTTCAATGTTACACATTTATTTTAAAAGATAAATTCTCATTTACAAATATATATTTTTTTTGATCCCTTATTTAATAATCTTTGGGAGTGAAATTTATATTTATTATCCTTTTTCTAACATTGATCATCAATGACGACTTATGTTATAAAAAATGATAAAATAAAGATGAATGATGGATTTAGGTCAAAATTCAATATTGTCGCCAAAATAAAAACAAGGTTAATATTATTTTTAATGCAAAAGATTCCTAATCAAATTGTTGAATTAAAAAATAGCAGCGGTTGTTTACAGTACCTTGCATATCAAATACTAAATTTATTTATATAATCCTACGTTTACCCATTTGAATAAACTATAGACATACATCATACCCGTACGATTTTACAAATTTTTTAATGAATTTTATACTTGAATAAAAACTGTCAAAAAACATTTCCATAATATCGAATGCTAAGTACCTAGTTTTTACTTTTTTCATTATTTTGATCTTCATTTTTCTATCCTATTTTATTCATAAAGTACTCTAGAAAGAGGGCGAGGTTTAACGATAACTTCAACTGGGGTGGCTTTCATGTTGGATAGTCCAGCATCTTCCGTCATATCAACCACCGCAGTTGATGGAGTGGAGATGTCAAACGCTTGTAAAAAGCTAGCCAACGTCAAACGAACCATTTGAAGGCCAAAAATACATTCCAGGGCATACCCTTCTACCAAAACCAAATGGGATAAATTCCAAATGCTGATCTCCCCCAACATCCAAATTTTTATGGGTGGTTAAAAACCTTTCTGGCTTCAACTCTAACGGATCCGACTAAACCCTAGGATCCGTCTGAATCTTCCAAAGGTTTAAGAATATATCCAAGTACCTCGTGGAACATGGTAACCACTTACCACGACTTCCTCTTCGCATAATCGTGGGAAAAGAAGTACTGGTGGATGTAAACAAAATGTGTCTTTAACTACTGCCAGGCCGGGCTCTGGAGTAGTTTAGAAGTGTGGTCGCTCAAAGTTAAAAAAAAGGAAATTTCTTGTAAAAAGTTTCAGCCTTTTAAATTTTATGAACCACGCTTCATTGCGGACAGTAAAAAAGACGAAAATAAAATAAAAGGGGCTTCAATTTTTTTATTTTATTATATTATATTTTATAATTTTAAAAAAAAAAAACCTAATTTATTGTTTCGCCTAACAATCGGGTTGAAGGCACTCTAGCTTGCTAACGTCTTAGCCTTTCTTTGCCTACATGAATCTCTAACTCTTCTTGAACTTTTCTCAACCAATGAAGATTGTTGAACAAAAGGGAAAGTGCCCATGTTAGTGTGACCTTAGGGGTGTCACTTTCTCATGTGATCATACTCTCCAAAAACCAAACTTCTATAATGCAATATTATATTATCTAAATCTCCATCAATGTTATAATTATGGAAAAATAGAAACCTTCTTGTCTTCCAAAGAATTTCATGGAGTTTTATAGAAGTTATCAAAGTCTCAATAAGTTGGGCAAAACAGTATAATGAAGTTAGTAGCAGTGAACCATCTAGGAGTAGGAATTTAGATCTTTTAAATTTAGGCTAAGAAAATACTAGTTGATGTAAACGAACTTTAGGCTTTATTCTTTACACCATATTTATAAAGTTTTTATTGAATTAATGTCACTCATCAATCATTTTATTTGTAAAATAAATTATATGATTATGTGAATATTTTTAATTTTTTATATTTTTATTAAAAATATAAAAAAAAATTCACAGAAAGATTTGAACATAGACAACATGCATATAATTTTTTTAACTATTTGAACTAAAACAATTTTTAATTTTTCTATGAAACTTTAATATATCTACACTATTATTTAAGCTCCTGACTAAGTTGGTATCACGAGTCAACTAGGCACAGTTAGGAAAAATACAAAATTGTATATCTATACCTATATACTATTATTTAAGCCCCTAATTAAGTTATAAATGTCACGAGTCAACCGAGTATAAACTCGATTAGAGAAATTACAAAGCTGTATATCTACACCTCTATACTATTATTTTTAAGTCTTTAACTGAGTTAGTGTTACGAGTCAATTGGGCATCAATTCGGTTAAGAAAATTACAAAAAAATGTCATTTTATATTTAAAATAAGTTATATTATTTGAGGGTAATTTAGTCTTTTATTAAAAAAAATATATGCATATAGAAGTATTCAAACCCACATCAATTGCATTAGTAAGACCTTAAATCTACCACTCAACCAAAAGTTTATTTTAAATATTTTATACATTTTAATTTTATTATGCACACTTTATTACTTTCAGCAATGGTATATCTATACTATTATTTAAGTGTTTTACTGAGTTGGTATCACTCTCAACCGGATAACCAACTTAATTATTAAATTACGGAAATACCCTTTCATAATCAAAATAAGTTATATTATTCAAGGGTACTTAAGTCTTTTTCATTTAAAAAACCAATAAAAATATGTATATAATGAGACTTGAACCCGAACCAATTGCATTAGAAAAATATTTAATTTACCACTCAACTAAAGCTCTATTTTAATATATTTATATATTTTAATTTTAGTTGGAGTACATTTAATATTCTTAATATGGTGTATTTACTTATTTCAATTTTCTTTTTACTCATAAGTTAAACTTTTTATTTTATTTTAATTTCCACTTTTTATTTTATTTTAATTTCGTACAGATTGCATGTGGTGTTATTATTATTAATTTCAAGCCTTACGTTTCATTATCTATTTTATGTTATTCTTAAACACAAGCATGTGTTCTAAATACGTGGTTTCCACACGCATGCGCATGTGATCGGGTTTCTAGTATTAATAAAGTTGTTAATTGAGATGGTGTCACAAATTAACTCGACACAAACATAGGATTGATGGCAAAACCATTATAAACAATTGTATTCATTTAGTATTTTTAATCTGATGTATTTGCGTTTAAATTTCGTTTTATTTACAATTTAATCTATCTTTTTATTTTAATATTGTACATATTTCGTGCGCTATTATTAATTAGTTTCAAACCATACATTTCATTATTTCATTATATGTTATTTTTAAACATATATTTATGTTCTAAATATATGGTTTCTCACCCATATGATAATTTTTTTAGTAACAACCACAAGAAATGGGAAACACTACATTGCTCGTTTTCCTTTTTCATTTTAACGTATAATTACTACTTCCTCGGTCCTTATTAGGGTTGAGCGTTCGATCAAATTGAGTCGAATCGAGTGAAAAATTTTCGAGTTGATGAGCCCTATTTTATCATCCTAACTCGATTTTAATTTTTTTCAAATCGAGTCAAGTGAAAAGAATTTTAAATCAAGTCGAATTGAATTGAGTGAAATTGTTTGAGTTATATTAAAAAATTTAAACATGCCAAATTAAAATCTTGTTACAATATAACTAATTCCATATTAGAATACATAAATTTGAAACCATATATATTTGAAAACTTTTCAAAACAAAATAAGAAAAAAAAAGATATTTTAGCTTATTTAGGTGCCCAAAATTATTATTTTAGAAATTTTTAAAAGTTTCAACTTTCTTTATATATTTTTTAGAATTTTTTCTTCAAAATTTTATAATTTTTTTTAAAAAATATAAATTTTGGAATTTTTGTAAATATTTTGAATGTTAAAAATTATTTTGATTTTTTTTTTTGTATTTTGTGTTGAGAGAGACTAATTAGCTCATTTCAAAATTGGCAGGGACTAAAGGGGTATTTATACTAATCTACTATTTGAATTATTTGAGTTATTCGAATTGTAAAATTCAACTCAACTTGAACTCAAAAGTCAAATTACTTATTCAAATTGACTCGAATAACTCGATTTGATTAACTCAAAATTTGATTCTCTTTTACGATTTTTTCGAATCGAATCGAGTTTTGCTCACTCTAGTTCTTACATTAAATAGGATAAACTAGCAAAGAACTCATAATATCTTTAGTTAGGCATAATAAATTTTTTTAGCCTTCCAACTTAATAAAAAAAAGTCATTTTAGTTATTCATTTAATTTTTTGCTTATTTTAACCTTTGAACTTGTATTTTTGTCAAATCACTCCCATAATAGATGAAAAAAATAACATTTGTTAACTTTGCTGATGTGGCATACATGTGGATTGCCACTTGTATGCCACATTAGCAATTAATTAACTTTTTAAAACTGAAAAATATTAAAAATTAATTTTTATAATTTTTATGGTTTTTAAATAATTTTTAATTTTTCATATAAATTTAATATTTTTTTAATTTTAAAATTTTAAAAATTAATTATTTACTTATGTGGCATCCATGTGTATGCTACACTAGCAAAGTTAAAAAAACCTTAACTTTTTCATCCATTTTGGAGTTATTTGACAAACAATGTAATTTTAAAGGCTAAAAAAGACGAAAAATTTAATGAATGACTAAAATGACTTCTTCTTCTTCTTTTTTTTTTATAAATTTGGAAGGCCAAATAAATCATTATGCCTTATACTTTTATTGCACAAGGAAAACAACTCATTTTTAAATCATACTAAACATGTTTATAGTTCAGATTCAATAAAAATTATATAATAATTTTTAAAAAAATAATAAAATTGGGATATTAAAAGCGATGTTGTCCTAAATCCAAATCTCATGAAAAATGTACTTTAATATATCTATATAAAAATAAAAAAAAAGATTGAGATCTATGAATGAGAAATTAGAAATATCTGTTTGGGCTTTTATAATAAGTAACGTCAGAGCTTCTGACTTTGAGACCCTCAACTTTTGATATATATGAAATGGGCCAAATATAATTGAAAATAAACGTGGTCACACTGTTAGAAATAAAATATTAATTGAATGGGTATAATTATAAATTTAGTCCTTAATGTTTATAATTTTTTTCTTAATTCGACTTTTATTTTTTAGTTAAATTCGGCCTTAATCTTTTAAAAAGAGACAATTTGACCTTTAACTTTTTAAAAAAGAGTCAAGTTGTTGTTTTTTAACAGAAATACTAATTAAAACGTTAAATTTTTTAACATATCAATCTTGATGGCAACCCATGTTTAATTCATGCTATTTCTTAAAAAAATTATTACATTTTTATAATGTTTTTTAATAATCTTTTTGAAATTTTATAGTTTGAATTTTTTTTTGTAAATTTTAAATTATTTGTTGATGTAGCACAAAAGATAAATAGTAACATATTATCATGAAGTATACATGCGAATTGTCACGTTGGATGGGCAGTGTGTTTCCTTCTTGTGAGATTAAACATAATAGTAGTGGTGAGATTAGTTATTGTAGCGTTGAGATTAAAATCAGCAGTGAGGTGTGTGTGTTTGAATTCAAACGCAACCGTAGTAATGAGGTGAGAAAGTAAAATGACTATTAAGGGAGCATTACATTAAAAATGATACATAATAGAAATTTTTTAATTTTTTATTTTATGAAATTATTAAAAATATGTGAAATTGTAATTTTATTTAATAAAATAATATAAAAGTATCATAGTATTTTTATAAATATTTTAATTATTTATTTATAATTATTTTAAATTACTTATTATATTAAATAATAAATAAATTTTAATAGTTAATCAAATTTTATAACAATGCTGAGTATTATTTCAATAAATAAAAATATTATATGTTTTCTTGAGGGAATAAAAAAAAACACCATACTTTAATCATAGACTATTTTACTAAAAAATGCCCATTTTCAACTTTATTTACGAAAATTGACCATTTAAAATTTTATTTACCGGAATGAGCCAAAAAATCCAAAATGCGCCTACGTGGAAGCGTTTTAAGGGAAAATTTTAGAAAAGCGTGCTGATGGGAATGCACTTTACCCCGTGTCAGCAAAAGCGCGCTGACGTAGGCGAGCTTTTGCTCGTGCTAAGACTAAATTTTCAAAAAAGATTTTTTTTAATATTATAAAAATAGATCAATTTTTTAAAATTTACGATAATAAGCCTTTATAAAGACCCAAAGTGGAACAACAGTTTTTTTTTTTATGCCACCAATTAATGCGAAAATAAAACTTACAACATAGATCTTTATATAAACTAAAAGTCTCATTTCCCTTGTTTTCTTAAGCAATATAAGATGTGAGATATATGTATATATAGAACCATGAATAAGTTTGCAACTTGTTCCTAGACAATGTGAGATTCCTTTCTCTTTTAATTAACAACATAAGATTAGAAGCTACACTATATTTTATAATTTTTTTACAAAACAATTTCTATTTTTTTATATTTTGATAACATTTTCGCATATTATAAAATTATTTTTTGAGATCTTTAATCTTGTTGCATTTTAGAATTGTTAGCATATACAAAAGGATTATTAAAAAAGAGAAGAACAAATTACACATATGAAACTTGTATATGCAGTAATCTTCTATTCAATTTTAAATGTTTGAATTTAATATCCATGCAATTCTAATTTTTAAAATAATTTTCTATGATTTCAATTTAGAAGTAATACTTTTAATTTTTTATTATTTATTTTATTTTATGTTATGAATGTTTGATTAATAAATAAATGGTGAGTATTTAGTACTCAAATAGTATATATTTTTATAATTTTAAAAAATTGATATCTCTTTTATTAAATATTTTTTTAAAATATTTTACTATACTCATTAAATTTTTAGTCCTAATTTTAATTTAATTTTCATTACCTAATGAATGCTAATAAATTTATTTCAGATGTATTTTGACTATATAGATAATCCATTTAAACATAATATATAATTATGTTAAATAAGTTTTTTTATAGAAATATGTAATATATATAAAATATAATAATTATTTTTCATATTTTCATATCTAGATTAAATTACATTAGTAGTCACTTAACTATAATTTTTTGGCTATCGAATTATAAAAACTTACAAAATGATCACTCAACTATTAGTAATTTTTTAAATATTTATTTTTTTAAATATTTTACCATACTCATTTTATATTTTATAATATTTTTTTACTTATAGAGTTTAAAAATTTTATTTATAATGTAACAAATGTTAAATTTTTGTAAACAATTTAAACTCTATAAGTAAAAAAATATAAAATATAGTGTAGCTTTTAATTTTATGTTGTTAATTAAAAGAGGAAGGAATCTCACATTGTCTAGGAACAAGCTTCAAACCTATTCATGAGTCTATATATATACATATTTCGGGTTTTTTACCCAAATAGTACAAAATAAAAAAAATAACCAAAATAATATAGCTGAAAAATTATGTACCAAAATGGTACATGTAGGGTGGTGCCACCTATGGCAGAGGCGTGACCACCCTACTCTACCATAATCTGCCACATTCTGTTAAAAAAAACACTGTTTAAAAAAATATAGAAGGGAGGAGGGTGTGCCAGAGGCGGCACCAGTCGATGGGACAACTCCATGCAACAAATTTGTCCGTTTGCTCCCCAATTTCATTTTCATGGCCATGCGAGAGAAGAAGAGGAAAGGAGAAGAAGAAGAAGAAGAAGAAGAAGAAGAAGAAGAAGAAGAGAAGAAGAAGAAGGAGGAGGAGGAGGACGGCGCCGGAAAAAAAAGAAAGAGAGAAAGAAAATAGAGAAGAGAAAGGAGAAAGAAATAGAAGAAAAAAAAAGAGAGAGAGAAAGAAAATAGAGAAGAGAAATGAGAAAGAAAGAGAGAAAGAAAATAGAGAAGAGAAAGGAGAAAGAAAGAGAAGAAAAAAAAAAGAAAAAAAGAAAGAAAAATAGAGAAGAGAAAGGAGAAAGAAATAGAAGGAAAAAAAAGAAAAAAAGAAGGTATAATTTTTTTTAAAATAATGTTTTTATTGTTTTTTTTTGTTAGTTTAGTTATTAAACAAATTGTTAGTTATCATTAGGGTTTTTTGTTATTTTGTTATTATTAAACAAATTGCTATTTTGTTATTATTTTGTTATTTTGTTATTATTATTATATATTGATTTTTATTTTTTTATTGTTAGTTTATATACCATCTCAAAATAATATTGTAATTATATAGAAATTAAATTAAGAAATTTTACTTCCATAATATAGGTCTTTTGGCATGCATCATTTAAGTTTTGAATTTTTAGTAAAAAAGTAATTATTTTTAGTTTAGTTAGTGTTATTGTTAGTAAAAAACTAATATTATTATTGTTAAAAACCCTAATTATTAATATTGTTAGTTAGTATTATTGTTAGTAAAAAATCCCAATTATTATTTTAGTTAGTATTATTGTTGGTAAAAAACTATTATTATTATTATTATTGTTAGTCATTAATATTGTTAGTAAAAAATCCTAATTATTATTTTAGTTAGTATTATTGTTGGTAAAAACTATTATTATTATTGTTGTTGTTGTTAGTCATTAATATTGTTAGTAAAAAACCCTAATTATTATTATTATTGTTAGTTATTAATATTGTTAGTAAAAAACTTTAATTATTATTTTAGTTAGTATTATTATTAATATTGTTATTAAGAAACCCTAAATATTATTATTATTGTTGTTAGTTATTAATATTGTTAGTAAAAAACCCTAATTATTATTTTAGCCAGTATTATTATTAATATTGTTAGTAAAAAACCCTAATTATTATTTTTATTATGTGTCGTTTATGTTTGTATAAATAATAAAAAATTTGTATTTATTATGTGTCGTTTATGTTATGTTTTTGTTATATTATTTTTATTGGCATGTTATTTTTAGTAATTTAATATAAATTTCTTGTTTTTTATGTAGGTAAAAAATTAAATATTTGAGACGGCAATGGCTCTATTGATTAGTAAAGATCCTCACATATCTGACGCAGCTAATAATATGGTAATGTATTGTTATTTATTAATCACGGGTTATATTAAAAAATAGCTACATAATTTAGGGAAATAAATTATGTTATTATAATTATTTTTTGTGATTTAACACTGTCAGGGCTCGTACCGTGTTTTAAGGGGCCGGGTGTGTAACATCCTAGGAAGGGCCTATGCATTTTCAGATCAATTGTATGAAATGACAAGTCTTAAGTATTATGAATAAATTTTTGATACTTTCGGAAACCTAAAAATAGAAATGAAAATGGAAATGAAAATGGAGATGGAAATGAAAATGGAAATGGAAATGGACATTTTTGGAAACTTAGACATTTTTGGAAACCTAAACATTTTTGGAAATGATCCAAAAATGGAAACTTGAACATTTCGGGAAACTTGGATATATGAGAGAAATAAAGGAGTTTTATTCACATAAATATGTGAATAATAAGAGATAAATAAAGGAGTTTTATTCACATAAATATGTGAATAATAAGAGATAAATAAAGGAGTTTTATTCACATAAATATGTGAATAATAAGAGAGAAATAAAGGAGTTTTATTCACATAAATATGTGAATAATAAGAGATAAATAAAGGAGTTTTATTCACATAAATATGTGAATAATAAGAGATAAATAAAGGATTATTTTCTAATGAGATAATTGAGGAGATAATTGATGGATTAAAGGCTTTTATCTTTTAAATAAAAGAGATAATATTATCAAAAGAGGAGTGGTGGCCAAGTAAATGACTCCTAGGTGATAACTTTGGCTATAAAAGGAGGACAGGAGGGCTACTCATCAACACTTGCTCCTCTTCCTCTCTGCCAAATTCTCCCTAGGCAAAACCCCTCTGCCGAATTTTCATTAAGCGTAAATCCTCTCTTTTTCTTCTATTTTCTTCTCCGTTCTCTTTGTTAAAATTTGAATCTTTGTGGATTCTAAGAAAGAGGGCAATCATCCACAACATCAAAAGGGGATCTTTTGGGAAATCTAAGGATCTAAGGTAAGGATTATAAATATAAATATGTGGTTAAAGATTATGATTCACGTTTTCAAAGTTAGATCTAATCTAACACGAAGTTATAGGATTTCAACAGCTTATAAAGGAATCCTCTTGATTTGGAATCCCATCATAAGGTAAGGGATATTCGGCCAAGGCATAATTTGTTTAAGTGTTTTCCATTATTTCAAAAACCTAAAACTCGACATGGTTACATACCTAGTATTAGCCGATTTCAAGGAAGAGGAATTCTAGCAATCGCATTGTTGGGACTTGATTAAATCAATTCGGCAACTAGGTAAGTAATTCTACTTCTAGTAGGATTTGGTTTTAAGACCAAATAGGTTTATTTATATGTTTTAATTAATGGCCGAATATAGGAGTGAAAGATCTAGATCGGTGGAGATCGCTCTCACGGAATTCACGGGAACTATTAAGCGAAAAAGGTGTGTACTCTTACTAACTTTCAATAAATTGCATGGCAATCATTAGATATGTAAATATGTAACAGTATGTGAATGTGGCTAAGCACCACAAATGTGGTAAGGAGTACCCAGATACGTTTCCTACTTTTGATAGGATTGTGAATGTGATATATTTTGAACATGTGATTAGTAACATGAATGAAAATTAAGTATGTGAAATATGTTATGAAATAATTGGGGCATTCGGGATATTTGTGGAGGAAGAAAGTGAAGGTGATGACTACGGTCTCACCAACGTAAAGTGGTGACTACGGTCACATAAAGTGAAAAGTGGTAACTTCGGTTACATCCAGTGAATCTGAGTGTCTAATGACACAACATAAGTGGGCGATGAGCACGTCGATCGCAAATGATCGCCTTCGATGGTGTGTAGCGGATGGAGGGTCGACTTAGTAGTCCCCGCGGTGTACAAAAGTTGGTACGGGTGGTGTGTAGCGGATGGACAAATAGGTTTGGATTTGGGTTGCATCATCCTTTATTTTGTATGAACATGATATTGATATGACTTGTATGCCTGATTTGTTGGAAATTAGTACTATGTACACATTGAGTCTGTTGACTCACCCCGTTGGGGAATTATTTTTCAGGTGATGAGCAGTAATGGACCGGGTCGGCAGGAGCTAAAGGTGGCCATGCATCGCTTGAAGAAATTATTTGGAATTTGGACTTTATGAAATTTTAGTACTTTAAACTTTATTTTGGGTTTGAATGATGTAATAAGGCCATAAGGCCCAATTGGATTTTCTTTATTTCTGTTTATTTTTATTTGAATATGATACAATTTATGTTTGATTAAAGATAAGTAAATTTATTTCTTTCAAAATAATAAACCCAAAAATTATTTTGTCACCTTATTTAAGTTGGATTTCCAGAATTTATTAAATAGGTTTCAAATTAAGCCCAACCCAAAACAATTTTTTTAAATTACACAAATTTTCTCTAAGTCATTTAGAACATTGAAAACCGATTTATTTAAGGAACATACCAGATCCCGGTTGTGCTCGTGGGCGGGTCAAAAGTGTTTCAGATTGGTATCGAGCCCGGTTTTAAAATTCCTACTGTGGGCTCAAAGCCCAAAACGTTTTCAATTCGAGCCCAAATGAATTTCTTTGACATAAGCGGGTTTTATGGCATGGCACCTAAGTCTCCGACCCGCATGATCCACGGTGTAAGTACCTTTAACCATCCGTGGTGATTATGTGAATTATGAATTGTAAAAGGGTAGAAAAGGCATGGAACGTAGAATAGTGTGATAGGAACTTGAACCCTAGGATTAGACTACTCAAACACTTGAAACTCATAAGACTTAATGAACTTAACAAACCTATGACTAAGTTATTAAGCTAGGGTGTGGCAACCCCATGACGCATGTCTAGGATTGGATCGGAAGAGCACAGTATTTAAGCGATCCTAGAGACTCACCTCCTCTTCGCGGGTATCCTACTGCAGTGCGTAGCTTCTGTTCGCCCTAACTCGTAAGGCTCGGTGGTGTGGCAACCTCTCATGCGCATGTCTAGAAAGGTCGGTGAGAGCTTGGTATTTAAGCGATCCGCGTGACTCACCTCCTCTTCATTCGAATCCTCGCACAGTGCGTAACTTTGGTTCACCACGACCAAGAGGGCTCGGTCATAGGCTAAACACAAAGAATAAAACCCGAAAGGGACTTAGCCGTTTTTCTTTTATAAAAAAATAAAAAAAAAATGTATAACCAAAATTTAGTTTTAAAACTCTTAGAAACTTATGAGAACTATTTTACAACATTTTCTTCTAAAAAAAAAAAAAAAAAAAAAAACCCTTGGTTTATAAAATGACCAAACCACCCATAGTTTTAACAAAATTTCATTACTTTATCAAATGTTCAAAAAACCCTAATTTGTAAAATATCAAACTATCTTGATTTTGGAAAATTACAAAATTGCTCCTAACTTACAAAATTAGCAAAACGACCCTGGATTTCAAAATTCTTTCAAAATTTCCCCGGAACTTTAGAAGTACCAAAATACTTTCGTCAAAATCACCAGGGAACTTGTTATTTTTGAAAATTTACGAAAATACCCCTGTAGGATAAAATTACAAAAATGCCCCTGGGTAGTGGAAAAGCAAAATAACGAAAACAACAACAAGAATTACAACGTTTCTTTGAATGAACGAAAGTTCATATTTGTTGATGGATGAATGAATGAATGCAAGACTGTATGCATGTATGAATACGAAAGAACCACTCTTAAACTCTTCTTCATAAGATATCATCGCGGGTAATAAGTGAAACAAGAATACTAATACATAAAATTCCTTAATCGGATCTAAATCGATAATGAGCTCAAGAGGACGTGGTCGCCGTGGAAGAGGTAGAGGAAGGATGGTGTTAGATCGAGACAAGGTTCGACAATGAGATACCACCACCACCATCACCCCAGTGTCAATGTTGAGCGGCGAGCTCGCATGAGGAAGATGCCGTGTCGCAGTTGTCTTTGCGAGTTTTGGAATTGGTGGTGGTGCGAGAAACAATTCAGAAATCGTAAGTCCGTGCTCGGCGGCTCGTGCTAATGGAGTGAAATGTTTAGAGGAGTATCGGGAGTGGCACCCAGTACAGCTGAGTACTGGTTGGAAGCAACTGAGCGCATCATGGATGAGCTCGACTTGACCCCCGAGGAGAAGTTGAAAGGGATGACGGCACTGTTACGCGATGAAGCGTATCAATGGTGGTTAATCGTTCGGGACGGTGCCACGGCGGAAGATCTGACCTGGGAATATGCTAAGGAAGCATTTCAGAAGAAGTATGTGGGAACCAGGTATATAGATGAGCAAAGGAAGGCTTTTCTGGGGTTGGTACAAGGAAGTAAGTCTGTCACCGAATATGAAGCGGAATTCTTGAGGTTGAGCCGATATGCCCGAGGAGTAGTGGCGACTGAGCATGAACGCTGTGTTCGTTTTGAGGACGGACTTAGGGACGATTTGAGACTTTTGATAGCACCGCATCGAGTGGGAATTCTCTCGCCTTGGTGGAAAAGGCTAAAGTGGTCGAGGAATTAAGGACGCCACCAAGCGGTGTGATGGACGAAATAAGCCCAAAAGAGGTTTTGGGCCATCCGGAAAAGGCCACAAGAGGCCTAGAGTTGATGAGCCACAAAGTCAACAGCCGGTGACGGGTGGCAATTTCGCCCCTTGTGAACATTGTGGAAGGAAGCACGGGGAGAGTGTTGGAAAAAGGCGGGGACGATGTCTCAAGTGTGGGTCCAAGGACCATATGATTAAGGATTGCCCCAAGCTATTAGATGAGAGCCAACCAAGCGACTCAGAATGCTAACCAGTGGTAGAGGCGGACAGTGACCTCAAAGAGGTCGTGGGTCGGCCAACAGAGGTAGTGGCAGAGGCCGTGGAGCTCGGGGCCGAGTGCGCTAACGCCAAAGCAAGGCAACCGGGTTTGGTTTACGCGGTTCGCCGGAGAGGAAAGAGGAGACGCCACGGATGTTATAACCGAGACGTTCTTTATTCATGACAAACCCTATTTTGCTCTTATTGATGTGGGCTCAACTCATTCCTATGTTGCATGTAGTGTGGTTGAAACACTAGGCCTAGACTCGAACTTTTCGATAGGCGGATAAGCGTAGTAAGCCCTTTAGGCCAAACGGTGAGGATAGATAGGATCTTTCGGAATGTACCCCTAGAGATTCGGGAGGAGCGAACTTTTGGTGACTTAATGGAACTACCCTTCGGAGAGTTTGAGCTTATACTTGGAATGGATTGGCTAGTAGAGCATCGAGTAGTGTTGGATTGTGCGGCTAAAGCGTATGGAACTAAGAACCCGGAAGATGAGGTAGTAGTGATGATCGGAGAAAGGAAGAACTACTTGTCTAACGTAGTTTTGACCTTCAAGGCCGAGAAAATGGTTAAGAAAGGATGTAAGGCATTCTTAGCCTTCGTGAGTGCGTTAAGAGGAGAAGAGGAAGGTGTTAAGGGAGTTAGAGCAGTAAGGGATTTTGAGGATGTATTTCCTGAGGAGTTGCCGGAATACCCCGGATAGAGAAGTGGAATTTGGAATAGATTTGCTACAGGAGCAGCTCACTGTGTCAATCGCTCCCCTACCGAATGGCACCAAAGGAGTTAGTGGAGCTCAAGGCTCAAATCCAAGAGTTGTTGGATCAGGTTCATTCGACCCAGTGTGTCTCCGTGGGGAGCACCAGGTTCTCTTTGTGAAGAAGAAGGATGGAACTATGCGGATGTGCATAGATTATCGTCGATTGAACAAACCGACCATCAAGAACAAGTATCATTTGCCAAGGATAGATGACTTGTTCGACCAAGCTGAAAAAGAGGCATTTGTGTTCTCAAAGATCGACTTAAGGTCGGGGTATCATCAATCGAAAGTGAAGGAGGTGATATTCATAAGACCGCTTTTAGGACAAGGTACGGTCATTTTGAATTTGTGGTGATGCCGTTTGGGTTGACGAACGCACCGGCGCGCGTTCATGGATATGATGAATAGGGTTTTCCAACCCTACTTGGATAGATTCGTCGTGGTGTTCATCGGCGACATTTTGGTGTATTCCAAGACGGAGGAGGAGCACGATGAGCATCTCCGAGTTGTGTTAGAAGTGTTAAGGAAAAGAAGCTTTATGCCAAATTCAGCAAGTGCTAATTTTGGCTCAAGGAAGTGGCGTTCCTAGGACATGTGGTATCCGCAGAAGGAATAAGAGTGGATCCTAGGAAGATCAAGCGTTGTTGGATTGGAAGCCACCTAGGTCGGTGGCTGAAATCGAGAAGTTTCTTAGGCTTGGCGGGCTATTCTGAGAAGGTTCGTGGAAGGATTCTCGTCAATAGCCGCACCTTTGACAAAGTTACTAAGGAAGGAAGTACCGTTTGTGTGGACGGATAAGCAATGAGGAGAGCTTTGAAAAGCTTAAAAAGGTGCTTGTGAAGCTCGGTGTTAATTCGGTAGGAGGCGTAAGGACTTCGTAGTATATTGTGATGCTTCGCGCACACGTGGTTAGGGCGTGTGCTAATGCAAGAAGGAAAGGTAGTCGCTTATGCATCTCGTGATTAAGGCCGCATGAGGTGAACTACCCAACTCATGACTTGGAACTCATGGCGGTGGTTTTCGCCCTCAAAGTTTGGAGGCACTACCTTTATGGAGAAAGGTCGTAATTTACACGGACCACAAAAAGCCTTAAGTATTTGTTGACTCGGAAGGAGTTGAACTTGAGGCAACGAAGGTGGGTGGAGTTATTGAAAGATTATGACTATTCGATAGAATACCATCAGGGCAAGGCGAATGTGGTAGCCGACGCCCTAAGTAGGAAGGTTGTGTCGGATTTAAGGGCTTTGTTCGCTCACTTAAGTTTGTATGAAGACGGAAGCTTTGTTGGCGAGTTACAAGTCAAGCCAACTGGTGAAGGAGGTGAAAGAGGGACGGTTGGCGGATAAGGACTTAAGTACTAAGTTACGAGCAAGTACGGCAAGGAGGATTAAAGGATTATGGCGTCAATGATGAAGGAGTCTTGTGCTACAAGGAAAAGGTTTGTATGCCGAGGGATAAGGAGTTGAGACAAAGGATTCTTCGGGAAGCGCATGGTAGTCCTTATGCTATGCATCTCGGAGGCATCAAGTCAGTATAGAGATCTAAGGGAACAATTTTGGTGGTCGGACACAAACGCAGAGGTGGTGAATTTGTGGGGAAATGTTTGACATGTCGACAAGTAAAGGTGAACACCAAGTCCCATCAGATTGCTTCAACTAATTGAGATTCCCCAATGGAAGTGGGAAAGAATTACCATGGACTTAGTTAGTGGGCTTCCCCCCACGCCCACTAAGAAGGACTCGGTATGGGTGATAGTGGACCGTTTGACCAAGTCCGCACATTTTATCCCCTGTGAGGATCGACTATTCCCTTCAAAAGTTAGCCAAGTTATATGTGGCGGAGATCGTGAGGCTATACGGTACCGATGTCGATCATCTCCGATAGAGACCCAAGGTTTACGTCTCGATTTTGGAAAGCACTTCATCAAGCATTAGGCACTAAGCTAGACTTCACTACGACTTTTCATCCACAATCGACAGGCGATCCGAGCAGGTTATACAAGTGTTGGAAGATATGCTAAGAGGTCGTGTGATGGATTTCCGAGGAGTTGGGAAGATTACTTGCCTCTAGCTGAGTTCGCCTACAACAACAAATGCTATCGAGGCAAGCATTCGGATGGCACCATACGAAGCATTGTATGGAAGAAAATGTAGAACACCAACTTGTTGGACCGAGTTAGAGAACGCCGCGCGTTTTGGGTCCAGAGTTAGTGGCGGGGCGAGGAGAAGGTGGAATTAATTAAGACGCGGTTGAAAGAAGCTTCGATGAAGATGTAAGTCGACGCAGACCTTAAGAGGAAAGAAATTGAGTTTGAAGTAGGAGACCAAGTGTTTCTAAAGGTCTCACCTTGGAAGAAGGTTATGCGGTTCGATCGCAAAGGAAGCTAAGCCCAAGGTTTATAGGGCCCTATCAAGTCTCAAGCGAGTTAGGCGGTGGCATACCAATTGGAGTTGCCACCGAGTTGCATCAAATGCACGACGTATTTCATGTGTCCATGCTACGTCGCTATCGATCGGATCCGTCTCATGTGGTACTGTTGAAGAAGTGGAGTTAAGGCGGATCTATCCTACGAGGAGGAGCCGATTCGGATCTTGGAACGTGACGTGAAAGCACTACGAAAGAAGTCGGTGCCTTTAGTCAAGGTGTTATGGCGCAATCATGGATCGGAAGAAGCTTCGTGGGAGCGAGAAGAGAGACAATGCGACAAAGCAATACCCTCAATCTGTTTAGTTAGGAAATTTCGAGGACGAAATTTTATTTAAGGGGGTAGAATCGTAACATCCTAGGAAGGGCCTATGCATTTTCGAGATCAATTGTATGAAATGACAAGTCTTAAGTATTATGAATAAATTTTTGATACTTTCGGAAACCTAAAAATAGAAATGAAAATGGAAATGAAAATGGAGATGGAAATGAAAATGGAAATGGAAATGGACATTTTTGGAAACTTAGACATTTTTGGAAACCTAAACATTTTTGGAAATGATCCAAAAATGGAAACTTTGAACATTTCGGGAAACTTGGATATATGAGAGAAATAAAGGAGTTTTATTCACATAAATATGTGAATAATAAGAGATAAATAAAGGAGTTTTATTCACATAAATATGTGAATAATAAGAGATAAATAAAGGAGTTTTATTCACATAAATATGTGAATAATAAGAGAGAAATAAAGGAGTTTTATTCACATAAATATGTGAATAATAAGAGATAAATAAAGGAGTTTTATTCACATAAATATGTGAATAATAAGAGATAAATAAAGGATTATTTTCTAATGAGATAATTGAGGAGATAATTGATGGATTAAAGGCTTTTATCTTTTAAATAAAAGAGATAATATTATCAAAAGAGGAGTGGTGGCCAAGTAAATGACTCCTAGGTGATAACTTTGGCTATAAAAAGGAGGACAGGAGGGCTACTCATCAACACTTGCTCCCCTCTTCCTCTCTGCCGAAATTCTCCTAAGCAAAACCCCTCTCTGCCGAATTTTCATTAAGCGAAATCCCTCTTTTTCTTCTATTTTCTTCTCCGTTCTCTTTGTTGTTTGAATCTTTGTGGATTCTAAGAAAGAGGGCAATCATCCACAACATCAAAGGGGATCTTTTGGGAAATCTAAGGATCTAAGGTAAGGATTATAAATATAAATATGTGGTTAAAGATTATGATTCACGTTTTCAAAGTTAGATCTAATCTAACACGAAGTTATAGGATTTCAACAGCTTATAAAAGAATCCTCTTGATTTGGAATCCCATCATAAGGTAAGGGATATTCGGCCAAGGCATAATTTGTTTAAGTGTTTTCCATTATTTCAAAAACCGAAACCGACATGGTTACATACCTAGTATTAGCCGATTTCAAGGAAGAGGAATTCTAGCAAGCTGTTGGGACTTGATTAAATCAATTCGGCAACTAGGTAAGTAATTCTACTTCTAGTAGGATTTGGTTTTAAGACCAAATAGGTTTATTTATATGTTTTAATTAATGGCCGAATATAGGAGTGAAAGATCTAGATCGGTAGATCGCTCTACGGAATTCACGGGAACTATTAAGCGAAAAGGTGTGTACTCTTACTAACTTTCAATAAATTGCATGGCAATCATTAGATATGTAAATATGTAACAGTATGTGAATGTGGCTAAGCACCACAAATGTGGTAAGGAGTACCAGTGCACGTTTCCTACTTTTGATAGGATTGTGAATGTGATATATTTTGAACATGTGATTAGTAACATGAATGAAAATTAAGTATGTGAAATATGTTATGAAATAATTGGGGCATTCGGGATATTTGTGGAGGAAGAAAGTGAAGGTGATGACTACGGTCTCACCAACGTAAAGTGGTGACTACGGTCACATAAAGTGAAAAGTGGTAACCGGTTACATCCGGTGAATACGATGTCTAATAACACAACATAAGTGGGCGATGAGCACGTCGATCGCAAATGACGCCTTCGATGGTGTGTAGCGGATGGAGGGTCGACTTAGTAGTCCCCCGCGGTGTACTGAGTTGGTACGGGTGGTGTGTAGCGGATGGACAAATAGGTTTGGATTTGGGTTGCATCATCCTTTATTTTGTACGAACATGATATTGATATGACTTGTATGCACGATTTGTTGGAAATTAGTACTATGTACACATTGAGTCTGTTGACTCACCCCGTTGGGGAATTATTTTTCGTGTGATGAGCGGTAATGGACCGGGTCGGCGAGGAGCTAAAGGTGGCCATGCATCGCTTGAAGAAATTATTTGGAATTTGGACTTTATGAAATTTTAGTACTTTAAACTTTATTTTGGGTTTGAATGATGTAATAAGGCCATAAGGCCCAATTGGATTTTCTTTATTTCATTTATTTTTATTTGAATATGATACAATTTATGTTTGATTAAAGATAAGTAAATTTATTTCTTTCAAAATAATAAACCCAAAAATTATTTTGTCACCTTATTTAAGTTGGATTTCCAGAATTTATTAAATAGGTTTCAAATTAAGCCCAACCCAAAACAATTTTTTTTTAAATTACACAAATTTTCTCTAAGTCATTTAGAACATTGAAAACCGATTTATTTAAGGAACATACCAGATCCGGTTCAGGCTCGTGGGCCGGGTGTGGGGTGTTTCAGGGTGAATGGCTTAGGAAATCCCCCGGATGAACGACTGATGCCCTACTTAGAGCAAGCTGGATTCGAGTCAGCAGCACTGATCCGGACATTTGATCTGCGGTATGATTTAATATCCGCACTAGTCGAGCGTTGGCGCCTGGAGACCCACACTTTTCATTTCCCCAGTGGAGAGTGCACAGTCACTCTAGAGGATGTTGCAGTGAAACTTGGGCTCCCAATCAATGGGAGTCCCGTAACGGGCGTCAGTGCGATAGCTGACCCATTTGCACTTTGTCAGAGCCTACTAGGAGTCTCGTACGGCAATGATGAGGAAAATGTTTCGGGCTTGAAATTTACATGGCTGAAAGCGAGGTATGAACACTTATCAGCTAATGCCACTGAAGTCGAGTTGATGTGCGCTACTCGAGCATACACTATGCACATCATAGGGGGTGTACTGATGCCCGATGCAAACAATAACAGGGTTCATATCATGTACTTACCTCTATTAGCTGATTTGAGTAATGCTCGCTCTTATAGTTGGGGCTCCGCAGTTCTTGCGGTGTTGTACCGTGAGCTTTGTCGGACGACAAAGCCAGCTGTCGTAGACATAGGCGGATGCCTTACATTATTACAGTCGTGGGCTCTTTATCGGATGCCATTCTTGGCATCAGTTAGTCACCAACCATACGTATATCCACTAGTTAACAGGTGATAAAATATAACTTTTTATTAATTGACAATTTCTTTATATTGATACTATTGTAACGATACTATAGTGACCTAAAATTTGTTTTTGTAGATGGAGTATTTATCCGGGTATAGGGAGGTCGTACACTGTCCCGATATATCGGCTTATGATTGAACAACATGCCGGAGAAGGGGTAAGCGATTCCAATATTCGTGACATGTTACTTTGTATATCTTACTCTCACCGTGTTAAATTTTAACAATGTTATTAATCGTGCAGTTTATATGGATGCCATATCGTAGACCAGAAATTGCAGCCATTATACTTTTGTCTTCCTACATTCACTCTCATATGTGGTGCATTAACGCACCAATTATCAATTTCAATGTAGTCGAGTGGTACCATGGGGATTGAGTGCTGTAACAGCCCAGTTTAAACCCTAGTCGGAACAATGGTTTCGAGACCACAAATCTGAGGTTAGAATAATATTTTAATATCATTCTCTGTGTTTATAGTATGTGAATTAGCCTGTGTGAAATTTCTGTGTGAAGATTTTATTGATTGTGTGTTTAATTTGCGAAAAGGACTTAATCGCATAAAGTGTAAAATGATGTGTGCTGATTATTAAGTGCTTAATTGTTGTTGTCTTTATAAATTGGAGGATTTATGTTGCAATTAGTCCAGTTTACAAAGTGGTTGTCGGCATAAGGCTAAAATATATAGTATTTTATATTGATTTTTAAAGGTTAATAATTAATAACATATTATATGTTATTATAAGATAATAAAATAAAGAAGATAGTGGCAATATTCATCCATCTTAGCCGAAAATATCAAGGAAAAAGAAAAAGAAAAAGAAAGCTAGGGTTCGACCATTGTTAAGCAAAATCAAGGTATGTTTTGAGCTCGATTTTTAGTGATTTCTACTTTTCTGTGATCGTTGCTTAGTGTACTATCAAACCCATGCTTAAATTTCAGAAATTGATGATGAATTTGAAATGTGCCATGAATGAATTCATGAGCTTTGTGTTAGTTGATAATGGAATGTGAAAGATATGTGAAAGATTATCATATTTTGTCTTGGGATTTTTAGTGAAATTGAGTAATTTGAGCTTAATTGAGAAAAGTGTAAATTGGAGGACTAAATTGTGAAATAAATGAAATGTATGGACTTGTATGAGATACATGAACATTCGGCCAAGCATGGGTATAAACAAATATGGTGTATTTTGTGATTTTGTGAAATAGAGACTAAAGTGTCGAAGTGAGAAAATGTGAGGGCTATTTTGCAAAATGCCCTAAAAATGTGTGTGTGGACTAAATTGAATGAATTGGTGATTGAATGAGTTGAATTTAAATGTGTATAGACTAAGAAAGGAGAAGTTCGGATCGAGATTGAGGCAAAGACAAAGTGCTCGATTAATCGACCGTTTTGGTACTGCGACGTCCGAGGTAAGTTCAGATATAATACTAGTTGTAAACTATATCTATGTGATGTGAATTGAATGAATACATATATATATATAACTATGAGATTAGAAATGCTATGTGCGGAATTTAATTAGAGGGCACTAAGTGTGCGAAATTAGAAACGGGATAGAGATGATTAGCACTGTATGTGCGAAAAGATAGAAGTTTCAGCTTATCGAATTGGCACTGTGTGTGCGATACCGATATAAGTTTGGTTTAACCTATTGGCACTAAGTGTGCAATGACGATTATGTTTCGGTTATGAAACTGGCACTAAGTGTGCGAATAAATAAAAAGAATAGCAAAAGTTGACCGAGATGTAATATCGAGCAATTGAGTAGCATGAATGGTGAGTAACTATGTGTTGATCAAGGTACGTTTGAACCTATGTGGTTGATGATAGCCTTAAAAGTTGAATGAATAGATACTTGAGCATATGGTTGAGATTGATGATGAGCCTAATTGTGCATTTATCTATGTGATAGTGTAATTATGTATTGATGTTGAATTATTGAGTAATATGTATTATATTACGAACTTACTAAGCTTTTGAAAGCTTACTGTGTGATTTGTTTCTCTGTTTCACAGTGTTAGTAAAGCTAGCTCGGATCCGAGGATCGTCAGCATCTCTATCACACTATCGGCAATCTATTTTTGGGTATTTTTGAAAAATGTATATAGTTGAAATATGGCATGTATAGGCTAGAAGTTATGGCATGTTTTGAAATGCTTAATCCTTGCCATGTGATTTGGCTTGGAATTTGAATGATATTGAATTTATGAATGAGCTATGAATATGGTATATTTCATGATTATGTGGTTGATGAAAGATGTGGATTGAAGATGAATTATGGCATGGATTACCTGATGTTTGGTCTATATGTTTGAGATGTGAATTTTGGTACTTTGATTGAACCAATGTGAGATGAAATTGAATATTAGTATAGATTGTATAGTTGGTGATTAATTAATACATGAAAAGGTATGTTTGGATGCATTTTGAGGCATGAATTGGTATTGCTTTGAAGCTTGTAGGTATGACCCAAGTGTGGGTGGCATTTTGGCCTTGCAAATGGCCTATTTTGCATACACGGTCAAGGGACACGGGCGTGTGGCTCAAGGGCCACTTCGAAGTGTGCCTGAGCAGGTTACACGGGCGTGCCTGGTGCTCGTGTGACCAAGTCAGTAGCTAGCTTAATTTCACACGGCTATGGCACATGGGCGTGTTTGGCGGCCGTGTGGACAAGTCAGTATACATGCTATGTTTTGGCACGGCCTGGACACATGGGCGTGTCTAGTAGCCGTGTGAGGCACATGGCCTGACTGTACGGGCGTGTGACCTCTGCAGATTTTAAAAATGTTCAAATTTCCAAGAATTTTCGTATGTGTTCGGTTTAGTCTCGACCTCTTCTTAACACGTGTTTAGGGTCTCGTAGACCGTAATAAGGGACTATATGTTTAAATTTGAATATGTTTAAATGATGATTGACTTAGTGTTGTGATATGGATGTGAAATGTTTCGATTGTTCGGTAATGCTCCTTAACCCTATTCCGGCGACGGTTTCGAGTTAAGGGTGTTACATGCTTCTAGGGGTGAGTATTCGATCGAGTCGAGTCGAATCGAGTCAAAAAATTTCGAGTTAGTCGAGTTAACAAATCCTATTTTAGCAACCGAACTCAATTTGAATTTTTTTCGAATCGAATCGAATCGAGTCAAAAAAATTCGAGTCAAATCGAGTCGAGTTAACGAATTCTATTATTTATACTTAATGTTGCGATTAGATGGACCGATTATTTAACTAGTAGACGAAGTACAAGACTATTTAACTACATGAACAATATAATGATTTTTCCTCTTAACTTAATATGTAAACATTTATCAAAACGACGTAGTTTTGACTTTTAACTTAATTATTTTGAATTTTAACTTTTTAAAAAGTAAACATTTATCAAAACGACGTAGTTTTGTCTTTTCTTATTCGGATTTTTGGATAACTCGAATTGTGTAATTTATATTCGAGTTAAACCGAAAAACTTAATTTTTTTATTCGAGTTGATCCGAATAAATTGATTAACTCAAATAACTCGAACTATTTAATTCAAAATTTAAATTTTTTATCGAGTTTTTCGAATCGAATCGGATTTTGCTCACCCCTACATGCTGCGACAGTTTGGTTGCATCCAATATATCCTGGATTCTCTATGCGAGGTGGGAGAGGTTCACTGCATGAACAAGAGAGGGAAACAGGGAATGCATTGTGGGGTTAAGCACCGGAGATTTATTGTGGTGTGGAATGATCGGATGACTCGAATACCTCAGATGGATATGTCTTCCGATTTGCAACCTCTATTAGAGTACATACAATGGTACTCTAGTATGGGAAAGCCATATATACTTGGAGGGATGTCGAATGTAGTCCCCCCACACATGCAGCGACATGGGACATACGAGCCAGTGGCCGATATGGAGGCCAAGCCAGCGGCAGATCCTGATCCCGAGCCGGAGCCCGAGCAATCACATTCACATTCGATGCACATTCGTATCATTCAGATATGCCGGGCAATGACTATTTCTCGGGCTCGTCAGGGGGTGGATACCATTACGGGTTTGATATCTTTGGATCGTACCCACCGATGACAAAGACACTCGGCCGGCTCGTATCCCGCTGCGGTACATCAAACCTCTGGCTCGTATCCACTACATCATGGCACTCCTTCCGGCTCAAGTTCATCGATGCCATTCGAGCCACATGATTTTTCTGCCATGTTTAGCACATCCCCACCTGGGCCTAAAGAGGATGTTGGTCGTCGCGAGCACCCACAACGTGAACGCGTCGACCTCATGATATACCCTAGGACCACACCATCGAACCATCAATTTTAGGTGTTTCTTGCGGTTTTGATATTACTCTAGTTTGTATTTTTTTTATATTACAATGTTTGTACTTTTTTTGTATAAATTTAATTCGATTAATTGGAACTTTAAAATTTGTAACAAAATTTGACCATAACGCAGAGTAGATTAATTTGGAGATTATAACATTAAAACACTAATACACATTACAACGGTAATAACCCAAATTTTAGTGATGTCAGAAATAGTGGTTCAAGACCACCGAATCTGACAAATGAACTCGTAGATTATATTATTTAATATTTATGAGCCAAATGTAGCTTTTAAAAGGTTTTTGAAATAATAAATTATGTTTTACAAAGATTTATTTGGTCAAGAAATTGAGAAAAAGAAGTATCGAAATCTCGGTGTTATAAACCGAGCCATAAATATTATTGAAAAAGCATGTAAATGATGTGTTTTTTTATATAAATTAAATACATTACAACATAAGCTCAATTCCCACTCGATCGTGATGATTTTCCAACATTATAGTTTCGCTACGGGCATTTACTTCGATTATGACCACCTAACCTGCATAATCCACAACGCTTACCGTCGGATTTCTCCCTAATGTCCATTTTATTACGGATTCTGGATGATTGCGGACGACCTCTCGGATTCCTGCGTAGCGCTCTATCTGGGACAAGCTCAAAAGTCGTCGGAGGCACCTCCCACGTAGACAGGTCAAGCAGGACGGTGAACTCATTTTCCTAGACACGCAACGTGCGCTCGAGTATGTACACATCATCGAAAAGTTGTTCAACATTAAGGTTCACTTTAGCACACGCTGCCACGATATGTGCACACGGATAATGAAGTGTTTGGAACCTCCTGCATTCGCACCGTCTGTTTCGGAGATCAATTCCATAGGACCTAGGTGGTATACCGGGTCGACGACCGGTAGACTCCGTAACTCGAAAAATTTCCAGGCGTCGTGAATATATTTATATAGTCATCAACCTCACAATCCGACGGTTTGCAATCAATGCATCCCTGACATCTTCGACAAACACGTGTCCCGCCTCCATTTGGTTGACTTGTTGTTCACCCATTCTTGGCATCAAGGTTGCCAACCTGTAGAATGTAGCCGAGAAGACAGATGAAATCAGAAGATGTCGTATTTTCAACAACACAGCATTGACCTCCTCCACCAAGTTTGTGGTCATTTGACCATAACGAAAGCCCTCGTCAAAACTTTGAGCCCATTGCCACGGCTCCATTGTACCCAACCACTGTCGAAAAGATGTGTTCGTTTGACCTTCCATGTCACTCTCAAGTCGAGTCATTCTTTGACGAAAAATATGTGTCTCTAACTCGTACGTTGTATATGTATTAAGAAAAGATAAGTTACAGTAACTGGATAACATAAAATATTAAAACTTATATTGAAAAGATAAGGTTATCCTTTACCCATTTTCACCACTTGTCTCTTCCAGTCTGCATTCTTATAATCTCGAAGGAAGTTAGCCGCAATGTGACGGATGCAGTAAACGGATCTCCATGGCACACCGGAACACCTAATTGCGGCAATTAATCATTTCCCTCTATCGGAGATGATGCAAATATTATCATTTCTAATAACATACCTCCGCAAGTTGGTAAGGAATAATTCCCAGGATTTCAAGTTTTTCTTATCTACGATGCCAAATGCTATCGGGAGCATGTTCCTATTGCCGTCTTGAGCAACCGCAATAAGTAAGATCTGTGTATATTTTCCATATAGCCAGGTCCCATCCACCTGCACAAACGGCTTGCAGTGTGGAAATGCCCGCACACATGGATCAAACATCCAGAACATCCGATGAAAATTTTTTTTCCCCGGCTGTAATTGGTCATCCGGGCCGTAATAAGGTCGTGTCTGTAACTCAATCACAGTCCCCGGTACATACTCCCGCATAGCAGCTATCCATCCCTATAGCTCGTTATACGATGAATCATAATCCCCATACAATTGCTCCATTGCCATCTGTTTAGCTATCCACGCCTTTCGATATGATACTCGATACTGGAATCGTGCTTGTATTTTGGCAATCAGTACCGAAAATTTAATGGTCGGCATGTCCTTCACCATTGGCATGATACACGTACAGATATTTTTGGAATCAAGTTTTCGATGATCTTCTGTCATACGTGTTGATGTGCATGTGTGAGGTCCAACAAATTTTCGTATCTCCCGCATCTGCGAATTTTGAATGAATGCAGCTCGTACCCGCCAATTGTAGCCATCCACTGCCTTCCAACACTCCCAAATATATACCGTCGGTTTAGACACTGCGACTTTGTAATCCACTGATATATTCATGCTATACCATTTAATAGCAAATACGCACTATTCTTTACTTTCGAATCTCTGGCCTACGAATAACTCCTCATGATCGGAATTTACGGCCAGCCGGTGAGTAGGAAGTATTTCAGGGTACTCCGGGAACTCAGCTACATGCGCTGCGTCGGGGTCTATGAGCGACATGTGTGGCCCAAGATTATTGTGTATCATGATACATCACATCTGGTTCCCGACCGAAGACGCGTTAATGCTTCCATCGTCAATCACATCTTCATCGTCAATATCATCAGGTATATCATCCATATCGGAATCACTGTCACTATCGACCTCTTGCTCACAATGATCACTACTATCGTATCCATCATCACCACCCACATCAATATCGGGTGTAATATTAAGATCGATATCGATCCCATGTATAGTCGATTCACTATCAACGTACGATATTGGAGGCACCATGCACGGTTCTTGAGCTCCATGTTCTTCACCATATGCATTGATATCTTCATTTTGCTCAATACCGGCTAACTCAGCAAATAAGTGAATCGGTGCATTTTTATTACTCCCATTCCCATTCCCACAGTAAAGAGCGATCATTGTTTCCACGTCTTCGTCGTCTACAAGTTCCATTTCGGTGAATTTGATCGGATCTGTCGAAACTGAAAACTTGTAGAAAATTCTCGAAATCCTTCTCCCACAATGTCTAACAATTTTTGCGTTAATCCTTCCCTTCATATCATCCAACGAGACATTTCTATTAAATCTCATTGCTATTTGTTTCCGACATTTAAATATGCATCCAACGGTTGTTGTCAAGATGATTCCATCGAAATAAACACATACGAAAAACTGATCATCCATATTCAATATTCAATCTGTTAAAAAATAAATAAAATTTCTCAAAATAATTTCGAACAGTAAATAAATTACTTAAATAAAAAATAAAAATTACGGTTTTACTAACAATAATAGTTAACAACAATAATAATAATAATAGTTTTTTTTACTAACAATATTAATAACTAACAATAATAATAATAATAATTAGGGTTTTTACTAATCCTAATAACTAACACAATAACAATACTAATAATACTAACTATAATAATAATAATAATAATAATAATAATAGTTTCTTTTACTAACAATAATACTAACTAAAATAATAATTACGGATTTACTGACAATAATAGTTAACAGTAATAATAATAATAATAGTTTTTTTTACTAACAATATTAATAACTAACAACAACAATAATAATAATAATTAGGGTTTTTACTAATTCTAATAATGAACACAATAATAATAATAGTTTTTTACTAAAAATAATACTAACTAACAATAATAATTAGGGTTTTACTAAAAATAATAAATAACAATAATATAGTGTAAAAACTAACAATCATACTAACTAATATAATAATTAGGGTTTTTACTAATCCTAATAACTATAAATAATAATAACCAAACCCTAAAAACTAACAATAATAATACTAACTAAAATAATAATTAGAGTTTTTACTAATCTTAATAACTAACAATAATAACTAAACTAACAACAAAAAACAATAAAAAAACATAAAAAAAAATGATAATTCATTATTTTTAAAATAAATACATTATTTTTTCTATTTTTTATTCTTCTCTTTCTTTCTCCTTTCTCTTCTTTATTTTCTTTCTCTCCTTTTTTTTTTCCGACGCCGTCCTTTCTTCTTCTTCTTCTTCTTCTTCTTCTTCTTCTTCTTCTTCTCATTTCCTCTGCTTCTCTCGCAAGTGGCCATGAAAATGAAGGTCCCCAAAGCTGTGCAAACGGACAAATTTTTGACTGCTGCTGCCTCTGGCACACCCACAACTGGTGTCGCCTCTGGCACACCCTCATTTGGTGCCGCCTTTGGCACACCCTCCTCCTTTCTATTTTTTTTAAACAGTGTTTTTTTTAACAGTGTTTTTTTTTTTAACAGAATGTGGTAGATTATGGCAGAGTAGGGTGGTCACGCCTCTGCCATAGGCGGCACCACCCTACATGTACCATTTTGGTACATAATTTTTCATATGTACTATTTTGGTTTTTTTTTATTTATTTATTATTTTGGACTAATTGGGTAAAAAACCCACATATCTCACATCCCACATTACTTAAAAAAACAAGGAAAATGAGATTTTAGGTTTATATAAAGATTTGTTTTATAAAATTTATTTCCACATTAATTGGTGGCACAAAAAAAAATGGTGCCACCATTTTGGGTATTTATAAAGGCTTATTCTCGTAAATTTTTAAAAATTTGGTCTATTTTTATAATATTTAAAAAAATAATATTTTTTGAAAATTTAGTCTTAGCACCGGCAAAAGCGCGCCCACATCAGTGTGTTTTTGCTAACATGGGGTAAAACGTGTCCCTGTCAGCGCGTTTTTCTAAAATTTTCCCTTAAAATACTTTAACGTAGGCGCGTTTTAGGTTTTTTTGCCCATTCCGATAAATAAAGTTTTAAGTGGTCCATTTCCGTAAATAAAATAAAAAATAGACTTTTTTTTTTTTTAGTAAAATTGTCTCAATCATATGGATTAATAAAATATATTAAAAGAATTTGATATTAAATAATAATAGATTTAATTATATTTATAATTAAAATAATATTAAAAAAGTGGAAGGCTTAATTGGAGGCCTAAAGCTACAGCCAAAATTTAAACATATAGTGACGTAATCTCACCTCAGTGGGGTGTGGCAAGCAACCACAAAAAGTAGACAGCGGTGAGAGTGAAACCAAATTTAAAAAAAGATCCCAACACACTGAAATTTGCAGTTAAAAAAAATTGATTTGAAATTTTAAAAACGTTAATAATGAAATTTAGTTAAAAATAAAAGTCATATTTAGAAAATGTAAATATTGATTTAATAGTGAAATTTAGATAAAAAAGATGAAATCAATTTTAAAAAGGATAGCAATTGGATTTAGTGATTGTGTCGACATCAATTTGTGCCCTCAACTTACGCTTATGCTCCTCCAACCATTCACCAGCAATTGGATTTAGTGATTGTGTCGACACCAATTTGTTTTTCGGCCAAGGCACCCAACGTTATGTGAGGGAGCTGTCGACCTCCCAACAGCCGTAGGTGGCACCTGCTGCTTGGGGTGCCATTTTTTTTCTCCTGGAAACTCTAGACCACCCTATGAGATAGAAACAAAGGAAAAGGACAGTTGCTAGTCCTGGCGTAAAACTGCTCAGATAAGGACAGAGAAAATCCGTTGGAAGCATTTGCCTATGCTTAGTATGCCATGTGCATAGTGATTAGATGGGGCATGAATCATGATGTACCGCCAATATTTGGATTGATTGACATGATTTATACAATCAAAATGATTTTCAACACAAATATTACACCATTTAAGTTAAAATATATTAAATATTATTACGAACATATTTATATATATTTTTAAAATTTTGATCCATTGTATACATAAGAGATTCAAAAACATTAAAATGGTGATTATCACAATCATATTGTTTCAGCCAAAAGCCACATTTGATTTTTTATCAAAATTTTAATATAACGGAGATAATAGTTATGTACATATTATATAATCTTAAATAATTAAATATGACATAGAAGTAACAAAAAGAAATTACAAAACTCATATAATTATTTATTAATTAAGTTTATAAAATTCATAGACATGACGATTTCAGATTACATCTCTGATTAATTCCAACCTTTTACAACCTTCGTTCCTTTAAATTAGGTACTGAAAAAACCATTAAATATTTGGTTGTCATTATTAAGACTAATGGAAAAACCATTTTAGCCCAAAGGCCTAAACCTTTTTAATTAGGCCGAAGCAAAACATAGAGCTAAGAACAGACCTTTCTATCCATGCATACTATTTCTTATTATTTTTTATATTTAATACATAAAATACGATAAAATTTAGAAAATAATTAACCTTAAATATAAATTAAAATATTGTAATTAGATAAATAATAAAAACTTAACAAAAAACTAATTATACTATTCGAATATCTTAAATTACAAATAACTAACATAATTATTTTCAAAAAATATTTTTTTATTTTTAACTCAAGTAAATAAAAAAAAATTCTCAAATGTGAATAAATTTTTATATAAAATCTCTAGAAAAAAAAATTAAACTTGGAAATATAATAAAAATAATTCAATATAAACAAAAGCAAGCATAATGTAATTAAAATGGTTATTTAAAATTAAAGTTTTCAGCCTTAAAATAAAAATAGAGTAAGTTTTAGATTTGAAAACGTTTTAGGTGAGATATTAAAAATCTTTCCTATCTTAGCCAGTGGTTGAGGGTTCGATCCTCGTATTAGATATAGAGCAACTTTAAAACTCGAGGTCAACGTCTATCTCCTTAATGGGCTTACAGAACACGGAGGCCTAATCACTAGGCTTGTTCCAATGGATATCTTGGGAAATAAAAAAAAAATACATCAAATAAAAGGCATAAAAAATTATATATTAATTTCAAATTATAACACCCCTTACTTGACTCGATTTTCGGGTCAAGATACTGGAATGTTACATTCGTTGCCAAGGCAACTACGATCTCACAAAAATCAATTGAACATTTTATTCAAGTTATCAAACTCATAACACATTTAAAATAATATTTACGCACTACTCCGAGCCTAACACAAGCTTACGAAAGCTTTCTAAGTGGCCAAAGGTCGATTCGGGACCAAAGGGTGAAGTTCAAAACCATCGGGAGCTCATCGCGACTTCATGATCTCCCACGTCACGACATAACATAACTCATCGTGACTTCAACAACCCATCGTTGCGACCTCAACCCTGCAACCTTAAAACCTGTACATTTTGCTCACCTAAAATCACTTCCATATGCCATACATCTTTCAAATAACTAATAACACATTTTGTTGGGGATCGACCCGTATAAACAACGAGATAGTAAAAGTGGAGAAGAACGAATAAAAATAGTTTAAGTAGAAAACCTTCAAAGAGGGAAAAACCACGAGCAAATGAGGTTTTGACTTTTCACTAAATGAGTAAACAAATGAGAATACAATATGGAGAAAATAAACCTAAAACTACAAAACGTACAATCTCAAACCCCGAAAATAAAAACCTAACTCGGGAACAAAATTCTCTCCATAGTTACCATGAATCTCTCACCAAACTCATATGTGACTACATCTTGTCGCCCTCAAGAAAAGCCATTGTTGATTGACATCACAAAACAATGATACAATGGCCCTTTTAAATAGGCTAAGATTAGAGTTCTAATCATACTAAAATATCCCTGGATTAATTAGAGTCTAATTGGAGAAGAAGTCTTGCTTGAAGTCTAAAACACGGCTGCTTAACTTGGTGAAATCATCGTGACGTCCCATGCATGCTCGTCACGACGTCGTCGCCACGTTCGTTTGGATTTTTGTCGTGACGTCTCTTGTCTTCACGTCACAACGTCGCCTATGTTTTACCTCTTTTTTGGTAAATCGTCGAACGTCTTCCTAATTGCCTACAAAACGTCTCGTAAATGCAAGGCACACCCAACAAATTTTTACCTTGACTCGTATTTATCACTTCTCCTTTTCCATGCCCCGTTACGGGTCTAACTCGAATTCTGCAGAATGTTAACCAAGTCTAAACCATGCTCCAACTTGGAATTCCCTCATGTTATTTGGTATTCTCTTCTAATTTTTTGTACTTCTTTTTTTTTTTCAATTCCCTCATATTTTTTTGGTACTTCCTCATATAATAATTTTATTTAATTAACTAATTCAAATATCATAAAATACTTAAATTCACATATTTGACCCATAATCACTATTTTACACTTTTACTCTAAAATTTTACCTTTTATTCAATTTAGTCCCTAAACCCAAAACTTTCAAATCTATCATAATTTAATCAAATCAATGCTAACCAAATTTTATATAGTCCCTATACAGCCTATATTTATTAATTTTCACAAAATTTTCCGTGTAACTTTACTATTTTAAGAACTTAGTCCTTAAATTTTAAAACTAACCAAAATTACTTTACAAAATAGTCATATTTAACAACAATGTTTGTAAATCTATAATAAAAATTCAAAAACATCACAAATTAATTAATGGAAAATTTCACAACATTTGACAGTTTCACAAATTAGTCCCTAAGTTAGCTAGATTAAACTACAACAATCTTAAAAACATAAAATTTACGAAAAATCAATAGCTGAAAGACTTACATGCATGAGTAAAAGCAAGATCGAAGCTTGAAGAAGTTGAAACCATGAAGTTTCGGTGGGAGACCTCAAAATGGGGAAGATGACAACATTAACTTATGTTTTTACTTTTAATATTATTATTTTAATATTTTAATATATATAAAATAACATTTAATTTAATTAATTTCAATTCATAAACCGTCCATTATGCTAAATTATGATCAAATTACTATGTTAGTCCTCCCATTTTAACTATATAAGCTATTAATATTCAATAACGATTAAATTTTATAACTTTTATGATTTAGTCCTTTTTTTTAATTAACTATCAAATCACTAAATTTTTAGGACCAAACTTCAATACACCTAAACAATAACTCTGTAAATAATATTTACGGGCTTGGTTTACAGAAACGAGGTCCCGATACCTTATTTTTTAAAACCACTTGACTTTAGGGACAAACCACTTGTACTTAACTATTCGTTCCATTAGCAAAAATTATCAAATCAAAATTTAATATAATATCGTAATTAAACTCGTAAATATTAAATAATAATATCTATGGACTTACTCGTCGAATTTGTGGTCCTGAAACTACTATTCCCGATATCACTAAAAAACAATTGTTACATCCTTTGTACACTTATAATCTTTTCCTTACTTTTCTTTTATTTTCTCTATTACATTTTATTTAGTCAATTCATCATACCGATATACTAAATCATTATCACCTTTTATTCTTTAATTATATAACATATGTAAATTTCTAATTAAACACTATATCTAGATTTATACTCAACTAATTTTACTTAATAATTCACCACATAAATAAAATAAATAAAACTTTAGTTGTACTTACAACTCAAATCATGGAATCAAGCTTTCTTCTTCTTCTTCTTCTTCCTTTAGCTCATCATTTGCTTTAATTCTCTACTTGTTTCTCACTTTCCTTCATTTTCTCATATTAAAATACACAATATTTACACATCAAAATCATATTCACATATCATATTTCATCTTTTTCACATAAACCTAACATGTATTTCAAGAGAAGTTTAACTTTCTTACTTTAATCACTTATATTCAACACTAATTCCTATTTTCTCTCTCCTCTGAGACAAGTATGGATGCATTTCTTTTAAGAGTTGGGTAGTTGCTACACTTCTCTACTAATGCTACTCACTAATCTTAAAGAAATTTGGAAGAAACTAGTTTAATTGGTTTGTATTTAGGAAAAAGAACTAAATTGAAAAAAAAAAAAAACAAAAGTTGAAAATGGTGAAGAATGGTGGCTAACGGGAGAACACAATGGTTGATCGCTTTTTATAGCCATTTCATCCTTTCTTCTCTCCACTTCTGTAGTAATTTCCACCAAAAATATATCTTTTACATTATTTACCATTTTACCCCACTATTAACACTTTTTACAATTTATCTTTAATCATTACCTTCCACAATTATGTTTCTTTTATTTCTTCTTATAATTAACATTTTATCCATTCTCTTTTATTTCTTCTTCTTATAATTACTATTTTATTCATTCACTTTTCTACAATTCTATGAATGACTCATTTCTCCTTATGGTAAATTTCCACCTTTAGTCCCTCCTCCTTTATCCTCTATTCAATTTAATCACTCTAACTTTTAGTTTATTTTTTTAATCTGGAATGGCCCTAATATTTTACACTTTCTTGCAATTTAGTGAATATCCCGAATTTATTTTTCCCAATATCTTCAGTATCTGTCTTCACTATTTTAGGATGTTACACACGTAATACCCTTTTAACAAAAAAAAAAAAACTTAGACATTTTGAGCTTTGATAAAAATTAACAATGATTATCCAATATTGAATTTAATTTTATTCTTTTTGAGAGTTTATTTAATAAAAAATTATCAATTGAAAAAAAAACAAATTGCTTTAATGTTTATAAAGTAGTGAATAATTTATTAATTAATATAAAATAAATAATTAAATAATTAGCACGGCGTTTGCCAAAAACTAGACCTGATCATGAGTCGGGCTGTTCACTTATGTCCAAAAGCTCACCCGAAAAGTGGAAGGATTTAGACAAAAATATAAGCCCGAAAAATGGATATGGACAAAAAATAAGGTTCGTTTTTTAGATGGACTGGGCATCATGTAGGATTTTTTGGCCTGGGCTTGGCCCGACCTGAATCAACTGTTTTACTACTGTTTCGCTACCATTTTGTTATTATATTGCTACTATTTTGTTGTTACTGTTTCGATATTGTATAACTATTGTTTTATTGTTAATTTTCCTACTATTTTAGAGACATTTGTTTGCTAAGTTGCAACTATTTTAGTGTGATTTAAGTATAAAGATTTTTTTAATATATATTTTTAATTTGTTGAGAAATATTTATTTTAATGTTTTTAGCGTATTTGATGTATCATATTTTTTAAATTTATATTTATATAAAAAATAATACGGATTGGTCAAGTTAAATTTGGGTTTAACATTTTTAATTTGGACCAGACTTGAACAAAAGTTTAAACTCATTTTTCGAACTGGACCAAGGCGGAGTCTAGAAAACGGATAAAAAAAAATTTCATCGGCCCGGCCTATTTCTTGATTTAATGGCATTTCGTAATTATTTGTACAACCCAAATTTATGTAATGATTGACTAAGAGCGGGTGGTGAACAAGTTTTTCAATTGAAAGTATTATTGTAGAGTTCCCTTCTTTATTATTTACCATTTTTTTTTAATAGGAGCGGATCAAAATGAAAATGATTGGATGATCATGACTTAGGATATATTATACTTTTATTAGGGTAGATAGTAAATAGTAAGAAAGGGACAATATCTCATATTAAAGATGGCGTCTAAAAGTTTTTATTTTAAAGTAAATAGGATTCAGGAAAGCAAATCTTTCTTTTTCATACTGTTGTTGGTTTGATCTTATGTTCGTTTGAATACAAAAAATTACGGTGATTACTAATAATTGGAGAGTGACTTTTTTTTTGGTAAAATATTTAAATATATCAAAAAAATATAAAATTTATGGAATTGGGCCGGTTTCTGGAAAATTTACAGAAAAGGGTCATTTCCCCACAAAACGCGTCCACGTCAACGCGTTTTGTGGGGAAATGGCAGCAAAGCGCGCCCCTGGGACGCGCTTTGTGCCACATCATCAAAGCGCGCTTACGTGGACGACCAAAAAAATATAAAATTTACGGAATTGAGCCGGTTTCTGGGAAATTTACGGAAAATGGCCATTTCCCCACAAAACGCGTCCACGTCAGCGCGTTTTGTGGGGAAATGGCAGCAAAGCGCGTCCCCAGGGGTGCGCTTTAGCCCTTCAATGGTAAAAAAAAAATGGTCAAAATTTTTTTGACCGTTGGGGGCCCAACGGTAAAAAAAACCTATAAAAACCCCCCAACTATTTTATTTTTTTTACACTTTAATCCTTACTCATTCTTCTCTCAAATTCCTCTCAAAATTCTCTTTAAGTCCTTCAAACTTCCTTTGAAATTTCGAAATAGTCCTTTAATATTTACAAAAAGGCCCTTTTTAATTTTTTTTAATATATTTTTTTTGAAACTTTTAAAATTTTCGATCGTATTACAAATGGCCGGAGAATTACTTCGTCTAGATAACAAGCACATCTCCGTCGATCAAATGCAAATGGTAAGTTTTAATTTTAATTTTTCAATATTATTTAATATTTTTAGGTTTATGCAATTTTAATTAATTTTTATTTTATAATTTTTTAAGCGATGACGTAGATCGGGTGTTGCAATGTTATATTCGCAATATGCATGATCCCCCATCGCCGTTGATCGAGAATTACTTGCGGGAAGCGGGTTTTTGGCACGTGGCCACGATAGGTCGGGGTTCAAGTTGAGCCGACTTTGATCGGTGCGTTGATAGAGAGGTGGAGACCCGAGGCGCACACTTTCCATCTTCCATGCGGAGAGTGTACTTTCACTCACGGAAGATGTGCGATTTGCGATTGGGATTGCGGTGGGCCGGTCGGTAATCACCGGGTCCGCAACTTCTACCGATTGGATGGCCGTATGCTACGAGCTTCTGGGTGCCATTCCGGATAACATTCAGGGAGGTCGGATCGAGATGGCCTGGTTACGAGACACATTCCCGGAGCCGAATGAGGGTTCGACCAAAATAGAAAGAATACGGTATGCTCGGGCATACGTTCTGGAGATAATTGGAGGTTATCTGATGCCGGACCTGTCTAGAAACCTCGTACACTTGAGATGACTGCTGAAACTTGTTGATTTTAGAGCAGCCGGTGAATTGAGTTGGGGGTCTGCCGTGCTATCGAGGTTGTATCGGGAGATGTGTGGGGCGACGCGGCCGAGTAAAGCGAAAATCGGAGGTTGCCTATCACTACTGCAGTCGTGGGCACGGTTTCGATTTCTATTTTTACGTCCTCGACTCGACCACCCATATTCATTCCCACTGATAACGAGGTAAATTTAATGTTATATTTTACAATTATTACGTAGATTTATAGTATAATTGTATGCTAAAAATTTATTTAATTAGGTGGAACCATTCGTGAGTTATCTTTGGAATACCTACCTCGCTTGAAGATATACGGCTTCTATTGGACCAACGGTCGGAATCACAAGTAAGTTTCGAATTTCGTATTTATAATTTAGTATTTCGTATTTAGTGTTTAGTATTATGTATATAACTAATATTTTGGTAATGTTAATATAGTTTCAATGGACACCGTACGAGGATTCGGCAATTCGGGCAGTAATTCCGGAGGAGTTCTTGCAAAATCCAAACAGTTGGCACGTGAAGGTCCCATTGATCAACTATGCGACCGTGGAGATGCACCAGTCAGATCGGGTTCTGCGACAATTTGGATTCCAAAGAATCGATTCCCGTGCCACCTGAGGTGCTCGATGATGAGCACAAAGTGGACTTACGGCAGTTGCACACGGATTGGCCAAGATTTTGGTCAGCATATATCGAGATGTGGGAGAACCGGTATGACTATTTACCTATCCGGGAACCGATCGTCGTTCCTGAGTTAGCGTGCGTGCCGGAATACATGCCATGATTTAGGATCCATGGTAAGCCGTATTTGTTTTCGGAAGAAGAGAGGCGACGACAACTTCGTCAACAAAGGGAACGTCGGGGCCCTTTAAATCCAAAGAGAAGGGGTGATGAGACGGGGCCATCAACAGTGCCCACACAGTCACCGGGCCCATCAATTCAGCCGACGACACCGACATCACAGCCTTTACCCTTTATGCCAGGTGCGTACCCTAGACCTTATATGTATCCTAACCCATATATGTTTCCTTTTCCCGCCCCACCCCAAAGTTGGAATGCATGGCGGATCGAGTCCGTTCTCGACTACTCTCCCCGCCACCGATCTTGAGGCCGTCTTCGCGTGAGGGATCACAGGAGGCGCCGTCGGGGAGCACTTCTTTTTACCAGTCTCCTTCGCCATACGGGATTTAGACACCCCGCCGTGGTTTATGCAAACACCTCCGGTGTCGTTATTTTATCAAGGTAGGTCATCCTCGCAACACCCACAACCAGACCCACTGCCGGAGAAACCGGAATCCCCGCCCGAGGTTCCACGACCCCGCCGGAAGCTAGAAGAAGGAGGAATCCAAGCGCAGAATCGCCGACCACCCCGTGTGGCACCGATTCAACCAAGCATCAACATTGATTCGGATGAGCTTTTTTATTTTTTAAATTGTAATAAATTTTTTATTTTTTTAATAAAAAAGTTGTTTTTTTATTTGTGTTTGTAATTTAATTTTAAAATCTTCACTAAAATAGAAGTTGTTTATTTTTTGTATGTAATTTAATTTGAATTTTTAATAAAATAAAAAGTTATTTTTATTTTTATTTTTTGTAATTTAGTTTTAATATATTTAATAAAATAATAGTTGTTTAATTTTTTTATTGTAATTTAATTTTAATATCTTTAATAAAATAGAAATTGTTTAAATTTTTTATTGTAATTTAATTTTCATATATGTAATAAAATAAGAAGTTGTTTTTATTTTTATTTTATTGTAATTTAGTTTTAATATATTTAATAAATAAGAAGTTTTTATTTTTATTTTTTTGTAATTTAGTTTTAATATATTTAATAAATAAGAAGTTTTTATTTTTATTTTTTGTAATTTAGTTTTAATATATTTAATAAATAAGAAGTTTTCTTTATTTTTTATTTTTTGTAATTTAGTTTTAATATATTTAATAAATAAGAAGTTTTCTTTATTTTTATTTTTGTAATTTAGTTTTAATATATTTAATAAAATAAGAGTTTTTTTTTATTTTTATTTTATTGTAATTTAGTTTTAATATATTTAATAAAATAATAGTTGCTTATATGTTTTTGTAATTTAATTTTAATATCTTTTATAAAATAGAATTTGTTTAATTTTTTTGAAATTTAATTTTAAAAATAAAAGTCCAATATTTGTGGAAGAAAGGAAAAGCGCGCACACAGGGGCGTGCTTTTACCATCACATCAACAAAGCGCGTCCACGTAAGCACGCTTTTGTTGATGTGGCACAAAACGCGTCAGCGTGGGCGCGCGCTTTGCTACCATTTCCCACAAAACGCACTGATGTGGGACGCGTTTTGTGGAGAAATGGCCCTTTTCCGTAAATTTTTCAGAAATCGGCCCAATTCCGTAAATTTTATATTTTTTTAGTATATTTGAGTATTTTACCATTTTTTTTGTCATTATTCTTTTTCTTGTCCTTACTCTCCCCACAATCTTGCAAATTTGCAGTACCCCACAAATAAATTTGTTCCATGATAGTTGCATCAGTACCGTACCTTACTAGTGTATTTCAAACTTCGACAACGGAGCACTAATTAATCTTCCCCCAAGGACAAGCTATACTTATACGTGCAAAAACGCAAGCCATTCCCATCAACTTCTTCACAAGATCTCTACAGTTCCCTATCAAAATAAGCAATGACAGATCTTCTTGATCTCTCCACTTTTGGTTATGCAGTAGTGTTAGGCATCACGCTACTGTTTTTGTACTCAAAACTCAAAAAGCCTAGCTCAGGAAGCGGCGGCAAAGCTGCACCCGTAGCGGCCGGTGCATGGCCAATAATCGGTCACCTCCCGCTGTTAGGGGGACCCAAGGCCCCTCATGAAACGTTGGGAGACTTGGGTGAGAAATATGGACCTGCCTACATGATCCGGATCGGTGTTCATCCAGCCCTGGTGGTGAATTCGAGTGATGTTGCTAAGGAAATCTTCACCACCAATGATTTGCATGTTTCCTCCCGTTCCGAATTTGCCGCCGCTAAACACTTGGGTTACAACTATGCCATGTTCGGCTTCTCTCCTTACGGACAATACTGGCGTGAAATGCGCAAAATAACAATGGTGGAGGTGCTATCCAATCACAGGATCGATCAACTTAAGAAAGTTTTTGTATCAGAAATAAAAGGCTCAATGAAACTATTATATAATACTTGGGCTGAGAAAAAGGATGGCTCTGGTAAGGTGTTGGTTGAGATGAAGAAACACTTTTCGGACTTGACTTTGAACGTTGTTCTCAGGACGGTTGCTGGGAGGAGGTACAGTGTTGTTGCAGAGGAAGACCAGAAAGAGGTTTTGAGATATCGTAAGGCTTTACGGGATTTCTTTCACTTGACAGGGTTGTTTATGTTGGGAGATGCAGTCCCTTTCCTAAAATGGTTGGATATTGGTGGTTATGAGAAGCGGATGAAGATAACTGCTAAAGAGTTGGATGAAATTTCAGGGGGATGGCTAGACGACCACAGGAAGGGCGGACATTGGGATGAAAATAAAAAGGAGAAAGATTTCATGGATGTAATGAACTCTGTTCTTAAAGGTGCAAGCCTTGCAGGCTATGATGCCGACACCATCAACAAAGCCACTTCATTGGTATAATCTTTCTCCTCTCTCTCTCTCTCTCTCGTCTTAAATTTTATTTCACCAGTAATTAGTTTCTAAAAATTATGAAAATTGCGCATTGCAGAATATGATTTTAGCCGGCAGTGACACCACTACAGTTACCTTAGTATGGTGCTTGTCCCTAATGCTAAACAATCCTCGTATACTCAAAAAGGCTCACGAAGAACTAGACACCCATATAAGCAAGGATAGGTTTGTGAATGAAACAGACATCGGCAAATTGGTTTACATCCAAGCCATAATTAAAGAGACTTTTAGAATGTATCCACCTGCACCCCTTTCAGCACCCCGTGAGCTCAATGAAAGTTGCTCCATTGGAGGCTATAACATCCCCAAAGGCACTCGGTTGATTATAAACCTTCACAAGATTCAAAGGGATCCTAAAAAATGGCCAGAACCATTGAAGTTTAAGCCAGAGAGGTTTCTCACTACCCACAAAGATGTGGATGTTAAGGGTCAGCATTTTGAATTAATGCCCTTTGGTAGTGGTAGGAGAAGCTGTCCTGGAACATCGTTTGCACTCCATATGTTGTACTTGACCGTATCTAATTTCTTGCATGCCTTCGATTTCTCAATACCATCCAATGGTTTGATTGACTTGACCGGCACTGTTGGATTGACCAACATGAAATCTACCCCGCTTGAAGTACTAGTCTCACCTCGCCTTGCTCCTGAGCTTTATAACTAAAATCCAGATGAAGATTGCAATAATCAAGAATGAATAATAAGAATGCTTAAGCATTTTGGTTCTTATGTTGTATTATTATTAAATTCGTGTATGTGTCTCTATTACACTTCTCTTTCCTCTTGTTTCCCTTTTTAAAATAAAAAATGATATAGTTAATAAATAAATATTTATTAGATAAAACATGTAGATTTAATGTTGTTTTTACGGTATACATGGAAAATCTTAGTTCTCAAATTTAAGTCGTGAAATCTTGACTTTATTTTTCTGCTCTACTTTTCTACTTATTGTGTCTAATATGTTAGCACTACCCTGCACGAGTATGTTAAGAGTTGAGAGTTAGCATTTTGATATATATTATTTCTCCTCGTTAATTCTTAAAATGTTATTTATATAAGTTGTAACAATTTTTAATTCGAGAAGCATGAAAATTTAAATATTTTTAACTCTTAAATTAATTTGAATTCGTCTGAATCATAGATATATGATTTCACCTATCTCACTAAAATAAAAATCATAACATTCAATCTTTTTATTTTCATTTTATTGTCAAATGAAGGGCAAAAAAATTCCAATTCCAATTCCAACTTCAATTAATTATCAATACTATCAATCAATTGTGATGCATTAAAAATATGTAATGATCTGATTTTCGTTGGTATTGGAACCGAATTTCTTGTATCGAGTTAGTCCAAAAATTTATAATTGAGCAGTTAGTAGACATATATGAAATTTAAGACCGAATTACTAAGTGATTAAATTAGATAAATTATTAAGTATAGTACAGGGACTAGTTAGGGAGATTAGTAATTAAGTTGTATGGGGATTAAATTGGAAGGTTATTAAAATAGAGAGAATTGATTAGAGGTTAAGCATGTCCTTAAAAAGAAATTAAACCAAGCCCTTGAAAGTAATTTACCCATAATTAAACCAAACCTCTCATGCATTGATTTATGACTATTGGATTCATTAATTTAATTTTAATTTTTAATACTAATATTAGTTAAAAATAGAGAAAAGATGAAAGATAATTCATGGGCTATTTTACCCATTTAACCCCCAAAAAATTAATATTTATAAAAATAACCCTGGTTCAAAAACATTCACCAAAATGACCTGAAATAAACAGTAAATTTGGGTTTTGAGAACCCAATGGCCGGCACTACCTAGTGTTTTGGCCCCATCATTACCTGATGGTTGTGTCAGGCTTTAAAAAAATGATTTTTTTGAGTTTGGAAACCCAATGGCCAACACCAGGGTTTTTTTTTTTTTAAATATTATCATATTGGTATACAAAAATACCAGTATTTTAAAAAAAATTGGTTCTGGCCAAGTAATGGCCGGCACCAGAGACATTAAATTTTTTTTTGGTGCTAGCCAGTAGATGACCGGCACCAGGTACAATTTTCGGTTCCCAAGACACTTTTTTTTTTTACTTTGGGACACTGATGACCGACACTAGTGTATTTAAAAAAAAATTTAGGTGCTTGCCATGTAATGGCCGGCACCAAGTACAATTTCGGCTCCCAATGCATTTTTATTATTATTTTGGAACACTAATGACCGACACCAATGTATTTTAAAAAAAATTGGGTGCTTATATTGAGAAATTTTTTGAATTAAAAAAAAACCCAAAAAATAAAATGAGAAGTTTTTTTAATTTAAATGAAATTTAAAATTTCGTAATGGAATGATATTTAAATTGAGAAAAAAATTAAATAAAATATGAAAATTTTTAAATGACCCTGATATTGAGATTACTTCTAATTAATATGAAAAAATATGAAGTGAATTGAAAAAAAAAATGAAATGAGACTACTTGCGATTAATATGAATTTTTTTTTGTATATTAAGAAAAAAATAAATTTAAATGAAAAAAATTAATGAAATGAAATGTTAAATGAATATGAAATGAAATGTAATTTGTAATGAATATGAAATGAAATGAAATGTTAAATGAATATGAAATGAAATTATGATTATGAAATGGAATGAAAGTTTAAATGAAATTAAATTATAAATTGAAATGAAAACAAAAACTGAAATAAAAAAATGAAATGAGAAATAATTAAATTTAAATGGAAAAAAATAATTTAAATGAAAAGGAAATGTAAATGAAACCACATTGCAAAAAAATAATTAGGATTAGCACCCCAAATATATTTTTTTAAATACACTGTGCCGACCATCAGTGTCTCAAAGTAAAAAAAAAAAGTGCATTGGGAACCAAAAATTGTACCTGGTGCCGGCCATCTACTGGCCAACACAAAATATTTTTTTTTAATGTCTCTGGTGCCAGTCATTACATGGCCAGAACCAATTTTTTTTAAATACTGGTATTTTTATATTTCAGTATGATACGATTTTTAAAAAAAAATACCCTGGTGCCGGCCATTGGGTTCCCAAACTCAAAAAAATCACTTTTTTAAAGCCTTACATAATCATCAGGTAATGATGTGGCCAAAACACTAGGTAGTGCCAGCTATTGGGTTCCCAAAACTCAAATCTACTGTTCATTTCAGGTCATTTTGGTGAATGTTTTTGAACCAGGATCATTTTTATAAATATTAATTTTTTGGGGTTATATTGGTAAAATAGCCTAATTCATGTTTCATCTTCCTCTCCAACGCCCAAACAATTAAAGAAAAGAAAATAACATGAGTTTTTCTCTCCCTTTATCGTGAACTATATAGCGAAGTAAGAGAGCTTTTCTTTTATGATGTTAGATCATTAGATGATGAAATTGTTAAGGTTTTAGCTTAGTTATCCATAAATGAGCATTTAGATAACTAGAGAGAGGAAACCTTCTGTAACAGCCTGTTTTTTAGTGATATCGAAAATAGTAGTTTCGGGGCCACTAAATTTGACGAATAAGTTCGTAAATATTATTATTTAATATCTACGAGTCAAATGTGATTTTTAAAAAAGGTTTTTGATTTGATAATTTATGTTATATAAGTGATTTATTAAGTTCAAGTAGTTTTAGAAAATGAGGTATCGGGGACTTATTTTTATAAACCGAACCGTAAATATTTTTATAAATATTTACAGAGTGTCATTAAACTGGTATTAAAGTTTCGTTAAGAAATTTTAACATTTCGATAGTTAATTAATTAAAAAGGACCAAATTAAAAAAATGTATTTTCGGGACTCCGTTCCCTAAATCGGACTCGTAAATATTTATTAAAAATATTTACAAAGCTAGTTGTATAGTTAATTAGGTTTTTGTTAAGTGAATTTGCTTGAATTAAAAGTAATTAGGTATAAGAACTAAATTGCATATAGGGTGAAAGTTGAATTATAAATTAAAGAAAAATTAAAGGGACTAAAGAAGCAATTATGTCATTTTTCTTTAATGAGGCTAAGATATTTATAAATTTAATATATATATATATTATAATAAAATATGTTTTACTTAATTATTAAGTATATATATTATATTATATTATATTATAATAAAGCAAAATAAATAAAGAATAAATAAAAAGAAAGAAAGATAGAAACGAAACAGAAAGAAAAAGAAAGAAAGAAAGAAAAGAAAAAGGAAAGAAAGGAAGGAGAAAGCCACGGCCTTAGGGCTTCAATTGTTCAAAGTTTAATTGGTTAGTTAATTTAGTTATTTTTTCTTTTAATTTTTATGTTTTTGGAATCTCGGTATTAAATATTACCCGACCCATGTCAAAATTTTAGAAATTATTGAGTTTTTAAATGTTGTTAATGTTGAATAATTTTAGTATTAGGGATTAAATTGATAGATTTTTAAGTTAGAAGTGAAAAAGGATTGAATTGTAGAATAAATTATAAATTTTGAGTAATAAGAACTAAATTTTGAAAATTTTGAAATTTAGGGATTTAAGTGAAATTAGAGAGTTAAATCTAGTTTAAAGTGGAAATTGAATGAAAATATAGAATTAATTGTGAAGAAATAAAATTAGTCTCAGTTTAGGGACTAAATTGGAATTTAGACGAATGTTGAGTAAAAATTTAAATATGCAATATGAAATTGAATTGTATTGTATTGATGAATTTTAATTATTTTAATTCCGTAGCTAACGTCGTACCGGAATCCTCGACTAAAAAGGGGAAAGATAAAGTCGACGTGGAATAGCTCGGAATTCCTGGTTTATATTTCTATAATCCGAATTTAGTTGTTAATTGTTATAATTTAAATTAATGTATATGGTAAGTGTTGAGGTGAGAATTATTGTGTTTTGCAATTGAAATAGATTGATTTAGTATGTGAAGAATTTATTGAATTTATATTGATTGAATTGGTATATATATATTGAATATATATATTGATTATTTGAATTGAATTGAATATTGGTTGTATTTGAAAAGTGAATTGAAGCCCTATTAACTATATCGGGCTGAGTCGAATATAGATGGCATGCCATAGGATTGGAAGAGTTCAAGGATTTCTTCGACTTCGAGTTGATGAGACACTAGGTGTCAAAATTATTATTTCGGATTAATTCGATGAGGCACTGGGTGCCAATTTACTTCGGTTTAGCCGATAAGACACTGGGTGTCAATTTAATACTTCGAATTATCCAATGAGGCACTGGGTGCCAATCTAGTGTGCTTTGGTTTGATCCGTGTATCCATCCGAGTCCGAGTCGTGTTAATAGGGGTAATTAAATAAAATGACACTATGATCAATGTTGGATGATATTATATGTGAAATGAAAATGGGACTGTGAATTGAAATATGGATTGAGACACATGAATTGTGTATTCATGAATTGGACATGGAATGAACATTATTGTTGTTTAAGTGAACTGTGTATCATATTGTGAGAAACTATTTTATGGAAAATAATGAGAATTGAGTATAGTATGAATGATATAATTATGAAATGAATATTGAATGGTTAATGCTATTGTATAAATAAATGTAAATTTTAAATATTCAATTGTGCTTAATATTTAATTGTGCCTATTATATTATCTTTTGTCTTTAAATATTCGGATTGTAGAAATACCACTGAGTTTTACTCAGCGTACGGTTTTGTTTCCCGTGCGCAGGTTAGGTACTTAATTTTGATAGCCGATTCAGTATCCAACAACGATCCCGAACTCAAATGTGGTGATGTTTATCCTTTGTATCGGCATGTGCCTAGGGTGTCTAAATAATAGTTATTTTGTGGTTTGATTGTAAATGAGGTTATAAGTTTAATTTTGGTTGGTTTTATACATATAAATGTGTGTTTGTTTTTGAAGCCATATTATAGCATGATAAATTGAACTAAATCTAGATAGGTGCATGTGAATTTAATTCTATGTTTAAATGCTCATGAACTAGGCAAATTGATTTGTATTTGGTATGTTTATAATTTGGATTAAAATGATGCTTTGATGACTTTTTTTGATGATATGAAATGTTTGAAATTTCTGTCTGTTTGATCTGTAAACTCCGGTAATGCTCCGTAACCCGGTTCCGGCGAGGGATAAGGGTTGGGGGTGTTACACTTTCATTATGTATATTTAGCGTTGTTGTTGAGCTTGAATTATGAAACAAATGAGCTTAGATGATAGTGGGTTGTAGTGGAATAAAGTTTTATCAAGGTTAGTTTTCATGACCATGGTTGAATTTAATGAAGCTTCGAGAGAAAAAGATGAGAACTTTGAATAAAAATAATGTTTTTAGATAGTTTAAAGTCCCTATGATATGCATATACATATACATACATATATATAGTTGGATTTTGATTCAAACTAGAGATTTTTTAAGTTATACGAAAAATCAGACATTAGGATACAAAAGGGTTGAGTTGAGAAAGTACATTTATACTTGTTTTAATGATTTTTTTATTTGAATAGGTGAAACTAACTTGTTTCAATAATTGAATTATCGTATGTAGCTAAATATAAAAAAAGAAAGAAAGGTGAAAGCAATCAACGAATAATAATAATGAGTTGTGCTAATATAATTTGTTTTTCTTTCATAAATTTATTTAGGCTTAAGAAACTATGTTGATAACTTGATGATATACATATATATGTTACTTGGATATGATGAATTGAGAGTGACTTATATGAAGCTATGCTATGCTATGATGTTGGTTGAAATCGTAATATATTATTAAATGTTATGTTTGACAATGCCATGTGATGAATATCGATGAAAAATGATAACTAAGTATGTGGTCATTGTTGATTTTTATTGCTACTTACAATTTTCGATTGCTAAATAAAACAACAGTTAATAGAAGTGCTTGACTGCAATGGCCACTGATCGTGTAACACCTCTAACCCATATCCATTGCCAGAACATGGTTATGTAGCATTATCAGACTTTACGGATTAATTACGAACATTTCATAATTTTTAATACATATATTATAACTCATTCATATAACACTCATATGGTCTCTTATATGGGCCCTCGAAGCCCAAAATAGGCGTTAGAAGTAAATCGGGATTCGATCGGAGACTTCAAGAATTTTTCGCAAAATGTCAAAAATTTTCTTAGAAACAAAGGACACACGCCCGTGTGGCTCACACGGCCAAAAGACACTCCCATGTCATAGGCCGTGTGGGCATTCGATGTGAGACACACGGTCGTGTCCCAGCCCGTGTCCTTACCCATGTAACTCTCTGACTTGTGTCACATGGCCAACCACACGCCCGTGTGCTAGGCCGTATGCAAAAACCTGAGCATTCTGTTTTGAAATTTCAAAGTGCAGGGGACACACGGCCAGACCACATGCCCATGTGCCAGGCCGTCTGTCATACACGGCTGAGACATACGCCCGTGTCTCTACCCGTGTGGACGAAAATAGGTCATTTTAAGGCCACTTTTCTCACCCTTTTAAGATATCAACCTGCATATAACACTCTCATATGCCAATATCTCAACCAAACAACCAAAACAAGCCAAAAACACATCCTCAATATGACATAACATCACCAACACTTCATTTACTTATACTTACCTATTAAACTCCATACATAAATTTATCAAGTACTATTACTATCTATTTACCATCAAACATTTAAGATTCATAACTATATTTCAATATATTTCATTATTAAACCAAAATTTACATTGCAAAACTACTGGATTAAACTGGATAGTGTGGCTTGATGTGTTGATCCGATCCTCCGAACTTCTTGAAAATCTACAAAGAACATTCAATGACACAAGTAAGCTTAATGAAGCTTAGTAAGTTCATTGGCTTTAAAAAATAAATCTTATCGAACATGCTATAACAATAATTCATTAAATAAGCATTTCACTAACATTTCCTACCAATCACAATTTCAATTAATAAAATCCACTTGATTGAGCTTAATATCAATAACTACTTAAATTCTTCCACATTAATTCCATATGACATTTACCAATACTTGTCAAATTAGAGAACGACTTACAGATTTAAGTACATCGTTTTCTTTATGCCATAGTCCAACTATGGTCTTACACACATATTGCCATGGCCCTGCCATGGTCTTACATTCATAGTGCCATAACCCAGTTATGGTCTTATCATCAGGATGCCATAGCCCAGCTATGGTCTTACACATATATATACTGCCATGTTCCAACCATGGTCTTACGTCTAAGGTGCCATAACCTAGTTATGGTCTTTTCATTAAAATGTCATAGCACAGCTATGGTCTTACATTTAAACATTGCCATGGTCCAACCATGGTCTTATCTGTCAATTCATCTTGTGTCACGGAACGGTCGTACTAAATCCTGCGTTCCACTTAATTTGAACTTTCAATTCAATTTCCATATTTTTACAATAATCATAATTCAATAACAAAAATATGAAATAATACATTATATCATTCCTAAATTAACAATTTATCATGAAAGTTCAACCATATGAACTTACCTGGGCTAATTTGTAGAATTTGTTGTAATTCAGGAACTATTCGGCTAATTTTCCTTTTTCACGATTTTCTTCGGGCTCTTGATCTATAATATAAAATTATTCATTCATCAGCATCTAATTCAATTCTAATTCACTTCACAATTTATGCCCTTCAATTTTTGAAATTACATATTTACCCCAACTTTTACAGTTTTTACAATTTAGTCCCTCATAAATTTTCCCACCAATTGAGCTAATTTTTCTCAATTAACACTTTATGTAATTATTTTAGACTACTATATAGCCTTTGATATTCAGAATTTTGGTAAGCATTCAACTTAAATTGTTGTAAGTTATAGGGTTTAGGGTTTAAAGTTTTGGGTATAAGGTTTATGGTTTATGGTTTTAAGGTTTGAGGTTTATACTTTATGGTTTTATAATTTAGGGTTTGGGTTTGGGTTTTAAGGTTTAGGGTTTAAAGGTTAGGTTTTATGGTTTTATGGTTTAAAGTTTAAGGTTTTAAGTTTTAGAGTTTTATGGTTTATGGTTTATGGTTTGGGGTTTGGGGTTTATGGTTTTATTATTTGGGGTTTAAAGTTTAGTATTTAGGATTTAGTGTTTAGGGTTTAAGGTTTAGGGTTTAATAGTTTATGGTTTAGTGTTTAGGATTTTAGGGTTTGAGATTTTTGGTTTAGGGTTTAACATTTAAGGTTTAGGGTTTATGGTTTATAGTTTTAGGGTTTAAGGTTATAAGGTTTAGTGTTTAGGTTTTAAGGTTTAGGGTTTAAGGTCTAGGGTCTAGGGTCTATGGTTTAGGGTTTAAGGTTTAAGGTCTATGGTTTAGGGTTTCAGGATTTAAGTTTTTAGGGTTTAAGGTTTAGGAATTTTTTAGAATTTCAACACCAAACTCTAATTCTTAACTTTTTTTCAATTTGGTCCAAAAATCAATGTCTATCAAAATTACTTAACAAAATCATCATATAACAAAATTAAAGCTTCAAATCCCTGTTAATTCAGCATAAACATACAACACTCATCAATGGTAGCTTTTAAAATTACCCATAAAATCGAAAAATAATGAAATAAATAGTTGGACCTATTTGTAAAAGTCTCAAAAACATAAAAATTTCAAGAAATAAACAAAAATTGAATTTACATGTAGTAAAATATGAAAACCAGCTTCTTAAGGGTTCTTCAATGGTGTTTTTGGCTGAGAATTTGGAAGAAATGTCTAGATATTCAATTACATCCTATTAAATTTTATGTTATTTCCAATTTTGCCCCTTGTTCACACTAGTTTTTGTTATTTATTAAACCATTTAATTATTTTAACAAGTTTTGCATCTTTTTCAATTTAGTCCTTTTTAATTAATTAAACTATCAGTACGTTAAAATTTTCTAACGAAATTTTAATACTAACTCAATGACACTCCATAAATATTTATAAAAATATTTATGGCACGGTTTATGAAATCGAGGTCTCGATTCCTAGTTATCAACCTAATTTACCTTATAAATTCTTTTTAAATCACAAATTTTCTAATTCAAAACTTTCCTAAAGTCATACTTGACTCATAATTATTAAATAATAATAAAAATTTCAAACTCACTCGTCAGATTTAGTGATCTCAAATCACTGTTTCCGACACCACTGAAAATTGGGCTGTTACAGATCATGCCCCAGCATGCGTACACCGAGGCTATGAATCAATACAATTATCTCTAAGTTGTGACAGATCGAGTTGTAATATTTATAGTGTTACAATAGAACATCTGAGTATTCCAATGATTGAACCCAATAAGGTTTGGGAACAAAGTGATTCCTAAGAAACAAGCATGCAAATAGGAAGTCTAGCTAACTACTCGCTAAGTACTATATTACAACAATACATAATCAAACGTAGTTACATTAATCGACTATCTAACACTAAGAAGGATCAAATTGTAAGACAATCAAAATTATGCAATTAACAATTCAATACACACGCAGTTTGTTAACTTTTGTGTTGTTGATTAGTCTTTGAATTAAGGATCTAGAAGGCTTAAAATTTTAATTGGCTGAATTTTAATTGGGACAATCAAATTGGTGCTCAATAAGATCTCCTCTCGGTCTCACCTATCTAAATGTTCACCTAGAGGCGTCAATTCTAAGTTTTGAAGTCTATTTGATTTAGTCCAAATTTTACGATTTAGTCCCTGTATCAAAAATTAACCAAACAACACTTCTATTAACCAACCACCATAAATTTTGTAAGACCCTAGTTTGGCGGGTTCTAAGTTTTAGCGCATAGCCTAAAAGTAATCCGTGTGGCGCGATTCTATCCGCTAATTGTTTCCTGTGGCGTATAGATTTGGACGCATAATCAAAGTCAAGATATTAAATAAGGATTGACCTAAGAAAGTGGAGTCGTGAGAGAAAAGAGTTAGGTAAGAAAAATTTGTAAGTTAGATTAACGCCATGGATGATGTGTGATAAACCGTAATAGTAACATATTTTATCTCCACATTTAGCATGCTTTTGGATGATTTATCCCTTGAATTATGGAATTTGGTGCTCTTAATCCTTTAATTTCATGTTTTATACTCAGAAGAGCATAGGATGATGAAAAGAAGCAGTAAAGCGGGCTTAAAAGCAGGCCAAATGGGCCAAAGTGAGAAATCGACACGGCACTGGGGTTTCACCACACGGCGCGTGCCTTTCTTGAGCTCGACCACGGCCTACAACTCTACTTACATGGGCGTGTCCCTGCCGTGGAAAAGAAGAATTTTATTCGGATTAGGGTACTTAGAGGCAAAGAAACACATTCCAAAAGCCTATATAAACACCCTAAAGGCCAACCTTTAAAGGGGCGGCCCGGCTAGGCTAAGGAGCCAAGCGGAGAGAGTCGAGAATCGTGGGATTTACTCAAGAAAGCCGGTTGATTCATCTCAAAGAAGCGGAGTCATACTCAAGATGGAAGATCTTCTGTTCAATTCCTTCAGGGGGTTTTAGGGTTTTTCTTATGTTTTGTTTTATCTTTTCTTCTGAGATGTATTCTTATATTAGTATGAACTAAACCCTCAGATACCTGAGGGGGATGAAACCTAAGACGGATCTTGTTATTGTTTTCTGAGCTATGTGATAAATACTTGATTTGTTCTTAATTATGTGTTCTTAATTCTTACTTTGATATTTCAGGATATTGATTCAAGTATTGATGTGCTTAGGTAGAGGAGGAATAGACCCTGCCTAAGAGTAGATCTAGCATAGTTAAGCGGAGTTGCTCGCGCGCCTAGAGATAGGGTGACGAAAATCTACCGAATTAGGGTCAAACCTAATATGGGAGTCCATAGATCGAGTTAATGCAATTCTAGGGGTTTTAATTAGAAAGAGATTTCAATTAATCAACCTAGGGTTAGACGTTAGTAGCCTCGAGAGTGGTATTAATATAAATTAGGGAATCCTACGGATCAAGTCAAGTGAATAAATAAATGCGGTTGAGTTAGATAACAAGTGAAGTCTAGGTGGATTCTTCCTTGGGTATTGTCTTAATCAATTGGTTTTTCCCACAAGTATTTCCCCAATTCGTTCTCTTTGTCTTAGCGTCTTTAGCTTAGTAGTTAGTTAATTTTAGATTAAACAATAATTCACTTCAATTCTTTAGGCTAAATAATAAAAAGAAAGTCAGTATTAGTACTTTTGGTTCCTTTGGGTTCGACAATCCGGTCTTGCCACTAAACTATACTACTGTTCGATAGGTGCACTTGCCTCAATCGTTGCCACAGTTAGTTTCTAGGCTAGATCATTCATTATATAAATTTTAAGACTCTGACATAACGATCAAGTTTTTGGCGCCGTTGCCGGGGAACTAAAATATTAAGAACACTTGATTTTTATTACTTTAGCCATTTTATTTATTTACAATTTATTTTTATTTTATTTTAACTTTGCTATTTTTCTCTTTCTTTACTTCTGGCAAGTATTTCTAGTTTATGACTAGAAGAAACCCGTCAGGACCCTTGATTTTTGACAGTGAAATAAAACATACCACTCGCAGAAACCGAAGAGATGTCACTGAATAATTATCAATGGCAAGACATGAGGACAATGCCTAATAAAGCAGCCGGTGTTTTCAACCTTGACGCGGTCACCATGTTATCTAACGGTAGAGAGCTTTTAAAAAAAAAAATTTGATGGTTGGTATGGTTCTACGCAGGTACATCCGTGAATCTGATCACGATACAAATGGAGGAGGGGTGAACAACACAGAATATCTATCCTACAACCCTAGCACAGAGAATGAACAAGTCAACTATATGGGTAACTATTCTAGACCTCAAAATAATCCCTATAGTAACACTTATAATGCAGGTTGGTGGAACCATTCCAATTTCTCGTGGGATGGCCAAGGAAATCGGAGACAACAACCCTCCCAGGCTTTCAACAACCACCTTACCAGTAGGAAAAGAAGCCGAACCTTGAGGAGATGCTAACAAAATTTATCGCAGTGTCAGAAACCCGTTTTCAAAACAATGAGACAGTGCTCAAAAATCAGCAGGCATTAATTCAAGGGATCGAGAACCAAATAGGTCAGCTTGCTAAGCTGATCTCAGAAAGACCACAAGGTATCTTGCCTAGCAACACCGAAACTAACCCAAGAGAGCAACTACAAGCAACAACTGCTCACGATAGTGTAGGGTTAGATGAACCAAAGTTGAAGCAAGAGAATGTGGTAGAGGAAGGTAAGGTTGAGGTAAGCCATGATAAACCAAAACCGGTAATTACAGAGTACCAACCTCGTGTGCCATACCCCAATGCGATAAAGAAAGACCACATAGAGGAACAATTCGGTAAATTTCTTAAACTTCCAAATAAATTACATATTAACTTGCCGTTTCTTGAAGCTCTTTCGCAGATGCCAGATTCAAGGAAATTTTTAAAAGAGTTTTTGACGAACAAACGGAAGTTAGACGATACGTTGCATGTGGAGCTAAACGCAATGTGCCCGGCAATTCTCTGAAATAAACTATCACGTGAGCTCACATTTTCGTGTAAGTGGCGAAAGCGATCACTTTTCGGGTTCTTGACACGGCTAGGACATCGAGTATTAAAGGTGGAACCAATCAATTCAAAGTTGGGGACCAGTGTTTATCGGATACAAGCGACCCTCGAATAGTCGCGGAACTTAATACAAGCGGTGCGTCTCCTTTTACGGTGCCAAGGTCTTTCCATAAGGAGCAGTCGAGGTAACACATTCTAATTTCGACACTTTTGAGGTAAATATTACCCGACTCAAACCATATGTTGATAGAATTGATAGAAAGAAAAAGGAGTTTGAATCAGTAAACCACCATGGCCATCTGAATAACGAGGTAAGTCTAGCTCAAGCCCTTAAAGCAGCGCTTCTCGGGAGGCACGAGCACTAACCCCACTAACATTCATATTTTGAATTTTAGCATCTAACTAAAAACTAACCAAATTTTTGGCGTAGGTTTCCATACACACGGCCTTGCACACGGGCGTGGCCATGGTGTGTGGACACCACGAGTATGCATATCGGCGTGGCGGATATCGTGCGAAATAGGATGAAAATTTTCCCCAAGACACGGGCTCTGACTAAATGCCACGATCGTGCAACGCGACCATGGTCGAAACTGCCTAAAGAACACGGGCTGAGATAAATCCACACGGCTGTGCGAGGCGGCCGTGGTCGATATTATCAGCTTTTTCACATATCGCCGCCACCACCACCTCGAGATCACTCCGATGATGAGGACCTTTGAGTCCTTTTTATTTTCCTTATTCTTATTTTAGTTCATTTTCCTTTATTATTAAACTCTTTAAATTTTTAAGTACAAGTTAATTTCTTTTATCTCTGGCTGTTTAACTCTCGAGTAAATATAACAAACGTCCATTAAATAAGAACTCCCTAAAAACTTTACTGATGACTTCGCAGTTTAAAAAGGTTCAAGGTGCCACTCAAGGAACGAACACACCACCGGAGTATTCTCCACCACCTTCACCTATGCCTAGTCATCATGTTCATCATTGATCATCCTCTAAAAGTTCATCCATAATTCAGGAAGTTTCACTTCTCCCTCTCTTTTGATTTTCTTAAAATATTATTCATATATATCTTTGTACATTGAGGACAATGTACATCTTAAGTGTGGGGGGGTGAATCTTAAAAGTGCCAAACTTTTTGCATTATTCTCAAATCCTGAATTATGTCTTGTTCTTAAGTAAAATTTCTCATATTACTATTAAAATGAAATTTCCTTTGATTTATGATTTTTATTGATATGTTTTGGATTAAGTCATTGATAATTGTGCAGTGATGATTTAAACTGTAGGAAACTAGAGAATCAAGCATGATGAGTCTATTTCCAAAGAAGTAAAAATTTTGTTAGATTGTCTACCCGAATCTAATTATTACTTTGAAGTTTGAAATTTACAAGGTTGATATCAAAAAGCCCATAATTTTTGTGAGATTTTGAGCCTTTTAGAGCATACATTCCTTTTCGTGCTCACTTTATTGATTATGAGTGTGTCAACATTGATTTGTTATTCTAGAACTTGCATCAATTATACATGTCGAGACCACACCTTTGATTTGATATACTAAGATGATAAAGGCACCTAGGATTTAACCCACTTACTCCATAAAAAGCCTACATTCACAATTAACCCCCAGTGAACCCCTTTGATCCTAACAACCCTTTTATTGACTCACCCATTAATATTAACCCATAACCCACTTTGTATTTGTTATCACCATTCCTCTTGACTACCCCTATATCGAGATTTGATTTGATCGGTTACGTAACTATTTTCGTTATTTTAGTTATTAATTTCTTTATTATTGTATGATTTGTTCTTAAAAAAAACAAAGTATATTCATTATTAGTAGTTCTATGTTATTTGAGCTCAAACTGTTAATTTCATTATCTTTAGAAGAAGCTCATTTTATTAGTAATAAGTTTCCAATTGATGTAATTATTTATATTCAATTCGTTGTCTATAGTTAGGTAATTTGTCAATTCAATCTCGATACTAACCCTCTAATTCAGCCTTTATCAACACCTTTAACCCAAGCCCCGTTACAACCCATAAAAGACCTTTTGATTTGTGTATCATATCATTTTACAGTGGTGGAGATTTGATTTTCATGCAAGCCTATGGGATTAACTTTTCATGTTCGACTTCTGAGTGCTTATTTTTGAACCTTAAACACTTCGAGTGATTTGAGTGAATCTTTAGTGAGGATGTCAATTTTTGTCGATTTTGAATCAGAGGTAATTATTTAGGTAAGGGGAAACACCTATTTTTCGTACTATAAAAACTATGACTTTGATTGTTTGAATCTTTAGGAACCTTTCGGTTAAATTATCAATGTATGAATTATCTATGAATTATGATGAAACATCATTGATGAAGGTCATGAATTGAGGAAATTCTGTTTTAATTGTGAGTTGAGAATTTTGCTTGAGGACAAACAAAAGCTTAAGTGTGGGGGTATTTGATAAACCGTAATAGTAACATATTTTATCTCCACATTTAGCATGCTTTTGGATGATTTATCCCTTGAATTATGGAATTTGGTGCTCTTAATCCTTTAATTTCATGTTTTATACTCAGGAGAGCATAGGAGGATGAAAAGAACGGTAAACGGGCTTAAAATGAGCCAAATGGGCCAAAGTGAGAAATCGACACGGCCTGGGGTTTCACCACACGGCCGTGCCCCTTTAGCAAGCTCGACCACGGCCTACAACTCGACTTACACGGGCGTGTTCCATGGGCGTGTCCCTGCCGTGGAAAAGAAGAATTTTATTCGGATTAGGGTACTTAGAGGCAAAGAAACACATTCCAAAAGCCTATATAAACACCCTAAAGGCCAACCTTTAAAGGGACGTCCAGCTAGGCCAAGGAGCCAAGCCGGAGAGGTCAGAATCGTGGGATTTACTCGAAGAAAGCCAGTTGATTCATCTCAAGAAGCCGGAGTCATACTCAAGACGGAAGATCTTCTCTTCAATTCCTTTAGGGGGTTTTAGGGTTTTTTTTATGTTTTGTTTTATCTTTTCTTCTGAGATGTATTCTTCTATTAGTATGAACTAAACCCTCAGAGACCTGAGGGGGATGAAACCTAATACGGATCTTGTTATTGTTTTCTGAGCTATATGATAAATACTTGATTTGTTCTTAATTATGTGTTCTTAATTCTTGCTTTGATATTTTAGGATATTGATTCAAGTATTGATGTGCTTAGGTAGAGGAGGAATAGACCCTGCCTAAGAGTAGATCTAGCATAGTTAAGCGGAGTTGCTCGCGCGCCTAGAGATAGGGTGACAAAAATCTACCGAATTAGGGTCAAACCTAATATGGGAGTCCATAGATCGAGTTAATGCAATTCTAGGGGTTTTAATTAGAAAGAGGTTTCAATTAATCAACCTAGGGTTAGACGTTAGTAGCCTCGAGAGAGGTATTAATATAAATTAGGGAATCCTACGGATCAAGTCAAGTGAATAAATCATCTGGTTCAGAGTGAGATAACAAGTGAAGTCTAGGTGGATTCTTCCTTGGGTATTGTCTTAATCAATTGGTTTTTCCCACAAGTATTTCCCCAATTCGTTCTCTTTGTCTTAGCATCTTTAGCTTAGTAGTTAGTTAATTTTAGATTAAACAATAATTCACTTCAATTCTTTAGGCTAAATAATAAAAAGAAAGTCAGTATTAGTTCTTTTGGTTCCTTTGGGTTTGACAATCCGGTCTTGCCACTAAACTATACTACTGTTCGATAGGTGCACTTGCCTCAATCGTTGTCACAGTTAGTTTCTAGGCTAGATCATTCATTATATAAATTTTAAGACTCTGGCATAACGATCAATGTGCACCAAGTTTGTTTAAGTTATTGTGTTGGTCATGTTGTAACTATTCAGGATATGATACAAGGTAAATTAGTTAGAAGTTAAAATAACATGTTAAGAATCATACACCAAGAAATAATCAACCAACTATAATTTGTAACGACCCGATAGTCAAGGATGTCGGAAAGTACATTTTCGGGACTCTATTTTCGTAAATCAGACTCATAAATATTTATTAAAAATATTTACGAAGTTAGTTGTATTGTAACACCCCAAACCCAGCCTAGACGTTACGGCCGAATCTGGCGTGTCACATCGAAGGGTTTTTCAAAATTAAGGTTGATGGGAGAAATCGTTCGAGTAAAAATCCATTTAGTTCTTATTTCTTGGGAAAACAATTGGTAAGTTATAAAAACCAATATCTAGTAAAACGGTTACCATGTTGGTTACTGTTGGTTTAAATTCGTGGAAGCTACTCTATTTTCAGTTATCATGAAGTTGAAAATATGTGTTTGCCTTGTAAAACAGTTATTAGTTGTGAAAACTTGTTTGTATCTGTTTGGCAGTTCAAAATAAGAATTTAAAAACCCAATTATAAGGAAATTAAAAATCACCAGAGGCCTTGTTACAGAAATCTCAACCCAATATAAAATATTTAAATATCTAGGTCTAAATTAAAATACTAGCGAACGTGTGGCCACCTCCGAGTCCCTCGCAGCTCCAAATCATCTAAGGCTGGGGATTACCTGTACAGTTAAAAGAAAAGGGTGAGTTACGAGAACTCAGTGTGTAATCCCTATCACTCAATCAGTAATGCATGCAGTAACAGTCTGGGCCTGAGCCTTATTCAGTAACATTGCAGTGTGGGCCTTAGCCCAATACGATAACAGTGTGGGCTTAAGCCCGATACAGTATCAGTATGGTGCAAGTATGCAAACCCACCCCAATCCAGCTAGCATACCACCCGTACCAACCCAACACACCACATGGGGACAAAGTCGACCCACGCAGCCCTCACACCAATATTGCAGCATAGATAGCGCGAATAATAACGCCAGTAGAGTTGCGATGCAGTATATGTGGCAAAGCCACCGATGAATGATAATTATGGCGAGCCACCGATAATGATAATTATGGCAGAGCCACCAGTATTAGTATGTGTGGCAGAGCCACCAGTAATAATACTTCCTCCATACAGAATCCCAACCCCATGCAGTATGCCATGTCATCAATATTTCGTGTATGCAACATGTCCTACTCAATACAGTCATACAGTACATATTTTCATCTGTCAATCTATCTCTAGGGGTAAAATAGTCATTCTCATGTATTAGGGGCAAAACGGTAATTTTTCCCTTTAGGGGTATTTTGGTCATTTTGCTCACTAGGGGTATTTCAGTCATTTTACTTCCTAGGGGTTTCGGTATAGTTAACGACCTTTCCAACAGCCTACAGTCGCCTCGAGCGACACAGATAATCCATTTGGTCGAGACAGTGTAAATGGGCTCAAAGCCCAATATTCGGCCCAAATGGCCCAAATTCAATCATGACTATATGATCTACATAGCCCAATCCAGTTTCTACCACTTTTCATAAATTTTATTCGTGTGGGGCCCAAGAGCCCATTGGGCCCACACGGCCCATTTTAGCCCAACGAGGCCCATAACGACCCAAGTGCACGAGAACACTCGTAGTGGCCTCTTTAGTCTACCGCCCTCGATTGTGAGCTCAGTTTTTCCACACGAGCGATCGCACGCTCGTGAGGCCTCAAATGCCAAAGTTTCGGCTTTTTGGCTTTTGCCGAATCATAGTAGAGATAGTGCAATTACACACTTTACCGACTTTTACGCCTATTACCGTTTGCAGGGTACAGTTACACACCTGTTTATGGAATCACGCGAGAAATCTCCAAGTACCAACCTTGCTTAACGACTGACTTTAATCTCTTAAGACCACCGATCAGGATTGATCACACGCCTATGCCGAATATCTGTATTAAAACAGGTCTTATTAACCAAAACAGTGATCAAATATGTGGCATTAATCCACAAATGCTAACTTACCAACCACAGGAATATTCGGCCTAATCTAAGAGTATGGTAGTGATCTTACCCTTAACGAGAGACAGAGTTTGATGACTTGAATAATCTTTGCCCTACTTCGCTCCTCAGGATCTCTTACCCCAACGCACTCCACTGATTTGTTAAAACTCCAGCAAGACCGAACCACCACCCCAGTGTACCGAAACAATCCACCAAACACCGAGTAGTAGACAAGAACCCGAAGGGGAAGAAGAAGGGATGGTCGGCTTAGAGAAGACCGAAGGAAGAATAGAATATTAGGGAAGAAGGAGACTATATTCGGCTAAAAGAAAAAAATGAAGGAGAACTAAGAGGAGAAGAATAGTTTCGGTAAAGGGAAAATATGGGAATGAGAAGAGAAAATGAGAGGTTTCGGTAATTGACACTTTCGGCAAAATGAGAATAGCAGAGGAAAGAAACCCACTTACCAGGAATTAACCAAAATGATTTTACGTTACTAAGAAACAATGACCATTCGGCCGAAGGAAACACAACAGAAGTAAAATGCCCAAAAGAAAGAAAACCGAAACCAGAATTACTCTCAAAAGCTACCTTTGCCGAAATTCTGAGTACTAGCACTCCCATTTCGGTACTACACATCCCACACACTTCAAATTTCTCCCTTTTATCCACAAACCTCTCCCCATATCACTCTCCATATCGCTCATTGAATCCCTCCTCATATCTCTCCACAACTCCTCCATCAGAATTTCACTGTAACACAACCACTGGCCGACCCATGCTGCAAAATAAAATACACCATTGCTCATCCCAAGACTTGAACCTCAGACCCATTGCCACACTTGTAATGCCACAACCACTGTACCAACAGGCTCTTTGTGTGTCATATTTTGAACACAAATATTCTTAAAGCCTACATGCTAAAGCCAAGGTTCATTTAAGAGAATTTTTTTTTTGCAAGAGTCAAGACTTGAACCCAGGCTTCTCACACACCCCCATACATACCCAAATCACTTAGCCATTAAAGCAAACAAGCAATTTGTGTCAGGACATGCAAAATTAATGACCCTATATTTTTGGGGCGTTACATGTGTGGTTAATTAGGTTTTGGTTAAGTGAATTTGCATGAATTAAGAGTAATTAGGTATAAGGACTAAATTGCATATAGGATGAAAGTTGAATTATAATTAAAGAATAATTAAAGGGGCTAAAGAAGCAATTATGCCATTATTTTTAGTGAGGCGGCATAAGTGTAAAATTATTATATATATTATTAATAAATTAAAGTTAAAATATATATATTATAATATGTCTTTTACTTAATATTTAAGTAAATATATATAATATAATAATAATAAACTAATGTATAATAAAACAAATGAATAAGTAAAAGAAAAAGAAAGATAAAAACGAAACAGAAAGGAAAGAAAGAAAAGAAAAAAAGGGAAAGAAAAGAAGAAAAAAGGAGACAAACAACCCTAGGGGTTTCAAAGTTTCAAGTTCAATTGGTTAGTCAATTTAGTCCATTTTTCTTGTAATTTTTATGTTTTCGGAATCCCGATGTTAAGTACTACCCGACTTATGTCAAAATTTTAGCAATTATTGAGTTTTTAAATGTTGTTAATGTTGAATAATTTTAGTATTAGGGATTAAATTGATAGATCTTTAAGCTAGAAGTGAAAAAAGATTAAATTGTAGAATAAATTGTAAATTTTGAGTAATAGGGACTAAATTGTAAAAAAATTAAAATCTAGAGATTTAAGTGAAAATAGGGAGTTAAATTTAGTTTAAAGTGAAATTTGTATGAACATGTAGGATTAATTGTAAATAAATAAAGTTAGTCTCGGTTTAGGGACTAAATTAAAAATTAGGCAAATATTGAGGAAAAATTGAAATATGCAATATGAAATTGAATTGTGTTGTATTAATAAATTTTAATTGTTTTAATTCCATAGCTAACGTCGTACCGGAATCTTCGACTAAAAAGGGAAAAGATAAAGTCGACGTGGAATAGCTCGGAATTCTTGGTTTGTATTTCTATAATCCGAACCTAGTTACTGATTGTTGTATTTTGATTTAATGTTTATGGTAAGTGGTTGAGGTGAGTATTTGGCAATTTGATATTGAATTGAATTAAATTTGATGGAGATTGATTGAATTGGTATATATATTATTATTGTATTGATTATTTGAATTAAATTGAATTCATGTGTATAAGTGATTATATATAATAAAAAAAGTGATACTGGATATTAGTTGTTTTTGAAATGTGAAATTAAATCCTATTAACTATATCGTGCTGATTCGGATATAGATGGCATGTCATAGGATTGGAAGAGTTCAGAGTTTTCTTCGACTTCGAGTCGATGAGGCACTAGGTGCCAATTTACTTCGGTTTAACCGATGAGACACTGGGTGTCAAATTTATATAGCGTTGGGCGCGGGTATTATTTCAGATTTATCCGATGAGGCACTAGGTGCCAAACTGGTGTGTTGGTTGGATCCGTGTATCTGTCCAAGTTCGAGTCGTGTTAATAGGGGTAAATAAATAATAAAGTTCTATAATTGATATTGAAATGGCATGGTATGTAACAGCCCATTTTTCAGTGAAATCGGAACAGTGGTTTCGGGACCACAAATTCGATTTGAAAATAAAGTTTATTTTTATTTTATTATATGGTCCGTATTATGATAGACGTGTCGTGTGAAACCTGCACCTAACTTCGAATTGAATTAATTAACCACACGGCCTAGCACACGGGCGTGTGGCATGGCCATGTGTACAAGTCAGAGAGTTACATGGGGTCAAACACGGCCTGTAGCACGGGCGTGTTCCAGGGTCACACGGGTGTGTCCCTTGGACCACACGAGCGTTTGAGCCCTGCACCTTGGAAAATTTTTGAAATTTCGCGAAAAATTCTTATAGTTCCCGATTAAGTCCCGACTTGATTCTAATGCTCATATTGGGCCTCAAGGGTCCAATTAAGAGACGTTTTGAATGATCTCATTTTATGAATAGTAATTTATATAAATTATTTGTGAAATGTTATGATAGTTTTGGTAATACTCTGAAACCCTGTTTTGACGATGGATACGGGTTAGGGGTGTTACATTTAGTGGTATCAGAGCTACAGTTTAGTCGATTCTCAGACTTGACGTAGCAAACACGAGTTTAGCTATACATGCCATTATATAATTTGTGATAGTGTGATAACTCCTGATCATTTTAAATGTGTTTTTCATATAGCAATGTCATCCAACCGAGCTAGAGCTGAATCCGAGGAAGCTGAGAGCAATGCTTCAGCTTCAGTTCAAAGAGTTGCGTCTGCGTCTGGTAGTAAAAGGCCCGTGTCTGAGGGCCAAGGTGAGGAGGCAAAACATGCCTTCTTTCAATTGATGAATGAGTGGTTTACCGAGTACTTAAGAACAAACCCCGCTGTACAACGATCTCCCCCACCTACTCCTCAACCGATTCCTGAAGTACCACAGGGTGCTGAACCTGTTAGAATTGGTAAGCCTCCGGTAGATAAAATCCACAAGCATGGGGCAGAAGAATTTAGAGCTACCGCAGATGATGATCCGGAAAGGACTGAGTTTTGGCTAGAAAATACTATTTGGGTTTTTGATGAATTATCCTGTACACCTGCCGAATGTCTGAAATGCGCAGTATCTCTACTGAAAGATGCAGCTTATCATTGGTGGAATACCATAACTTCAATGTACCGAGAGAGTACGTTACATGGGAATTCTTCCAGGCTGAATTCAGAAAGTAATATGTTAGTCAGAGATTCATGGATTAGAAAAAGAAAGAATTTTTAGAACTCAAGCAGGAAAACATGACTGTATCCGAATATGAACGAGAATTTATTTGATTGAGAAAATATGCCAGAGAATGGGTTCTAACCGACGCTGAGATGTGTAAACACTTTGAAGAGGGTTTAAATGAAGATATCAAGTTATTGATTGGAATTCTCGAAATAAGGGTATTTGCGGTGTTAGCCGGTCGAGCACACAAAGCTGAGGAATTGAGTAAAGAAAAGAAACAAGCTGAAAGAGAGGCTCGAGTTTCTATAAAAAAAACTATGAGTAAGTCACAATCATTTGCTTCTAAGAAATTAAAGAAGTATTATGATCGTGTGACCACCTCTACGGGATATTCTGGAAGAGAGCGGCTCTCAACGTTCTAACCCGAGGTCTTCATCTCCATTTGTGACCAGTATGGGTAGTGTTGGTAATCCCAAACCAAAATGTAAACATTGTAATAAATTTCATCATGGGGAATGTCGGTCTAGAAGTGGAGCTTGTTTTGGATGTGGTTCACTTGACCATTTTCTCAGGGATTGTCCCGAAATAGTTGAAAAAGAGATAGAACCAGCTCCAAAGCCTAGTAATCCTGCCTCGAGAGGCAGACCATCCCGTCATCCCGGCAATGTTGGTGGTAGTCGAGGTACTACCAAGGATACAGTAGTTAGATCTGAGGCACGAGCACCTGCAAGGACATATGCTATTCGTGCTAGAGAATATGCCTCTGCGCCAGATGTCATTACTGGTACATTTTCTCTACTTAATACTGATATTATTGCTTTGATTGATCCTGGTTCCACACATTCATACATATGCACGAACTTAGTAACTGTTAAAAATTTTCCTATTGAATTACTAAAATTGTGGTTAAAGTTTCAAACCCCCTGGGCCAGTGTGTTATGGTAGATAAAGTCTGTAAAAACTGTCCATTGATGGTAAAAGGTTATTGCTTTTTGGCTGACTTGATGTTACTGCCATTCGATGAATTTGATGTAATTTTGGGAATAGATTGGTTAACCCAATATGATGCAGTGGTGAATTGTAAGCAGAAATATATTGTATTGAAATGTGAGAATGGTGAATTACTTCATGTTGAATCTGATAAACTGAATGGATTACCTAATGTGATTTCAGTAATATCGGCACAAAAATACGTCCAAAAGGGTTATGATGCTTACCTTGCATATGTGCTGGTTACTAAAGTATCTGATTCAAAGATTTAATCAGTACCGGTTGTATGTGAATTTCCTGATGTATTCCCAGAAGAATTACCTGGTTTACCACCGGATAGAGAAGTGGAATTCTCTATAGATCTTTTTCCGGGAACAACACCTATATCCATAGCACCTTACAAAATGGCTCTTACTGAATTGAAAGAGCTAAAAGTACAGCTGCAAGAGTTGATTGACAGATGTTTTGCTCGACCTAGTTTCTCACATTGGGGTGCTCCGGTTCTATTTGTAAAGAAGAAGGATGGATCGCTGAGGCTGTGTATTGATTACAGACAGCTCAACAAAGGTATAATAAAGAACAAGTATCCATTGCCTCGTATTGATGACTTGTTTGACCAGTTAAAATGTGCCACCATATTTTCGAAGATCGATCTCCGTTCTGGTTACTATCAACTACGGGTAAAAGATTCAGATGTGCCAAAGACAGCTTTTAGAACCAGGTATGGACACTATGAGTTTCTTGTGATGCCATTCGGTTTGACAAATGCACCTACAGTGTTTATGGATCTGATAAACAGAATTTTCAGTCCGTATTTGGACAGGTTTGTGGTGGTATTTATAGATGATATTTTGGTTTAATTTCGAGATGAAAATGAACATGCTGAGCATTTAAGAATAGTGTTGCAAACTCTGCGAGAGAAACAATTGTATGCCAAATTCAGTAAATGTGAATTTTGGCTACGGGAAGTTAGTTTTCTTGGGCATATAGTATCTGCTGAAGGTGTCAGGGTAGACCCAAATAAAATTTCAGCCATTGTTAATTGGAAGCCACCGAAAAATGTGTCAGAAGTCCGAAGTTTTCTGGGACTAATTGGTTATTATTGGATGTTTGTAAAAAGTTTTTCGATGATAGCTTCTCCGATGACCCATTTGTTGCAGAAAGATTTAAAGTTCGAGTGGATTGATAAATGCCAGCAGAGTTTTGACAGATTAAAGGCTTGATTGACGGAAGCACCTGTGTTAGTCCAGCCTGAATCGGGTAAGAAATTTATAATTTACAGTGATGTATCATTAAATGGTTTAGGCTGTATTTTGATGCTAGAAGGTAAAGTGGTAGCCTATGCTTCCCAACAGCTAAAGCCACATGAAAAGAACTACCCGACACACGACCTTGAATTGACTGCCATAGTGTTTGCATTGAAAATCTGACGGCATTACTTATTTGGTGAAAAATGTCATATATTCACTGATCATAAAAGTCTGAAATATTTGATGTCACAAAAAGATTTGAATTTGAGACAGTGCAGATGGCTTGAGTGAAGCTTATAATGGTAACATGTTTATTCATCCTGGTAGTATTAAAATGTATAATGATCTGAAAAAGATGTACTCGTGGCCAGGAATGAAAGCGGGATATTTCGAGTTTGTATCTAAATGTTTGATATGTCGCCAAGTAAAAAGTTGAACATCGTTATACGGACTACTACTGACCGATTCACGATACGAGAATGGAAATGGGAAAGAATTACTATGGACTTTGTATCGGGGTTACCCCTGTCTCCAAAGAAGAAAGATGCCATTTGGGTGATTGTTGATCGATTAACAAAGTCTGCACACTTTATTCTGATACGTATGGATTATTCCTTAAATAGATTGGCTAAATTATATGTTTTTGAGATTGTCAGATTGAATGGAGTGCCTGTCTCCATTATTTCAGATAGAGACCCTCGGTTTACATCTCGATTCTGAGCAAATTGCAAGAAGCTTTGGGTACTTAATTACACTTTAGCACTGCATTTCATCCCCAAACAGATGGACAATCTGAACGGGTAATACAGATATTGAAAGATATGCTTCGATGTTGTATACTTGAGTTTGAAGGTAACTGGGAAATGTATTTTCCTTTGGTTGAATTTGCTTATAATAATAGTTATCAGTCTAGCATCAAAACGGCACCGTATGAAGCCTTGTATGGTCACAAATGTAGAACTCCATTGTATTGGATAGAATTTAGTGAGAAAAAGTTACACGGAGTTGACTTAGTACGTGAAACCGAGGAAAAAGTGAAAGTAATTCGAGACAGTTTGAAAGCAGCCTCTGATCGTCAAAAGTCCTATGCTGATCTTAAACGAAAGGAAATAGAATTTTAAGTCGGTGACAAGGTATTCTTGAAAGGATCGCCTTGGAAGAAAGTTCTCCGGTTTGGTCGCAAAGGAAAACTGAGTCCACTGTTCATTGGACCATATGAGATTACAGAAACAATTGGACCGGCTGCATATCAGTTATCTTTACCACCAGAACTTGATCGGATTCATAATGTTTTTCATGTGTCTATGCTACGACGGTTGTAACACCCCTAACCCGTATTCATCGCCGAAATAGGGTTACGAGGCATTACCTATCAAATCACAACATACAACATACATTTATGCATCCATTCTCAAACACCATTCAATCATAAACACATTGTCCCTTATAAGGGCCTATCAGGCCTTAAACATGCTTTAGAAATGGTTCGGGACTAAACCGATAACATACAAAAATTCTTGAAAACTTAGAAATTTTTTGAACATACAAGGGTCACACGCCCGTGTGAACAGGCCGTGTGCCTCACACGGCTCTAAACATGCCCGTGTCCCAGGCCATGTGAAAATAAGGCATACATACTGACTTGGGTCACACGGCTGACCACACACCCGTGTGACAAGCCGTGTGCTAGGCTGTGCCAATCCTGTAGGGTATACTGACTTATGCAACACGGCCAAGTCACATGCCCGTGTGCTAGGCCGTATGCCATTTAGGGGGTATACTGACTTGTGCCACACGGCCGGTCACATGCCCATGTGTGAGGTCGTGTGGAGTATAATGACTTCAATTCAATCTCAACACCAGGAGACACACGACCGTGTAGCATGACCGTGTTTCGCACACGGCTGAGACACACGCCCGTGTGGACAAAAATAGGCCATTTGCAAGGCCAATTTGCCACACTTTCTCATGCTCACCTAAACAACCAAAATAATACCATTTCAACACATTTATAGGCATCCAAAACATACCAATTCATATACAAATCATGCCATTTCATCTTCAACCATTTCACTACTCAAATCATAGCCATAAACATACCAAAACAATATGTCATTACCAACAATTTCACCTATCTTCCCTATACATTTTTCTCATCATTTGATCAACTAATTCATGCCACAAAATATACCAATTCATCATCCCTATATCATACCAAATCAACCATAATATATCATTGGTAATTAATTAAAACAATTAACCACTTAGCCATCACAACAACCATACCAAACATGCCAAAACACAAGGCCATATATACATCGCATATCACTTACCAAATTCATAAATAAAGCCAACTTAGATGGCAAAAAACACACCATCATGTACATCATTTGCAAGCCAACTCTCATGGCTAAAATCACAACTCAAAACATATTATCTTAACACTAGCCTATACATGTCATATACCATATATACATAACATCAAAAGTACCAACAAGTTGATCGATAGTGTGACGATGTTCCTGATGATCCCCGAGTCCGAGCCAGCTTCGATTATCTATAAAACAGGAAAAGAACACACAAAATAAGATTTAAAAGCTTAGTAAGCCATATACAAATAAAATTACCACATGAATCAACATTATTTCCATCAATAGGTAAACTATGAATAAACACATATAAGCTCACAAACCTTTCCCAATGTATACATATTCAATATCATAAGTGAATTTATCAAATACTTCCCTTTTCAATACTTATATGAATCTCGTACGTACCTGAGCCACTTAACTCATTCACACATTCTTTCTTAACTTTACTTTGCCTGTTGAACCATTTGGAATTGTTAAGGATACTCGAAAATCACATGTAGCTCTTACAATGCCATATCTCGGATATAGTCTTACATGTTATCACATATCGATGCCACTGTCCCAAACAGGGTCTTATAAGAAATCAAATAACGATGCCAATGTCCCAGACATGGTCTTACACGTAATCACATAATGATGCCAATGTCTCAGACATGGTCTTACACATAATCACATCTCGATAATCCTAATATCATGACATTCGTATCCTATACTATTCTTAAGGTTCGTACGGGACTTTCGGATATTGTAACCCTGTCGATTCTTGCTCGTATTTGATCATTCAACAATCATAGCAGTTCAATTACAATTGAACATATATAATTCAATTTAAAGACATTTATTTGCATATGAACTTGTAACACCCCTAACCCGAAACCGTCGCCAGAATAGGGTTAAGAGGCATTACCGGACAATAGAATCAGTTCACAACCCATTTACAACACAAAGTCAATCATTATCATAATACATCAAACATAAACAATTAGTCCCTTTTTAAGGCGTATAAGACCTTAAACACATGCTAGGGAGGGGTCGGGACTGAACCGAAACACATACAGAAACTTTTCGAAATTTAAAAACTTTTCTAGGTTTCAGGGGATACACGCCCGTGTGGGCAAACCGTGTGCCTCCCACGGCAGCTAGACACCCCCGTGTGTCCTCCCCGTGGTCAAATCTGACCTCACATCCACGGCCACAAAGCACGCCCGTGTGCCTTGGCCGTGTACTCTTAGGCCATATTCTGACTTTCTCACACGGCGACTAGGCACGCCCGTGTCTTGGCCGTGTGCTATTAGGTAAGCTACTGACTTAGCCCCACGGTCACTAGGCACGCCCGTGTGCCACAACCGTGTGGCTCAATTAGGCCATTTGCAAGGCCAAAATGCCACCCACATGGGTGAATCCTACAAGCACATTTGAGCATCTTTATACACACAATTTGGCAACCAATATCCTGTCCAACAATCATCATATCATCACATAGAATCTCATTTCTAAGCATGCCATTTTATACAACCAAATTACATATAAATCTAGGTATAAATCATCCATAACCTCACTAAATCACTAAGACATTAAATCATCATTGAATTCACCATTCATATGCTAATTCATTACCATCATGCCATATCAAAATATGCACCAAATACCATATTCACTCATGCACATTACCAACACTTAGCTAGCCACATCACATGGCTATTTACACATCTCAAATATGATTCAGAACAACTAGCCTATACATGCCATATTTCAACTATGCACATTTTTCCAAAAGTACCAAAATAGAATGCCGATAGTGTGATTGAGATGCTGACGATTCCTGGATCCGACCAAGCTTTACTGACACTGCAAAGCAGAAAAACAAATCACACAGTAAGCTTTCAAAGCTTAGTAAGTTCGTAACATGATACATTGTAATAAAACAAATCATCACATAGATTATTTCACATATCCATATATATATATATATATATCATGCCATCCAAAACTAAAATGCTCATTTAACATTTCATAATCTCATTCATAGATTCATCAACCACATAGGTTCCGAGTGTACCTTAGTCAACACCTAGTAGTCAATTACATTTGCTACTCAATACTCACTTTTCCCTTTCGATCAACTTCCGTCTCTTCTTTGATTCAATCGCACACTTAGTGCCCCAATATTTAGCCGAAGCTTAATTATCATCGCACACATAGTGCATTTATATCAAACCGCTCTTCAATCGGTGTCGCACACACAATGCCAACCACAAAGTCGTAGCTTATTTTATTTTGCACACACAGTGCTGATCATCTCGATCACATTTTCGAATATGCACACTTAGTGCCACATAGCTCAAACTCAACGCTCACATAGCATCCATATTTCAATATCATTATAACATTCATTTCATAACATTTAACATAACTAAATGTTCGTATTATGTCCGAACTTACCTCGGACGTTGAACTATCGAAACGGCCGGTCAATCGAGCACTTTATCTTTGCCTCGATCTCGATCTGAACCTCTCCTTTCTTGGTCTATACACATTCAAATTCAATCCATTTAATCACCAAATCATTCATTTTAGTCTAAACACTCATATTTAGGGCATTTTACAAAATAGCCCTCACATTTTCACATTTCGACACTTTAGTCCTTAATTCATAAAATCATCAAATTCACATAATTAGCTTGCACCCATGCCTAGCCAAAATCTCACTATTTTCATACAAGCCCACACATTTCATTTATTTCACATTTTAATCTTTCAAAATGCTATTTTCTCAATTTAGCCCTAATTAGCTAAATTCATCAAAAGTTCAAGAATAAAACATGTTCAATAAACACATATCTTTCATTTAACACCAACACTCATCACAAAGCTTACCATTTCATCAATGGCACATTTTATAAAAATCACCAATTCACAAAATTTAAGCATGGGTTTTGTAGAGCACAAAGCAACGATTACAAAAACATAGAAGTTATCAAAAACCGACTCAGAATCATACCTCAATCAAGATGAACAATGGCCGAATATCAAAAAGCTTTTCTTCCTTCTTTTCTATTTGTGTTTTCGGTGGAAAAAGATGAACACACTCATCTTATTTTCATGCTTTTGTTTTATTATTATTACTTTTTAATACATAAATGACATATCTAACCTTTTTATTATCATAAAGGACAAATTAACATTATAGTTTATAAGTCTCTTAACCATCCACTAACTTAAAAATAGACTATTTGCCTCACAAAGCCTCCACCTTAAAAAGCCATCCACAATTTGACACTTAAAAATCAGCACACAGCTTTTACACCTTATACAATTAAGTCCTTTTCGCAAATTAAACACACAATCGATAAAATTTTCACACAGAAATTTCACACGGACTAAATCACATACTGTAAACACAAAAAATAGTATTAAAATATTATTTTGACCTCAAATTTGTGGTCTCGAAACCACTATTCTAACTCGAGTCTAAACCGGGCTGTTACAACTCTCCCACCCTTAGGGATTTTCGTCCCCGAAAATCTTACCAGTGAATAGGTGTGGATATTGCTCTCTCATAATGATCTCAGGCTCCCACGTAGCCTCTTCAATTTCGTGTTTGTGCCATAATACTTTTACTAAAGAAATTTTCTTATTTCTCAACTCTTTGGTCTCCCGTGCCAAAATTCGGATCGGTTCTTCACTATACGACAAGTCTGTCTGAATCTCAATTTCAGTAAGAGTAATCACATGAGACGGGTCTGATCTGTACCGTCTAAGCATTGACACATGAAACACGTTATGAATATTTTCTAACTCAGATGGCAATCTCAATCTATAAGCAACCGGTCCACTTCGTTCAATAATCTCATACGGTCCGATGAACCTCGGACTCAGCTTGCCCTTTCGGCCAAATCGAAGTATTTTCTTCCACGGAGACACTTTCAAAAACACTTTATCACCAATTTCGAATTCAATATCTTTTCTTTTCAAATCTGCATAAGACTTCTGACGATCTGAGGCTACTTTGAAATTGTCACGAATTAATTTTACTTTCTGTTCAGCCTTTTTTATCAGATCAACCCCGTGAATCTTATTCCCACTCAGCTCAGTCCAATACAATGGGGTTCGACACTTTCGACTATAAAGAGCCTCATATGGTGCCATTTTAATGCTAGATTGAAAACTGTTGTTATATGCAAACTCAATCAATGATAAATGCTTTTCCCACGTACTTTCAAATCCAAGTATGCAACATCTCAGCATGTCTTCAAGAATCTGAATGATTCGTTCAGATTGACCATCTGTTTGCGGATGAAAAGCAGTACTAAAATACAATTTCGTGCCTAGAGCATCTTGTAATTTCTTCCAAAATCGCGAGGTATATCTAGGATCTCTGTCAGACACTATAGATAATGGTACTCCGTGCAATCTCACAATCTCATCGATATACGATTCAACTAACTTATCTAAAGAATAATCGGTTCTCAGGAACGAAATGAGTGATTTCATCAATCATCCACTATCACCCGGATTGCATCTTTCTTACTCGGAGATAAGGGCAAACCCGAAACGAAGTCGATCGTGATTCTCTCCCATTTCCACTCAGGAATCATAATCGGTTGTAACAAACCAGACGGAACTTGATGTTCAGCTTTGACTTGCTAACAAACTAAACATTTCGACACAAAGTCAGAAATGTCTCTTTTCATGCCATGCCACCAATAGAACTGTTTCAAATCATTATATATCTTTGTACTCCCCGGATGCACAGTTAAATAACTATTGTGAGCTTCATTAAAAATCATCGAAATCAACTTTAAATTTCTCGGAACACAAATCCGATCTCTAAATATCAAACAATCATCACTACCTACTCAAAATTCTAATTTAGCATTTGATTCACACAGAATTCGTTTAGCCATTATTTCAGCATCCCTTTTCTGGGCATCACAAATCTGCTGTACGAACATCGGCTTAACTTTTAACTCAGCTATAACGGCACTATCATCACACAGATCTATTTGAATACTCATAGCTCGCAAAGCATATAACGATTTCTGACTCAAGGCATCAGCTACAACATTAGCTTTACCCGGGGTGATAATCTATCACAAGTTCATAGTCTTTCAACAATTCTAACCATCTTCTCTGTCGCAAATTCAAATCTTTCTAAGTCATCAAATACTTTAAGCTCTTATGATTAGTATAGATGTGACATTTTTCCCCAAACAGATAGTGACGCCAAATCTTCAATGCGAACACAATTGCAGCCAATTCAAGGTTATGCGTCAGATAATTCTTTTCGTGCGATTTTAACTGTCTTGAGACGTAAGCAATGACTTTCCCCTCTTACATCAGCACACAACCCAAACCATTCAATGATGCATCACTGTAAACTATGAACTCTTTGCCTGATTCGGGTTGAATCAAAACTAGTGCTTCCGTCAACAACATTTTCAACTACTCAAAACTCTGCTGACACTTTTCTGACCATTCAAATCTAACATCTTTCTGTAACAACTTCGTCAATGGAGTCGCAATCATCGAGAAGCCTTTCACAAACCGTCTATAATATCCCGCTAGTCCCAGAAAACTACGGACTTCAGACACATTTCTCGGAGGCTTCCATTCTAATATAGCAGAGATTTTACTAGGATCAACTCGTATCCCGGTGACACAATATGCCCTAGAAAACCAACTTCACGCAACCAAAATTCACATTTACTAAACTTAGCATACAACTGTTTCTCACGCAGAGTTTGTAGCACAGTTCTCAAATGCTCGGCATGCTGCGTCTCATCACACGAATAGATCAAAATATCATCAATGAACACCACTACAAAGCGATCCAAATACGGTCTGAATATTCGATTCATTAGATCCATAAACACTGCAGGAGCATTTGTTAGTCCGAAAGGCATCACTAAGAATTCATAATGTCCATACCTCGTTCTGAAAGCGGTCTTCGGCACATCAGATTCTTTAACTCTTAACTGATAGTAACCAGATCTCAAGTCTATCTTTGAAAACACTGTAGCTCCCTTCAGCTGATCAAACAAATCATCAATACGAGGCAAGGTATATTTGTTCTTTATCGTCACTTTATTCAATTGTCGATAATCAATACACATTCTCATAGTTCTATCTTTATTTTTTGCAAATAACACAGGAGCTCCCCAAGGTGAGAAACTCGGTCGTGCAAATCCTCTATCAGTTAATTCTTGCAACTGCGACTTTAACTCTTTCAATTCTATTGGAGCCAACCTCAATCAAGATGAACAATGGCCGAATATCACAAAGCTTTTCTTCATTCTTTTCTATTTGTGTTTTCGGTGGACAAAGATGAACACACTCATCTTATTTTCATGCTTTTGTTTTATTATTATTACTTTTTAATACATAAATGACATATCTAACCTTTTTATTATCATAAAGGACAAATTAACATTATGGTTTATAAGTCATTTAACCATCCACTAACTTAAAAATGGACTATTTACCTCACAAAGCCTCCACCTTAAAAAGCCATCCACAATTTGACACTTAAAAGTCAGCACACAGCTTTTACACCTTATACAATTAAGTCCTTTTCCCAAATTAAACACACAATCGATAAAATTTTCACACAGAAATTTCACACAGACTAAATCACATACTGTAAACACAGAAAATAATATTAAAATATTATTCCGACCTCAAATTTGTGGTCTCAAAACCACTATTCCGACTAGGGTCTAAACCGGGCTGTTACAGAACTTACCTTGTATTCGGGATAAACGGACTGGATCGACTATTCAATAACCTTTGATTTTCTTGATCTAAATCTGATTTCTTTCATTCTTAATCTATATACATTCAAAATTAACTCATTTATTCATCAAATCATTCAATTCAGTCCACAAACACATATTTGGGCATTTTTACATTTTAGCCCCTAAAGTTCCACATTTTTACAATTTAGTCCCCATTTCACAAATACACAAATTTCACATAATTTCACCCCAATTTAAACTAGCCGAATTTCACATTTCAACCACCCAATTTAATCCCTAACTTGTATTTTCTTTAAAAATCACTTGATAAAACATGAAAATCTATCATTTATCTATCATTTGTCATCATCAACTATCTCAAAACTCATGGATTCATCAATGGAATTTTAAAAAAATCACCAACAAATTAAAAAATTAGGGCACAGGCTAGCTAGTACTTAAAGCAACGATCACAAAAACATAGAAATCATCAAAAACGGATAAAAAATCATACCTTAATCAAGGATTAAAGTTGTCGAACCTTAGAATGCTTTAAAGCTCTCTTTTCTTCTTTATTTTCGGTTGAAAATGGAAAATATGAACATAATTTTAGCTTTGGTTTTGTTAAATTATGATTTATTTAGCTAATTACCAAAATGACCTTATTTAATATCATTTAAAAACACATAATGGATGGCTATTCATGTCAATTTCCACTATCCATGATCTATTCACAACTTAAGGACTTCACATTTAATTATTCATAGAAAATAAGCACTTAAGCGATTAGAATGCAACTTTTGCATTTTACGCGATTTAGTCCTTTTATCAAATTAGACATCCAATCGATAAAAATAAATCACGAAACTTTCACACATATATAATCACGTGCTATAAACACCAAAAATAATATTAAAATATTTTTTTTATCTCAAATTTGTGGTTCCGAAACCAATGTTCCGATTTAGCTAAAAGCAGGCTGTTACAACAGTGCTGATCTGATCCTTCACATGTTATCACTCTGACAGAGGTAGAGATTTAGCCTGATATGACATATAGTGAAGAACCAATCAAAATCTTAGCTTGGGAAACAAAAGAGTTAAGAAATAAGAAGGTAGTGTTAGTAAAAGTTCTTTGGCAACGACATGGTATAGAGGAGGCTACTTGGGAACATGAGGACACTATGAGGAAGCAATACCCGAATCTTTTTACTGGTAAGATTTTCAAGGACGAAAATCCTTAAGGGGGGAGAGTTGTAACAGCCTATTTTTCAGTGAAATCAAAACAGTGGTTTCGGGACCACAAATCTGATCCGAAAATAAAGTTTATTTTTATTTTATTATATGGTCTGTATTATGATAGACGTGTCGTGTGAAACCTGCACCTAACTTCAAATTGAATTAATTAACCACATGGCCTAGCACACGGGCGTGTGGCATGGTCGTGTGCACAAGTCAGAGAGTTACATAGGGTCGAACACAGCCTGTAGCACGGGTGTGTCCCAGGGTCACACGGGCGTGTCCCTTGGACCACACGAGCGTGTGAGCCCTGTACCTTGAAAATTTTTTAAAATTTGGCAAAAAATTCTTAATGTTCCCGATTAAGTCCCAACTCGATTCTAATGCTCGTATTGGGCCTCGAGGGTCCAATTAAGGGATGTTTTGAATGATATCAGTTTATAAGTAGTAATTTACATAAATTATTTGTAAATTTTTTTGAAAGTTTTGGTAATGCTCTGAAACCCTGTTTCGAAGACGGATATGGGTTAAGGGTGTTACATGGTATGAGAAATGGAAGTGATATAGTGAATTGAAAATATAACATGGAATATATGAGTTATATACTCATGAATTGAGTATTGCATGACTAATGCCATTGTACGAATAAATATGGTTTGATATGTGAATAACCATTTATATAGAAATTGTGTGAATTGGGATATTGTTTAACAAATGAAAAATGATAGTTATGATACTAGACATTAATATGTCCTTATAATTCAATTGAGCATATTATATTGTTTTGTCTTTAAATATTCAGATTATAGAAATACCACTGAGTTTTACTCAGCGTACGGTTTTGTTTTCCGTGTGCAGGTTAGGTACTTAACTTTTGATCGCCGATTCAGCATCCAACAACAATCCCAAACTCAAATGTGGTGATGTCTATCTTTTGTGTCGGCATGTACCTAGGGTGTCTAAATAATAGTTATTTTGTGGTTTGATTGTAAATGAGGTTATAAGTTTAATAATGGTTTGGTATATACATATGAATATGTGTTTGTGTTTAAAGTTATATTATGGCATGTTAAATTGATGTTTAAGTGTTCATGAACTAGGGAAAATAGATTAAATTATGTATGTTTATAATTTGGACTTGAATAATGATTTGATGATATGTTTGGATGATATAAATGTGGTACCAATGAGGGTACATTGGTTAGGCACCTAGGATGATTGGTTTGACATTATTTGAATGTGTTTGATTGTGTTTTGAACTGGTTAAACGAATGAGTTTTGAATTACTTGGTGTCCAAGCTTGTAGGGAATGGTAAACTTGTTGTTTAAGGATCATTCTGAGTCCACACGGCCAGATACACGGGCATGTGACTCGGCCGTGTGAGACACACGGCTAGCACACGGGAGTGCGAGGCCATTTCGAAAGGGCACACGGTCTGTAACAGCCTAATTTTCAGTGGTGTCGGAAACAGTGATTCGAGATCACTAAATCCGACAAGTGAGTTTGAAAATTTAAATAAATTAATATTAATGAGTCAAGTATGGCATTAGAAGTATTTTTGAATTAGTGAATTCTATGAATTAAAAGAATTTATTGAGTAAAATGGGTCAAAAACGAGGTATTGAGACCTCAAATTTATAAACCAAGCCATAAATATTTTTAAAAATATTTATATAGTGTTATAGAGTTAGTATTAAAGTTTAGTTAGGAAATTTTAACGTTTTGATAGTTAATTAATAAAAAATGACTAAATTGTAAAAGATGCAAAGTTCATTTAAATGATTAAATTGCTCAAATAATAATAGGAAGGATTTAAAGAGAAATTTGGCCTAAATTTAAATAGGCTGGATGGCAGGGACAAGAAAATTAGCAAAGGAACAATGTGAACAAGGGGCAAAATTGGAAATTTTGTAAAATTAAGCTTAAAATTTTAATTTTCATGAGAAATCTAGACATTTCTTCATATTTCATCAGCCAAAACGCCATAGGAGAGTTATCAAGCTGGTTTTTCATATTTTTGCACCATGTGAGTTCAATTTTTGCTTTTTCTTTGAAATTTTTATATTTTTGTGACTTTTACAATTAGGTCCAACTATTGATTTCATTAGTTTTTGATTCTATGGGTGATTTTGAAAGTTACCATGAATAAGTGCTGGAATTTTGTGATGAATTAACATGGATTTGAAGCTTTAATTTCATTATATGATTATTTTATTAAGTGATTTCAATAGAAATTAATTTTTAGGACCTAATTATGAAAAAGTTAAGAATTAGCGTTTTGTGCTAAAATTTTGAATACCAAAAGTTGTGTAGTAGTTTAAAATGATTAGATAAAGTGTTAATTGAGAAAAATTAGCTCAATTTATAAATGAATTGATCAGGGACTAAATTATAAAAATTGTAAAATTTAAGGTAAAAGTGTAATTTCAAAAATTGAAGGGCATAAATTGTGAAGTAAAATGAGACTGAAATATGTGTGCTAATGAATGAATAATTTTATATTATAAATCAAGAAATCGAAGATAAATAAGGAAAAGAAAAAGTAGCAGAATAGTCCCTGGATTTCTACAAATTCTACCGAGTGGTCCAGGTAAGTTCATATGGTTGAATTTTATGATTGATTGTTAAAAATTAGAGATTATATAATGTATTATTTCATATCTTTGTTATGGAATTATAATTATTGTGATAAAATGAAAATCGAAGTCAAAGTTCAAATTGAGTAGAACGCTGGATTGAGTACAATCATACAGTGACAAGTGAAGTGACAAGTGATGAATTGACGGATAAAGTCATGGTATAACCATGGAAAAGTGTAAATGTAAGACCATAGCTGGGCTATGGCATTTCAATGAAAAGTCCATAATTGAGTTATGGCACAGTGAACGTAAGACCATGGTTGGACCATGGCATTAAGTGTACATGTATAAGACCATAACCGGGTTATGGCATCATGAGTGAAAGATCATGGATCATGATGGGCTCGAAACTAACTAATATTTCGACAAAGGCAAGCGCACCTATCGAACAGTAGTATAGCTTTGATGAGTCCGGAATATCGTATCCTCAATGACTAAAATTACTAGTAATAACTATCTTTCTATTATTTAGCCTAATAATTAAAGGGATTTGTTTTAATCTAAATTTTAACTAACTAATTAACTATGAACGCAACAGAGAGTGAAGAAAGTGATCGAAATAAACCAATGAATAAAGACAATACCCATGGAAGAATCCACCTAGACTTCACTTATTATTCTGACTCTGAATTAAACGATTTATTCACTTGACTTGATCCGTAGAAATCCCTGATTTATGTTAATATCTCTTTCGAGACTAAGAACAACTGACTCTAGGTTGATTAATTGAAATCTCTTTCTAATTAAAACCCCTATCGTCGCATTAACTCGATCTATGGATTCCCTTATTAGATTTGACTCTAATCCGGCAGATTTATGTCGTCCTATTTCTAGGGTTGCAATCAACTCCGCTTAATTATGCTAGATCTACTCTTAAACAGGGACTTTTGCTCCACTGAATAAGCACATCCAATCTTGAATTAATATCTTAAAAATATTAAAGCAAGAATTAAGAACACATAATTGAGAACAAGAACAAGTATTTATCATGTAATTCAGATAATTAAATAATAAGATTCGTCTTAGGTTTCATCCTCCCTAGGTATTTAGGGAGTTTAGTTGTAACACCCCAAACCAGACCCATGCGTTATGACCGAATTTGACAGTATAAGTGGAATATCATAAGAGAAGGAGAGAAGTAGAATATATATAATGTACTTATAATGACATTATAAGTAGAATATCATATAATGAAGTCCTCAAATTAGTGACTAGTGGAATTGTAGAGAAGGCTAAATGTAGTGCATGATTCTGAGCAAGCTATTAAGAAAATAAACACAACTGGTGGAGAAGATTAAAGGATTACTCAATTAGGAACAACCATAATAACTAAAATATAGTTCAAAATATAATAGACAAGTCTTTAAAAGATAATAAGAAACATAAAAAACAAATAAAATAAAAATAAAAACAAAAATAGAAATAGAAATAGAAATAAGATAAAACAAGAAGACAAAATAAGAAAAGAGAAAAGGGGTTAGGGTTTTTATGGGGTGACACAGTTGTGTGAGGGTCCTTGTTGGGCCACACGGCCGTGTCACACGCCCGTGTGGCTAGTTTTCAACCCGTGTTCGTCGAGGGAAAAAAATTAGCCCAGTCTTCACACGGCCTCGGACACGCCCGTGTGTCCAGGCCGTGTGGTTCACACGGCCGAGTCGCACGGCCGTGTGCCTTGCCCGTGTAACTCTCTGACTTGTTTTAAAATTCAAAAAATTTTGTTCCAGGTTTCACACGGCCGTGTCGCACGCCCGTGTGGTTTAATTTAAGGCCGTGTCTCTGTCAATTTTTGGGAAAATTTTAGCCCTATTTCCATACGGCCAAGGACACGCCCGTGTGTCCAGGCCGTGTGGGTCAAAAACCTGCATTTAAACATGAAAAGAAGTAAAAATAAACTAATTAGTAGGGTTAGTGCTTGGGTTGCCTCCCGAGAAGCACTTATTTAGAGTCTAAGCTCGACTTACCTCTCATTTGCATGGTCATGGTGGTTTGAGGAGTTGAAACTCCTCTCTCCTGCTCGACTGGTCCCCAAACTTAAATTGATTGGTTCTATCCTTAAGCTCGACATGGTGTTGCTTCTGTTCCTCTTTGACATAAGTCCGCCATTCGTCTAGTTCATCTATCTGTAGCATTCATCTTTCATGGATGGTTCCATTGTTGACGCATGAACCAGAACGTGACTCATTTGTGTTTTCTGAAAGAGTTTCTTGTAAAGAGGGTTGAATCCCATGATTAACAGGATTTATAGAATCGTCTTTATTACTTGATATCTTACCCGAATCACGAGCTTGGAGCGTGGTCGTATCATCACCTACATGAAGTGTGAGTTCACATGTACCAACATCAATGATAGTTCTAGCAGTTGCTAAAAAGGGGCGTCCTAAAATTAAAGGGACATCACTATCCTCATCCATGTCTAGGACAACAAAGTCAACTGGGAATATGAATTTATCAATTTTTACGAGTACATCTTCAACAATACCCCTAGGAAATCTAATGGTTTCATCTGCTAATTGAATGCTCATCCTAGTTTGTTTGGGTTTCCCAAGACCTAGCTGTTTAAACATTTTGTAAGACATGACATTAATACTTGCCCCTAAATCAGCTAAAGCATTATTTACATTTAAACTACCAATTAAACAAGGAATAGTAAAACTCCCTGGATCCTTCAATTTGTTGGGTAGTTTATTTTGTAAGATAGCTGAGCACACTGCATTTAGCTCCACGAGCGACAAATCATCTAACTTCCATTTGTTTGCCAAAAGCTCCTTTAAAAATTTAACTGAGTTGGGCATCTGCGAAAGAGCTTCAATAAATGGTAAGTTAATATACAATTTTTTCAAAAGTTTAAGAAATTTACCGAATTGTTCATTTGTGCGGTCTTTCTTTATCGCGTTGGGATATGGCACATGAGGTGTATACTCCTTACTTACCGATTTTTGTTCGCTGTGGCTTACCTCAACCTTACCATTACTTACCACAGTTTCTCGCCTCGGTTCAGATTCAAATTCAGCTAACCCTTCTTCATCTCGAACAGTAATGGCATGAAGTTGCTCCCTTGGGTTAGTTTTGGTGTTGCTTGGCAAGCTACCTTGTGGTCGTTCTGAAATCATCTTTGCCAATTGACCGATTTGATTCTCAAGCCCTTGAATTGACGCTTGTTGATTTTTAAGTCTTTGTTTCGATGTTTTGAAGCGGGTTTCTAACACCGAAATAAATTTCACAAGATCTCTTCAAGGTTTGGCTTCTTCTCCGCTTTGGTAGGGTTGTTGTTGAAAGCTTTGGAGGGGTTGTGGTCTCTGATTTCCTTGACCACCCCATGAGAAATTGGGATGGTTCTTCCAACCTGCATTGTAAGTGTTACTATAGAAATTATTCTGAGGTCTAGATTTATTACCCATATAGTGGACTTGTTCATTCTCTGTGCTCGGGTTGTAAGATGGATATTTTGTGGTGTTCATACCTCCTCTATTTGTGTTGTATTGCATCACCGGATGTACCTGCAAAGAACTATAGAAACCATCAATTTTCTTATTTAAGAGATCTACCTGGTTTGATAGCATGGTGATCGCGTCAACGTTAAAAACACTGGCTGCTTTCATCGGCTTTGTCCTCATGACTTGCCACTGATAATTATTCAGTGACATCTCCTCTATAAACTCATAAGCCTCTTCAGGTGTTTTGTTATTTAGGGTACCGTTGGCGGCTACATCGATCAGTTGCCTAGTTGAGGGGTTCAAACCGTTGTAGAAAGTTTGAACCTGTAGCCATAGAGGTAACCCATTGTGAGGGAACCTTCTCAATAAGTCCTTATACCTCTCCCAAGCATCGTAAAGAGTTTCTAAATCCATCTGCACAAAAGAAGAGATATCATTCCTCAACTCTGCCATTTTAGCCGGCGGAAAATATTTTAATAAAAACTTTTCACTCATTTGTTCCCAAGTAGTGATTGAACCTCGTGGTAACGAGTTCAACCACTGTTTAGATTTATTCCTTAATGAAAAAGAAAATAACCGAAGGCGAATGACATCATCAGAAACGCCATTAATCTTGAAAGTGTCGTAAAATTCTAGAAAGTTGGCCAAATGAGTATTTGGGTCCTCATCCTGCAAACCATCAAACTGAACAAACTGTTGAATCATTTGAATAGTGTTAGGTTTGATTTAAAATTATTTGCAACAATAGCGAGTCTAACAATACTCGATTCAAATTTTGATTAAATTGGGTTTAGCATAATCGTACATAGTACGAGGAGCAGGATTTTGATTCACCGGATTCACGGCAACCACAGGAGGTAGCAGATTATTCTGATTTTCAGCCATCTCCTCGGTAATATTGGTATCGTCCTCTTGCTCTTCCTTTATATACTGTAGACTTCGCCTTATTTCTCTATGATTTCATGAAAGTCATGCTTTGATTTCGCTATCAAATAGTAGGGGTCCTGAAGGGTTCCTTCTAGTCATAAACTAAAAATACCTGCCAGAAGCAAATAAAAGAAAAGTTAGTAAATTAAAATAAAAACACAAATAAATTGCAATAAAAATAAAAATGGCTAAATTAATAAAAATTAAGCGTTCCTAATATCTTAGTCCCCGGCAACGGCGCCAAAAACTTGATGGGCTCGAAACTAACTAATATTTCAACAAAGGTAAGCGCACCTATCGAACAGTAGTATAGCTTTGATGAGTCCGGAATATCGTATCCTCAAGAACTAAAATTACTAGTAATAACTTTCTTTCAATTATTTAGCCTAATAATTAAAGGGATTCGTTTTAATCTAAATTTTAACTAATTAACTATGAACGCAACAGAGAGTGAAGAAAGTGATCGAAATAAACCAATGAATAAAGACAATACCCAGGGAAGAATCCACCTAGACTTCACTTATTATTCTGACTCTGAATTAAATGATTTATTAACTTGACTTGATCCGTAGAAATCCCTGATTTATGTTAATATCTCTTTCGAGACTAAGAACAACTGACTCTAGGTTGATTAATTGAAATCTCTTTCTAATTAAAACCCCTATCGTCGCATTAACTCGATCTATGGATTCCCTTATTAGATTTGACTCTAATCCGGTAGATTTATGGCGTCCTATTTCTAGGGTTGCAATAAACTCCGCTTAATTATGCTAGATTTACTCTTAAACAGGGACTTTTGCTCCACTGAATAAGCACATCCAATTGAATTAATATCCTGAAAATATTAAAGCAAGGATTAAGAATACATAATTAAGAACAAGAACAAGTATTTATCATGTAATTCATATAATTAAATAATAAGATTCGTCTTAGGTTTCATCCTCCCTAGGTATTTAGGGAATTTAGTTGTAACACCCCAAACCCGGCCCATGCGTTATGACCGGATCTGACATGTCACATGAGAAAACGTGTAAAATCCTTTTGATTCGTACTAAAATAGGTATTATTTTGTTATAATCAAGAAAACAAGTTTGATTTGAAATATTTGATAAAATACAACTAATCTCGAAGGTTGATTGATAAATAGATAATTTGAACTAGTAATCTTATAAAACCGTGAATTTTGAAAATTTCGTTGATAATTCGAAAGAAAATTTCCGAGTTAAAATATTTGAAAAAACGTTTGTTATGAAATCCATTTGTTAATCTATTTTGGAAAAACATTTATTTAAATTTTTAGAAAAAATCCCCATTTAAAACAATTCAAGCAATATAGTAAGTACGTCAAAACATAAAGCAAAAATAAAAAAATATTCCAGAGGCCTTATTACAACATAAAAACCCAAAATAGTAAAAGTACTAAAGTGAACGGAAATAGAAATCTAAAGTTCAATAAAACCATTTTCAAGTATGGCCTCCACCGAGTCATCCATGGCCCAAGTCCACATCATCGAGCATTACCCGCAAGGGTTAAGGAAACGGGGTGAGTTACTAGAACTCGGTGTATAATCCCTTATTGTTATCCACTGGGCTGAACTTTGTATAGCAACATCTTGGGCCTAAGCCCATTACAAAGTAATAAATAAATGACATGAATGCAACCCATCCCATCCGGCCAATCTCTCCCGACTGCACCTAATCTCTCTGTGGGGATCAAGTCAACCCACCCACCATTCTCTCCAATTTGCGGTCAAGCGCCATTTATAATATTTTTGTGGTTGAACCACCGAGTCATAATCAAGCACATTAATAAAAAAATTGTGGCAATGCCACCAAGCTACACTTCTCTTCATTCAATTTTCCCATCCCATGCAATATGTAGAGATGCAACATACATAATAACAATCATTAATCTATTGTATGTTTTTATTGAATCGCCCCTTTAAAGCAATATAATAATTCGGCCCACTAAGGCATTTTAACAAATCGGCCCATAGGGCATTTGATGATCGGCCCATAGGGGCATTTGATAATTTACACAAATTAACACCGATTTTGATAAATCTTTAGAAATAGTGAACTTTAAGCAATTTCTCGATTTATGCCATATTACGATTTTTAGCCTTATAATAATAACAATCAACTATCAAACTTGTTACCGAATCATAATCTACGGAATTGCGGTGTGAGATTACACACCTGATTACGGTAAGTATCAAACTCTCTTGATCGTCGGCACCTATGACAACATCGTACTCGATTAATCTAATGAACGAGATTTTTATTAATCTAAATCTAAACCAAGCGATCTATTGAAACGCTTACCCTCGATATCGTGAATGACCACGATTTATCTATTCTCACCGGATGATGGTCCACAACCAGGTGGGAAATCTTGAACCGCCGAAACCGCTCTACGCTTAAACTTAGGAGTAGGAATAGCAAATCCACTCTTTTTGTGATCTCCAATTGCTTTCCCTTTCGAATCAGTACCACTTGCCTCCATTCAAAAAATCTTAATCAAAACGATATTACGATGATATAAAACGATTATCTAAGGAAATAGGTTCGACTTACCACTATTTCCGTATGATCAACAAGTGTATAGGAACGATCGATATAGTCCCTAAAATAAACGATTAGTCAAATCCATCATTCCGTTTAGCAAACTAACCGAGTAACAAGATAGATCAAAATGAACTATGACGAATCTCTTACCTTAACGATGGTAAAACCGATTCCCAATGATTGTACTTATGGTTACGGATGAGTCAAAGATAATTGATTCAGCTTTCCCACTATTACACTACAATATGATAACGATTAAGATATGAGGGAGTATGGAAAACACCATTTCGGTTTAGAAATAATATGAAATAACCAAATGATGAAGAACAATCATTCGTGTAACATCCCCAAACCCGGCCCATTCACTACGACCGAATCTGGTTATGTTAGTGCGGAAAAGACGGTGGAAAATCTATTTAACTTAGAAAAATTTAGTAAAACTTGCTAACTTTTGAAAAATCCATGTTTATTTAAACTTATGAGTAACACTTTGTTATTAAAATATACTCATTCTAAAAGTTTAATATATACAAGCCAAATTGAATGAGTAGGTTAGAAAAATATAATCACCTTCACATAGTGTTTCAAATTCCTCAAACCATAATAAAAACTAATAAAATAATAACTAAAATAAATGAGAGTCAAAAGGCCTTTATTACATATTCTATTTAAAACAAAATACTTAAAGTAAGCCTAAAACGTTTAAACTCTTCTTTCTCGCATGGGCCACCATGTGTCCCTCCGAACCCGATCCAACTACGCACACACCGAAATGGTTAATGAAAAGAGTGAGTCCATCTGAATCAGTGCATAACAAACAACACATATTTCCATCCGTATGGGCTTGGCCCATACCCACACGACCATCGAAACAAATCATGCAAGAATGCATCTCCTCAACCTACTATCCAACCGTGACACCAACCTTAGCGGACTCCTCGCCTAAGGCCGTGGCTAACCACCACCGATCACATCGCGTGATCCATAAATCTTACCTCGGCAATCTCATTTGCTCGAGGCCGTGGTGAGCCACCGATCAACCAAAGTGATCCAAATATCGTAATCTGTACTCTACGGGGATGCACATAGCAATCAACCGCCGAGATGGGCACCTAGCCAACATCTCCTTGAGGTAGCACTTAGCTAACCTCAAGCGCTAATGTAGCCGAGCTATCATTAGACCACGCACAACTTGTGTACACTTCCTCCTTCTTCAATCCAATCCCATGCCCGGTGTCAATAAGTCATGCAAGGACATCATATAAAGTGAGTATTTATTATTGATCAATACCACATCAAACATATATAAAATATATAAATATCACATCCAATCTTACCATCATCGGTTCACATCACTTAAGCCATTATAATCGGCTTCCACACATAACACATATGTTTAATAGCTAGCAGCAAAACGAGAAATAGTGCGATGGTTACGCACCTAAATGATACCAAAACCCAAACGCTACGCTTTCGCACCGCAGACTAACGGACTTACAAAAGGTTCCCAGCGATAGGCTCTTCTCCCCTACAATCGGCCTTGGCATAAAAACAATGAACACTTAGGCCATTCGGCCAAGACAAAAAATATAGCACAAAGAAAACTAACACACCCTTACCTTGCTAACCACTACCCTTTGCTCTAACAAGAATCCACCACCACCAGGAAGTTCGGCTCAGGGACTTGCAACAAAAGTGGAGTGAATGAGAGAATGACAGTGATTCAACAATGACTCTAAAATGGTGCTGAGACATTCGGCAGTGGCAACCTAAAAGGAGAGGGAAGATTCGGCTATAGGTGCTTAACACTACTTATGGTTCGGCTTGAAGGAAAAACGGATGCAAAGGGATAGGGGTTACGGCAATAGAAAAGAGGATAAAGGTTTGAGGGATAAAATGGAGTGGTTTTGGCTCAAAAGAAATGAGGAGAAGAAGATAGCTATATGACCTTGAAGTTTCGGCCATTTGGAAAATGTGAGAGCAAAAGAATTTGGAGAAGGAAGTTTCGGCAACCCAAGGAATTTTGGGAAGCAAAATTCGGCAAGGGAGAGAAAGCAAATGGTGAAAATAAATGAACACCTCCCCTATTTATACTAATCGCCAAGCTCCAAGCTCCCAAAAAAAATCCTCAAAACTCTCCTAAAACACCTCCCTTCCATCCATTCAAAAAGATTTGAAAAAGTCAAACCTACCTAGCCAAATTCAAAAAAAAGAAGACCAAGTCTTCATCCACCTTTTTAGCATCCAAAAACCGTCCAACACTCTACCTAGATGACGCAAAAACAATGCCCATCTGCTGCTCTTGCGAATCGAACACTGGCCCCTTCCCTTGCACCTGAGACGTCACCTCCCCAAGCTCTTAGTGGCGTCTCCCTTGCCACTCAACCAGCCCAATCTTTGTGACAAGATTCACCAAATAATTCTCTTAAGACACCCACAGCCAAGCTCCCCTTTTAGCACCTAAAAATCTAAATTTTTCCAAAGTCTTCCCCTTTAATCCGAGCATTCATAACACCTCTCACACACATCCAAGCATACCCAAAACCTACTAGAACACGAATTATACCCAACCTGCATAGCCCCTAAATCAGGGTGTTACAATTCGGCTAGAGAGAAAAGAGAATGAAAAGATTAGAATAAAGTCATTTACCCGATTTAATTAAGGAAGAAAATGTCCAACTTGCAAGATGAAGAAGAGAAGATCAAGATTCGGTTAATGGAGAGAAATGGAGAAAGATTGAAGGAATAGTGAATAGGAAAAGAAGTGATAACCCAAGAGGAATTAGGGAGTTTCAGCCATCAAAAGAAAATGAGCAAAAGTGATTTGAGGTCACGGTAAAGCTAGGAAGAAAAAAAAAAGACCAAATAGACTAGGAGGTTTCGGCCAAGGCAAGGAGAAAAGAAATTGGAAAAGAGAGTACCAAAATGACTTTAGTGTTTCGGCAAAACAAAGGATCAAAATGAACTATTTTGGCCTAATGTGTTTCGGCAAGAAAGGAAAAAGGTTTAGAAAAGAAACACAAAATGTTCAAACAACAGAAAATTTACTTCTCATGCACTAAACTAGCAAAAAGCTAAAGGAAAATTCGGCTCTCCCTTCCCCCTCACAAAACCGTGTGACACATTTGCTTAAAGGGTGAATGTTGACCAAAATATTCTTTCCAAAACATCACCCCCATAATAAGCCAACATGTTCCCTTCTTTTGCCTTTTTCTTTTGATTCTTTCCTTCATTTTCCCTTGTTTTCCTCCATACCATATTTCTTTAGCCATCTTTCCATAATTAAAAAGTCTCCCTTACCAAAAATACTACCATGGCCGACACTTTGGGAAGAAGCACAAAAATTTAGTCAAAATAATTTGCACTAGGTGGGATTTGAACCTCTTCCCTCTATGCTCTTCATGTGACGCCACAACCTCCTTGCCATATGCTCATTTATGCTAGCAATTACTCTCTTATTTCCTTAAGCCTTGATGTCACTTACCTATCTCTCCTTAAGGTGCTTAAACATAAAAATTTTGCTAAGGCCCAATTCAACCCCGAACCTTCTTAGGACCCCTAAACATACATAATTAATATTTTTAACTAACCTATCGCATGGTATAATGCAACACATAAATTCTGAATTTCAGGATGTTACAATTCTACCCCCTTAAAGAAATTTCGGCCTCAAAATTTTACCTGATTAAAAGATATGAGGATATTGCTGCCGAATCGAGTCCTCTGGCTCCCATGTAGCTTCCACTGATCCGTGATTACGCCATAATACTTTGACTAACGGAACCGACTTCCTTATCAGCACTTTAACATCCCGCTCTAAAATCTGTACTGGCTCCTCTTTAAAAGCCAAGTCAGGTCTTAATTCAACTTCCTCCACCGGTACAACATGAGACGGATCCGAACGATAACGCCTTAACATAGAGACATGGAATACACCATGTATCTGACTTAACTCCGGAGGTAACTCAAGCTGATAAGCTACTGGCCCAACACGCTTCAGTACTCGGTATGGTCCGATGAACCTAGCGCTCAACTTGCCTTTCCGCCCAAATCTAAAAATCTTCTTCCAAGGTGAAACTTTCAAAAAGACCTGATCACCCACCGCAAATTCTATATCCTTACGCTTCAGATCCGCGTACGATTTTTGTCTGTCCGAAACTTCATTTAGCAGTGCCCGAATTACCTTAACTTTTTCCTCCGTCTCCAAGATCAACTCAGGACCCAACAACTGTCGCTCTCCCAGCTCAGTCCAACAAGTAGGAGTACGACACCTACGACCATACAACGCCTCGTAGGGTGCCATCTGGATGCTAGATTGATAGCTGTTGTTGTATGCAAACTCTGCCAATGGTAGGAAATCTTCCCAACTACCCCTGAAATCGATCACACAGCCTCTCAACATATCTTCTAAAATTTGGATCACTCTCTCCGACTGACCATCTGAATGCGGATGAAACGTCGTGCTAAAATTTAACCTTGTACCAAAAGCTTCATGTAGAGCCTTTCAAAACTGTGATATAAACCTAGGATCCCTGTCTGATATGATAGACACTGGTACCCCATGAAACCTCACGATCTCTACTACATACAACTTGGCCAACTTCTGCAATGGATAATCCGTACGAACAGGCAAGAAATGAGCAGTCTTCATCAACCGATCCACTATTACCCATACGAAATCTTTCTTAGTAGGCGTTAAGGGTAACCCACTAACAAAGTCCATCGTTATCCTTTCCCATTTCCATAATGGAATTTTCACCGGTTGTAGCAACCCTGACAGTAATTGATGTTCCGCCTTCACCTGCTGACATGTCAATCACTTGCTTACGAAGTCAGTAACCTCCCGTTCCAACCCTGGCCACCAATACTGTTCACGGAGATCTCGGTACATCTTATTTCCTCTGGGGTGCATAGCATATGGACTACTATGCGCCTTACGCAGAATCATTTGTCTCAATTCTGAATCTTTGGGCATACAAATTCTTCCGCGGAAACACAATACTCCGTCATTATTCAATCCAAAATCCCCTATCTTACCACTTTTCACTTGGTCAAGTAAAGAACCCAACCTTTCATCTAATAATCGCTTTTCCTTAACTCGACTTACCCATGCAAGCTTCACTGAAGTTCAATGCAGCAAAGCTACTATCTTCATAAAGGCTGAGATGAGCGAACATTGCTCTCAAGTCCGATATCACCTTACGACTCAACGCATCTACCACTACGTTAGCCTTTCCGGGATGATATTCGATTGAGAAGTCATAATCCTTCAATAGTTCTATCCACCTCCGCTGTCTCAAGTTCAACTCCTTCTGGGTAAGGAGGTACTTCAGAGCAAACACCACTGCAGCTAACTCCAAATCATGAGTGGGATAGTTTACCTCATGCGGCCTTAATTGACGAGATGCATAAGCCACCACTTTTCCCCCTTGCATCAACACACATCCCAAGCCCGTGTGTGACGCATCACAATAAACAATAAACTCCTTACCAGCCTCAGGTTGAATCAATACCGGTGTTTTCGTCAAAATCTTCTTCAATTTCTCAAAGCTCTCTTGCTGCTTATCAGACCACACAAACGGTAATCCCTTACGCAACAACTTAGTAAAGGGTGCAGCAATCAACGAAAATCCCTCAACGAACCGCCTGTAATATCCACCCAACCCTAGAAAACTCCAAATTTCGGCCACTGTCTTCGGTGGCTTCCATTCCAATACAGCCTCGACTTTCTGGGGATCAACTCTAATTCCTTTGGTAGACACAACATGCCCCAAAAAGGTCACTTCCCTCAGCCAAAATTCACACTTACTGAATTTGGCATACAGTTGCTTCTCCCTTAATATCTGCAATACTACCCGCAGATGCGAATCATGCTCTTCTTCATTCTTCGAGTATACCAAGATATCATCTATGAACACCACCACAAACTGGTCTAAATAGGGTTGGAAGACTCGATTCATCATGTCCATAAATGCAGCTGGTACATTAGTCAACCCAAACGGCATCACCAAGAACTCGTAATGCCCATAACGAGTTCGAAACGCAGTCTTATGAATATCCGCCTCATTGACCTTAAGCTGGTGATAACCCGATCTCAAGTCTATCTTCAAGAAAATCAAGCTCCTCTAGAATCGGTGAACAGATCATCGATCCTCGAGAACGGATACTTGTTCTTGATCGTCAACTTATTGGTATCAGTAATCGATGCACATACGCATTGATCCGTCTTTTTTCTTAACGAACAAGACCAGCGCTCCCCACGGTGACACACTCGGTCGAATAAATCCGTGATCCAACAACTCCTGAATTTGAGCTTTAAGCTCCGCTAGCTCCTTCGGCGCCATTCTATAAGGAGCAATGGACACCGGAGCCGTTCCTGGCAACAGCTCAATGCCAAACTCTACCTCTCGATCCAGAGGCAATCCCGAAAGTTCCTCGGGAAAGATGTCTGAAAACTCTTTTACCGTTCTAACGCTATCTACTGACAACTCTTTAGCATCTAAAGCACTGATGAAAGCTAATAACGCTCCACACCCCTTTCGCACCAACTTTTCTGCCTTTAAAGCAGATACCACATTAGACAGATGGTTTCTTCTTTCACCTATCATCATCACTTCCTTATCCTCCGAAGTTCTTAATACCATATGCTTTACAGCACAGTCCAAGTTCGCACGGTGTTTAACCAGCTAGTCCATGCCCAAAATAAGATCGAACTCACCAAATGGCAGTTCCATTAGATTCGCCGGAAAAACTTCTCCTTGAATTTCTAAGGGTACATCCCTAAATAATTTATTTACTACCACTGACTGTCCTAGAGGACTAATCACAGTTGTTTCTCTAGCAGTAATCTCAGACCTAATGTTCAAGGTTCCAGACACAGCGCAAGCAACATACGAATGGGTGGATCCAATATTTATCAAAGCAGTAACATGTACATTAGCTATGAAAAATGTACCGGTTATGACGTCAAGTGCATCACCGTCCTCTCGATGTCTGACCGCGTAGACCAGACCTAGTTGTCTCGCCTCCGCGTTACCCCTATTACCGGTACCTCTACCCGGTGCACCCTGACCTCATCCTACACCATTACCACCTTTACCTAACCCACGGCCTCTCGGTGGCTGCTGAACGCCTCCAGCTGGCGGTGCAAATCTGTTACGAACTCCCTGAGTTTGAGCAGGCTCTCGAGGGCAATCCCTAAACCGATGGTCCTTAGATCCACATCCCAAATAAACCACAAGTTCTCTTCCAAAGATTCACCCGAGTGAAGTCTCTCACAATCCGCACAAGGTCAGAATCGATTGGTAGCAGGTGGAGCACCCTTCGCATGGTCCCTCATTCCTGGGCCTTTTCTAAAAACTTCTAGCAGGACCTGAGTGCCCAGAGTCTCTCTTGTTTCTGCCCCTATCTTTGTCTCGGTTTTGCCACTCCGAGTGTTTAACCTCTTCAGCTATCTTGGCTTTCTCCACTAGTGTGGCAAAGTTCCTCTCCTTCTGTGGGGCTATCAGTACCCGCAATTCATCACGCAACCCGTCCTCAAAATGCACACAGTGTTCGTAGTCAGTCGGCACTATTCCCGGCATCTCGACTCAAATGCGTAATTGCCGCTTTCAGATGTCGCAACAGATTTACCTTCTTGGACCAGATTCAGGAATTCCTTCCTTCGGGCATCCACATAGCTAGCCCCGACATATTTTCCTTGAAATGTGATTTTAAAGAATTCTCAGGTAATGCGATTGGCCTGAGTGCCTTCCCTGACAGAGAGCCACCACTGATACGCCTCGTCTCTCAGCAAAGACACCACTCCTTTCAGCTTCTGCTCGGCGGTGCAATCCAAATCGTCCGTGATCCGCTCCACCGCCTCAAGTCAAGATCTGCTACATTTGGGGCTACACCGAGAGATACCCCTAAATACCTCGGCTCCATTCGATCCGAGTCGCTCCAATATTGACCCCACGAGCCGCCGACCAGCTTCTTGCCCCAAAGAACCCTTTCCAGAACTTGCAACATTGCTTGGGACAAAGCGTCGTCCTCTCTCATGCGATCATGTGAACCAGCTTCAGTCACAGGTGACGCAGGTGCATCCATTTCTGGCATATGTCCCGATGCCTCGGATACAACTCTAGCGCCACGGCCTCTACCACGGCCACGTCTACCGCGCCCACGTCCTCTCTAGCGCTCATATTTGCTAATTCAATTTAATCTAATTAAGAGTCTTATGAATTAGTATGCTATTTCAGTTTTGTTTAAACAATATTTTATGAAGTATAGGAAGTAAAGTCGTTTTCGCAAAACGCATCCTATAGTCTCAATCTCTATAGTTTCAGCTCCTAAAACTAAAAGTTTTAGAGTATTTCTACAGTCATACCACAATAATCATAATCATAAAATGATAACATATACTTACTTGACTTGGTGCCGGATACCCGTGGTGTCATACTTCCTTTAGAACATGCATGTATAAATTAGGATTTTAAACAACTTTGGAAAATGTTTTTGAACCCAAACCACAGTCGAGTTTTGTAACCGGGCTCTGATACCATAAAATGTAACACCCCAAACCCGGCCCATGCATTATGACCAAATCTGACATGTCACATGAAAAAACGTGTAAAATCCTTTTGATTCGTACTAAAATAGGTATTATTTTGTTATAATCAAGAAAACAAGTTTGATTTGAAATATTTGATAAAATACAACTAATCTCGAAGGTTGATTGATAAATAGATAATTTGAACTAGTAATCTTATAAAACCGTAACTTTTGAAAATTTCGTTGATAATTCGAAAGAAAATTTTCGAGTTAAAATATTTGAAAAAACGTTTGTTATGAAATCCATTTGTTAATCTATTTTGGAAAAACCTTTATTTAAATTTTTAGAAGAAATCCCCATTTAAAACAATTTAAGCAATATAGTAAGTACGTCAAAACATAAAGCAAAAATAAAAAAAATATTCCAGAGGCCTTATTACAACATAAAAACCCAAAATAGTAAAAGTACTAAAGTGAACGGAAATAGAAATCTAAAGTTCAATAGAAACCATTTCTGAAGTATGGCCTCCACCGAGTCATCCATGGCCCAAGTCCACATCACTGAGCATTACCTGCAAGGGTTAAGGAAACGGGGTGAGTTACTAGAACTCAGTGTATAATCCCCTTACCGTTATCCACTGGGCCGAACCCAGATAGCAACATCTTGGGCCTAAGCCCATTACAAAGTAATAAATAAATGACATGAATGCAACCCATCCCATCCACCAATCTCTCCGCCGACTCACCAATCTCTCTCCCGTGGGGATCAAGTCAACCCACCCCGCCATTCTTCTAATTTGCAAATAAACCGCCATTTATAATATTTTTGTGGTTGAACCACCAGAGTCATAATCAAGCACATTAATAAAAAAATTGTGGCAATGCCACCAGGCTACACTTCTCTTCATTCAATTTTCCCATCCCATGCAATATGTAGAGATGTAACATACATAATAACAATCATTAATCTATTGTATATTTTTAATGAATCCCCCCTTTAAAGCAATATAATAATTCAGCCCACTAAGGCATTTTAACAAATCGGCCCATAGGGGCATTTCGATAATTCGGCCCATAGGGGCATTTCGATAATTCGGCCCATAGGGGCATTTCAGTAATTCAGCCCATAGGGGCATTTCGGTAATTTATACAAATTAACACCGATTTTGATAAATCTTTAGAAATAGTAATTTAAGCAATTTCTCGATTTATGCCATATTACGAATTTTAGCCTTATAATAATAACAATCAACTATCAAACTTGTTACCGAATCATAATCTACGGAATTGCGGTGTGAGATTACACACCTAATTACGGTAAGTATCAAACTCTCTTGATCGTCGGAACCTATGACAACATAATACTCGATTAATCTAATGAACGAGATTTTTATTAATCTAAATCTAAACCAAGTGATCTATTGAAACGCTTACCCTCGATATCGTGAATGACCACGATTTGTCTATTCTCACCGGATGATGGTCCACAACCCGGTGGGAAATCTCGAACTGTCGAAACCGCTCTACGCTTAAACTTAGGAGTAGGAATAGAAAATCCACTCCTTTTGTGATCTCCAATTGCTTTCCCTTTCGAATCAGTACCACTTGCCTCCATTGGAAAAATCTTAATCAAAACGATATTACGATGATATAAAACGATTATCTAAGGAAATAGGTTCGGCTTACCACTATTTTCGTATGATCAACAAGTGTATAAGAACGATCGATATAGTCCCTAAAATAAACGATTAGCCAAATCCATCATTTCGTTTAGCAAACTAACCGAGTAACGAGATAGATCAAAATGAACTATGACGAATCTCTTACCTTAACGATGGTAAAACCGATTCCCAATGATTGTACTTATGGTTACGGATGAGTCAAAGATAATTGATTCGGTTTTCCCACTATTACACTACAATAAGATAACGATTAAGATATGAGGGAGTATGGAAAACACCATTTCAGTTTAGAAATAATATGAAATAACCAAATGATGAAGAACAATCATTCGGCTAGAGAAAAAAGAGAATGAAAAGATTAGAATAAAGTCATTTACCCGATTTAATCAAGGAAGAAAATGTCCAACTTGCAAGATGAAGAAGAGAAGATCAAGATTCGGTTAATGGAGAGAAATGGAGAAAGATTGAAGGAATAGTGAATAGGAAAAGAAGTGATAACCCAAGAGGAATTAGGGAGTTTCGGCCATCAAAAGAAAATGAGCAAAAGTGATTTGAGGGTCACGGCAAAGCTAGGAAGAAAAAAATGACCAAATGGACAAGGAGGTTTCGACCAAGGCAAGGAGAAAAAAATTGGAAAAGAGAGTACCAAAATGACTTTAGTGTTTCGGCAAAACAAAGGATCAAAATGAACTATTTTGGCCTAATGTGTTTCAGCAAGAAAGGAAAAAGGTTTAGAAAAGAAACACAAAATGTTAAAACAACAGAAAATATACTTCTCATGCACTAAACTAGCAAAAAGCTAAAGGAAAATTCGGCTCTCCCTTCTCCCTCACAAAATCGTGTGACACATTTGCTTAAAGGGTGAATGTTGACCAAAATATTCTTTCCAAAACATCACCCCCATAATAAGCCAACATGTTCCCTTCTCTTGCCTTTTTCTTTTGATTCTTTCCTTCATTTTCCATTGTTTTCCTCCATAACATATTTCTTTAGCCATCTTTCCATAATTAAAAAGTCTCCCTTACCAAAAATACTACCATGGCCGACACTTTGGGAAGAAGCACAAAAATTTAGTCAAAATAATTTGCACTAGGTGGGATTTGAACCTCTTCCCTCCATGCTATTCATGTGACGCCACAACCTCCTTGCCATATACTCATTTATGCTAGCAATTACTCTCTTATTTCCTTAAGCCTTGATGTCACTTACCTATCTCTCCTTAAGGTGCTTAAACATAAAAATTTTGCTAAGGCCCAATTCAACCCCGAACCTTCTTAGGACCCCTAAACATACATAATTAATATTTTTAACTAACCTATCGCATGGTATAATGCAACACATAAATTCTGAATTTCAGGATGTTACATTAGTTCATAACGTAAAAGGAAAACATCTTAGAATTAAGAAAACAACAAGACATAAAGAACCCAAAAACTTCTAAAGAACTTGATGGAGATCTTTAATCTTGGAGTGGATCTTGCTTCTGAGATGATTCCAACGGCTTCCCTCGAGTAATTTCTTCGATCTACTCTGCGTCCTCCTTTAAGTCCTATTCTAGTGTGTATTTATAGACTTTAGAATGCTCAGAAACCCTAAAAATTGAGTTTTTTCGCGTAACAGGGAAGCAGGGTGATCGCTGTGAATCAGAGCTTTAAAATTTATAAAAAGAATGATCGAACCTGGAAACTAAATCTGACAACGATTGAGGCAAGTGCACCTATCGAACAATAGTATAGCTTAGGCAAGACTGGATTATCGAACCCAAAGGAACTAAAAGTACTAATACTAACTTTCTTTTTATTATTTAGCCTAAAATAAGTGAAGTTGTTTATTAAACTAAATTAATTAACTACTAAACTAAAGACTTTAAGACAAAGAAGAATGAATTTGGAAAATAACTTGGGAAAAACTCAGTTGATTTAGGAGATACCCTAGGAAGAATCCACATAGACTTCACTTGTTATCTAACACTGAACCATACGATTTATTCACTTAGTTTGATCCGTAAGACTCTCTAACGTATATTAAACCCTCTCTCGAGGCGAATAACGTCTAACCCTAGGTTAATTAGTGGAACTCTCATTCTCTTATAATAACCCTCTAGAATAGCAGTAAATCGATCTATGGATTCCCATATTAGGTTTCACCCTAATCCGCAGTAATCTCGCCACCCTATCTCTAGGCGTGCGATCAACTCCGCTTAATTATGTTGGATCTATTCTTGGCGGGTCTATTCCTCCTCCACCTAAGCACATTAAATTTGGATTAAGCTCACATAATTAAGAACAAACTAAGTATTTATCATATAATTCAGTAAACAATAACAAGATTCATCATAGGTTTCATCTCTTCTGTATCAGAAGGGTTTAGTTCATAACAATAAAGGAAAACATATCAAGAGAAAAGATAAAATAAAACATAAGAAATCCCTAAAACCTCAAGGAATTGAAGGAGAGATCCTCCGTCTTGAGTATAATTCCGACTTCTTGAGATGGATCAACCGGCTATCCTCGAGTGAATCCCTACAAATCGCTTCTTCTCTGCCTAGCACGACGCCCTAGACGATGGCTTTGGGCTCCCTTTTCAGGTCATACTTAGGGTGTATTTATAGGCTTTTGAAATACGTTTCGTTCTCCCTAAGTATCCTTTCCTGAATGAAATTGCTCTTCTCCACGGTAGAGGCACGACCATGGCGCACGCCCGTGTAAATCGTGGCCAGGCCGTGTTCAGATTTCTTTAATGAGACACGGCCGTGTGAGTCGGGGTTAGACCGTGTTCTAGATGATTGACTTGGCACGGTCGTGTAAGTCCAAGTCCAGGCTGTGTCGATTTCCTCATTGGTCTGTTTTGGTCCGTTTTGAGCCCGTTTCTCATTCTTTTTATCCTTGGGTGCTTCCCTGAGTATATATCATGAAAAGAAAGGATTAAGAGCACCAAATTACATAAAATAAGGGATAATTCATCCAAAAGAATACTAAATGTGGGCCTAAAATGTGTTACTATTTTGGTTTATCAAATATCCCCACACTTAAGCTTTTGCTTGTCCTCAAGCGAAATTCTCAACTTACAATTTAAAACGAACTACCTGTAATTCATAATAGTCATTGATCGTGTCTCATCATAATTCAGAGATAATTTATACATGGATAATTTAACTCAAAGCGTCCTAAAAATTCAAACACTATAAGCCTTATATTTTGTAGCACAAAACATAGGTGTTTTCCCTTCATCTAAATAATTACCTTTAATTTGAAATCGACAAGGATTGACATCCTCACAAAAGATTCACTCAAATCACTCAAAGTGTTTAAGGTTCAGAATTTAGGCACTCAAAAGTCAAACATGAAGAGTTAATCCCATAGGCTTGCATGAAAATCAAATCTCCACCACTGAAATATGAGATGAAACACAAATCAAAAGGTCTTTAACAGGTTGTAACTCTTGGGCTAGGGTTAAGGTGTGGAGTAAGGCTAAATTAGAGGGTTAGAATCGAGATTGAATTGAAAAATTACCTAACTAAGAACTAATAAACTAATAATAATAATTACATTAATTGGAAACTAATAATACTAAAAATACGAGCTTCTTTTTTCGATATTTGGATTTTAAATGTATAAGCTCGTTTAATCTCATAACTAATAATGAATATACTTCGTTTTTTTTAAGAACAAACTAAATACATAATAAAGGATAAACTACTAAAATTCATAATTAGGCAACTAATCAGATCAAATCTCGATATAAGGGTAGTCAAAAGGAATGGTGATAATAAAAACAAAGGGGTTCTGGGTTAATATTAGCGGTTATGTCAATAAATAGGGTTGTTAGGATTAAAAGGGGTTCACTAGGGGTTAATTGTGAATGTAGGCTTTTTATGGAGTAAGTAGGTTAAATCCTAGGTGCCTTTATCATCTCTGTGTATCAAATCAAAAAAATGTGGTCTCGACATGTATAATCGATGCAAGTTCTAGAATAACAAATCAGTGTTGACATACTCATAATTAATAAAGTGAGCAAGAAAAAGAATATATGCTCTATAAGGCTCAAAAACTCACAAAAATTATGGGTATTTTGATGTCAACCTCGTAAATTTCAAACTTCAAAGTAATATTTAAACTTAGTTCGACAACCTAAAAAATTTTTAATTCAGAAAAATAGACTTATCATGCTTGATTCTCTAGTATTCTTCAAATTTAATTATCAATGCACAATTATCAATGACTTAATCTAAAACATATCAATAAAAATCATAAATCATCAGAAATTTCATCCTAATTAGTAATATGAGTAATTTACTTTCAAAAAAAGACTAAATTCAGGGATTTGAGAATAATGCAAAATGTTTGGTACCTAATTTCATAAATTTGAGAATAATGAAAAAAATTAGGCACCTTTTTAGGTTGTTCACCCCCCACACTTAAGATGTACATTTCCCACAATGTACAAAGATAGATAATATAAATGTAATTTTCAGATCAGAAGATATGGGGATAAGTAGAGTCCTTATTGTTAGATGTGATTTCTAAGGCTGAGGATATGGTGGTGGTCGTGGCGTGATTCCCTAGCAGCCTTTAGAACCTAAAATTAAGAAACTAAGATAAAATAAACTAAATGATGCATAAGATTGTTAAAGGGAAGGAAATTGAAGCAAAAGAGAAAAATGAAATAAAAACTAGATAGCCTCAAATATCCTTGGCTTGTTGTTTGGATGAAGCTGCCGGCATGAACTCATGTGAATCGGTCTCCTTTGAGGAGATTGGCCTTTTACGCTTCTTTTCCAAGGATATGACTTTGTTGTAGCTCAAGAGTTGTAGAGGCTTTGTTTCTAAGGAAAGGGGAGAGATTTTTGAAAGAAAAAGAAGATGGAAGAAGGTGAGGTGAAGGGGGAGGGTTGTGGGTTTTAAATAAATTTTGCATTTGAGGCTCTCCCACGCCCGTGGACGGAGGGTGTGTCGATTCACATGGCCGCATCGCACGGTCGTGTTCCTAGGCGTGTTGGTTCCCCATGCTCGTGTCTAGCCTGTGTTTGACAAGTCAGTATGTTGGCACGGTTTTACGGCACGGGCGTGTTCAGCCCGTGCTTGGGAAGTCAGTAGCTTCACACGGTTATGGGGCACGGCTATGCCCCTTTATCGGTGCCCGTGGTGTAGTGGTTGGATCTGTGACGTCAAAAAGTGGTTGGAATTGATTCGCACGGCCCGCTATGTCAAGACGGGGATTCTTATGGTCCACACGGCCACGCGCCACGGCCGTGCAAGGTCGTAGTGTCCCGGAATCTCGCACCCTTGTTAGTTTATAACTTAGTGTTTCGTAAAGAAAAGAAGAAAAGAAAAATAAATTTAAAGCAAAATATGAGAATAAATTATGTTAGTGCTCGGGTTGCCTCCGAGAAGCGCTGCTTATAGTCTTAAGCTAGACTCTCCTCTCTTTGCTTTGTCGTGGTGGTCGAGGAGTTGGAAGTCCTTCCTCATGCTATCATTTGTGTCTTTGTGAAAAATTTAAGTCGAGATGTGTTTATAGTAAAAGTACCAAAAATAGGATTACTTACCTCGACTGTTCCGTGTGGGAAAACACTGGTTACCCTAAAAGATATTTCTTTGTTTGTGCTAGGGTAGGAGGAGATATTCGAGGATCCGCGCTGATCTAACAAAGCACTGGTCCCCTATTTTGAAGTGGTATGTTGTTCCTATTAGCTCTTTTGGGGCTCCTTCAGCTTTATCTTGTGTGGTTCCTGCTTCTTCGTCGTGTATCCCTAATTTCTCCTTGAAGTGTGTCTTCCACTCGTCTAGATCATCGAACTGAATCCCTCGATCTTCATGAGTTATTTCTTGATTACTCGATGTTCTAGCCGAGTCGAGAGCCTTGATGGTGACTGTCTCATTACCTACGCAAAGTATGAGTTCTCCCGCATCAACATCAATTTTAGTCCAGCGATTGCTAAAAAGGGTCTTCCTAAAATTAGGGGATCGAATTATCCTCATCCATGTCTAAGACAACAAAGTCTACTGGGAAAACGAATTTATCGATTTTTACAAGAACATCTTCGATAATACCCCTAGGAATTCTAACAGTTTTATCAGCTAATTGAATGCTCATCCTAGTTTGTTTGGGTTTCCCTAGACCTAATTGTTTAAACAATTTATAAGGCATGACATTTATGCTTTCCCTAAGTCACTAACGATTATCAGCAGCTAGTCTACCAATTAAACATGGAATTGTAAAACTCCCCGGATCTTTTAGCTTTTGTGGTAGTCTATTTTGGAGAATTGTTGAGCACTTTACGTTAAGTTCCATATGTGACGACTCGTCTAACTTCCGCTTATTCGTCAAGAGATGTTTTAAAAATGTCCTCGAATCTGGCATCTGTGAAAGAGCTTCAAGTAGCGGTAAGTTAATATGTAATTTCTTTAAAAGTTTAAGAAACTTACCGAACTGTTCCTCTGTATCATCTCTTGTTAACGCCGGGATATGGTATGCGAGGTTGGTACTCCTTGATTACGGCTTTGGCTTGTCTTGTGGTACCTCAACTTTACCTTCTTTTACCTCGTTTCCTTGTGTTGACTGGGTTCGTCTACTTCTTCGCTTTCTTAAGTCGTTATGGCTTGGATTTGCTCCTTTGGATTAATTTCAAGATACTTCGGTAGACGCCTTGCGGTCGTTCGGATAATAGCTTTGCAATTTCTCCGATCGATCGGGTAATTTCCGATTGCCTTTGTAAGTCCTCCAACTTGGTTCTCGATCATTTTGATCGATGTTTGTTGGGTGTCGAGTGTTACCTCAGTTTTTTGGAGACGGGCTTCTATGGATGCTATGAATTTGTTCAACGTCTCTTCAAGATTCAGCTTCTTTTCATGTGGATAGGGCTGATTTTGGAAATTTTGATGAGGTTGTTGTCTTTGATTTCCTTTGATATCCTTGTCCTCCCCACGAAAAATTTGGGTGGCTCCTCCAACCTGGATTATAATTATTACTATAATGGTTATTATTAGATCTGAAATTGTTACCTATATAGTTCATCTGTTCACCTTCTGTGCCCGGTTGGTAGGGTGGGTACTCAGGATTCACCATAGTTCCACTTGTGTCGCACTGCATGACTGGATGTACCTGCGAAGAACACAAACGATCAATCTTCTTATTCATCAACTCTACCTGATTTGATAGCATGGTTACTGCGTCGAGGTTGTAAACTCCGGCTGTTTTTGTTGGCCTTGTTCTTAACTTGCCACTGATAGTTATTCAGCGACATCTCTTCTATAAACTCGTAGGCTGCTTCAGGAGTTTTATTATTCAGAGCTCCACCGGCGGCTGAATCTATTAGTTGCCTCGTTGAGGGGTTTACACCGTTATAGAAAGTTTGGACTTGAAGCCACAAGGGTAAACCATGGTGCGGACACCTTCTCAAGAGATCCTTATATCTCTCCCATGCATCATATAGTGTTTCTAAATCTATCTGCACAAAAGAAGAGATATCATTACGTAATTTGGCCGTTTTGGCCGGTGGGAAATATTTTAATAAAATTTTTTCGGTCATTTGATCCCATGTAGTGATTGACCCTCGTGGTAACGAGTTTAACCACTGTTTAGCTTTATTCTTTAATGAAAAGGGAAATAACCGAAGTCGTATGGCATCATCAGAAACGCCATTTATTTTGAAGGTATCACAGAATTCTAAAAAATTAGCTATATGAGCGTTTGGATCTTCATCCTGTAAACCATCAAATTGAATAAACTGTTGAATCATTTGTATAGTCTTAGGCTTTAATTCAAAATTATTAGCAGCTATAGCAGGCCTAACAATACTTGATTCGGCTCCTGTGAAATACGGTTTAGCATAATCAAACATAGTACGAGGAGCATTATTTTCTCCCACGTCTTGTGGTGGAAGATTATTTTCGTCCATCCCCTCAAAGAGGATTGATCTGTCTTCTCGCTCTCCTTGGTAATTTAGGGCTCGCCTAATTTCTCTCGCGATTTCTCCGAGCAAAGAGTTTCAATATCACTGTCAGATTCTAAAGGTCCTCTCGGGTTCCTTCTAGTCTTAAACTAGAGGTACCGCTAGAAAAGAAAGAAAGAAAATTTAGCAAATTTTAAAAATTAAAACTAAAAATAAATTGCAAAAATAAAAATAATGGCTAAAGTAATAAAATAGAGCTTTCTTAATATTTTAGTTCCAAGAACGGCGCTTAAAAACTTGATCGTGTGAATCGAGCTTTAAAATTTATAAAAGAATGATCGAACTCGAAACTAACTCGACAACGATTGAGGCAAGTGCACCTATCGAACAAAGAGTATAGCTTAGGCAAGACCGGATTATCGAACCCAAAGGAACTAAAAGTACTAATACTAACTTTCTTTTATTATTTAGCCTAAAATAAGTGAAGTTGTTTATTAAACTAAATTAATTAACTACTAAACTAAAGAATCTAAGACAAAGAAGAATGAATTTGGAAAATAACTTGGGAAAAACTCGGTTGATTTAGGAGATACCCTAGGAAGAATCCACCTAGACTTCACTTGTTATCTAACACCTGAACCATACGATTTATTCACTTAGTTTGATCCGTAAGACTCCCTAACGTATATTAAACCCTCTCTCGAGGCTAATAACGCCTAACCCTAGGTTAATTAGTGGAACTCTCGTTCTCTTATAATAACCCCTAGAATAGCAAAGAAATCGATCTATGGATTCCCATATTAGGTTTCACCCTAATCCGGATGTAATCTCGCCACCCTATCTCTAGGCGTGCGATCAACTCCGCTAATTATGTTGGATCTATTCTTAGGCGTGGTCTATTCCTCCTCCACCTAAGCACATTAAATTTAGATTAAGCTCACATAATTAAGAACAAACTAAGTATTTATCATATAATTCAAGAAACAATAACAAGATTCATCATAGGTTTCATCCTCTTCTGTATCCCAAGGGTTTAGTTCATAACAATAAAGGAAAACATCACAAGAGAAAAGATAAAACAAAACATAAGAAATCCCTAAAACCCTCAAGGAATTGAAGGAGAGATCCTCCGTCTTGAGTATAATTCGACTTCTTGAGATGGATCAATGGCTATCCCCGAGTGAATCCCCACAAATCGCTTTCTCTAGCCTAGCACGACGCCCTAGACGATGGCTTTGGGCTCCTTTTCAGGTCATACTTAGGGTGTATTTATAGGCTTTTGAAATACGTTTTTTTCCCTAAGTATCCTTTCCGAATGAAATTGCTCTTCTCCACGGCAGAGGCACACGCCATGGCGCACGCCGTGTAAATCGTGGCCAGCCGTGTTCGATTTCTTTAATGAGACACGCCGCGTGTGAGTCGAGGGTTAGACCGTGTTCTAGATGATTGACTTGGCACGCACCGTGTGGGTCCAAGTCCGTGCCGTGTCGATTTCCTCATTGGTCCGCTTTTGGTCCGTTTTGAGCCTGCTTTCGTTCTTTTTATCCTTGGGTTCTTCCCCGAGTATATATCATGAAAAGAAAGGATTAAGAGCACCAAATTACATAAAATAAGGGATAATTCATCCAAAAGCATACTAAATGTGGGCCTAAAATGTGTTACTATTTCGGTTTATCACAGGGTGCGAAATTGACACGGGCTGGCACATGGGCGTGTGGCCAGCCCGTGTGGCTCACATGGGCGTGTGCCCAGCCCGTGTGATCCTGAAAACTCTGATTTTGGCTCCTTTTTCGCACCTTTTGCTCTCAAATGCTCTCCTAAGTATAGAAACATGAATTTAAGGGATTAGGAGCATCAAATTCGCTAATGCTCATCATAAATCATCCAAAAATATGCCAAGCATGGAATTAAAATATGTTACATTTATGGTTTATCAGATCAATTTTGAGAAATTTGAATTTTATCAAGAACATAATGATTTTTCTGGAAAACTATGAAATGGATTAAATGATGAAATTAACACTTAAAATACATATTATTGGACTAGGAATGAAGATTAGAAGTGGTTTGAGGTGCTAAAAATAGAGTTTAGTTAAGGAATTCCATATTTCGACTTTGTTGTGCAACATCGGTAAGGTAGTTTAGAGCAATGATTTAGATTCGTATACCTTATCAAATTTCATGTTTCTAGTTGCTATTGTTATTTTGTAATGCATACTTTCTCTCTGTTAAAGCTCCGCATCAAGAGGAGGAACATGGAAATCAGAATTGAAGCTCAAACTTGCTTGTTTGAACACATTTTTGCTTAAAGAGCTAAGTGTGGAGGTGTAACACCCCCTAACCCTAAATCGTCACCGAAATAGGGTTACGGAGCATTACCGGACATATCGGACAATTTACGAAAAATTCATAAATTAACATACATAGTATAATTTAATCATTAAGTCCCTGTAATGGACCCTCGTGGCCCAAAACACGTATTAAAAGTGGAACGGGACTAGTTCGAGTACTTCAATTTTTTTTTGAACTCAATATAACCCCTTTATAAACATCTAGCCTTCCCTGCAAATTTTCAACCCGCAACCAATTTGCAACCAATATAACAAACCATACATTTCCACACTCAAACATACCTAACTATGCCTAAAACATTAATTTAACAATTTATCTACTTGATCACTCATAAATAACTTTTTAATTCAACTAATAATTTCATTCATTTCCCATTTTAGTTTCATGCCACATTTTGCCGAATATGCCATACTAATTCATTTCATACTTATAACCCATATTAGACATCATTTTACAACCAAAGTTTCAAAACTTAAGTACATAATTTATACAATACCTAAGTACATGCCACTTTTACCAAAAGAATGATTACATCACCAAATTGTCTCTGAAGTCGGGATTGATCTGGATGTTGAATCGGGACCTTTGACTTTTATTGACCTGCGTACGGAAACAACCGTACGCTGAGTATGCCTATACTCAGTGGTATTACCATAATTCAAACTATAATAACAAATAATAATGTATAAACATATAAATATCAAACATATAATAATTTATTTATATATATATTAATTCATACTTTAACTTTCAAAATTTCAATTAATCAAATTGATATCACATATCATCAAACTGCATTCAATCATCTCATGAACCTTTGGTTCATGTCGTTCGTTTTCAGTCTCCATTCAATTCACAATTTCAACTTTCTCATTTCTTCAATAAATCAATCGATCAATTTCATTCGTTTTATCACTTCATTTGCTTACCCCTATTAACAAGACTCGGACCTTGGCGTATACACGGATTCCAACCAAAAACACCAGAATAATCCAACCAAACACACCAGAATAAATAATCCTCCCAAACACACCAGAAAGGCATTAAATGCCTCTTCGGATAATCCGAAGAAATAAAGTAACATCAGTATCTCCTCGGCCAAGCCGAAAAGTCCCTTGAACTCTTCCAAATCCTATGGCATGCCAACTATATCCGACTCAACCCGACTAGTTAATAGGGTATTCAAATCATTTCTCAATTCAATCTCATTTCAATTTAAAACACACATTTCAATTTAATCACAATTCAATTTAATACATTTTCCACTTTCTAATCATTAAACAACTTAAATACTCAAACATATTCATACTTCATCTCAATTTCATTCATGTCAATAGTAATACTTACCTTATAATTTACTTACCATACATAAGAATTTAAATATAACATTAACAAAATAGTAGTTTGAATTATAGTAATACAAACCCAAATTCGCGATTACCTCCTCGATGATCTTCTCTTTTCCTTTCTTCGTGGATGCCTCGGGTGCGATATTAGCTACGAAAAATTAAGATAATTTCATAATCATTAATACACTACTAATTTATATCTAATTAATTGAATTTCAATTCAATTTTCTACTTTAATTTCAATTTAGTCTTAACTAAATTCACTCACTTTTCTATCTCAATTCATACTTTATTTCTACTCAAATTTCAACCAAACTTAGACATAACTATCTAAATTTCATCATAAAACCCAAATTTGAAAATTCTTACAATTTAGTCCCTACTATGTAAATCTAATAGCTTCTTTTACAATTTAACCCTTTAATCAATTATAATTAAAAATTCATTCAATTAAACCCCTAATTTAACAATTTGTTCAACATGAATCATGTTCAAAGACCTAAGAACTTCCAAAACTTCAACTTAATTTCAATAAAACTTTGTTCTAAAGCTTCTAAAATATCAAAATTAAATAAAAAGGACTTAATTGACTTACCAAATTAAACTCCAAGCTTTAAAACCTTAGTTTCTCCTTTTTATTTTCTTTCTTTCTTTTTCCTGCTCTGTTTCGAATTAGCTTCTATTTCTTTCTTCTTTCCTTCCTTATTTCATTTATTTCATTTATGTTTTATTTATTTATTAGTTTAATAATAATTATATAATATTATAACAAATATCTATTTAATAAACAATATATATTACAAATGTACATTATCATCACCTTACACTTGTCTTGATTTAATTTAATTTATTCGTTTTATATAATTTAATATTTTAATATAATAAAAATCTATTTACTTAAGTAAAAAGTAATTAAATAAATTTATTACAAATGTATAAATATATGCATTACACTTGTATAATTTAATCACCATACATTTGTCTTTATTTTGATTTATTTCATAATATAATATCAATTTATTAATAATAATAATAATAATAATAATAATAATAATAAATATCTAATATAAAACCATAATAATAAATAATGATAATAATAATTTAATATATTACTTATGCATAAAAATCTTTGATTTTTATGCATTTGCCGCCTCATTCTTTGTTAATGGCTTAATTGCCATTTTAGTCCCTTTTATTTTCTTTCAATCTATAATTAGACTTTTACCCTTTTTTCATTTTAGTCCTTTTTGCTAATTACTCTTAATTAAGATAAATTCACTTAACAAAAACCTAATTAGACACACCACTAGACTCATAAATATTTCTAATAATTATTTATGAACTCGGTTTACTAAGATGGAGGCCCAATAATGCATTTTTCCGATGCCCGTAAATTTTGGGTCATTACATTTCTCCCCCTTAATAAATTTCGTCCTCGAAATTTACCTGAGAAGAGATGAGGATATTGCGTTCTCATTGTTTCTTTCGGTTCCCAAATTGCTTCCTTAGTACTGTGACTTCTCCATAACACTTTCACTAAAGGAACCCGTTTGTTTCTCAACTCCTTTACTTCTCTAGCTAATATTTGCACTGGCTCTTCTTCATAAGACAGATCCGGTCGAATTTCGATGTCTTCAGTGAGAACAATATGGGAAGGATCCGATCTGTATCTCCGAAGCATAGAAACATGAAAAACATCGTGAATCTTCTGTAACTTTGGAGGCAAAGCTAGTCGATAAGCAACCGGTCTGATTCTTTCTACTATTTCATACGGCCCGATATAACGAGGACTTAATTTTCCTTTCCGGCCAAATCTCAAAACTTTCTTCCAAGGCGATAATTTAAGGAATACCTTATCATCAACGGAATACTCTATATCTCGTCGTTTCAAATCTGCATAAGATTTCTGTCTATCGAAGGCTGCTTTCAGTCTATCTTTAATCTTTTTAACCGTTTCCTCCGTCTCTTGAATTAACTCCGGCCCAATCACCTTCTTTTCATTCAATTCTGTCCAACATACAGGCGATCTACACCTTCGACCATATAAAGCCTCGTATGGAGCCATTTGAATACTAGATTGGAAACTATTATTATAAATAAATTCTGCCAATGGTAAATAACGTTCCCAACCTGATTCAAAGTCAATGATACATGATCGTAGCATATCCTCTAAAATCTGAATTACCCGTTCAGACTGTTCGTCGATTTGCGGATGAAAAGCGGTGCTAAAATTGAGCCGAGTACCAAGAGAATCATGTAATTGCCTCCAAAATCTCGATGTAAATCATGGATCCCAGTCTGAAATAATAGATACAGGAATACCATGTAATCTCACAATGTCCCGAATATAAACCTCAGCAAGCTTCTGCAAAGACCAATCAGTTCTAACTGCTATAAAATGAGCTGACTTTGTGAGTCGATCCACAATTACCCAGATGGCATTGTTTTTACTCGCTGACAGTGGCAATCCCGTAACAAAATCCATAGTAATGCAATCCCATTTCCACTCGGGAATACTAATAGGATGTAACAAACCTGTAGGTACCTGATGTTCTGCCTTTACTCGCTGACAAGTCAGAAATTTGCCAACAAATTCAACTATATCTTTCTTCATCCCTGGCCACCAGTATAACTCCCGTAAATTTCGATACATCTTCGTTCCACCAGGATGTAAATCAAAAGTACCATCATGTGCTTCTCGGAGAATCAACTCTTTTAATTCAGAAGTAGTTGGAATACAAAGCCGATTTTGGAACCTCAAACAATCATGTTCATCAATACTAACATTTTCTACTATACCATTCCGTACCATCTCTTTTCTCTTCATTAACTTTTCATCTTCTAGTTGGGCTGTTCTAATTTGATCAAACATTACCGGCTTAACTCTTAATTCAGCTAACAAGCTTCCATCATCATTAATACTAAGCCGAGCGAACATTTCTCGTAATTTAATTGCTGCTTTTCTGCTCAATGCATCTACTACTACATTTGTTTTTCCTGGATGATAATCTATTACACAATCATAATCTTTCAGAAGTTCAATCCATCGTCTTTGCCTCAAATTCAAATCTTTTTGTGACAGAAGATATTTAAGGCTCTTATGATCAGTATAAATGTAACATTTCTCACCGTACAAGTAATGCCTCCAAATCTTCAATGCAAAGGCTACAGCAGCTAACTCCAAATCATGTGTCGGGTAGTTGCGCTCATGTGGCTTCAACTGTCGAGATGCATAAGCTATTACTTTTTCGTATTGCATCAATACACAGCCCAAACCATTCAGAGAAGCATCACGGTATACAACAAAGTCATTTTCTGACTTCGGTAAGGTCAGAACTGGTGTCTCGGTTAACATTTGCTTCAATATCTCAAAACTCCTCTGGCACTCGGATACATTCTTTGGTGCCTTCCATTGAACAATCGCCTCAATCTTATTCGGATCAACTCTAATCCCTTCAGCAGATACCACATGTCCCAAAAACACCACCTCTGACAACCAGAATTCACATTTACTCAGCTTCCCGTACAACTATTTTTTCCGCAGAATTTGTAGCGCTATTCTGAGATGCTGATCATGTTCTAATTCTGTCTTCGAATAAACCAATATGTCATCAATGAAAACCACAAAAAAATTGATCTAAATACGGCTAGAAAATGCGGTTCATCAGATCCATGAAAGCAGATGGGGCATTAGTCAACCCGACTGGCATCACCAAAAATTCATAATGACCATATCGAGTACAGAATGCAGTCTTCGAGACATCACTTTCCTTTACCTTTAGTTGATAATACCTAGACCTCAAATCAATCTTCGAAAATACTGAAGCTCCCTTCAACTGATCAAACAGATCATCTATACGGGGCAATGGATACCGATTCTTGATCGTTACTTTGTTCAACTACCGATAATCGATACATAACCGCATTGATCCATCTTTCTTTTTAACAAATAGTACCGGAGCTCCCCAAGGTGAAATGCTCGGTCTAATGAATCCACGATCTAACAAATCCTGTAACTGTACCTTCAATTCTTTCAATTCTGTAGGCGACATACGATACGGAGGTATAGAGATTGGAGATGTACCTGGATAAACCTCTATAGCAAATTTAACCTCCCTATCAGGTGGTAAACCCGGTAGTTCTTCAGGGAATACATCCAGAAACTCGCATACAATTCTGATTTTACTACACTGACTCCCAACCGAACCAGAATTAATAACATAAGCTAGATATTACATCAAAGCTATCGAAAGACATAATTAACAGATCAACAGGAAACATTTTATCTTGTATTATCAACGGACATCTTCGGTACACTCGGTCCACAAACACAGTTTGTCCTAAAGGGCTAGACACTTCTATTAATATTCTAGACATCTCAGATTTTAATTTCCCCGTCTCAACTAATTTTGAATTAATATATGAATGTGATGATCCCGAGTCAATTAATGCATAAATAGGTTCAGAATACAGTAAAAATATACCCGTTACAACGTCGTGTGCATCACCTTCTTTCCGAGTCCGAACCACGTACGCCCTGGCTGGTGCTCTAGCCTCCGACTGCTGCGTAACTATATCACTGCCCCTTCGTACGCCTCTACTTCTGGATACAGAACCACCTCTGCCCGAACCTCTACCTCGAGCAGTAGACATTGATCTCTGTGATGCTGCAGGTGCAATATTTTCTCCTTTCGGGCAGTCTCTGATGAAATGATCTATGGACCCACATCGGAAGCATCGTCTGGTTATTTTCCAACATTCACCTAGATGCTTTTTCCCACAATGCTCACAATCCTAGATATCAATGTCTCATAAAGGCCCTCTTACACTGCCAGTAGAAATCGTAGTCTGCTTTTCTCAGCTTCTATCTTCTCGGTCCAATCTAAAACTCGGCCTCCAACCACCTCTGGATTCTCTAGATCTTTTTGGTAAAGGATTAGAACTAGTAGTTCCAGCTCGTTTCCCAGTCGATCTAACTATTTCTGACTTTTTATCCAATCCCAGAACTTGCTCTACCATTTTTGCCCGTTCGACTAAATCTACAAACTCTGTGATTCGATGGGATACCAACTGTACTCTGATTTCATCTCTTAAACCCTGTAGAAATCGCTTACAACTGTCGGCCTCTGTCGGTATAAACTCTGAAGCATATTGGCTGAGTCTAGAAAATTCCCGTTCATAGTCTACCACTGATAGATCACCTTGTTTTAACATAAAAAATTCTTGCTTTTTGTCTTCAATATATAATTCCCCGACATATTTCTTCTGGAATTCTTTCTGAAATAGATTCCATGTTACCTATTCTGTTGGTAGATGTCGAATTACAGATTCCCACCACAAATAAGATTCACCTTGTAGTAGAGAAACAGCACAGATCAGACATTCTCGGGGGGTAAATTCCAATTGTTGCAGAACTTTTTTAGTTGATTCCATCCAATTCTCTGCTGTGGATGGATCGACTCCTTTCAGACCCAAGAATTCAGTGGCACCGTATTTTCTTAATTCTTTTATTATGGCCCGTCTCGGAATAGGTACGGATGTCGTAGCAGGAGTAATTCCCGCTACTCTTTGTAAGGCATCAACAATTGCTCTTAATAAATCAGAATCATTCCTATCTCTGACATTTCCCCTATCTACTTTAGGGGGTTGATTTCTCATCGGGTTTATACTAGGTGTTACTGATTTAGTTTCATCTAATCCGTATGATTCTTCATCCCCGGTATACATCTCTTGATCAGTATCATCTATTTGTTCATCTGACATCTTTAATCTATAAAACAGAAATAAAAAAATAGGTCAGCATCCAAAACCCGACTCAATTTCGACTCAAAGTGGCATGTACTTATAGACTCAACTCCGAGCTCGATTTAGCCCGAGAATCGGCTAAGCCTAAATAGCTCTGATACCAATAACTGTAACACCCTCTAACCCTAAACCGTCGCCAGAACAGGGTTACGGAGCATTATCGAACATATCGGACAATTTACGAATAATTCATATATTAACATACATAGTATAATTTAATCATTAATTCCCTGTAATGGACCCTCGAGGCCCAAAACACGTATTAAAAGTGGAACGGGACTAGTTCAAGTACTCCGAATTTTTTTTTGAACTCAATATAACCCCTTTATAAACATCTAGCCTTCCCTGCAAATTTTCAAACCCTAACCAATTTGCAACAAATATAACAAACCATACATTTCCACACTCAAACATACCTAACTATGCCTACAACATTAATTTAACAATTTATCTACTTGAATACTCATAAATAAATTTTTAATTGAACTAATAATTTCATTCATTTCCCATTTTAGTTTCATGCCACATTTTACCGAATATGCCATACTAATTCATTTCATACTTATAACCAATATTAGACATCATTTTACAACCAAAGTTTCAAAACTTAAGTACATAATTTATACAATACCTAAGTACATGCCACTTTTACCAAAAGAGGGATTACATCACCAAATTGTCTCTGAAGTCGGGATTGATCTGGATGCTAAATCGGGACCTTTGACTTCTACTGACCTGCGCACGGAAACAACCGTACGCTGAGTTTGCCTATACTCAGTGGTATTACCATAATTCAAACTATAATAACAAATAATAATGTATAAACATATAAATATCAAGCATATAATAATTTATATATATATATATATTAATTCATACTTTAACTTTCAAATTTTCAATTAATCAAACTGATATCACATATCATCAAACTGCATTCAATCATCTCATGAACCTTTGGTTCATGTCTTTCGTTTTCAGTCTACATTCAATTCACAATTTCAACTTTCTCATTTCTTCAATAAATCAATCGATCAATTTCATTCGTTTTATCATTTCATTTGCTTACCCCTATTAACAAGACTCGGACCTTGGCGGATATACGGATTCCAACCAAACACACCAGAATAAATAGTCCTCCCAAACACACCAGAAAGGCATTAAATGCCTCTTCGGATAATCCAAAGAAATAAAATAACATCAGTATCTCCTCGGCCTTCGAAAAGTCCCCTGAACTCTTCCAAATCCTATGGCATGCCAACTATATCCGACTCAGCCCGACTAGTTAATAGGGTATTCAAATCATTTCTCAATTCAATCTCATTTCAATTCAAAACACACCTTTCAATTTAATCACAATTCAATTTAATACATTTTCCACTTTCTAATCAATAAACAATTTAAATACTCAAACATATCCATACTTCACCTCAATTTCATTCATGTCAATAGTAATACTTACCTTATAATTTACTTACCATACATAAGAATTTAAATATAACATTAACTAAATAGTAGTTTGAATTATAATAATACAAACCCGAAATTCCCGATTACTCCTCGATGATCTTCTCTTTTCCTTTCTTCGTGGATGCCTCGGGTGCAATATTAGCTACGAAAAATTAAGATAATTTCATAATCATTAATACACTACTAATTTATATCTAATTAATTGAATTTCTATTCAATTTTCTACTTTAATTTCAATTTAGTCTTAACTAAATTCACTTACTTTTCTATCTCAATTCATACTTTATTTCTACTCAAATTTCAACCAAACTTAGACATAACTATCTAAATTTCATCATAAAACTCTAATTTCAAAATTCTTGCAATTTAGTCCCTACTATGTAAATCTAATAGCTTCTTTTACAATTTAATCCTTTAATAATTCTAACTAAAATTTCATTCAATTAAACCCCTAATTTAACAATTTGTTCAACATGAATCATGGTCAAAAACCTAAGAACTTCCAAAACTTCAACTTAATTTCAACAAAACTTTGTTCTAAAGCTTCTAAAACATCAAAATTAAATAAAAATGACTTAATTGACTGACCAAAATAAACTCTAAGCTTTAAAACCTTAGTTTCTCCTTTTTCTTTTCTTTCTTTCTTTTTCCTGCTCTGTTTCGAATTAGCTTCTTTCCTTCCTTATTTCATTTATTTCATTTATGTTTTATTTATTTATTAGTTTAATAATAATTATATAATATTATAACAAATGTCTATTTAATAAATAATATATGTATTACAAATGTACATTATCATCACCTTACACTTGTCGTGATTTAATTTAATTTATTTGTTTTATATAATTTAATATTTTAATATAATAAAAATCTATTTACTTAAGTAAAAAGTAATTAAATAAATTTATTACAAATGTATAAATATATGCATTACACTTGTATAATTTAATCACCATACATTTGTCTTTATTTTGATTTATTTCATAATATAATATCAATTTAATAATAATAATAATAATAAATATCTAATATAAAACCATAATAATAAATAATGATAATAATAATTTAATATATTACTTATTTTGATTTTTATGCATTTGCCGCCTCATTCTTTTTTAATGGCTTAATTGCCATTTTAGTCCCTTTTATTTTCTTTCAATCTATAATTAGACTTTTACCCTTTTTTCACTTTAGTCCTTTTTGCTAATTACTCTTAATTAAGCTAAATTCACTTAATAAAAACCTAATTAGACACACCACTAGACTTATAAATATTTCTAATAATTATTTATGAACTCGATTTATTAAGACGGAAGCCCGATAATGCACTTTTCTGATGCTCGTGAATTTTGGGTCATTACAGGAGGTGAGTGATTTTAAAGACTATTGGTAAATTTGTCTAGTTATGTGTTAAATTGAAGTTTTAAATAGTGTTTTTAATGACTTAATCACATCTTATTTGGTTGGATTTGCAAAAATTAATTTTATTTTACAAGAGCATTATTGCAATTGGCTTTTGGAAAATTGTGTGTTAAGCTTTTGGCATGATTAATTTGGATTGAATGGATTGTTAATTGGAGCATGAGTTACTAAATTTTTGAGCATTTGATGTTGGTGTTATGATTGTTTTAAGATTCATGGACAAAGGCATTTGTTGTGCTTAATTATGTTGATGTTGAAGTTGTAATACCCCCTACCTGTATTCGTCGCCGGAATAGGGTACGAGGCATTACCGGAGTTTACCGAATTAATTTTCTGTTATTACGAGTTAAATACTATTCATTTACTGAAACATGTCATGACGTCCCTTAGATAGGATTCCGAAGCCCAAAACATACATCGAGACCAAACCGGGATTAAATTGAAACAATAAGAAATTTTTCGCAAAATCCCAAAAATTTTTATGAACTTAATATAACCCTTTTATAAATATCTAACCTTCCCTGCAATTTTAAACCGAGACCAATCCAAACCAACCAATCCATTTCAACATATTTTCAAGATAGATTCAAGCATATCCATAAGATAACCTCATCACATGCCAAAACCAAGATTTGTTAGCCATACCAATGGCTAACCTTACATTCATTTCACATTAACATTTACTTTGTTAGCTTATACATGCCATTGATTCCCAAAATAAAGTTTCTTTATATACCGAAATCTTGAGGTTGATAGTGTGATGTGTCTCTGACCGAATCCGACCTCCGAGCTCTTAACACTACAAAACAGGGAAAAAGAAGACAGGGTAAGCAATTTGTGCTTAGTAAGCTCATGTAACAAGAATTATACTTACCTAATATTTTCAATACAATGCAATAAACATTCATACATCCATTCAATGCATTATTACCCTAACATGCATAAACTCAACAATCAAGTTAGTCCAATAATTTTCATGTATCAATAATATATACCATGATTGATGAGCTCATCAATACCATGATTTCCATTTCCTTGTTATTTTTCCATATTTATCCCGTTGAATTTCTCAGAATTTCGATGGATTTTCAGGGGTACACTTTAGTGTACAAATCCGGGTCCGTCAATTCATATTCATGTGCGCACATTTCCATTTCAGAGAGCACACTCTCGCGAACCTCATCCTTACAATGGGATTACTACCCAAAGCTAAATCCCATGTAATATAAACTCATAGAGTATTGTCGGGATTACCAGTCAAAGCTAAATCCTCGCAACGACAATTACTCTAATGAGCTTGGATCTGAATTACGGCCTAAGCTAAATTCAGACCTAATTCGGATTACCCGTCCAAGCTAAATCTATTTTCCACATATTCTTGGGAAGGCTATATCAGGATAGGATCACCCGTCCGGGCTAGATCCTTTTTACCGTCAATTCCTTTTCAGAGATCCATCAAATTTTCCTTTCATTCAACCGGGATTTATTTTCCATTTTCATCAAGAATATCAATACTTCATCAATTATCATACAATAAACATCCAAATCATATTCACATCAATAAAAATATATTTCAAACATTTAAGAATATAATTCAAGTTACACGAACTTACCTCGATACTTGTTCGTATACAAAAATCTACTAATCCTGAACTTTTTCTTTTCCTCAATCTAGCTTCGTATTTGAATTTTATATATCTAAATAAATAAATTTAATCATCAATTTAATACATTTCATGTTCATATCTAACATTCTCTATAATTCTATTATTATTTATAGTTCATTCAGAGTTGTCTCCTTGAGTCATAGTCACTAAATTATTTATATATTGATCTACGGAACTCCAAATTAAGATCCACTTGATTTTTCCGAAACTAGACTCACATATTTTTACCATAAATTTTCAGAATTTATGGTTTAGCCAATAAATATATTTAATTCTTTAAAGTCAACCCTGTTATGCTGTCTGACAGTTTCGACCCTTCTTCACTAAAAATTTATTTTCTCCTAGTACAGAATTCAGATGATGTTCCCGTTTGTTTCTCTTGAAAATAGAATCATTAAGAATTTTAAATATATAAATTTAAGCCCCTAATAATTTTTATCCATTTTTTTATGATTTTCCAAAGTTAGAACAGGGGAACCCGAATTCATTCTGACCTTGTCTCACAAAAGTTATTATATCTCATGATTTACAATTCCATTGATTACACCATTTCTTCTATGAGAAACTAGACTCAATAAGCTTTAATTCCATATTTTTTTAATCCTCTAATTCGATTTCCAAAATTTATGGTGATTTTTCAAAGTTAGCCTACTGCTGCTGTCCAAAACTGTTTTAGTGCAAGATGTTGATTACCATTTTTCCCCTAAGCTTTAATAAATGATAATTTCGTCCCTGCTCAGTTAACCTCTCAATTGAGCTGATTTTTCTCAATTAACATTTTATTCTATCACTTTAAACTACTTTATAACCTTTGGAAATCAGAATTTTAGCACTAGACTTTAATTCCAAACTTTTTCACAATTAGGTCCTACAAATCAATTTCTATTGAAATTACCTAATAAAATCATCTCATAAACAAATTAAAGCTTCAATTTCATGCTATTTCATCATAAACTTACAGAAATCAACCATGGTGACTTTCAATTTCATCCATGAAATCAAAAACTAATGAATTTAGTAATAGGACCTAGTTGTAAAAGTCTTAAAAACACAAAAATTACAAGAAAAAGGCAAGGATTAACTCACTTGGTGCAAAAATTATGAAATACCAGCTTGAATAAACCCTTAGACGTTTTTGGCTGATGATAATGAAGAAAATATGAAGAGAATTCTAGATATTCCAATTTGATCCCATTTTTATTTTAGTAAATTTTGTTATTTTCCCATTTTGCCCTTATTCACCAATTCTCCTGATTTTTCTCAGTTTATGCCGCCCAAAATATCTCCTTTTGGACTTATTTGCAATTTATGTCCCTCATCATTTAACAATTGAGCTATTTAATCCTTCTAGTAACTTTTACACCCTTTTCAATTTAGTCATTTTCACTTAATTAACTTCCCAAACGTAAAAAATTTCTAACGAAATTTTAATAGCATATTACTAACATTTCATAAATATTTATAAAAATATTTTCGACTCAGTTTTACGAGATCGAGGTCTCGATACCTTGTTTTTACCCAATTTTCTTCAATAATTTTTTTAAATTTTTCTATCGATATTTTCATACGATTTTCCTATCATATCAATATTCATGTAAAAATATTAAAATAAGTTTCTCTTTAAATCGAATTTGTGGTTACAAAACCACTATTCCGATAACCCTGAATTTAGGCCATTACAGAAATTGTTAAGCTACATGCTTTTAATGACATTTTTACATCTTAAATTAAGTGCTTAAAACATCAGATTTTATGCCTTTTATGTATGATTATATTGGAAACATTGCATGGTGGATCTATTGGATATAGTTGGCATGTCATAGGATTTGTGAGTACTTACCATTATTTGTGATATTGTGAGCTTATGGCTCTTGGTGGACTGATTTGTTTAGAGTAGATAAGAGAGTGTTGAGCTTGAGTATCCACTCATTGGGTTATTTGAGGTGCTACAAGGGAGCGTGTGGCTTCGGTCCGCTCAATTCGGAGGATTGTATTTGATTTGTGGGAGTTCGGAGATCCATTTATCCAATGTATGATCACACCTTTACTTATTGCCATGGATGTATTATGTCAATTTAATTGATTGATTGTGCCAATATAATCGAATGTTTATGTGTTAAAAGATGATTTTACATGCCATGGTAAAATTGATTCTTAATTCTTGAAATAGCATGTGATGCTATGGTGAATGTTAACATGTTGTGACTGGAAATTTAATGCTTAATTGCTTTGATTTATGCATGATTGGGTGCAAATTACTTGATGTTTTTACTATCATTCACTGAGCTTTTTAAGCTCACACCCTCACATTTCGTGCAGAGAATTTTTGGGCGTAAGGAGTCGAGAAGCGAGTGCAAGGACGATCCAAGAATAAGGCTCGGTAGTGACTTAAGAAATTTACTTTAGAGACTATATAGGGGCATTGCGATACTTTTGGGACTAGTGTTATTTTACTTGTAATGGACATTAAATTTTGGACTTTAATTTTGGTGATTTTATAATTGCTTTAATACATGATTTTATGCTTAATTGATGTTTGATTTATGGTATATTAATGAGTGTTCGTACGGTGGTTGATAACACGATGTATGAAGTATGTATTTTATACTAACAATGTTTAATTGAAGCTTACCATGGAGTGGATTGCTTGCGACTAATGTATGTAGCTTGTGTGAATTAATTGGTGTTTGCTAAACGTGTAATTGGGTGTTAAATTTTGATTAATTGTTGCATATTTGTTGTAAATAAATTAAATTGGAGATGTGTGGATGTTTATGGTAATTAATTGTAGCTTTAATAGGTAAGTAAAATATGTAAAATTGGAAAATTAAAACAATTTTTGACAAAATACTTTAATGTTTATAAAATAGTGAATAAATTATTAATTAATATAAAATAAGTTAGCACGGCGTGTGTGGAGCTATTTCTTGATTTAATGGCATTTCTTAGCCTATGATCGAGTCAATTGGGAGTTTATAAATGCTTCCTTGGTGGCTGTTGGGGTGCCTGAATTTCTGCGAAAAGTGATTATGTCGGCAATTTCCTCCTCTTCCATGCAAATTCTTTGGAATGGAGTTCCGACCCAAAAATTTAAGCCAGCCAGAGGAATTCGTCAGGGGTGCCCCCTTTCGCCTTACTTGTTTGTGCTGTGTATGGATTGGTTGGGACATCTCATAAAGTCTAATATTGATATTGGAAGGTGGGAACCTGTAAAGTTGTCAAGATCGGGCCCTGCTATCTCCCATATTTTCTTTGCCGATGACCTGGTTATTTTTTGCAAAGCTCATATTGATCAAGCCTGGTTACTGAAGAGCATCTTAGATCAGTTTTGTGAAGTTTCGGGACACAAAATCAGTACCATGAAAAGTAATATCTACTTTTCTAAAGGTATTGTTGATAGTGATCATGAACAGATTGTTAATTTGTTTGGATTTTAGGAAGTTCCAAATCTTGGCTTTTATTTAGGGGTCCCTCTCCTGCATAATAGGGTCACTAAAAGTACTTTCAGCTTTGTGGTGGACAAGGTAAGGAGTAAGCTAAATAGTTGGGATGCGATGAAGCTTTCAATAGCGAGAAGGGTCACTTTGGCCAAATCGGTCCTTCTTTCCATTCCGAATTATTTTATGCAGTCAATGCTGATTTCGAAAGGAGTATGTGCTGAGATCGAAAAAATGGTCAGATGTTTCATTTGGGGTGGATCTGAAGGTCAATCAAAATTGTCTTTAGTTGGGTGGGATTCTATTTGCCAACCACGTTCTCGAGGAGGGCTGGGTATCTGTCAACTGAATGATCAGAATACATCCTTCCTTATGAAGATTGGATTCGGTTTAGTCACGAAGAACAGTGCTTTATGGGTTCGTGTCCTCAGGGCGAAATATGGCTGGAAATAGCAAATCCCTGATTCTATTAATAGGAGTCAATGCTCGCACTTATGGCGGTCTCTTTCTAAAATATGGCCACTTCTTCGAGAACATCTGACTTGGGCAATTGGTGATGGCACAAGAGTTCGATGCTGGAAGGATCCTTGGGTTTCAGGTATAGGCTCTCTTATCTCGATAATTCCATCTTTCTCTAACCTTGATTTGGATTGTGTTGTCAGGGATTTGGTTAATTCTGATGGATGCTGGAATTTGGAGCTACTTCGCATATGGTTGCCAGAGTATGTGATTAAGAAGATCATCAGTATCCCTCATCCTCATCCGAATGCAGGATCGGACAAGGTGGTATGGGCTAAGTCGACAACATGAGCGTTTTTAATTCGTAGTGCGTACTGGACTTTGAAAGAAAATACTTGGAGTCCTAAGGATGACAATTGGAAGTCTATCTGGAGATATCAAGGCCCAGAGAGAGTGAGGTTTTTCTTATGGCTTGCTTTCAAACAGAAACTTCTTACAAATACTGAACGTATGAGGAGGGGTATTGGTCAAAGCAATGCATGTACGTTATGTGGTTATGAATTCGAAGATATGATTCATGTCCTTAGGGATTGCCTAGCAGCAAAGGATGTGTGGATGCATGTGATCCCAAATCAACTAATGCACAGGTTCTTTTCTGACTCGTTCCAAATTTGGTTTTCAGCTAATCTTAGTTGCCATGAGAAATTGCAGGATAATGGAACCACTTGGTCGAGCCTCTTTGGAGTGTTGGCTTGGCGAATCTGGAAGAATAAAAATCTTTTCATTTTTCAGAATATCTCTTGGTCGACAATTGAAGTGGTAAAAGTCTCAATCAGCTGGGCTCGCCAATTTGAATTAAATATTAGCGGTTATAAGAGTCATATAACTCACACACATCATGCTAATATTCCTGAGAACACATGGGTCATTCTGTCTACTGATGGTGCGGTGGCGAGAGGCAACGGGCATGCAGCTGCAGGAGGCGTGGTGCGAAACAAAGACGGGAATTGGATTATGGGATTTGGGCATTTCTTAGGCGTGTGCTCACCATTTGAGGCTGGAGTTTGGAGTATCCTAGATGGGATACTGTTGCTATTGAGCAAAGGATACAGGAAGATTATAATTCATACCGACAACTTCGAAGTGGCCCAAGCTCTGACTGATACAGATATGGAGGAGCAAGGGATTACGGTGCTCAATAGGACAAAGCGCATTATGAAGTCGGAAGGCCAATGGAGAATCATTCATATACCGAATGATTGGAATTCAGTGCGGACCGGCTAGCTAAACTTAGCTTGAACTGGACTTCATTCTTACAGGTTTTTGAGGAAGCTCCTAAGGAGATTTTAGAGTTGCTTCAGGAAGATAAAAGATAACATTACTCTTATGTAATTGATGTTATTCATTTTCTCTCACCAAAAAAAAAAAAACAGGTGGTGAGGATTGGTGAACAAGCTTTTACAATTGAAAAAATTATTGTAGATTTCCCTTTCTTTATTATTTACCATTTTTTTTTTGGAATAGGAGCAGGTAGAAAAATTCATGGAGGCTTGCGGGTCAAAAAGACAATGGTTGGGTGATCATGACTTGGGATATATTATATTCTTTTATTAGGGTAGATAGTTTAAAAGTTTTTATTTTAAAGTAAATAGGATTCAGTAAAGCAAATGATGATAATCTTTCTTAGCACTATAAAAAGCAGAAACTTTATTTTAATACTGCTGTTGGTTTGACCTCATGTTCGTATTCTTATCCTTTAGTGGAACCGAAAGCATTTCTGAATTTAGAGGGGCGTTATCTAGACATGCTAGATGCCAGTAAAGCATAGAAACTAGTACTGTAATTAAAATTCAATCAAAAAGATTTTTAAGTATAGTAATTAAAAAAAAAAAAAGCATACAAAATGGTATTTCAAAGGACAGAGGAACTGTGGGACTCTGCTTAGCACCTTATTCTATGAAAACAGGCCTTCGGTTGATTGCTGTCATGTCGTAAAGAAATAAAAAGCCCTGTATTCCACTTGAAGATGATTATTAATAAAGACTAGGAGATAAGCGTGGCTTGAGGAGAATTTCAAGTGGGGTGGCTTTGATGTTTGTTAGACCTGGACTCCCAGTCATGTCAACAGTACCATTTGATGGAGTCAAGATGTGGAACCCATGGAGGAAGGTGGCCAGGACCAGCTGTGTCATTTGCAGGCCAAAGCTTATCCCTGGGCACAACCTTCTACCTGCACCAAATGGAATGAGCTCGAAATGCTGACCCTTAACATCAATGTCCTGGTGGCTGGTCAGAAACCTCTCAGGCTTGAACTCTAAGGGATCGGACCATACTCCTGGATCCCTTTGTAGCTTCCAAATGTTTACTATCAATCGGGTACCTTTAGGCACGAAGTAGCCACCCACGGTGCAGTCTTCATCGAATTCGCGTGCACCAGCCAGTGGTCCAGCAGGGTACAAGCGTAATGATTCCTTCACAATGGCTTGGAGATACACCAGCTTATTGATGTCCGATTCATTTACTAGTCTTCCCTTGCCAATCTGTGTGTCCAATTCCTCTTGAGCCTTTTCCAAAGCATGGCGGTTATTCAGCAATAGTGCAAGTGTCCAAGTTATCGTCACTGTTACGGTATCTGTGCCCCCTACAAGCAATGTCTACAGCAAAAACACACGCATGCACACAATTATGTTATGACCATTAAAACAAGGTTGAGGCTAGCAATTGATGTTTTCAACTTCTTGTTTTGTTGGGAATCTGATGATTAAAAAACCACCTTTGAATCATATAATTACAAAGAATTCATTCATACCAGGGCGGTTGCTTTAGTGACAGTATCAACATCATATCCTGAGAGGTCCAAACCCTGAAGAACAGAGAGCAGCACATCAATGAAATCTTGATCTCCCTTATCCTCCTCGCCAACAGATTCCTTCTTCATGCGATGCTCCTCTAACCATTCTTCCATGATACTATCCAATCCCTTTGCAGTTTTCTTCATGGCCTTCTCATGGCCGCCCAAGTCTAACCACCCAAGGAAAGGGATCGCATCCCTTACTACAAACAACCCTGAGAGATGAAAAAATTCCCTCATGGCCTTCCTGCACCTCCTTGCCTCTTTCTCATCGCTAGCCACAACAGCACCAAAAAACCTCTTCCCTGCAATCATCCTAAGAATCACGTTCAGGTTTAAGTTCCCGACCCATTGTTTCATCTCAACCAAAACATGGGTTGACTCAACTTTCTCCTTCGCCCATAGCTGGTACAGCTCTTTCACCGAGCTTTCCACTTCAGAGGCTCTAATGTGTTTCAAAAGCTCAAGCCTCCGGTTTGACATAAGCTCCGAGGCTGTTATTTTGCGCATTTCACGCCAGTATGCACCGTAAGGGCAGAAACCAAAGTTGGCATAGTTATGGCCCAGGAGCTTGCCGACAGTAAGTTTGGGCCGTGAGGACACTACTACATCATATTTGGTAAAAATTTCCTTGGCCAGCTCCGAACTGGTGACCACCACAGCTGGGTGCAACCCGATCCGGATGGAAAATATCGGTCCATACTTATCGGCTAACTCTCCCAGTGCCAGGTATGGAAGCTTGGATCCTGCTAGAACATGGAGATGACCGATTAAAGGCCATCCACCAGCAGCTTCTGGTGGTTTCCGATCCTTCAAAGACTTTCTAGACCAGCTAATTACCAGGAAAAAGGAGAGCAGTATAGCAAAGACTCCTGCAATGTTACTGGTTAGGTAGGGAAGGAGGAAATCAAAATCCATTATGGCTTGGATATTCTTGGATGAAGAAATCAAGAGTATTTGAGTAATGGTTGGGAATCTGGGAAATGATAATTTAAGCTTGAATTTGAAGATTATTAGAGTGTGTCAAATGAACAAATAATGTAAGAAATTTAAGTTCATATATTTGTTGTGCTTTCGGCAGCCAGTACAGCTCGTAAACAGATATTAACAAATGAAACCTAGGCACTAAGTAGATTATGTTTAATGCTGATACCTTGAAAATGTCTCATGTTAACAAAGTCAACTATGTTAAATAATAAATTTCATGTTGTTATTTAAATCTATTTTTAACTGCTACATCAATATATTTAATTTTTAATATTTATTTATCTTATCAATTTTGTCATATTTTTAACTGGTATATCAATATATTTAATTTTTAATACTTATTTATCCATCATAATTCTAAATAACAAATTTATAATAAGCAATAACACTATCACCTTATAAGATTTGCCCACGATTTAACAACTTTATAACTTGTGTTTATTCAATACCACGAATTACTAATTTTAATTTCAAGTTTAAAACATGGTTTTGGGTTTTCATAAGAAAGACAAAAGCAAGACCGGAAACTGCAGTATTAAATCTTATAACGGTATCAACTAAAAGAGATCCCATTTTAGTTGTTCTTAGTTTACTTGAATCACACCGCCAATTATCCTCCATTACCAATCTTATGATGCATAGACCTTAGCAGGGAGACGTGGCTTAAGTAGAACATCCAGTGGGGTGGCTTTTGGAATGGTTAAACCAGGACTCTCAGTCATATCAACAGGTTGATCCAAGGGAGTTGACAGTTCAAATGCATGAAGAAAACGAGCAAGTGTGAGATGCAGAACTTGGAGAGCAAATGATGCTCCAGGGCATGAACGTCTTCCTGAGCCAAATGGAATGAGCTCAAACTGTTGACCTCTAACATCGATATCTGCATGGCTTGTGAGAAACCTCTCTGGTGAAAATGCTGATGGATTTGGCCATACCCTTGGATCTCTTTGAATTTTCCATACATTTACGACCAAGCGTGTGCCGGCTGGGACATGGTAGCCGGCAACGCTGCAGTCGTTCATGGCTTCCCGGGGTCCCAACAGAGGACCGGCTGGATAAAGGCGTAGGGTTTCTTTGATGATGGCTTGAAGATACACAAGATTTTTTATATCAGACTCATCCACTGGCCTTTCCTTGCCAACATGGAGATCTAATTCATCCTGAGCCTTCCTCAACATCTCACGATTATTCAACAGCAACGAAATGGCCCATGTCAATGTCCCCGCTGTCGTATCACTGCCACCAAGGATCAATGCCTACATCAAAATTGATAAGGACATTAATCTATAAGTAAGCTTGCCATACCATACAAGATCAGTTTAGCTTATCAGCTATAGAGAAACAGTCCTATATATAAACTGTTTGCGAGTGCTTGAACATGCCACACCAGTCAAGAGCAAGCCCAAAATGAATCATTTCTAACAATATAGCATGCTCAACCAAAACCATTTTGGGAAAACAAATATGACCGAAAATCTAACTCGGAAATCAATTCAAACATACCAGGCAGGTTGACTTAATGCTTGTATCAGCATCATACTGAAAATTTGAGAGTCGACCTTCCTCTTGAAGGGACAGCATTACATCAATGAAGTCCTGGTCCCCTTCAGCCTTGATTCCACCAGAAATCCTTCTCTGACGATGCTCCTTAAGCCAGCCTTCAAGTAGATCATCCAATTCCTTGGCCGTCTTTTTCATTGCCTTCTCATGCCCCTGCATGTCTAGCCACCAAAGGAACGGAAGTGCATCTGAAACAACAAAAATGCCAATTAAATGAAAGAACTGGCTAATCGCCTTTTGGCACCTTCTTGCCTCGCCATCGTCACAGACAGCGGAAGCACCGAAATAACGTTTTCCAGCCACCATTCGAACAACTACATTAAGTGTGAGGTCTTCAAACCACTGTTTAAGTTCAACAAGTATAGGAATGGAGCCATTGTGATGGCATAAATTGTATAGTTCTCTTATCCCCATCTCAACTTCAGAAATGCGAACGTGCTTGAGCATCTCGAGCCTGCGGTTCGAGAGGAGTTCGAGCGTTGCAATTTTTCTCATCTCACGCCAGAAGGGGGTGTAAGGTGCAAATCCAAACACAGCGTAGTTGTAACCCATGTGCTTTGCAGCTACTGTGGTAGGACGTGAAGCTAGTGCTTTATCATTAATGGTGAAGCATTCCTTTACCACTTCCCAGCTGCTAACCACAAACGCACGGCGTGCGCCTAGTCGGATTGTAAATGCAGGTCCATGCTTATCAGCCATTGCTCCAAGTGTTCGGTACAGTAGCTGATCGCTGCCGCCCAATAGGTGGAGGTGGCCAAGAATTGGCCATGCACCTTCTGGTTCAGGGGCCATACGTTTACTACTTCCTGCATTGCTCTTTTCCCTTCCAAGCAATACTTTGTAGAAAACGATTGAGAGAAAGATAGCAACGGCAGTTAATTGGAAAAAAGGATCCATTGTTGTGTACCTCAACGATAAAGAATTCATTTCTATTTATTGTTCATTGTTCAAACCAACTGCATCTCCTCGACTAATGTCAGCATGCATGACGCATACCCATTGGTTAACAAAATCTGGCAAGGAACGTGCATGACTAAGAGAGAAAGGAGACTTTAGTAAAAATATATCACCTTCAGTATCAATAACAACTATAATGAAGTAATACAACCAATAATTTAATTTAATTACTTTTTAATATTTATCTCCTTTGCATATAATTTTATGCATTTAATTTTTAATTGATGTATTTTTAATTATTGATAACATTAATAAGAATAATTTTTCTTAACTTTTAAACAATATACAAATTTGAAATTATATAAAAATAAATAAACTATGATGTTAATTTGAAAAGAAAAAAATTTAACTTAACATACAATAATTATAATAGGCTTAATGGCATAAAAGATCCTCGAACTTTTTAAAAAAAAGATCAGTTAATTCTCTTCGATTTTTTTGCACCCAATTGAACCCTTCAATTGAAAAAATTAATCAATTAGACCCTGTGACCAACATTGACTGTTAAAAACTAACAAAATTGATGATGTGGCAATTACGACTGTTAAAAAACCTTATTTTCGAAACATGGCATTAAATATGTATAAATTTTAATGATGCGGATTTTTTTACGACATGGAATTTTTTTTAAATATTCATTTTTTTATATGTTTCAATGTTTAAAAGTTAAAACTTTTAAGTTTTGCATATTTTCCTCTATCAAAATTTTTCTTTATTTTTTTGGCAACCAAACACTATTTGCAGAGCATTTCGAAAAAATTATAAAAGAAAATATTTCCATAAAACTTTCATCTTTTTCACTGTCCACAAGTTTAATAGTCATTTTCATCAACTTTCATCCTCCACTCACTGCTTACTTGTGAAACTGAGATAAACTCATCCCAAACAACTCCTTCACCATTGCGAAACTCGTTTCCACCCTCACCACTAAAATTACACCTAGCATCGTCATTTTTTAGTAAAAGAGAACCATAATCCACTACAGGAAAACAGACTTTTAGCGGCGTTTTTTTGGCCTTTAGCAGCGTTTATAAGCGCCACTTAAAAGCGCCGCAAAAAACGCTGCTAAATCAAACGCTGCAAAATTTAGCGGCGTTTATGAGAAAAAAACGCCGCTAAAAGTCATGACCTTTAGCGGCATTTGTGAAAAAAACGCCGCTAATTTGTACATATTTGCAGTGTACAATTTGTTTTATATCATACCCCTCCTGCACTAAAAACCAACCAATAACAGTAAATATAGCATATAATTCCAACCTAAAACAGCAAATGTAGAATATAAATCACACCAAATGCATTGATTGTAAATGAAACTTGAAATTCAATAAACTAAATGCATTATAATGAAAATATTCTTACAATAATGTTAAATGTAATAATGTTTTAAAATAATCAAACAACGAGAAAGTACATGTCTAAGATGGCGGCCTCTGCATCTGAAAACATCTCGCATCATTTCTTTGAAGTTTGTAGTTGGAGCTCATCGTACTTTACTGCTCGCTCTGCTAGCATCGATCTGCCTCCGCCTCCCTCGCACTGCCGTCCGCTGCCTGCGCTGCTGCATTTGCCTCTCCCTAGCTGCTGCCGCTTTCGCATCCGCTCTAATTCGTTGCTGGAGTTCTTCACATTTTTGTTGAACATTAGCAATTTGCTGCCTCTGCTCAACCGTGCTCTCTTGCATCCGAGCTATCGGTCTTTGAGCCTCGAACTTCAAAGACGAGATTGACTCGGAAGGCATGTATTGCTGGAGCCGGATCAAAATATTGGGCCTCGGAAACACGAGATCCTTGTAATCGCACCCGACCATACCTTTCAAAACCAAAAACATCGGTGACAATTCTATTATAAATATACTCAAGATTAACAGAACTATCGATCGAAGCGATCGTACCTTCGGGACCCAAAACTTGGTAATAATTTCATTTATCAATCTCCTCAAGATTAACATAACTATCGGTCGAAGCAGCCGCTTCATACTCTGCCTTCTTCTCCTTTAGTTTATCCTAATAAATCAATGAAAGAGTTAGAAACGAAATATATAATAAGAAGGAATGCAACATAACTTGTAATTGAAGAATTTTATTAAATAAATATACCATAATTTCTGCAGCTTCGGATGTCATCGGAGATCCATCCTTCTTCCTATGCGTAATGTCAAAAAGCTGAAGGCGTCCAACTTTTTAACCAGACGAGGCTTCCTACATTTGAGCAGAAAGAATATAAATTAATAGTATAAATTCATTAATATTTGACATAATTAATAAATTATAATACCTCGGCCTCAGCTACACAAGCAAAACTTCTAGACCCTGCCGTGTGCGTGAATTTTTGTTGCTGTCTGCTGCTTGTTCCAACTCGCTCATGGTCTTACATAATGAAATTTGAATTATGTATATAGTAAATATCGTAAACCGAAAAATTTATAAGACTTTAAAAGTACGTAATACCTCTCCTTTCTTCGAATTCCAGAATCTAACTTGATCTTCCCATTGGTACCTCAACATTCCCGGCGGGACATTTCTTAATTTTTCGTCGAGGCTGATGTCTATCTTAAAATATTGTTTTTTCAACGTGCTTTTATGGTCTCTCCATTTTTTACCCAACGTCTTCTTAATATAATCATCGGAGACCTCTAAAGCAAATCTCTCCTGAAAAAACATAAGTTTAAAAAGTAAATATAAATGAAAGTTAAACCAAAGTATTATAAATTACATTCACGTTTTTACCTTAATATTATCGAGAGCCTTATTTTTGTTGGCGGCGGGCATGTGATGCCATGATTCGTAGTTAATGGGCAACATATTGGCATTACATGATAGAATGCCCAAATAGCTCGCTAATGATCGAGCTTGAGATCCAACGGGTGGCCACACACAATTTCTCCTTACTTTAACATGCTCGACATGATCTAGCTCGTACAAATCTTTAAGGAGTGTACGTCCCCGACCTCTTCGCGTCCCACCACCTTCAGCTGAAAAATGATATATTATTAGTATATTAAAATTGCAAAATGAATCAATAATAAAATTCAACATGCATGTAAAATAAATTAACATTACTCTGAACTTCTGCAGGCTCGTCATCTATGTCCGGCACACTAGAAGATCCAACAAATGTTTGTTGTTCACTATTTGCTTCTTTACGAATTTGGAGTATTGTGGACAATACTTAAATCTCGTAATCGTCTTCTAGGCATTTTTCCTACAATACACATAAAATAGTGCAAAATTTTAGTAACAAATAAAATAATAGTACATTTAAAATAGTTAAATTATATAACATGACCAATATTAAAATTATAATATTACATATAAATAAAAAATCGTAAAATCTTACTACATCATATTTCATAAATATCTTCGTCCACATCGTGATGAACCCATTGAAATTGTTGACTAGTACTAGGGATATTTTCATTCAAGTTTTGTTCTAGAAAAGGCAAAGTTTCAGATCTTTCGACTATGTCATCTCTACTTCCATTGCCCATGTCGAACAAGTCTCTAGGGGTGTTCCGGAGTACAACGTACCAACCCTCATCAGTTGGATCTTTTGAGTAAAAACTTGTTTCACTTGAGAAGAAAATACATACGGCTCATCCATCAATTGTTCTCAAGTGTGAATCAATCGAAAAATTCACCATTGTAAAACCATATTGATCGTTTTTAATTCCGCGAGCCGTATTCACATCAGCCTAATCTCCTCGAAATAAGACAACTTTCCATCCGCCATAATAATCCAACTCAATTATGTCGGTAAGAAGTCCATAATACTCCACATTCCCTCAGCAGGATTATTGTCCCTAGCACTAGCATAACTCGTAATTGAAGAATTAACAACAATTCCACAATTTTGTGTTCTCTCAATCTCTCGCGATACTTTGTATGAAATCTGAATCCATTGATGAGGAAGGCACTAAATCTTTTCACTATCCTATTTGGACCTTGTGAAAGCCATTTAACCGTCATTATTTACTTCATTCCGGCTCTAAACCTATTGAACCGAAAGTAAATTGAGTAACTATAAATGTTACGAGAAAACATTATGACTTGTCAATGAAAACTTCAATTGCATACCGTTTGGCTTAACCATTCATGAAATGATTCCGTGAACAACTTATTAATTTCTCGTCGATGTAATCTTCGAGACCGTGAACGAGCTCTTAATATTTGTTTGTACTCACTATGTTAAAAAAAGGGCTACTTTGTTAGAAGACAAACAAATTATAATTTATGAGTATTTATCGAATTCTACAACTTACTTGTGTAATGGTTCCATTGAATCGTGATTAAGAAGAACATATCGATGTGCTTCCACCCACGATCTATCATCTAATTCTGCAATTTCGACTTTGCCGATTGGTTCTCCGAAACTTTGAAATAAATAAGTTCCGGCCAAGTTATGATCTGTGAGCCCAACATTTCTAGTTGGTCTGTTCATTCTTGTTTTAACATCTTCCAAATACCTTGAACAGAAAGTCATACATTCCTCTGCCAAGTAGCCTTCGGCAATTGATCCTTCCGGGTAACGCTTATTGTGGCAGTAAGACTTCAATTTGGATAGAAACCTAAACACGGTATAGAACATTATCAAAAGTTGCAACCAAAGGCATTTAGGTGAATGAAGGAATAATTTGCAAATAAAGTAAGACCTTTCTATGGGATACATCCATCGATAGAAAACGGGTCCACCAAGTATTGCTTCACGAGGGAGATGAATTAACAAGTGCACCATAATTGTGAAGAAGAAAGGCGGGAAGATCTTCTCCAGATTGCATAAATTCAGTGCGGCTCGATCTTGTAGTGTCTCAAGTTCTTGAACATCCAAAACTTTGCCATAAATGCCTTTCATTATATTGGACAGTTCAATTACACAAGACGTCACCTTTTTCGACATACAACACCGCAATGCAACTGGCAGTAAGTCTTGCATCAAGATGTGATGGTCATGCGATTTTAAGCCATATAGTCTTCGATCTTTAAGACTCACACATCGAGATATATTTGATGCATACGCATCCGGGACCTTTATATCCTTCAACACCATACAAAAAACTTCTTTCTCCATCTTCGACATTGAATAAATAGCAGGCGGCAACCGATATTTCATATTCAGAAATGCTTGGGGATGAAGCTCACGCCGAATTCCCATATGGACTAAATCAAGTCGACTCTGAATATTGTCTTTCGATTTTCCATCGACATTGTCTTTCGATTTTCCATCGACATTCAAAAAAGTCCCAATGATGTTCTCGCAAACATTTTTCTCAATGTGCATGACATCAAGATTATGGCGTAAAATTTGATGCTCCCAATAAGGCAACTAAAAAAAATACTTCTTTTTTTCCACAAATCCGCCTCATTAGGATCATCCTCTTCATCAGATTCATCATCAGATCCATCCCTTGATCTTCTATTTCTTTGCGTGTTGGCCGGTTGATTCATCTTCCCATAAATGAAATTCATATCTTTCAACATGAACAATATTTCGGATCCACTGGTCTGCGAAGGAGCTTCTTCAAACTCTTCAGTACCATCAAACTGAGCACTCTGAAATCTAAATCTATGATTTCCCGGTAACCACCAACGATGCCCCATGTAAGAGAACTTCTTCCCATTATATAACCATTGCGAACATGTCTGCAAGAAAGACAACAAGGACAAGCATAACGTCCCTTGGTACTCCAACGGATAAATTGGCGACGCGGGAAGTCATTAATAGTCCACATCAAAGCCGCACGTAAATTAAAGTTCTCCTTTCTCAAAGACATCGTATGTCTCAACACCAGCCCATAATTGTTTTAACTCTTCAATAAGTGGTCGCAAATATATGTCAATATCATTCCGGGCCCTTTCTCTCGGGGATAATCATAGACAAGATAAAGGATGATTGTTTCATGCAAACCCATGGAGGTAAATTATAAGGAACAAGCACCACGCGGCCAAATCTTGTATGCAGTGCTCATGATTTTGTAAGGGTTAAATCCATCACCGCTAGCCTGAGCCTCACACTCCGAGGATCGCTTGCAAAGCTTAGAAATTTTGAGTCAAATGATTTCCAAGCTAAAGAATCTGCAGGATGCCTTAACAGTCCATCATCGGTTCGTCCATCACGGTGCCACGTCATTGACTCGACTGTCTTCGACGACATGAAAAGCCTTTGAAGCCTTGGTATTAGCGGAAAATACCGCAAAATCTTAACTGGTTGCTTCCTTGACTGTGTATCGTGTTCATCCTCGTTACCATCCTCTGTATTTCTATTAATCCAACGGGATTGACCGCATATATGACAGCACTGTTGGTTTATCCGGTCGCCCCAATACAACGTGCAGTCATTTGGGCAACTATGAATTTTGTTGTAGCCAAGGCCCAAATCCTTTATCAGTTTCTTCATGTCTTTGGAAGATTGAGGGATTTTCGCAAACGGGAACATTTCTTGCAGAAACTCTAACAGCATTGTCAAAGAGTTTCCGGTCCACCCTCCCAAACATTTCAAGTGAAAAAGCCTAATACAGAAAGACAGTTTGGAAAATTTTGATCCCTCATACAGTTCTTCATTCATTTCACCAAGTAACGTGTAGAACCTCGCCGCTTCTTCATTTGGTTGTTCATCAGGTATAGTTCTTCCCCCTTCGGTGAAAGTATTTCCACCAAAATTATAATCTTCGGTTGCACCAAGTCAGGTGGAAATGACCCGAAACCATCAGTGCACATATTAAAAGCATCCCGCAACATGCCTTCCATGTTATCATCTCTAACATTCTGATTGTAACCACTATGAGGATAACCCATATTCATCGATGAAGATGCTCCACTAGATGTACACTCTCCATGAAAAATCCATTTTTTGTACCCCCGGACAAAGCCATCAACAACTAGATGTTCGTAGACAACTTCACGATAATGCCAATTGATATTGCAACACTTCTTACACGTGCAAAGAATCATATTCTCTTGGCTTGCATTTTGAAATGCGAAATTCAGAAAAGTTTCTACTCCTTTTCGATAGCTGTTGCTTACCCTTGACAAATTCATCCAAGTCCTATCCATTTTCCTAGTTGTTAAAGTCTAAAGTTGACAATAAATTACACGGCTAAATTGTTAATTTATAATTTATGTAAGTAATGATATGATCATATATATAACTGAGTACTATGTAAGTTATGTAAATTATGTAAGTTATGAAGTTTTATCTTAAAATTATGTAAGTTATGAAATTTGATCTTAAAATTAAGTAAGTTATGTATTCTTTAAGATTCATCATACTGTGCATTGTTACACCTAGGAGGATCCATTATATCTAATGAGTGAGATATAAGGCAACCCGTCAGGTTTCCAGCCTATATACTTTGAATCTTTTTTTTTAAAAGAATTTAATTTTTAAGACAAAAATTTTTTTAAGATTCATCATACATGGCATTGTAAGTTATGTATTATGTAAGTTATGAATAATAATTATTTAGTTAAATAATAATTATGTAAGTTATGAATAAGAAGTTTTTAAATTACTTTTAATAAAAAAATCAATTTTGTAATTAAAAATAATTTAAATAATGATCATTATTATCATAATGATAAAAAAGTATAAGTTTTAAAAATATTTACAAATATTAAATATTGAAATCAAACATTATTAATATAAAAAATTAGTAATTTGATTTTTATATGTAAATATATTTAAATAATGAAAAAATCATTTTAAGAAGTTTTTATATTCTTTTTAAAAAAAAAGGAATTCGATTTTAAATATTAAACATAATTTAGATAATGATCGTTATTATTATATTGATAAAAAATTATAAGTTTTAAAAACATTTAAAAATATTAAATATTTAAATCAAACATTATTAATATATTAAAATTAGTAATTTGATTTTTATATGTAAATAAATTTAAATAATGAAAAAATCATTTTAAGAAGTTTTTATATTCTCTTTAAAAAAAAAGAATTCAATTTTAAATATTAAACATAATATATTAGCATATTCGAATATTTAAGATGTTGGTACCAAATTATAAACCAATGTTGTTTTCATAAAATATCATAAGCTTAATCACTATCAAAGTATTCATTGATCATAATTTGTTTGTTATCTTAATTTGATTTTTATATTAAAAAAGAAACCGTAAGAAAATTAACTAAAATGCTTAACATCACATTTTATATTATATTGCTACATAAATAAATACCAACCACGCATTTTATAATATAAAAAAATGACTGAAACTAAATAAATGGTCGATATAATAAATAAAGCACATATACCAACCAAGCGGGATAGTAAAGCGACAATTTGGACCATCAATTTGGATGGACATTTTGAAGATTCATCATACGTGGCATTGTTACACTGGGAGGATCCATTATATCTTACAATGAGATATATGGCAACCCATTAGGTTTCCAACCTATATACTTTGAATCTTTTTTTTTTGGACAGAAAATAATAATAAAAAACATATATACCAACCAAGCAGGATAATAAACAGCAATTTGGACAGCAATTTAAACAAATTCATCATGGTATAACTGTTATTGATCATAATTTTGAACCAAAAAGTACCTTAATAATTTCAAGAAGCTACTCTACTCCACTATCACCAAGAAACAGAGCACGCAAATTGGTACGAATCGGTTGATAAATTAATAGGTGTAAAATGGTGTAAAATCATTTTTCAACGATTCAATGTGTTTGACACTTACAAGGTAATTACTGACTTTTTCGTCAATCCTTTACAACTTAAGCTTGATTACTATATAAAAACGCAAATGAGGCGGTTGAATTAGAATGAAAGCTTATATTGGATAAACGCCAAAAGAACAAACAACAGCTTTGAACAATGTCTCTGGGAAAAATGACTGAAACTAAATAAATGGTCAATATAAGCAGTTTTCAGCATACTTACGTGCTAATTGTAGAAGGCCTATAGAGTCGAAGACTAAACCGGTTTTCAAGCAACAATTATGTCAACAATTTGTATAGCATAGCCTGTGGGTAGCCATTAAAAGTCATGAGATAGTGGCGGGAGAAACAAAAGAAGAAAATTTGGTAATAAGTTGAAAACGAAACAATGTGTTGATATCAACCAAACCTTCAAGGCCAATGGTCAAAGGACCCAAAACTTTAAAGTTTTGACCCAAAACTTTTAAGTTAACCAAAGTTGTCAAAATCCATCTAATTCAATTTAAATTTTTGTAGTTTGATTCAATTTAAATTAAAACAATTTAAACAAATCAAATTTGGAAATTTTGAATTGATTAACTTTAGCAACTCTTTGTAAAGCGAAAATTTAAACAAATCAAATCGATTAAACAAGCATATACATACCTCTAAGAAATGTTTAGAGAACACATAAAATGCCAAATGAAGACAACCCCAAGAAATGTCACAAATGGTGCCGCCAACTTCTTGAGATCAAATACGTAATCAAACAAATTTCAAATATCTTCTTATCTGCAAACATCATTTTATAAAACAAAATGGTTAGATTCTTGTCATTAAGAAACATTAATCAAACACATAATTGGTTTGAAAATGAGAAGAGAAGAATAAATGTTATAACTTTATAAAAAAAATACAAACTTGTAATTGACAATTTTCTATTTCCAACACCAATCCAATTCAGACAATGGATCCTTTGGGATCCTTACAACTTGGATTTTATATATGAAAAAACTTCATCTTTATCCCATAGAAAAGAATGCAAACAAAACAATTAACAATGAAAACCAAAACTGACAAAAAGAATATATAAAACGAAAATGATAAGAGAGTTGACCGTGTCAACCATCCATCTGTTAAACAACACATAACTGAAACGAAGAACCTTGAATCCAAATTTTTTTGTTTTTCGTAAGCTTAATTTCATTTATTTGGAACTTTAGAAAAATATAATATTCAGGTAAAAACTAAAAACAGAAACCATCAAAGCAAAATGAAATATGCAAATACTAAGCAGGTTCAAGGTTTGGTTTTCTCTTTCTTTTTCTAAAAAAACTTTAAACAAGTCCCCGATTTCTTTGCGGTAAAAATTTTTAAGATTTTATTACAAAGAAATATGCTATTTCTTTTATTACATCATTCCTTATTGTAATCATCTACTTCAACATGACAGTATTATAAATTTTAGCAGATGAGAGAATAAATAAGTGATACTTATATTTCAATCATTCAATCAACTAAGAAATTCATACCTTGTTCATTCAAAATTTAAATTGGATTTATACATCAACCAATAAGTTTCATATTCATGCCAACTCAACCAATCAATTCAGCCATACATTTAGCTAATTATGTAATGAAAGCAGATCACTCAGTAGAATTGTTAATGACAAAATACAAGAAATTATGTAAATATGATGTGATCCAAAGCAAATTATGCAAAAGAAGTTCATAAGTACTGGACATAAAACATCCATCATTAATGACATTATAATCATTGGTAGGATGAACAGCTATTTCATACACGATAGGAACTAGTTTAAATCATCCCAAGGCAAACCTTATCAGAAACCTCTTACTTTGGTCTAACCTCAAAAGAAGGTAAAGAGTAACAAATAAGAGCTCAAAGCTGCGCTCGAGAAATTTGACTCAATTACTGAGTACTCTGTAGAGATTATATAAGCAAGCACAAGTAGGAGGTGGCGGCTTGAGTCAACTAATTCAACCACATTGAATAACAAATGAGCGAGCCTTCCTAAACGTCACTTGAAATTTAATTTTAAGATAAGGTTCTAACATTACTATGACTACCAAATTTGAAATTTCAATTTTCTTGACAATTTGAAGTAATAAGGAAAATCACACATCTTCCAAAGCAATTCTAGTTGCGGAAGAACAATATATCCATGTTATGCAAAACATAAACTTTGCAGAAGGCAAATAAATACTGATCTTGTGAAAACTAATACAAAGGCCCTTTGTGGTGGAAATTGGATTCAAAGGAACCTCAAGAAGCAGTCCAAACATGTTTACACAATAACACTAAGAAGTTAATAACAAAAAAAAATAACACTAAGAAGTGCCTAAACTTGGTACAAAGAAATTCACAATCAATTAGAAGAAAAGCTTTCCAAGTCCATGTATGATTTAATTCTCCCTTAAAATGCTAAAGCTTTCAAGGCAAAGCCACATCAAATGAAAGCATAATTAGTCTCAGAGCATTTGCACATAGTTCACCTCAATTTCCCGAAGAATGAGATGAAGTATTAGCCAATTAATACCATTTTATGTAAACTTTAACTGTATCTTTTAAGTTAAAAAGTATTTCGCAGAGACATTTACTTCTCAGTTGTTGCTGGTTTCCTATCACCGTTATCCCAAAATGGCTGAACCCTCAATCAACACTAGTATTCCATTATTATTTTTAAAGGTACATGTATTTGATGCGGACCTATATCATGAACATCCTAAAATATTTTTAAAGACATTAACTAATAAACAAGCTTACCTGAATACATGCGGCTATAATGTTAAGCAATATTTAATGAAGAAAGTGATGACATGCAACGGCCAACCTACAAAGATGTTATTGGAAGAAAATAAAAATAAAAAATAGAAACTGGATTTTCCTTTTATTTTTTTGGGCGTTTGTGAAATCAAACCTAGCTTGCTTCATTCCAATCGTGGAATAATTATAAATTACAGGAAAAAAAATCAATAGAAAGTAGGGATGAAAGATTTTTTCGCTTAAAATCATGTCGAGGCAAATAATCAAAAACCCCACACAAAAACTAAACAAATCAAAAAATACCTAACCACATACAAACCAAAACCCAAACAACAAATAAATAAAGAAATCGAATTATATATTAAGATTACCTTTGAATTGGCAAAGGCTTGGATTTCGGACAACATTTAATCTCGTGTGCGATGCAAAATCAAGATGGAAATCTGCATGAAGGAGAGGACCAAAAAGCCCGAGCACAGAAACAATCATTATGCGATGAAGGCTTGCACTCTTGCAAGATAAGGAAGAAAAAAAAAGTAAAATGAAAGCGTAAGGAGATGAGGGAAACTAGCGAAAAAGGAAGGGAAGGGTCTTATGTATCAACCATTTCGCTCAAGTCAAAGCACAAGCGATCATTGATTACCCAAAAAATGTAGACGGAATAGGACTAACCTGTGAGCGAAGGTTCTCAGTTTTATCCAGCAGCAACTCAATCTTCAATTTAGGGATTTCAGAAGAAGGGGGAAATGAATTTTAGAAGAAGGGGAAATTGAGTCAATCGGGTTTAAGGGTTGGGGGAAATGGAGGAGAGCAAAACGGCGACGTTTTCACTAAAACAATTCAATCATTGCGGCGTTTATAAAATAGCGCCGCTAAAGACATGCCTATTGCTGCGTTTAACAAAAAAACGCCACTAAAAAAATACAAAACTACGTCGTTTTAATTAAAATACACAAATATTTTTGCGGCGTTTTTTATAAGCGCCGCTATATCCCAACTTTTTCCGGCATTTTTGATAAAACGCCACTAAAAAATAAACAAACAATTTGCGGCGTTTCTTAACAAACGCCACTATAGCCTATACTATTGCGGCGTTTTAATTAAAACGCCACTAAAACCTTAATAAAACGGCTGCGTTTTCAGTCTCGGAGAACATATTTGCGGTGTTTTTTACGAAAACGCCACTATTCTCAATTTTAATTTTTTTCATTTTTTACTTATTTTTTTCTTTCAAATTTTTTTTGCTGAGATTATCATTTTTTTGAATTTTTATTTTTTAAAAAATTTGAATATTAAACTTTTTAAGAAAATTTCGGAATTTTTTTAAAGATTTTTATAATTTTTAAACTTTTTAAGAAAACTATATATATCTTACTATACATGTAATATCCTCTATCCGGTTTCAACCTATATTTTGAGAAAGAAATATTACATTTAAATACAACCATCGTTTAGTTTAAATATTTATCTAAACACTTCATTTTAACATATTTAAGCTTATTTGAAGTTTTTCAAATCATTTCTATACTTTCTTTTAGAGTTTGATTACAAATGGGAACTATTTAGGGTCTTTTTGGGTCAAAATAGAGTCAGTGTCATAATATTGAAAAATGAGTGCCCTGACAGGGCAGAATATTCCAATGTTGTGACACTGACTCGTGGTGTTGCAACATAATCCAATGTTGCAACACTAAATATTAAATGTCGCCCACAACATGACTTAAACATCTAAAACTAAATCAAAATTATCTTCAATCACTCCACAACATTCCTAAACCTTAAACCCTAATGTTAGTGTAGTACAAAACATATATTTTAATAGCTAACACATTAACCATAAATCCCTCATGAGGGATTTCAGTTTCGGGATTTTGGGTCATATATTTAACACCCTAAACCCTAAACCCTAAACCCTAAAATCCTATACATAAACCATAAACCCTAAACTCAGAAACCTAACACATTACCCAATTCCCCCCAAACCCCTAACGTCCCTAAACCTATAAACCATAAACCATAAACCCTAAACCCAAAACCCTAACCCATTAACCATTTCCCCCCTAAACCCCTAACCCTAAACCTTAACCCCTAACCACTAACACTTAAACCTTAATACCTGTAAACACTAAGATATTAAACACTATACAATAAACCCAAACAAAAAACTTTAAAACACTAAACCCATACACCAAAATAACAAACCCTAAACCATGAAATTAACATACTAAACATTAAACCCTAAATCAATTTTAATAGCTTAATTTGTAACTTAAATGAAAACTTCTAAATTGTTTAGTTAGCAATTTGTAACTTCTCATAATTAAGTAACTAAAATGAAACTTTCTCATTGCTTATAAGTGAATTTATCAAAATAAAATATAATTCAAAGCAAGAATAAGGAAAAAATATGAAAAACTTTTAGCGGCGCTTGTGAAAAAATGTCGCTAATGCTCAGACCTTTAGCAGCGTTTTCTCAAAAGCGCCGCTAATGCTCTGATTTATAGCGGCGTTTGAGGAAAAAACGCCGCTATTTATCCTTTTTAGCGGCGTTTTGGAAATAAACGCCGCTATTGCTCATTTTTTTGCGGCATTTTCCTTCAAACGCCGCTATTGTGTAATATTTGCGGTGTTTTTCTTTAAAACGCCACTAAAAGTCTATTTTGGTGTAGTGATCATACTCTCAACAAAACCCAAATCATTAAGCCAATTTGCAAATGTTTCAAATGAATAAACCCTAAATCAATAAGAAAGTGATTAGTTAATAAAAATAGGCATACATATCAAACAAATAGATTTTTTTTTTTAAGTTCAAGGGTCTTTTATACCATTAAGTCATTATAATAATAGCTCATGATACATATGAAGGATATTTAAACTAAATTAAACACATTTAATGATAGTGATTAAAAAATAATTGTTAAAATTAGACTTCTTTTTGTTTTATCTATTTGTTATTTGTTTGCTTCATACAACTTATAGAAATATTTTAAAAAATAATATCATAATATTTGTTAAAAATTGAATGTCAATAATGGTAATGTAGAAAGATCACAAAGAAAAAGAAAGAACAACAGAACACAGATTTTACGTGGAAACTCTTTCAGAAAAAAACCACAGGTAGAGGAGAAGAAAATTCACTAATGTCAAATTCAAATGATACAAGAGGAGTTTCAACTACATCTATTTATAAATTGAAAAAACCTAATTCTAATCAATGTCAAATATATTATGCTAATAAATGCTAAATATATTATATTAATAAATACTAAATTTTCTAGAAAGAAAATATATTTTGTTTAACTTGACTTGAAAGCAATCTCTTAGAATTTGGGTCACACAACTCTAACAATATTATATTATCTCGTCATCTATTAAAAATAATCTTCAATCACTCTCCGGTGTCATTTTTGTTCGAATATGATTCGACTTTGCTCTTCAAAGAACCGTTGCTTTAATTTTTCATTCTTTTTTATATAATTATAACTTATTAATGCTAAAAATCTTCATTTTTTACCAATACTTTTTCTAAGATGTTACTTATTAATTCTTCAAACCAAATCATATCTCCAATGCCATCTAATGTTGAATCAAGGGGTTTTGTTGATTCGAGAAAAAAGCTAGAAAAGGTAGAGGAACATATAATGTAAGAGGAGGGGTGTAACGGCCAATTTTTTAGTGGTGTCGGAAATAGTGATTCGAGGCCATCAAATCTGACAAGTAAGCTCGTAAATATTATTATTTAATATTTACGAGTCAAATAGGGTTTTAAAAATATTTTTGAATTAGTAATTTATGTTTTATAATGAATTATTAGGTTCGAGTGGTAAAACCCTAGGTCAAGTAGTTTTAGAAAGTGAGGTATCGAGACCTCATTTCTATAAACCAATCCGAGTGTCATTAAGGTAGTATTAAAGTTTCGTTGAAAAATTTTAACGTTTCGATAGTTAATTAATTAAAAAGGACTAAATTGAAAAAGGTGCAAAACGTGTTAATTATAATAATTAAGTGACTAAATGGCTTAATTAATAAATGAGGGAGGACTTAAGAAACAATTACGCCTAAATTAAAAGATGAGGCGGCATAAGGAAAAAAAATAATAAAATAAAGCCAATTAATGGCAAATTTGTAATATTGTTGAAATTAAAACAAACAAATCGAAATTGAAGATATTTTATGCAATTCTTCTTCAATTTCAGTTCAAACAGACATAGGGAGAGCTCCTTAAGCTGGTTTTACCTATTTTTGCTTCATGTGATTTCAATTCTTACTCGTTTATTGTAATTTTTTTTGTTTTTGAGATTGTTACAATTAGGTCCAACTAAATCTTACCTTAGTTTTTGATTTTATCAAAAAATTTGGAAGTTACCATTGATGAATATTATATGTTTTTGATGAATAACATAGATTTAGAGCCTTGATTGTGTTGTATGATAATTCTATAAAGTGATTTTGTTAAATATTGATTTTAGAATTAAATTGTGAAAAGGTTAAAATATTAGGGTTTGATAGTGAATTTTTGGTTTATTAGGGGCTTTATAATGGCTTAGAATATTTGAATAAATTATTGATTGAGGAAAATTAGTTAATTTGATAGATTAATTAATTAAAGGATTAAATCGTAAAAATTGTAAAAGTTTGGGGTAATTGTGTAAATTCAAAGAAATAAAAGGGTATTAATTGTGAAGTGAATTGAAAGTGAAATTTATGCTAATGAATGAGTATTTTTATATTTTAGATCAAGATCTCGTAGATACTCGTGAAAAAGAAAAAATAGCGAAATAGTCCCTGAACTTCTACAATTACTACAATTCAATCCAGGTAAGTTCGTACGGTTAAACTTTAATATTTGTATAAATTGATGATTGGTATTAAGCATATATTTTATTGTTGGAAATAATTTATTGTTCGAATTATAATATTGAATTGGATACTCGATTTGAATTGAACGCGGGATTTGAGTACATTCGTGATTTGGCGTATGACGGTATTGGAGGAAGATATCGACAAATTATCCAAGTAAACTGAGGTTCAGCATTTGTTGCGAACTCTCATTTTTTTCTTTCTGTTTAGCTCTTTCGAGCTTCTGTTCAACTCTTATGAGTTTCTGTTTAGCTCTTTCGAGCTTCTGTTCAGCACTTCAAGCTTCTATTGACGTATTTGGGAGGCCAGCTCTTATGAGCTTCTGTTGACGATATACTCTTATCCGTAAGTTGTTCTTCAATTTGGGAAAGTCTTGGTAAAGTGATATATTTATTGAATTTGAAAGACATGTTATTTATTTTGTATTGACTTGAAAACGAAAGTATTTATCAATTGAAGTTGTGATTGACAGGGAGTTGTCGTGAATGATTTTTATTATTTGATTTATTATAATTAGTTAGGTAATATTTTTGTTAAATTCGTCAAATTTTCTAAGCTTCATTAAGCTTATTTGTATTTTTTAATGTCATTGTAGATTTCCAGAAGGTTGGACGATAGGATCAGCACTCAAGTCACACTATCTAGCTTATCTCGGTAGTTTTTGAAACATTAAATACGGTTTATATGGCATGTATAGGCTTTTGTACGACCTTGGTCAAAGTTTAGCTTATGTAAATATTATAAATAATATTATGTTTATATAATCAACTTACATATTGGTATGAGATTATGGTATAATTGTGATGTTAGTATGTGAGATATATGTATGTATGTAATTGAGTTATAGTGAACTTTGATAACTTGGTTAGATAAACTAACTAGGTAAGTTTGGATACTTGATTGACATTTTTTATGTTGTCATTTGAGGTGCCTAATGGTTTATTAGTTGTATGTGGTGATAATACATGTTTAAGACTTGATTTTTAGCTTGATTTGAATGCCTTGTTATGGCTTGTTGATGTGGATTTTGTTGAGGCTAGGTTGATGTCAATTTGGGTGAGAAATGTGGCTTAGAAAATGGCCTATTTTCGTCCACACAGGTAGAGACACGGGCGTGTGTCTCAGCCGTGTGTGACACACGGCCAAGCAACACAGTCGTGTGTCATCTGTATCTTTTGATTTGTGCAAGTCAGTATGCTCACACGGCCTAGCACACGGGCGTGTGGCTCGGCTGTGTGACCCAAGTTAGTATACTCACACGGGCACGGACACGGGCTGAGACACGACCGTGTGTCCCTATTTTGAATACCCACACGGGCGTGTCTCCTGACCGTGTGAGTCACACGGCCTGGCCACACGGCCGTGTGACCCATGCAGTGTTGAAAATTTTAAATATTTCTAAAAAATTCTCTGAGTTTCCGATTTAGTCCCGACTTGTTTCTAATATGTATTTTGAGTCTTGAGGGCTCGTTTAAGGGACAATATATATGATTTTGATTGGTTTTATTATGAATATTGATATATAATGAAACATTTGAAATTTCTGTCTGATTGATCCGTAAACCCTGATAATGCTCTGTAATCCTATTCTGGCAACGGATACGGGTTAAGGGTGTAATAGCCCATTTTCGGTAAAAAATCGAAACAGTAGTTTCGGGACCACAAATTCGATTCCAAAAAGAAAATTTATTTTAATATTATTTTATGCTCTATAATATGATAATAATGTTATGTGAAAATTTTGTAAAGAAATTTTATCGATTACATGTTTAAATCAATAAAGGACCAAATTGCACAAAGTGCAAAAGTTGAGTTCTAATAGATAAAGGGATTAAATAGCTATAGAACTTTAAATTGGAGGTCCTTATATGGTAAATATACCATTAAAATATGCTTAGTCATTAAGGATGATGATTCATCCATGGAAAAAGAAATAAAGAAAAGGATGAAATTGGAAAGTTGGAATAATAAAGGATGATATCATAATTTAATAGAAAATATCATCATTTTATATCATCTTCTTCCCCAAAAACACATGAAAACCCTAGGAAAGAGAAAGCAAGCTTTCTTGGCCAAATTGATAAGTTTCCATGTCCCGTTTTTAGTATTATTTATATTTTTTAGATCGGGAAAGCTTAATTTGTCTATTTGGGGGATTAATTTGAAAAGATATCAAAGTATAGAATTTTTACCATGGATGAATATGCTGGAATTATGAAATTTATGGTAGAAAATGAAAGGTTGTTCATAGATAAACAACTTTTACAAAGTGAATTTTGACAAAAACTTGATTTAGGGATTAAATTGTAAACAAATGTGAAATCCATGGAAAAATTCTGGTTTTTATGAAATACATGCTCTGTAAATATTACATAAAAAAATTTGGTTAGGCTCGAAACAAGGACTAAATTGCATGAATTTTATTTTTCGAGCCTAGGGACGAAATAGTCATTTATAAAAGTTTAGAGGTAAAATGGTAATTTTGCCTAAGATGTAAATTGGACTAAATTGAGTATGAATTACATTAAATTGATGTTAAATTTACTCGCATAGATCTAGATAAATTGAATACGGAGTTAGAACGAGGAAAGGAGAAAATGTCGGATAAATAGACTTTATGTATACGAACATTTATCGAGGTAAGTTCGTATAACTTAGCTATGCATGTTTCTATGCTTAAATTGAATTGTGTATGTGATTGTATAAATATATATGTGAAATGATTACATATTCGATAAAGCCCAATAAATGATAATACACGTAAAGTGATAAGTGATAAAAATGTTATTTTTTTTACTTAAGTTGAATGTGAAAATGTGAATTGTATATATATGTATAAATATATGTGATTGAATATATATACCCGACAATTTCCTGATAAATGTTAAATCCCGTTTGAATAAATGAAAGTCGATGGATAAAGGTGATTCCCGATATGAAATGAGGTCTTGCATGTGTTGCAGAAGGATTTAGCTCGGACGAGTTATCCATTGATCTCATTAAGAAAAGGATTTAGCCCGGACGGGTAATCCGAAATGAGCTTCTCGAGCATATATTTCAATTAGGATTTAGCATGGACTGGTAATCCTAATTGACTGGATTTAGCCTGGACTGGTAATCCAGATTGGACTCTATAGGGAATTCTTTGTCATATAAAGGATTTAGCCTGGACTGGTAATTCGACAAAGCCCTTAGAGTATATGTTACAGCTAGAATTTAGCCTGGACTGGTAATTCTGCTGTATGATATGTGGCTCGAGAGTGTACTTACAAGGTACCACTGAGTATGAATTGACAGAATATGGAACTGTACACCTCGAGTGTACTACATGTGTATCCATCGATGTTTTCAATAATTCAACGGGTAAAATACTGATATGAAAAGAAAAGGGATTTTTTTACATGTATTTACATGAAAAATGTGAAAAGACATTACATGAAATGAAATATGGAAGTATGATATGTTTATATATGAACATAAAACGGTTTGATGAATACGTTCATATATGAGAATATATTTGTACACCTTGAGTGTATTACTTGAGTAATTATCAAAAATTTCAATTGATTATTGAGTAAAGCTCTGATATGAAATATACCGGAACTCGAGATGATTTAATATGAAATAAATTTGAGATACATGGAAATAATTTGTATATGTTATGTGAATACATGTTGTGGAAAAACATATGTGTATGAGAATCTGAGTATTGTTGGGCTCATATATGTGTTTCTTGATGTTTATATGAAATATGTGATTAACATGGGTATTGTGAATATGTGTTAGGGCTTGTGACCAAATGGTTTGGTTATGCCTTGATAGTTTAGCTTGAATAAGAATGGTTGGTAGTTAATTACCAAGTTATACGGGCTTACTAAGCATTATATGCTTACTCAGTTTTATTTTTCCTTGTCTTTTAGTAAATCGGAAGCTCGTTGGATTGGAAGGTCGACGGAGATCACTCACACTATCCATTAACTCAATTTGGTGTATAAGGTAAAACAATTAGGGTTATAATGGCATGTATAGGTTAAATTGGCCAACAATGGCATATAAATATTTGACAATAATTAGCCATTGGAATGGCTAGTTATGGACATGTTTTGATGTTTATGTATAAAAATTATATCATAGTATATGATTGAAAATGATTAATTGACAGAAATCACAATGACATAAGGATGAATGAATTAAATTAGCATATATGATACAAAATGTACAATTGTGAACCTTGTATTTAGACAAATATGAGAATATGATTGATATGGAAATAAATTGTGGTGCTTAAAGGCACATTGGTTGAATATTTATAAGGCCAAAAGAATATGTTTAAGTTTTGTTGCAGGAATAAGGCTAAAAGGGTGAGAAATGTGACTTGGAAAATAGCCTGTTTTCGTCCACATGGGTAGACACACGGGCATGTACCTTGACCGTGTGTGACACACGGCCTAGCACATGGGTGTGTGGTCTGGCCGTGTGTCCCCTGCATCTTAAATTTGAGAAACAGAATGCTCAGAATTGAGCACATGGGCAGAGACACGGGCGTGTGTCTCAGCCGTGTGGGAGACACGGCCTAGAAAACGGGTGTGTGTCTTGGCCGTGTGAAACCTACGCCTAGTTTTGAAAAATTAAATTAACCACACGGCCTAGCACACGGCCGTGTGGCACAAGTCAGAGAGTTACACGGGGTAGGACACGGCCTGATGCACGGGCATGCCATAGGGTCACATAGGCGTGTCCCATGGTCACACGGGCGTGTGAAACCTGCACCTAGTAAATTTTTTTTTGAAATTTCACGAAAAATTTTAGAAGTTCTCGATTTAGTCCTGAATTGATTCTAATGTTTATATTGGGCCTCGAAGGCCCATTCAATGGACAATATGATTTGTTTCAGACATGAATAGTAAATGTTGGGAAATAACTGTAATTATTCTGTAAACTCTGGTAATGCTCCGTAACACTGTTCTGGAGACGGATACGGGTTAGGGGTGTTACATTTATTGGTATTAGAGCTACAGTTTAGTCGGTTCTTGGACTGAATGTAGCATATGTGAAGTCTAGAAATACATGCCATTATATAACCTGTGATAATGTGATATCTCTCAACTCTGATGAGAAAATTGTTTTACAAATAGACAGGGATGCTTTCCAATCAAGCTAATTCCGATAATTCTGAAAGAGATACTCAAGTATCTGAGTAAAATGTTACTTATGATGAAACAGAATTCAAAAAGATACGGATAAATGTTTTATAGTATATGAGAATGATAAATATTATGTTATATGAGTATATACATGAAAGTTAAATTGTGATGCTTTACGATCTCCACCCCCTTATTAGTACAGTTATATGTAATGAAATTCATAAGATTTATATAGATTTAGTTCAGAAATGTGGAACTGAATAGTTCAATGGCTGAATGATTAATAATGCATTCAGGATTTAGAATGGGTTTGTAAATAAAGATGGGTTCTGAAGAGAGATATCAGATTTTTCTGAAAACTATTTGAGATACGCAATGCCATTATTAAAGAAAGAAGTTATTTATGAGAAATCGATTTATTCAGATATGGTATTTACAGAATGGGTTAACTAAAATTTCTTCCGAATAAGCTTCGTGAGTGAACTGAATAATGTGAAATTATTGATGACTATATATGTCAGTGGATTAGTGATGAAATTGAAAAAAATATTTGAATACAGCTGTTATAATCGAGTATATTACAGCAATCTCTTCCGGGTATTTTATATGGGTATTCTATATGTACTGTTATTCTTAGAGATATATGTAACTGTTCATGTTCGGATGCTTTAATCATTATATGAAAAGGTTGGCTAAACATGGTAATAGACGAAAATTATTACAAGTCTAATTGATTCATGAGTGGTATTGTTTTATTTTTTCTCTGGTTTTCCAAGCCATTATATTTGATAGAAGACTTGATGATAAGATTCATATGATACTATCTTCTACTTCTATTGATTGAAGCTCTGAATGGCAAATAAACAATATTATTTTCTGGACTTTCTCTGAGATGTCATAAATCTTTTTATTATTCAACATGGATTATCTTCTCGGAAATTCAGTATAGCTTTGCAACTTGGAATTTCATTATCTCAGTTTTCTTGTCATTATTATGGGTTGTCAGTAAAGAATATTCATTGACCGAAGGTAATTACATGTATTACTGCTATAAATCTTGACTTAATCATGGGAGCTCAGTGATATGGATTTCAGACTACAAAAATTTTATTATGACACTGGTTATTATTGGGATTACTTCCGGTTTTCCTCTTTTATTTGAAAAATATTATTAAAGTTGAGGTATTGTTCCATTTATATTGTTGAAGCGTTGGATTTATTATAGTACTATGGTTTAAAATTTATTTGATAATTGTGACTGGAATATTTCAAAGCTTTGATGTTGATTATTGAAATAGCTACATCAATGACGTGGTTATTATAAAAAGATTTAAGGTTTGAATGGACTGATAAATGATAGCAAGGTTTTGCTCAGTTGGAAGCTCTGTTGACCGAAGCATCAGTTTTGGTTTAGTTTGAACCAGGTAAGGAATTTATTATTATAATGATACATTATTGAATGGATTAGATTGTATTTTGATGGAGGAAGGCAAAGTAATGGCCCATACTTTCAGACATTCAAAATCACAGGAAAAGAATTATCCGATATATAATCTTGAATTGGCAGTTATAGTGTTTGCACTGAGAATTTGGAAACATTATCTGTATGGTGAAAAGTACCAAATATATACTGATCATGAAACTTTAATATATCTGATGGGATAGAAAGATTTAAATTTGATACAGCGTAGATGGTTTGAACCATTAAAAGGCTTTGATTTGGAAATTGATTATCATTTGGGAAAGGCAAAGATAGTTGCTGATGTTCTGAATAGAAAGTCTCTATTTGCTTTATAAATAATGAATACCCGATTATTATTGCTTGATCTGTGAAGCTCAAGGAAGTAATAGCGTGTAACACCCAAACCCGACTAGAAGTTAGGCCCGAATCCGGCGTGCCACATTGAAGTGTTTTTCGAAAACTATGTTTTCATTGAAAACCCTTCTTAATTAAAAGTTTGAGTAAAATCCCAGTTACGTCAGTTTATTATATTTATTTTAAACGTGGTATATAGAAAAATTATTAAGTTTATTCCCAAAACTTCTTTTCAGTTGCGGAAGCTAAGTTTAAAAGTAACTGATTTACGAAAACGTGATGTTTAAATATTAAATTGTGGAAGCATAATGTTTTGAAAACAGTTATTGTTTTGGGAAACCGCGATCTACTTTTAATAGATAGGAAACGTAATAACTAAAAATCCCAAATTAAAAACCAGAAATTAAAAGAGGCCTTATTATAACCCAATAGGAAAGCGGTTAAGTAAGGTAAAATAAAATACTAAAATTTAAAGCTGTTCGTAGTGTGGCCACCTCTGAGTCCTCCAGTACGTCGAACCGCTTACTGAGGATTACCTGAAAAATTAAAAAGAGGGGGTGAGTTTACGAAAAATCAGTGTGTACAACCCTCATCAATCATAAAGCATGCATCACATCAATCCGGGCCTAAGCCCATTACAGTAACCAATGTGGGCTAAGCCCAACACAGTAACGGTGGCTTTTGGGCCTTATCCCATAATAGCCTCAGTTGGGCCTGAGCCCATTTCTCAATCAAATCAGATCATGCAATGCACAAATGCCCAATCAACCCTGCACTCCGAATCCCTTCCAACCCTACACTCCTGTGGGGATTTAATTGACCCACCCATCCCTACACTCCTTATGTAGCACCGGTTGCGGCACTAACCAATGTTGCAGCAGAGCTTCCAATCACATTATCGGCTTAAAGCCATCGGTGGATCCACAGTCTTCAAGCGACCATGCGACCCTAACAATTCATATACTTCCTCCATATCAATGATCCCATTCCCCCATGCAACATAATATCACATGAATGCAAACATATTATAAACGACATACAATAACAATCATATAACATGTAGGGGCATTTTAGTCATTTTGCCCTTCAGGGGCATAATGGTCATTTTACCCTATGAGGGTATTACAGTCAATTTACCCTATGGGGTATTACGGTCAATTTACCCTATGGGGGTATTTCGGTCAATTTACCCTATGAGGGTATTTCAGTCAATTTACGACCTTCCCGAAAGTCTACAGTCGCCTCGAGCGACTCAGATAACATATATGGTCAAAACGGCGTAATTGGGCCTAAAGCCCAATATTCGGCCCAAGTGGGCCCACACTCTCATGTGGCCCATTCGGCCCAATTTTAATTACGGCTATGTGAACGTTATAGCCCAATTCAATTTCTGCCATTTTTCGTAAATTTTATTCGTGTAGGACCCACGAGCCCATTGGGCCCACACGGCTCATTTAGCCCAAAACTGCCTTTGGCCATGTGATCGTCATGGCCGGCTCATTAATTCCTATCCATCACAAAATTTACTCGCGTAGGACCCCCGGGCCCATTGGGCCCTACTCGGCCCATTCTGATCCATTTGGCCCCAAAACGGCCTAAGACCACGAGATGCTCACGGTGGCCTCAACCATCTTACGCTCATATTCGTGGGCTCGATCCACCACACGTGCGACCACACGCTCGTGTGGCATCATTCGCTGGTATTTTGGCTTTTCGGCATTTGCCGATCTACTTGGAGGGGTGTGTGTGCGTACACACGCTTTTCGGCTCTTTTGCCGATTATCGGTCACAGGGTATTTCTACACACCTGTTTACCAAAATCGAGTGAATAACCCACGAGCACCGAACCTACAATCAACGACGATATTCTATTATTCACTTAATGACAGAGTCAAACACCCTCTTCTAATACTTAAACCGAATAATGTCGATACCTGCTTTGATTGAACGAGCAAGGTTTAGCCCGCTTAAATCGTTAACGGAGATTGATAACAAACCCCTTGAAGGGTATCTTGATCGAGTGATGAGAGAAAAGCTTCGTCTATCTCAGAACACTCGCAACTCCTTCATTCCACGAGAAAACCTAGGAATCAAATGAATCAACATACCATACAAAGAGAATGGAGGATTCAGCCATAAAAGGAAGGAAGGAATCGACTTAGAAGAGCGCAGAAGAGAGGAGAAGAGAGGAGACGTAATACTCTTTAAAGAATAAAAAGAACAAACAGAAGTTGAACAAACTACTCACCGATTTGCCAGAAATAGTTGCTCCACCCGAACAAAGTTTGAGAGAGGTGAAGAATTCGGCCTGGTTATCAAAAAGAAGAGATGATAGGCGAAACGATTTGAGGGCGAACAGAGAGAAGAAGATGCAGTATTCGGTCCTAATAGCAAGATGGAGAGAAAGGAAATCCGTTAACAAAAAGAATCGAAGGAGGGAAGAAAGTTCATTTGGCTAAAAGAAGAATCAAGATGCAAGGAGAGGAAGCGCTAAGACCAAATGATTTGGAGAAAAAGATATTCGACTAAAGAAGCAAGATGAAAAGGGGAAAAATAGACTCGGAATAAGCAATCAAAAGAGGAAACGAGAGAACCCCAGAGTCCCTTAGCAAAACAAGCTCCAAAAAGTGCTAAAAACCCGAGATGGAGAGAAAGAATCGGCACTCACTCCCCCACCACACTAAAATTCCGAATTTCTGAGTACCCAAAGTCCCTATACGGCACAACTCTTCCCACCCAAAGTCCACGATTTTCTCCCCCCTTATCTCTCCACAATCTACTCCTTAAATTACTCACTTGACCAATTCAAACTCTCCAACACAGAGTTCAAATCCAGCACAAACTCTTGCCCACACATGAGTAAAATAAATAATCCCTTTTGCATGCAGTGAGACTTGAACCTCTGTTCTCCTTGCCATACCTGTGACGCCACAACCACTCTACCACATGCTCTCTTTGTGTCTCTTTTTAATCACAATTACTTAAAAGGCTTAATACCAGGAGTCAGGGTTCCCCTAATGCTAAAAATAAAAATTTTCCATATGACATGGCTTGAACCCAGGACTTCTTAGAAGCCCCCTAACCTTCCAAAATCACTCTCCCAACAGATCAAACATGCAATTGTGTCGTTCTCTTGTTCTCAAAAAATTTAAACGCTCCCATGCACAAGGCCCAATAGGCCCAATTCTACTAAACCCAATTTTAGGGTGTTACATAGCGAGTTACAAGTTAAACAGTTATAGACTGAGTTAACTTCTGATTTGGAATTTTAGAATGGAATTGGTAATTGTCTGTTATTTCGAAATAGAGTCTGTGTACTGAAGAATTCAGAGCCTGTACAGAAAATTTTATAAGGAACTCACATTGGTAATATGTCTATCATCCGGGAAGTATGCTAATTTTAAAAAGATGTATTGGTAAACCAGAATGAGATGCGATGTTTCTGAAATTATATTTAAATGTTGATATGTCAGCAAGTTAAAGCTGAACATTAGGTATGGATACTTTCAGAATTGTTACAGCTAGAAATGATACTGGAACGGAAATGAGGTAAAGTTATTATGAATTTTATATCGGGATTACCCCTGTCTCGAAAAAAAAGATGTTATTTGGGTAATCACAAATTGTTTGATGAGGTCTATACATTTTATTTCAGCATGAATGGATTATTCACTTGATAGATTGAATGAAAATATAAGTTTCTGGAATTGTCAAGATATATGGAGTGTCAGTCTTCAATATGATTTGTAATAATCCACAGTTTACGGTTCATTTTCTGATTCTGGAAAAAATTATAAGAAGCTCTGAGTAAGTAGTTATAAATTTTTGATACCGCATTTTGTTTTCAGACTGATGGTTGATAAACCACAATTTATACATATTTTGACCCCATGCTTGGCTTACTTTTGGATGAATTTTCATTAGATTTGATGAATTCGATGCTCCTAATCCTTTAATTTCATGTTTTACACTCAGGAGAGCTTAGGGAGTCGAAAAGAACGAGAAATGGGCCAAAAAGGGACAAAATGGGCCTACCTCGAAAATCAACACGGCCTGGACTATCTCACACGGGAAGACCACACGACCGTGTGTGATGAGCAGAAGCGAACACGGCCTGGACTATAGCACACGGGAAGCTCACACGGCCGTGTGTGGCGAGCAGAATCAAGCACAGCCTAAGCTATCGAACACGGGCGTGTCACACGGGCGTGTCCCTGCCGAACCCAAGTTTAATTCTATTCGAAAAAGGCTACTTATGGGCCAAGATAGGTGTTCCAAAGCCTATATAAACACCTTAGGGGAGGACCTAAAGGAGACGGAGAGTAGAAGGCAGAAAATACTCGAAGACAGCCATCGGGAGTAGCTCGGAAGAAGGATCTCCATTAGACTGAAGATCTCCTATCAATTTCTCTTGAAGTTTTTGGGTTTTCTTATGTTTTGTTGTTTTTCCTATTCTATGATGTTTCCCTCTATCAGTATGAACTAAATCCCATTAAATACCTAAGGGGATGAAACCTAAGACGGATCTTATTACTATTTGATTTATAAGATAAATACTTGTTCTTATTCTTAATTGTGGGTTCTTATTCTTGTTTTTATAATTCAGGTTATTGATTCAAGTCAAATATGCTTATTCAGATGAGCAAAAGTCCCTGTTTAAGAGTATATCAACACAATTGAGCGGAGTTGATTGCAACCCTAGAAATATGGCGACGAAAATCTGCCGGATTAGAGTCAAATCTAATAAGGGAATCCATAGATCGAGTTAATGCGACGATAGAGGTTTTAATTAGAAAGAGATTTCAATTAATCAACCTAGAGTCAGTTGTTTTTAGTCTTGAAAGAGATATTAACATAATTTAGGGATTTCTACGGATTAAGTCAAGTGAATAAATCGTATGAATCAGAAGTAATAAGTGAAGTCTAGGTGGATTCTTCCTTGGGTATTGTCTATCTCATAAAGTTGTCTAAAAGTATTTTCCCAATTCATTCTCTGTCGTGCTTTTAATTAATTTTAGTTTAAAAGAAATCACCCCAAATTCTTAGGCTAGATAATAGAAATATAGTAATTACTAGTACTCTTGGTCCTTGTGGATACGATATTTCCGGTCTTACCATAACTATACTACTGTTCGATAGGTGCGCTTGCCTTTATTGTGATCGTAGTTAGTTAGAGACACATCAATGGTCAGTCCGAATGTATTATTCAGATTTTTAAAGGTATGCTTTGGTGCTGTATTTTAGAATTCAAAGGCAAATGGAAAAGAAGTAATTGCCGACAACTAAATTGCAAATCATAACAGTTTCAGTTAAGTATTGAAACGGCACTATATGAGATCCTGTATAGTTGTGAATGTAAAACTACATATTATTGGACTGAGCTTGGTAAGAAAAGTTATATGGAAGTTGATATGATTTGTGAAACAAAAGAAAATGTGGAAGAAATCCGAGATAGGTTTAAAGCAGCATCTGATTGTCAGAGATTTTATGTGAATTTTAAATGAAAAGAAATAGAGTTTCAAGCTGGCGATAAAGTGTTTCTGAAAAATTTTCCATGGAAGAAAGTTTTTCGATTTGACTAAAAAGGTAAACTAAGTCCTTGATCTATTGAATTACATGAAATGTGTTGAAAGAGCTGGAAGTGTTACGGATAGTTTTACCGCCAGAGTTTGATTGAATTCATAAAGTTTTCTTGTAATTATGATATGATGGTATTAGTCAAATACATTATCAGTTATTCCTCCGATGGATAATGAAATTCAACTTGACATGAGTTATAGTGAAAAGACGATCATAATTCTGGCACATGAAATGAAAGAACTGATAAAGGAAAGGTAACTTTAGTAAAAGTTTTCTGATAATGATATGATATAGAGAAAGTTACATGTTTACTGCTATAATTTTCGAGGACGAAAATTTTTAAGGGAGAGAGTTGTAATAACACATTTTCGGTATAAAAAAAATGGAACAGTGGTTTCGAGACTACAAATTCGATTCTGAAAATAAAATTTATTTTAATATTATTTTATGGTCTATAATATGATAATAATGTTATGTGAAAATTTTGTAAAGAAATTTTATCGATTACATGTTTAAATCAATAAAGGACCAAATTGCACAAAGTGCAAAAGTTGAGTTCTAATAGCTAAAGGGATTAAATAGCTATAGAACTTTAAATTGGAGGTCCTTATATGGTAAATATACCATTAAAATATGCTTAGTCATTAAGGATGATGATTCATCCATGGAAAAAGAAATAAAGAAAAGGATGAAATTGGAAAGTTGGAATAATAAAGGATGATATCATAATTTAATAGAAAATATCATCATTTTATATCATCTTCTTCCCCAAAAACACATGAAAACCCTAGGAAAGAGAAAGCAAGCTTTCTTGGCCAAATTGGTAAGTTTTCATGTCCCGTTTTTAGTAATTTTTATATTTTTGAGATCGGGAAAGCTTAATTTGTCTATTTGGGGGATTAATTTGAAAAGATATCAAAGTATAGAATTTTTACCATGGATGAATATGCTGGAATTATAAAATTTATGGTAAAAATGAAAGGTTGTTCATAGATAAACAACTTTTACAAAGTGAATTTTGACAAAAACTTGATTTAGGGATTAAATTGTAAAAAACTGTGAAATCCATGGAAAAATTCTGGTTTTTATGAAATACATGAGCTTTAAATATTACATGAAAAATTAGGTTAGGCTCGAAACAAGGATTAAATTGCATGAATTTTATTTTCCGAGCCTAGGGACGAAATAGTCATTTATTAAAAGTTTAGGGGCAAAATGGTAATTTTGCCTAAGATGTAAATTGGACTAAATTGAGTATGAATTAAATTAAATTGATGTTAAATTACTCGTATAGATCCGGATAAATCGAATACAAAATAGCTATGCATGTTTCTATGCTTAAATTGAATTGTGTATGTGATTGTATAAATATATATGTGAAATGATTACATATCCGATAAAGCCCAATAAATGATAATGCCCGTAAAGTGATAAGTGATAAAAATGTTATATTTTTACTTGAGTTGAATGTGAAAATGTGAATTGTATATATATGTATAAATATATGTGATTGAATATATATACCCGACAATTTCCTGATAAATGTTAAATCCCGTTTGAATAAATGAAAGTCGATGGATAAAGGTGATTCCCGATATGAAATGAGGTCTTGCATGTGTTGCAAAAGGATTTAGCTTGGACGAGTAATCCATTGATCTCATTAAGAAAATGATTTAGCCCCGGACGGGTAATCCGAAATGAGCTTCTCGAGCATATATTTCAATTAGGATTTAGCCTAGACTGGTAATCCTAATTGACTAGATTTAGCCTGGACTGGTAATCCAGATTGGACTCTATAGAGAATTCTTTGTCATATAAAAGATTTAGCCTGGACTGGTAATCCGACAAAGCCCTTAGAATATATGTTACAGCTAGAATTTAGCCTGGACTGGTAATTCTGTTGTATGATATGTGGCTCGAGAGTGTACTTACAAGGTACTACTGAGTATGAATTGACGGAATATGAAACTTTACACCTCGAGTGTTGTAACACCCTGAAAATTTGAGTAATTTATTTTCTATGTGTGCTTTGAGTAATTATTCTAGAAAGTAAAATTTTCTGATTTATTTTCGTGGTTAGTATAGTCCTGAAGAAGGGTTTAAAATTTTTTTAGAAGGAATATTATTAATTTTAAGAAATTATTTATGGAAGTGGATTAAGTGACTTTGACACATAAATTAATTTAAGTGTCAAAGTGAGGCATAAGATGAATTATTGGACAAGTGGTGATGGCGCATGAGCTTGTGCATGAGGTTGAAGGTTCGAATCCCATGTTTAGCATCTAGGTGAATTTTATTTTGAATTTTTATGCACCAATATAGCAAGTGTCGGCCAAGAGCTTTTATGGAAGGTGTTGACTTGTTATTTTTGGTTAAAATATCAAGGGAATAAGGAAATTTTGAACTTAAGGAAGGGTATCAAAAGAATAAGGAAAATGTGAAGATATGAGGCATGAATCAAGGAAGAATTTTTGGAAACAATATCTTGGCCTAAAGACCATGTACTTGGACGGCAATATGGCTATAGGGGGGGAGCCGAATTTTGGTGATAGTTTTGGCTAGGAATTTTAGTCTTGTTTTGGTCATTTTTGTTAGTTTGTGCAAGTTTTGAAAACTCTCTCAACCTTTTCTCCCTTTTTGCCGAATTTGAGCATTGGTAAGTCCTAAAGTTTTTGACCATTTGGTCATTTTTGCACATCAATTGGTATTCTTTTGTGCCTTATTTCATTTGAGTGCCGAAATCACCTACATCAAATGACCATTCCTTTCTTTTCTCTCTTTTCTTCATTACTAGAATGTGTCTTGATTCTAATCTCCTCTCTTTCTTTCTCTTTTATTTTCTTTGAAAACCGAATTCATCATCATCTCCATTTTCTTATTTTTATTCATTATCAATCAATATTTCTCTCAATATTTCTCTCATGGCCGAATGCTAAGGTGTTCATAAGCCAAATTATTTCCCTTTCTCTTTAATCTTTCATAGCCGAATCCTCCTTAAAACCATACTATTCTCAAATCCTTTCTTTTCGACGTGGAATATAGGTAAGAGTTCTTTTGTTTCGATTAGTTATTAGTGGTTAGTGCCGAATATTAATGTTGGCTTGAAGGCATTATTTGGATCAAAATAAACGTTTATTTTATTAACGTTTATTTTGTTAAACTTTAGTGCGATAACGGAAAGTTGGAATCAAGAAGTGGTGGGTGACAAAGCATAGGAATCGATTCTCGTGGTAAGGAAATCACATCTTTTAAACTTTAGAAATTTTTCGATATCATTAGATTAATGTTCTTTGCCTTTGAAGACATTCAACATAGGGAAGAAAGCAGGCGGTGTTTAGCCTTCGGAAGAAGGAGGTTACGTTAATCCCCTAAGTACAAGCAAAGGACTATTTCGGGGAATCCGAGATTTTCCATGGGTTGCGGACGTTCAACCGAGGAAAATCAACTGTTCGAAGTCGTTCGTACTCCGAACCATTATTTGTTCGTGGATTCAATTCGGTTAGCGAACCATCAATCGGAGAGAAATCGCAAGTAGAAGTCTTACGAAAATCAGAGGGTAAATTTCTAGATCGCTATATTTAGATCGGTTTTATTATAGATTATAGTGTTTTAATTAACACAATACGTATAGGTGTTGAAGAGCGGGAAAGTTTAGTTCTCTCCATAACCGGTGTGTAACTTCACACTCATTTTTGGGTTGGACATCATGTTGTAAGTTACGTGATAAATTCGTAAAATAGTAAAAGCAGGAAAAATACGTAGTAACTCATATTTTTGAGTAAATGCATGAAAAGCAGTTAAAACCGAGAAAATAAAATACGATAATACTCTAGTTCGATAAAATGGGCCGATAATACTCTAGTTCGATAAATGGGTCGATAATACTCTAGTTCGATAAAATGGGCGATAATACTCTAGTTCGATAAAATGGGCGATATTACTCTAGTTCGATTAAATGGGCGAAAAATACTGCATTCGATAAATTGGGCTAAAATGGGCCAAAGTCACTAAACTACTAAATGGGCTAGTTGATAAATTGTTTATATGAGCCTAATGTAGGGTTAATTGATAAGTCCACCGATGATATGGATTAATGAAAATCTGTTATATGATTATATTTGTTATATACGCATGATTGCATGGGGTGGGTTATATGAAGAGAAGAATGGCGATTGCCACAATATGGCTCATTGCCTCTAGTTGGTGGCTCTGCCACAAATTTGGCTCATTGCCTCTAGTTCGGTGGCTCTGCCACAAATTCAACTAAATGCCTCTAGTTCGGTGACAATGTCACAATCTAGTTCGATGAGTGCACTACAAAATTATTTAAGGGCTTTAAGCCCATGATTGGTGTGTTTGGCGGGGTGGGTTGACTTGATCCCCACAGGTGTGTTGGTTGGTGCGGGGTGTTAGCGGATGGATACTAGGTTGGTTTGGGAAATTCATATTTCATGCATTCTTTTCTTTAAATTATGTTATTTTACAATGTATGGTTGAAATCATTAATGGGCTCAAGCCCGACATGATATCTTGACGATCGGCCTAAAAATGGTGGTAAGTGAGTTGCACACTTTGAGTTCTTTGTAACTCACCCAATTTTTATTAACCATTTCGGGTAATGGAAATTGAAGTGGACTTGGGTAGGAGATGACTTGGTGGAACCCATACTACGAATTTGGTTTTTTTATAAACTATGACTTTATTTAAGTTTTTATTTTAATTGCTATTATTGGGTTGATGTAATAAGGCCTCTAAGTATGTTTTATGGATTTTATCGTGTGGATGGTTTTATAATTTTTATTTTGAGACTTTAATTATGAGTTTATGTTAAATCATTTGGTTTTTCCTAAAAATATCGTTTATTTAATATTTTGACAATTAGACGATTTTCTTTAAAATTTTCCTCCAAATTCTTTTAAGAAGTTTTAAAGTTTCGATAAACATTTTATTTAAGATAAGTTTTAAACAAGTATATTCTTAAAATTATTTTCAAAACCTCGTACTACATCTTTAACTCATTATTTTATCGTAAATCTTGAAAAGAAACGAAAGTATGTTTGGTGTGACAAACCAAATCTCGTCTAAACGCATAGACCGGGTTTGGGGTGTTACATTTAGTGGTATCAGAGCCCAGTTTCAAAACTCGGCTGTGGTTTGGGTTCAATAAAGAAATTTGTTTGAAAATAATTTCTAGAGTTTTGATTAAAGGTAGTATGGCACCATGAACATCCCGCGCCAAGTCAAGTAAGTATCTGTATACTGTATGTGTAACACCCTGAAAATTTGAGTAATTTATTTTCTATGTGTGCTTTGAGTAATTATTCTAGAAAGTAAAATTTTCTGATTTATTTTCGTGGTTAGTATAGTCCTGAAGAAGGGTTTAAAATTTTTTTAGAAGGAATATTATTAATTTTAAGAAATTATTTATGGAAGTGGATTAAGTGACTTTGACACATAAATTAATTTAAGTGTCAAAGTGAGGCATAAGATGAATTATTGGACAAGTGGTGATGGCGCATGAGCTTGTGCATGAGGTTGAAGGTTCGAATCCCATGTTTAGCATCTAGGTGAATTTTATTTTGAATTTTTATGCACCAATATAGCAAGTGTCGGCCAAGAGCTTTTATGGAAGGTGTTGACTTGTTATTTTTGGTTAAAATATCAAGGGAATAAGGAAATTTTGAACTTAAGGAAGGGTATCAAAAGAATAAGGAAAATGTGAAGATATGAGGCATGAATCAAGGAAGAATTTTTGGAAACAATATCTTGGCCTAAAGACCATGTACTTGGACGGCAATATGGCTATAGGGGAGCCGAATTTTGGTGATAGTTTTGGCTAGGAATTTTAGTCTTGTTTTGGTCATTTTTGTTAGTTTGTGCAAGTTTTGAAAACTCTCTCAACCTTTTTCTCCTTTTGCCGAATTTGAGCATTGGTAAGTCCTAAAGTTTTTGACCATTTGGTCATTTTTGCACATCAATTGGTATTCTTTTGTGCCTTATTTCATTTGAGTGCCGAAATCACCTACATCAAATGACCATTCCTTTCTTTTCTCTCTTTTCTTCATTGCGAATGTGTCTTGATTTTAATCTCCTCTCTTTCTTTCTCTTTTATTTTCTTTGAAAACCGAATTCATCATCATCTCCATTTTCTTATTTTTATTCATTATCAATCAATATTTCTCTCCAATATTTCTCTCATGGCCGAATGCTAAGGTGTTCATAAGCCAAATTATTTCCCTTTCTCTTTAATCTTTCATAGCCGAATCCTCCTTAAAACCATACTATTCTCAAATCCTTTCTTTTCGACGTGGAATATAGGTAAGAGTTCTTTTGTTTCGATTAGTTATTAGTGGTTAGTGCGAATATTAATGTTGGCTTGAAGGCATTATTTGGATCAAAATAAAGCGTTTATTTTATTAACGTTTATTTTGTTAAACTTTAGTGCGATAACGGAAAGTTGGAATCAAGAAGTGGTGGGTGACAAAGCATAGGAATCGATTCTCGTGGTAAGGAAATCACATCTTTTAAACTTTAGAAATTTTTCGATATCATTAGATTAATGTTCTTTGCCTTTGAAGACATTCAACATAGGGAAGAAAGCGGGCGGTGTTTAGCCTTCGGAAGAAGGGAGGTTCATTATTCCCCTAAGTACAAGCAAAGGACTATTGGGAATCGAGATTTTCCACCGGGTTGCGGACGTTCAACCGAGGAAAATCAAGCTGTTGAAAGTCGTTCGTACTCTCGAACCATTATTTGTTCGTGGATTCGATTCGGTTAGCGAACCATCAATCGGAGAGAAATCGCAAGTAGAAGTCTTACGAAAATCCGAGGGTAAATTTCTAGATCGCTATATTTAGATCGGTTTTATTATAGATTATAGTGTTTTAATTAACACAATACGTATAGGTGTTGAAGAGCGGGAAAGTTTAGTTCTCTCCATAACCGTGTGTGTAACTTCACACTCATTTTGGGTTGGACATCATGTTGTAAGTTACGTGATAAATTCGTAAAATAGTAAAAGCGGGAAAAATACGTAGTAACTCATATTTTTGAGTAAATGCATGAAAGCGGTTAAAACCGAGAAAATAAAATACGATAATACTCTAGTTCGATAAAATGGGTCGATAATACTCTAGTTCGATAAAATGGGCGATAATACTCTAGTTCGATAAAATGGGCGATAAAACTCTAGTTCGATAAAATGGGCGATATTACTCTAGTTCGATTAAATGGGCGAAAATACTGCATTTCGATAAATTGGGCTAAAATGGGCCAAAGTCACTAAACTACTAAATGGGCTAGTTGATAAATTGTTTATATGAGCCTAATGTAGGGTTAATTGATAAGTCCACCGATGATATGGATTAATGAAAATCTGTTATATGATTATATTTGTTATATACGCATGATTGCATGGGGTGGGTTATATGAAGAGAAGAATGGCCAGTTGCCACAAATTTGGCTCATTGCCTCTAGTTCGGTGGCTCTGCCACAATATGGCTCATTGCCTCTAGTTCGGTGGCTCTGCCACAAATTCGGCTAAATGCCTCTAGTTCGGTGATAATGTCACAATCTAGTTCGGTAGTGCACTACAAAATTATTTAAGGGCTTTAAGCCCATGATTGGTGTGTTTGGCGGGGTGGGTTGACTTGATCCCCACAGGTGTGTTGGTTGGTACGGGGGTGTTAGCGGATGGATACTAGGTTGGTTTGGGAAATTCATATTTCATGCATTCTTTTCTTTAAATTATGTTATTTTACAATGTATGGTTGAAATCTGTTAATGGGCTCAAGCCCAGCATGATATCTTGACGATCTGGCCTAAAAATGGTGGTAAGTGAGTTGCACACTGAGTTCTTTGTAACTCACCCAATTTTTATTAACCATTTCAGGTAATGGAAATTGAAGTGGACTTGGGCCGGAGATGACTTGGTGGAGCCCATACTACGAATTTGGGTTTTTTTTTTATAAACTATGACTTTATTTAAGTTTTTATTTTAATTGCTATTATTGGGTTGATGTAATAAGGCCTCTAAGTATGTTTTATGGATTTTATCGTGTGGATGGTTTTATAATCTTTATTTTGAGACTTTAATTATGAGTTTATGTTAAATCATTTGGTTTTTCCTAAAAATATCGTTTATTTAATATTTTGACAATTAGACGATTTTCTTTAAAATTTTCCTCCAAATTCTTTTAAGAAGTTTTAAAGTTTCGATAAACATTTTATTTAAGATAAGTTTTAAACAAGTATATTCTTAAAATTATTTTCAAAACCTCGTACTACATCTTTAACTCATTATTTTATCGTAAATCTTGAAAAGAAAGCGAAAGTATGTTTGGTGTGACAAACCAAATCTCGTCTAAACGCATAGACCGGGTTTGGGGTGTTACATTTAGTGGTATCGAGCCCGGTTTCAAAACTCATTTGTGGTTTGGGTTCAATAAAGAAATTTGTTTGAAAATAATTTCTAGAGTTTTGATTAAAGGTAGTATGGCACCATGAACATCCCGCGCCAAGTCAAGTAAGTATCTCAGATATCTTGTATGTTTATTATCATTGTGATATGATTATAAGAAACACTCTAGAACTTCTAGTTTTAGGTGTTAAAACCGTAGAGATTGAGACAATAGGATATTGATGCGAAAACACTCTATCTCTTTCATATCATAAGATATCGTTAATAAACAATTGAAATATTATTCGATTCATAAAACTCTTAAATCAGATTAAATCAAATTAGTCGCCATGAGCACTAGAGGGACGTGGTCGTGGACGCGGTGGCGTGGCCGTGGTAGAGGACGAGGTGTTAGGGCGCAAGCGATGTGCCGGGTCATATGTCGGAAATGGATGCACTGCGTCACTCGAGGTGAGGCGGGATCGCGCGACCATATGGAAGAGGATAATCTTTGTGACACGAGCAATGCCGCGAGTACTTGAAAGGGTCATTTGGATCGAATGGACCAACCGCTCGTGGTTCGATATCGAGCGGCCCGAAATCCAGTGGAGTGAGGTTTTCGAGAGGTGTCTCTGGTGTAGCTCCCAATGTCGCTGAATATTGGCTTGAGGCGAAGAGAGCGAATTATGGGCGATCTTGAGTGCCTTTGTGGAACAAAAGTTAAGAGGAGCGGTATCTTTGTTGAGAGACGAAGCTTACCAATGGTGGCTTACTATCCGAGATGGCAGCGATCTTTGCTTTGGTTAATTGGGAGTTCTTTAAGGCTTCCTTTCAAGGGAAATATGTGGGAACAAGCTATGTGGATGCCCGAAGGAAGGAATTCTTGAACCTGGTGCAAGGAAATAAGGCGGTGGCGAGATATGAGGTGAGTTCTTACGTTTGAGTCGCTATGCTCGAACGATAGTGGCAACGGACCATGAGCGTTGTGTGCGCTTCGAGGACGGTTTGAAAGACGAGTTGCGGGTTACGATAGCCCCACAACAAGTTAGAACTTTTACCGCTCTTGTGGAGAAGGCCAAGATAGCCGAAGAGGCTAAGAACTCGAACGTCAAAATCGGGAGCAAATTCGAGGCAAGAAAGATCTCGAAGCATTCGGGTTCTTGAGAAGATTCTGAAGAGGCCCCGGAATGAGGAACCAGCTCAAGGAAGAGCACCAGTGGTCATTAATCAGTCGGGATTGTCTTTGAATGTGGGAAAAGACATTAGGAGAATGTTGGAGGAAAGCGGGTGCTTGCTATAAATGTGGATCGACGGAGCATCAATATAGGAGTTGCCCTCGACGTATGGATACAACTCAAGAAGTTCGTACTCGATGATGTACCACCGGCAAGAGGAGTTCAAAGAACCACCGAGAGGAGGTGGGGACCAGTCGTGGTGGTAATGGGGGTGGGCGTGGTCAAGGTGCGTGGTCGAGGCAATGGTCCTAGGGGCAACGCGGATGCAAGCGGCCGGGATTGGTGTATGCGGTCGGACGTCGTGAGGATGGCAATGCACGATGTGATAAGCGGTACATTCTTCATTTCGATGTACCCGTTATTGCCTTGATAGATATTGGTTCTACTCATTCGTACATTGCTAGCACCATAGCTGGAAACTTGAAATTAGACTCGAAATTTCCGATAAAGAGATGAGGTGATTAGTCCCTTAGGGACGATCGGTGTTGGTTAATAAATTGTTTAGAGACGCGTGCCCTTAGTAATTCAAGGAGAAACATTCTGGCAAATTTGATGGAAGCGCCTTTTGGCGAAGTCGATATTATTCGGGCATGGATTGGTTGGTTAAGCACCGGCGAAATTAATTTGTCTTTGAAAAGCGTATGTCGATAAGAAATGTGGAGGATAAGGAGATAGTTATGATAGGCGGCGGAGAAATTACTTGGCAAACATGATTTCTGCGTTGAAGGCGGAGAAGTTAGTGCGAAAAGGATACGGAGCATTTTTAGCATTTATTTGTGCTTTAGATGCCAAAAAGCTGTTGGTGGAAGATGTGAGAACGGTGAAGGAGTTCCACGATGTTTTTCTGAAGAACTTCTGGTGTACCTCCGGATCGGAAGTGGAATTTGGTATTGAGCTTTTGCCGGGGCGCTCAAAGTGTCCATTGCTCCTTATAGAATGGCACCGAAGGAGTTGTCGGAGCTTAAAGCCCAAATTCAAGAACCGCTAGATCGGGGTTTTATTCGACCGAGTGTGTCTCCGTGGGGAGCACGGTTTTGTTTGTTAAGAAGAAGGATGGGTCAATGCGTATGTGTATTGACTATAGGCAATTGAATAAGTGACGATCAAGAATCGGTACCCTCTGCCGAGGATTGACGACTGTTTGATCAATTGAAGGAGCTCATTTTCCAAGATTGATTTAAGGTCGGGTTACCACCGGCTTAAGGTGAAAGAAGCGGATATTCACAAGACAGCGTTCGAACCCGCTATTTACGGACACTATGAGTTTTTAGTGATGCCGTTTGGGTTGACCAATGCACCAGTGCATTTATGGATATGATGAACCGAGTCTTTCAACCATTCTTAGATCGGTTTGTGGTGGTATTCATAGATGACATTACGGTTTATTCGAGGAGCGAAGAAGAACATGACTCGCATTTGCGGATTGTATTGCAAGTGCTTCGAGATAATCAGTTGTATGCCAAATTCAGTAAATGTGAATTTTGGTTAAGAGAAGTGACTTTCTTGGGTCATGTGGTATCGGTAGAAGGAATAAGGGTGGATCCTCGGAAGATTGAGGCGGTATTGGATTGGAAACCACCGAAGTCGGTAGGTGAGATTCGGAGTTTCTTGGGTTTGTTTGGATATTATAGACGCTTTGTTGAGGGTTCTCATTGATTGCTTTGCACCTCTAACTAAGCTTTTGCGGAAGGGAGTGTTGTTTATATGGGTGATAAGCAGCAAGAAAGTTTCGAGCGATGAAGAAGGTTTTAACTAAGCGCCGGTATTGATTCAACTTCGAGGTGGGAAGGAGTTTACTGATTTTTGTGATGCGTCACATACGGGTTTTAGGCTGCGTATTGATGCAAAGTGGGAAAGTTGTAGCTTACGCTTCTCGTCAATTGAGACCGCACGAAGTGAACTACCCTACTCATGATTTGGAGTTAGCGGCGATGGTGTTTGCCTTAAAGATTTGGAGGCATTACCTCTATGGTGAAAAGTCTATCATCTATACGGATCACAAGAGTCTTAAGTATCTTCTTACTCGGAAGGAGTTAAACTTGAGACAACGAAGATGGGTGGAGCTGTTAAAGGACTATGATTTCTCTATTGAGTATCATCCCCGAAAGGCTAATGTAGTGGCGGACGCATTAAGTCGTAAGGTGGTATCTCGATTTGAGAGCTATGTTTGCCCATTTGAGTTTGTATGAGGATGGTAGTTTGATAGCGGAATTTCAAGTGAAGCCTATGTGGTTGGAACAAATTAAGGAAAAACAGATTTTAGATGAGAAGTTGAGACTTTTATTTCAAAGCAAGTGGAAAATGGTGAAATTGAGGATTTTGGAATAAATTCGAGAAGGTGTATTGTGTTTTTCGTGAAAGAAAAGGTGCAGATGCCTAAGGATTCAGATCCGAGGCAAATGATTTTGAGGAGCGCATAGTAGCCCTTATGCTATGCACCGGAGGAAATAAGATGTATCGGGATCTTCGTGAGCGGTTTTGGTGGCTGGATTGAAGCGGAGATTTGAATTTGTGGGAAAATGCTTAACTTGTCGCCAAGTGAAAGCGGAGCATCAATTGCCGTCAGTCTTTTGCAACCGATTAAGATTCCTCTTTGGAAATGGGAGCGGATAACAATGGATTTTGTTAGTGGGTTACCTTTAACACCTACTAAGAAAAATTACGTTTGGGTAATTGTTGATCGTCGACGAAGACCGCTCATTTTCTACCAAAGGCGTCACGGACTACTCGTTGCGAAGTTGGGCGAAGTTGTATGTATCCGAAATCGTGAGGTTGCATGGGGTACCTGTATCGATTATATCGGATAGGGATCCTAGGTTTACATCTCGATTTTGGAAAGCTTTGCATGAAGCCTTGGGTACAAAGCTTAATTTTTAAATGCGCTTTTCATCCTCGATCGATGGTCGATCGGAGAGAGTGATTCGGATTCGGAAGACATGTTAAGGGGATGTGTAATCGACTTCAAAGGTAGTTGGGAGGATTTTCTACCGTTAGCGGAATTTGCGTACAACAACGACTACCGATCTAGCATTCAGATGGCACCCTACGAGGCATTGTATGGTCGTAGGTGTCGTTCTCCTATTTGTTGGGTGAGTTGGGTGATCGGCGATTGTTAGGACACGAGATGATTTTCAAACGGAAGAAAAAGTGAAAGTTATTCGAGAGACGCGGTTAAAGGAAGCCGGATAGACGTAAGTCGTATGCGGATCTCAAGCGTAAAGAGATCGAGTATGCCGTAGGAGATCAAGTCTTCTGAAGGTCTCACCTTGGAAGAAGATATTCATTCGGGAAGAAGGGCAAGTTGAGTCCTAGATACATTGGACCATATCGTGTGGTGAAACGAGTTGGTCCGATGGCCTATCAGATTGAGTTACCTCGGAATTGAGCCAAATTCATAATGTTTTCCACGTGTCCATGTTGAGGCGCTATAGATCGGATCCTTCGCACATAGTACGGTAGAAGAAGTGGAGTTGAATTTGGATTTGTCTTTTGAGGAGGAACCGGTGGAAATCTTAGACCGAGAGGCGTGAAGGTGCTAAGAAAGAAGGCGTGCCGTTGGTCAAAGTGTTGTGGCGTAACCACGGAGTGGAGGAAGCTACGTGGGAGCCTGAGGATGCAATTCGGCAACAATACCCTCACCTTTTTCAGCCGGAGTAAATTTCGAGGACGAAATTTTCTTTTAGAGGGTAGAGTTGTAACACCCGAAAATTTGAGTAATTTATTTTCTATGTGTGCTTTGAGTAATTATTCTAGAAAGTAAAATTTTCTCGATTTATTTTCGTGGTTAGTATAGTCTGAAGAAGGGTTTAAAATTTTTTAGAAGGAATATTATTAATTTTAAGAAATTATTTATGGAAGTGGATTAAGTGACTTTGACACATAAATTAATTTAAGTGTCAAAGTGAGGCATAAGATGAATTATTGGACAAGTGGTGATGGCGCATGAGCTTGTGCATGAGGTTGAAGGTTCGAATCCCATGTTTAGCATCTAGGTGAATTTTATTTTGAATTTTTATGCACCAATATAGCAAGTGTCGGCCAAGAGCTTTTATGGAAGGTGTTGACTTGTTATTTTTGGTTAAAATATCAAGGGAATAAGGAAATTTTGAACTTAAGGAAGGGTATCAAAAGAATAAGGAAAATGTGAAGATATGAGGCATGAATCAAGGAAGAATTTTTGGAAACAATATCTTGGCCTAAAGACCATGTACTTGGACGGCAATATGGCTATAGGGGAGCCGAATTTTGGTGATAGTTTTGGCTAGGAATTTTAGTCTTGTTTTGGTCATTTTTGTTAGTTTGTGCAAGTTTTGAAAACTCTCTCAACCTTTTCTCCCTTTTGCCGAATTTGAGCATTGGTAAGTCCTAAAGTTTTTGACCATTTGGTCATTTTGCACATCAATTGGTATTCTTTTGTGCCTTATTTCATTTGAGTGCCGAAATCACCTACATCAAATGACCATTCCTTTCTTTTCTCTCTTTTCTTCATTCCGAATGTGTCTTGATTCTAATCTCCTCTCTTTCTTTCTCTTTTATTTTCTTTGAAAACCGAATTCATCATCATCTCCATTTTCTTATTTTTATTCATTATCAATCAATATTTCTCTCCAATATTTCTCTCATGGCCGAATGCTAAGGTGTTCATAAGCCAAATTATTTCCCTTTCTCTTTAATCTTTCATAGCAAGAATCCTCCTTAAAACCATACTATTCTCAAATCCTTTCTTTTCGACGTGGAATATAGGTAAGAGTTCTTTTGTTTCGATTAGTTATTAGTGGTTAGTGCCGAATATTAATGTTGGCTTGAAGGCATTATTTGGATCAAAATAAACGTTTATTTTATTAACGTTTATTTTGTTAAACTTTAGTGCGATAACGGAAAGTTGGAATCAAGAAGTGGTGGGTGACAAAGCATAGGAATCGATTCTCGTGGTAAGGAAATCACATCTTTTAAACTTTAGAAATTTTTCGATATCATTAGATTAATGTTCTTTGCCTTTGAAGACATTCAACATAGGGAAGAAAGCGGGCGGTGTTTAGCCTTGGAAGAAGGGAGGTTACGTTAATCCCCTAAGTACAAGCAAAGGACTATTTCGGGAATCGAGATTTTCCACAGGGTTGCGGACGTTCAACCGAGGAAAATTAAGCTGCTCGAAGTCGTTCGTACTCCGAACCATTATTTGTTCGTGGATTCGATTCGGTTAGCGAACCATCAATCGGAGAGAAATCGCAAGTAGAAGTCTTACGAAAATCCAAGGGTAAATTTCTAGATCGCTATATTTAGATCGGTTTTATTATAGATTATAGTGTTTTAATTAACACAATACGTATAGGTGTTGAAGAGCGGGAAAGTTTAGTTCTCTCCATAACCGGTGTGTAACTTCACACTCATTTTGGGTTGGACATCATGTTGTAAGTTACGTGATAAATTAGTAAAATAGTAAAAACGGGAAAAATACGTAGTAACTCATATTTTGAGTAAATGCATGAAAGCGGTTAAAACCGAGAAAATAAAATACGATAATACTCTAGTTCGATAAAATGGGCGATAATACTCTAGTTCGATAAAATGGGTCGATAATACTCTAGTTCGATAAAATGGGCGATAATACTCTAGTTCGATAAAATGGGCGATAAAACTCTAGTTCGATAAAATGGGCGATATTACTCTAGTTCGATTAAATGGGCGAAAATACTGTTTCGATAAATTGGGCTAAAATGGGCCAAAGTCACTAAACTACTAAATGGGCTAGTTGATAAATTGTTTATATGAGCCTAATGTAGGGTTAATTGATAAGTCCACCGATGATATGGATTAATGAAAATCTGTTATATGATTATATTTGTTATATACGCATGATTGCATGGGGTGGGTTATATGAAGAGAAGAATGGCCGGTTGCCACAATATGGCTCATTGCCTCTAGTTCGGTGGCTCGCCACAAATTTGGCTCATTGCCTCTAGTTGGTGGGCTCTGCCACAAATTCGACTAAATGCCTCTAGTTCGGTGACAATGTCACAATCTAGTTGATGAGTGCACTACAAAATTATTTAAGGGCTTTAAGCCCATGATTGGTGTGTTTGGCGGGGTGGGTTGACTTGATCCCCACGGTGTGTTGGTTGAGTGTACGGGGTGTTAGCGGATGGATACTAGGTTGGTTTGGGAAATTCATATTTCATGCATTCTTTTCTTTAAATTATGTTATTTTACAATGTATGGTTGAAATCTGTTAATGGGCTCAAGCCCGGCATGATATCTTGACGATACGGCCTAAAAATGGTGGTAAGTGAGTTGCACATCGAGTTCTTTGTAACTCACCCAATTTTTATTAACCATTTGGGTAATGGAAATTGAAGTGGACTTGGGTAGGAGATGACTTGGTGGAGCCCATACTACGAATTTGGTTTTTTTATAAACTATGACTTTATTTAAGTTTTTATTTTAATTGCTATTATTGGGTTGATGTAATAAGGCCTCTAAGTATGTTTTATGGATTTTATCGTGTGGATGGTTTTATAATTTTTATTTTGAGACTTTAATTATGAGTTTATGTTAAATCATTTGGTTTTTCCTAAAAATATCGTTTATTTAATATTTTGACAATTAGACGATTTTCTTTAAAATTTTCCTCCAAATTCTTTTAAGAAGTTTTAAAGTTTCGATAAACATTTTATTTAAGATAAGTTTTAAACAAGTATATTCTTAAAATTATTTTCAAAACCTCGTACTACATCTTTAACTCATTATTTTATCGTAAATCTTGAAAAGAAACGAAAGTATGTTTGGTGTGACAAACCAAATCTCGTCTAAACGCATAGACCGGGTTTGGGGTGTTACAAGTGTACTACCTGTATATCCATCGATGTTTTCAATAATTCAACGGGTAAAATACTGATATGAAAAGAAAAGGGATTTTTTTACATGTATTTACCTGAAAAATGTGAAAAGACATTACATGAAATGAAATATGGAAGTATGAGATGTTTATATATGAACATAAAACGGTTTGATGAATATGTTCATATATGAGAATATATTTGTACACCTTGAGTGTATTACTTGAGTAATCATCAAAAATTTCAATTGATTATTGAGTAAAGCTCTGATATGAAATATACCGGAACTCGAGATGATTTAATATGAAATAAATTTGAGATACATGGAAATAATTTGTATATGTTATGTGAATACATGTTGTGGAAAAACATATGTGTATGAGAATCTGAGTATTGTTGGGCTCATATATGTGTTTCTTGATGTTTATATGAAATATGTGATTAACATGGGTATTGTGAATATGTGTTAGGGCTTGTGACCAAATGGTTTGGTTATGCCTTGATAGTTTAGCTTGAATAAGAATGGCTGGTAGTTAATTACCAAGTTATATGGGCTTACTAAGCATTATATGCTTACTCTGTTTTACTCCGTTTTATTTTTCCTTGTCTTTTAGTAAATCGGAAGCTCGTTGGATTGAAAGGTCGACGAAGATCACTCACACTATCCATTAACTCAATTTGGTGTATAAGGTAAAACAACTAGGGTTATAATGGCATGTATAGGTTAAATTGGCCAACAATGGCATGTAAATATTTGACAATAATTAGCCATTGGAATGGCTAGTTATGGACATGTTTTGATGTTTATGTATAAAAATTATATCATAGTATATGATTGAAAATGATTAATTGACAGAAATCACAATGGCATAAGGATGAATGAATTAAATTAGCATATATGATACAAAATGTACAATTGTAAGCCTTGTATTTAGACAAATATGAGAATATGATTGATATTGTGGTGCTTAAAGGCACATTGGTTGAATGTTTATATGGCCAAAAGAATATGTTTAAGTTTTGATGCAAGAATAAGGCTAAAAGGGTGAGAAATGTGGCTTGGAAAATAGCCTATTTTCGTCCACATGGGTAAACAAACGGGCGTGTGTCTTGACCGTGTGTGACACACGGCCTAGCACATGGGCGTGTGGTCTGGCCGCGTGTCCTCTACATCTTAAATTTGAGAAACAAATGCTCAGAATTGAACACACGGGCAGAGACACAGGCGTGTGTCTCTGTCGTGTGGGAGACACGGCCTAGAACACGGGTGTGTATCTTGGCCGTGTGAAACCTGCACCTAGTTTTGAAAAAGTAAATTAATCACACGGCCTAGCACACGGGTGTGTGGCTGGCCGTGTGGCACAAGTCAGAGAGTTACACGGGGTAGGACACGGCCTGATGCATGGGCATGCCATAGGGTCACACGAGCTTGTCCCATGGTCACACGGGCGTGTGAAACTTGCACCTTTGAAATTTCACGAAAAATTTTATAAGTTCTTGATTTAGTCCCGAATTGATTCTAATGTTTATATTGGGGCTCGAAGCCCATTCAAGGGATAATATGATTAGTTTCAGACATGAATAGTAAATGATGGGAAATAACTGTAATTATTCTGTAAACTCTGGTAATGCTCCGTAACCCTGTTCTGGCGACGGATACGGGTTAGGGGTGTTACAAGGGGATAATGAAAGAGAATATAGAGAACATTTTAATGAGTTATTTTTGGGAATTTTATATGTGGAACATAACAACGAAGAAAAAGGTTATAGTATTGAGCATGATCAAACATGCATATCAATAAAGGAGTCGTGTTTGCATCTATGTTAATTATGGGCCTTCACCCTCTTCAATTATATTTTGATTTAACTTATTACTATTTACTCCATTAATTTTTGGTCTATTTTTTTTTCATTTTTTAAGGATTTGATCTAGACCTTGTTGATTGCACAAACCCTAAAAAAATATAAGGTCATGTTAATTAAAAAAACCATAAATTATCATAATTTGATATTAATATAGAAAGCTCTCCATCTTAATTGAGTGTTTCCCTTAGTTTACCTCCACATGATCCAAACATTAGCTTATTTATCGATGCATGTTTGATAATGCTCAATACTATACTCTCTTTCTTCACTGTTATGTTCTACATTTAAAATTCTATAGCTCATTAAATGTGTCACATATTCTCTTTCATATCTTACATTATATGTTCCTCTACCTTTCCTAATTTTTTTTCTCTAATCAACAAAGCCATTTGATTCAATATCAGATGGAATTGGAGATATGGATTGGTTTGAAACATTTTTCATAAAAAATAGTGAATTGATGTTAATGCATTTTTGCATTTTGAAACTTCAACTGGAAACTAACCACTATTGCAATTAAATGTGACATCCTCCTCCATACGACTTAATTGGTTAGTTAAAATATCAATAGATCAACCATGATTTGAATAGTTGTTTTATTCCCGGTGTGAAGAGGCTTCAATCTAAAGTTGAATTTCATATAGTCCAAAACATCCATAATTTGAGTCTATGAAAATCTTCATAATAAATAAAACCATCAATTTTCCCTATATTCCAATAATAAATTATCTTCTATACACTTATTGCATTCATTGAGAGTAGATTTTTCAATCATGTTGTCTCTACCATTTTCGTGTTGTCTCCATGTTCTATTTGAGCTATCTTCTAATATTAAAAGCAAGAATTAAACCTAGAAATATTGGCCTAAATATGACTATTGAAAAGCAAAACACCATTCAACTTGTTTGCAATGTATCTTACCTCCCTAATGCAAGAGTTTGACAAACTTGAAATTAAATTAAGTAAACTTTCTTTGTTATGATTATGAGTGTGATATAATTTTCAAGAATATTTATTTAGAATAACAAATATATCTAAATAAAGTCTAAACTAATTTTTTATATTAATTAATATTGAGTATATATAAAAAAATAAAGAACATGTATAACAATTATGAGAGTTTTATTTTGATGTATTTAGTTAGCCTATATAAAAGTTTCTTTATTATTCATTAATTGACATCTCTTAATTAATAAATTTCAACTTTTTGAGTTATTTCTATTTGTGAGAGTTCTCTTTTATTTATTTTAGAAGTTGGCTTTCTTATTAGTTTTCTCTTTGAAGCCGTGGGAGAAAATTTCACACTCCAATTTACTAAGGTTCGACCTTAAGGGGTTGGTTAGAGCCATTTGTAGAGCTTTTTGAAATTCATTCTTTAAAGGGTTTCATAAGACATCGATTTTTCATCATCATTGGTTGTTTTTATTGAAGCTTTGTTTTCAAAGGGGATAATCTTTTTATCATCATCTTATCTTCGTTTTTTTTTTCTATTAAATATTTTTTTGCATCTCACCTATTATTATTTTTTCATGATTTTATGCTTTATTTGTAACACTCCTAACACGTATCTGTCTCCGAAACAGGGTTACTGAGAATTACCAGGGTTTACGGATCAATCAGATAGAAATTTCAAACGTTTCATTACATATCAATATTCATAATAAAACCAATCAAAAATCATATGTATTGTCCCTTAAACGAGCCCTCAAGGCCCAAATTACATATTAGAAACGAGTCGGGACTAAATCGAAAACTTAGAGAATTTTTCAGAATTATTTAAAATTTTCAACACATGCAGGGGTCACACGGCCGTGTGACTCACATGGTCAGGAGACACGCCCGTGTCTCAGGCCATGTGGGCATTCGAAATAGGGACACATGGTCGTGTCTAGCCCGTGTCCGTACCCGTGTAACTCTCTGACTTGGGTCACACGGCCAAGTCACACGCCCGTGTGCCATGCCGTGTGAGCATACTGACTTGCATTCTTAAAAGATACAGGGGACACACAGCTATGTCACTTGGCCGTGTGTCACATACGACTAAGACACATGCCCGTGTCTCTGCCCATGTGGACGAAAATAGGTCATTTTCCAAGCCACATTTCTCACTCAAATTGTTACCAACCTACCCTTAACAAATCACACATCAACAAGCCATATCAAGACATTCAACACAAACTAAAATCAAGTCTTAAATAAGCATTATCATCACATATAACCAAATATGACATTAGGTTCCTTAAATGTTAACTAAAAAAAATGTCTAAACTTACCTAATTAATTTACCTAATCTAGTTACTAAAGTTCACTATAATTCAAATACATGCATACATACATATATCACTCATACTCATATCAGAATATACTTCATTCTCATACCCATATGTAAGTTGGTTATTTAAACAAAATATCAATCATAATATTTACACAAGCCAAACCTTGACTAAAACCACATAAAAGCCTATACATGACATATAAACCATATTGAACGTTTCAAAAACTACCGGAATAAGCTGGATAGTGTGACTTGAGTGCTGATCCGATCGTCCAACCTTTCAAAAATCTACAATGACATTAAACAACACGAATAAGCTTAATGAAGCTTAGTAAGTTCAACGGGATAAATAAAAATCTTACCGAACTAACTATAATAAATCAAATAATAAAATTATTCACGATAATTCCCTGTCAATCACAACTTCAATCAATAAATACATCCGTCTTCAAATCGATACAAAAATAATTAACATGTCTTTCAAAATTTTGATAAATCACCTTACCGAAATTCTTCCATTCGAAAAACGACTTACGGATAATAGTACATCGTTAACAGAAGCTCGAAAGAGCTGAACAGAAGCTCGTAAGAGCTAAACAGAAAGTAAAACACGAGAGTTCACAACAAATGCTGAACGCCGGTTCACTTGGGTAATTTTTCGATATCTTCCTCCAATATCGTCATACGCCAAATCACGAATGTACTCAAATCCCGCGTTCCATTCAAACCGAATATCCAATTTAATATTATAATTCCAACAATGACTCATTTCCAACAATAGAATAAATGCATAATATCGTTCATCAAATTTGTAAAAATATAAAATGCAGAAGCTCGAAAGCTGAACAGAAGCTCGTAAGAGCTGAACAGAAACTCATAAGAGTTGAAAAGAAGCTCGTAAGAGCTGAACAGAAGCTCGAAAGAGCTAAAAAGAAGCTCGTAAGAGCTAAACAGAAAGTAAAACACGAGAGTTCGCAACAAATGCTGAACCCCGGTTTACTTGGGTAATTTTTCGATATCTTCCTCCAATATCGTCATATGCCAAATCACGAATGTACTTAAATCACGCGTTCCATTCAAACTGAATATCCAATTTAATATTAGAATTCCAACAATGACTCATTTCCAACAATAGAATAAATGCATAATATCGTTCATCAAATTTTTACAAATATAAAATTTTAACCGTACGAACTTACCTGGACTGAATTGTAGTAATTGTAAAAGTTCAAGGACTATTCCGCTATTTTTCCTTTTTCACGAGTTTCTACGGGATCTTGATCTAAAATATAAAATTATTCATTCATTAGCATATATTTCACTTCTAATTAATTTCACAATTAAAACCCTTTTACTTTTCAAATTTACACAATTACCCAAACTTTTACAATTTTTGCAATTTAATCCTTTAATTAGTTAATCTATCAAATTAACTCGTTTTCCTCAATCAATAATTTATTTAAATATTCCAAGCCATTATAAAACCCCTAATAAACTAAAAATTTACTATCAAACCCTAATATTTTAACCTTTTCACAATTTAATCCTAAAATCAATATTTATCAAAATCACTTTATAAAATCATCATACAACAAAATCAAAGCTCTAAATCTATGTTATTCATAAAAAAATCTAATATTTATCAATGGAAACTTCCAAAATTTTTAATAAAATCAAAAACAAAGATATGGTTTAATTGGACCTAATTGTAACAATCTCAAAAATATAAAAATTACAACAAACGGGTAAGAATTGAACTCACTTGAAGCAAAAATAGGTAAAACCAGCTTAAGGAGCTCTCCCTATGTCTGTTTGAACCGAAATTGAACAAGAGTTGCATAAAATATCTTCAATTTCAATTTGTTTGTTTTAATTTCAACAATATTACAAATTTGCCATTAATTGGCTTTATTTTATTATTTTTTTCTCCTTATGCCGCCTCATTTTTTAATTTAGGCATAATTGTTTCTTAAGTCCTCCCTCATTTATTAATTAAGCCATTTAGTCACTTAATTATTTTAATTAGCAAGTTTTGCACATTTTTCAATTTAGTCCTTTTTAATTAATTAACTATTGAAACGTTAAAATTTTTCATCAAAATTTTAATACAACTTTAATGACACTTCGTAAATATTTATAAAAATATTTACGGCTCGGTTTATAGAAACGAGGTCCTATTACCTCACTTTCTAAAACTACTTGACCTAATTAATCATTATAGAACACAAAATACCAATTCAAAAACCTTTTTAAAACCATATTTGACTCGTAAATATTAAATAATAATTTTACAAGCTTACTCGCCAAATTTGGTGGCCTCGAACCACTGTTTCCGACACCACTAAAAATTGGGCTGTTACATTGTTTCTCTTTATTTCCATTATTTCTAATCCATTTTGTTTTTTCTTTCAGGTTTATCGAGTCGAACAATTTAAATAGGATATTGGTTCGCTGCCACTATAAGCAACTTGGAAAAAATCTTAAAGCAATAGAAAAAAGAATTAAATAGAAGAATTTCATTAGATAATATAATATAAGGTATATTTTAATTTAATAAAAATAAAAATAATTACTATTTGAATATTTAATTTTAAAATTATATAGGTTTATAATGAGGGTTGAATAATTAAATTTAAAAAATATGAAAAGCATATATATTGTTCAATATTTGTAATTTTAAAACTGATACTTTTGTATGGATAAATGACTCTCTCTTTTTTAAGTAAAGAGAAACAGTAATAGCGAGACAAAAGTACACTCTAATTCAGAATAGATGACTTTTAATATCCATACAACACGTACAAAATATATTTTTGAATACAAGAAACAACTTAGCCTAAGGATGATGTTGGATCCTCAGTATTTGAATAGAATAGTTTAGCATTCCAGTTAAATATTAGAGTGTGGAAGCAAAAATAGCTGGGATACCAAATTATAAAATATTAAACAAGATTTGGTAGCATGATTTCATGTAACACTTATTTGGGTAGTTCCGTCTTCACCTACTGAATATTCTATTGCTTCAAAGAATGTTAAATGGGGCTTTAATTCATCTTTAGATCAGCAAAGTTGAATTGTGAGACCTTGTAGCTGTTACACTTTGTCATACCGGAATAAAGAAAGAAAGAAAGTCAACTGTCCCCTGCACTTTTACGCCCACCGGGGTTGATGTTGAAGTAGTGGTTACCAAACATGAATGCAGGAACCTTGCCACTTCCCCCATTTCTCAAATTTCCCAGGCAAATTATCGTTTGATGTCATCTCTTCTTCGCATATTACTCCAAACCTGGATGAAGTTAACACTCCAGCAAAAACATCAGCAAAGCAATGGGGGCATTAGGAAAATAATATTAAGGTCAGATGTTTTTCAGAACCATAAAAATGGAAACTAAATATTTTTATTGCGAATTGAAGCTCTTCCAGCATGGTTTTGAATGACAAGAAGCCCAAATACAGAATTAAAAAATACCTGTAAATTAACAATGAAACACAAGTGGGTTAAAGAGTTAACGTAACATCCTTGTTTTATCAAAGTAAGAAATATCAAACACAACCAAGATAGCTAATAAAAAACAGTTAACCATATGAACAATCAAATTTGTCTTGATATATAATTTCAGATTGAAACATTGACATTGTTTCAGAGAATTGGGTTTCTCATCATTATTAAACTGATGCAATTAGCCAATATTAACTTGTTCGTGTCACATGAAATTACAGTGTAGGATTGCATTAAGGTTTAAGAGCATTCTTAAAAAAGGAAATTGAAATGCCCCAATAATACTAGCATATTTATGGTACACAAATATGGACCAGAACCATAAATCCACTGAAGGATTAAATCAACAAAATTTTCTATAATTTGCCTGGAGACTGAATGTATGGTGCACAAAATTGCATTTTTTATATTATATATACCCAAAACAATACTGCAAAAGAAAACAAGCGAATTGAACATTTTGGGCAACGAGAAGACAAGAAAAGAAGCTTCAAAGAAAGAAATGGGAAAAAGAGGGTACTTAAGTAGTTTGTCCGAATAATCTCTTTACAGGGGTGATATCCGTAATGATAAGATCGCCTGGAGAGAACAAATAAAAGAAGTTGAATTAAAGGATGAATTTTTTGTCAGGAGGTTTCGATGTTGTTGGGAAAATTTTTTTTTGACACTTACAATTTCCACGGAACAGACAACCATGCAATCATTATCGACGAAAACAAGGACCAGTTCAGCAGTTCCCAATTTCCAACACCCCCTCTCTTGGACCCCAAAACTTTGATAGGCCTAATAATGGCAAAGACAGTGGAACAAGGCCCATAATAATGTTGATTTTCAGCAATGGAACCCACAGCACAGTCCAAATTGTATCCTACTGTTTTTTTTTCCCCAAGGGATTGTTCTAGTTTAAACTAATTAGATAGCATGTCAAGGACATAAATTATTTATAACTATACCACTGATTAATTGACCCCTTTTTATTATTTTATTGTAAATCCAGAAGAAAATGTAGAGGCGTAATAAAAGATTGAAAGCGACAGTGCACCTTATATCCAAACGGAGAAGTACAAGATTTCATTTTCCAATTTCTTCACTGCAGCGACGAAGAAAAGGGGCGTGGCCAATTACACGACAGCTAACTATGTGGCAAAATTTATATGTCAAGTTTCTTCGTGATGGCTTTTTGTAAGAGCATGCCCTCCATTTATGACTTTTAAACTATATATATCAGAGTACAAATATGACAGTGAAACCTTTTACTTTTCCTAAATAATGTAAATTAGCCTAATTATTGAGTCTAACTATTATACGGTTTACTTGTTTCTTCTTTCAAAAGGGTTTTTCTTCCCCTTTACAGGAAAATGAATCAAGTTGAGATTGAAAAAGGGGAATGGACCTCAACCAAACTGGCTGTATTGTTTTGCCGACATATGTTTGTAATTTTGTCCATTAAGTATATGCTTCGTATATCATCAATTAATGTGTAGACGGGTATGTTATTCTCTTTCCTTGGTAATCCTAAAAGAAACAAATCCCGGTAAGTTGGAGACTCTTGGATTTCAGTAGTTGATTAAAACAACTAGCCAATGTTGGTGGTCCCTTAAGCATCTGCTCTGCAAATGTACCGAGCTGGAGTAGTAATTTATATAATAACATCACTGTTCGTATAGTAACTTTGAAGGAGGAGGAAGAACAATCATGATTCGATGACCACACTGAAAAATGGGGGTCCTCAGAAGATGATCATCACTTTCGAGTACTTACTAGTTAATTAATACATAGGGTCATTATTATTGTATATCAGTAGACATGCAAGGATTGGACCCATCTCTTATCACATCGTACGTTCAAACTTCCAAGGCGAGAGCCTGTCAGCTCCCTGTGTGCGACATTAGCATTCAAATCTTGGCTACAATCATATCAATGGTCATGGAGGCATGCAGGGCCATACCCAGCTCAATGTTCGCAGAGGGCACCGAATGCGAAACTGATTGACATTAACTGTCTCAGATATATTAATTTCGCACTAGGGCTTGACCCACTTGTTCATTGTCGGGGACCCTCCTGGAATTCTGCCCTGAACAACCCTAGCATCACCACCATAGACCATGGCCCATTAATATCAAGATCATGGCTAGATTTTAGTTTTCTCCCCAAATGCCATCAACATTAGATGGAACAAAGCGATTGAAGACATTCACAACGCTACAGATAGTTTCTTTTCCTTTTTTGATTTTCTTTCCGGACAAATTTAAAGAACATGGAACAAGATAGTTCATGCAAGTTAAACATGCATTTCCACCCAAATTCACAGCAAAAAAAAAAAAAAAAACATTATATTAGCTGCTTTTATGGAGTCTCTAACACTTGAGAAGGGTTAACTCGTTTGAAGATTCAGCATAGTCCATCTGCCAGGTTGGCCTTCCAAGGGTGATTTCTAGGTTAAGAAACATGCCTGAAGGTGACATGGAGCTCGAATCTAACCTTTCCTTCATTCTATCCGACATATGAAGCACTGCCTTGTCTCCATCCACCTATGCCAAAACCAAAAGTTAATCATACGATTGATAATTAACACAATGATAGAAAATTGAACTTTCAACGTTTTCGGTTTTGTTTTTAGACATACAATCATACCTTAGCATCATTTGGCTTAAAAGTCAAGCCATTTCCACGATTTGATACGCTAAAATTATTTGTCTCCATTGAGGATGGCCATGAACCGCTACAAACAAGCAAGAAACACCAACAACGAAAAACAAAAGTAAGAAATGGGATCTTAATATCTTATTTGCAGTCCACTTCTAACTGTTTATGGTGATTTAATTCAAGTACAGAAAGAGGGTTCTCCAAAGATACGACTGGGAGCTGATTATAAATTACCTGATATGTCTATGATGAACTATAGTACTTTTTACTCTTAAGTTTGTTTGACATTTATTATCAAGATTATAGATACAATCATAAAGCCGATTCTATTAAATAACGTAGAAAATGGGGAAAGTATGCAACTCTTTTTCAACATATATAGGAAATACTATACCGAGCTATTGTTCGGGGAAGTCAACAAAACGAGGCAGCAAACAGCAAGATCTAATTAATTTATTTACTAGATTAATAAATAAGTAGAAAGGTCATGGAGTTTAGGCCTTTAGAAGATCGAGGAATTAATTCGAAATCTAACGGGAGTAAATGGATGGAACTTGTTTTTATGGAACGGAACACGAAATAGCTTAGCTTGCCTAAAAGCCCTAGGTGATCTTCATCAAAATCTATGTACATGATCTACCCCCATAAGCAGTGACGAACAACAAGTTGGACCAAAACAGATCATACTCCATAGCCAAGAATGTATGTATAATATTCGTGCATGTACGATTGCTTTGAGTTAATGCATCCATTTAAATCAGGCTTATAAGGTATCTTAAACTTTGCGAAAAAAGAGAAGATCATGATCCAGCTTCTGATAAAAGAGAGAGAGAGAGAGAGAGAGAGGAGATGCTGCAGATATGGGGATCACCTTTGGGTCCTTTGTGGTATCGTTTGTGGTGAGGGTGTTGATAGTTTAAGAGAATAAGAAGCGTTAGGATCAGCTTTTGGGGAAGACAGTCTTCCATCCAAATCAACAATCCCTACCCTTTGGTTCAAACTCATGTCTGTCTGCTCTTGACCTGAAACACCCACGAAAAGGTGAGGCACTGCTCATGCTTTATCAGACACCCACCAAATAATTCATATTTAGATTTTTTAGACTCGAAGTCAGTCTAATAATTCCAAAGGGTTCTGGTTTAGTTGGGGGGAATAGTGGACCAAATGATAGAACTTTCTATCATACTTGGTCACAAAATTAGGTCTCAAACAAAGAGAAGTTAATAATAGAAGAGATATAAAAATGCTCCTTGGAGGGAAAATCCAATTACCTGATCCTTTGTCAGTGCTCTTCACTGTTCTATACATCTGCATGAACACAGAACACCCATAGAGAAAAAAATTGAGAAAAAAGAAGTCCACATTGCTAAGATTACCACACCATCTAGATGCCCTTTTGTCCTTACCCCTTGTCTCTCCAGTCCACACCCACTACAGTTGAATCATATATATAGAAATACAAAAATAGAACATGATAGAGATGCCAGAAATAACTATGGGAAATCATTAAAATAATAAGAATTATCATATTTACTACATAAGTTTCAAAGAAATGAAGATTGCTCACAGTAACCTCACCTGCAAGTGACTCTTCACATGAGCTAGGGTTAGATCCTTGACATTCATCAACTCTAAGACAGATTTTGGTGTTGCTCCTGTGACAGTTGCCAATACAAAATATGCAAACCTTGTTATTCTTTTTTTCCAATAAAGATTTCCATTTTCGGTATTTTTGCACCAACAGGAGAAAAGCTAAAAGCATAAAGTAAATATATTGTAGACGGAAAGATATTTTAGGTTGTGAAGTATATTACTTTCATGGCCACCAAGAAGCTGGACTGCATGAACAAAGTGGGCATGGAGTGTTGTAGTCCATCTCATTCTGGGAGCTCTGATGCTTCTTTTCACTCCTCCATTCATCGTTCTTGCACTTCTCTTGAAATCACGACCATAGATTTGAGGCTGATAGTGATGCTGCTGATGATGATGATGAGGGTTTCTGGGTTGCTGTAAATGGGGAGGACCCAAATCAGCCATTTCAAACCCTAAGCTCAACGTGGGTTCCCCAAGTCCTGGATTACTATATCCATTTTCATGGCTCAAATCGCTTCCGCTACTGCCAGAATCAGTCGTGGAGCTCCGATCACTATAGATCGATTTTCCTGACAACACATCGTAGGCCATTTCCTTAGCCTTACAATCTGAAACGGAGGGTGGGCTAATCTGCAAGGATAGATCGGGGAAAGGTGCGGTGCTCATTATAGTATTTGAGCTTAAGAACATAAAGGAAGAAGAAAAGGTGTGAAGATCTTAGTCAAAAGCCCCTGCAGGGGGTACGTTAACAAAGACAAGAGATTAAAATAGAGAGAATGAATGAAGAGAAAACACACTGCCAAAACAAGAAAAAAGAAAACCGACAGGAAAAAGTGGGTTTAGAACTTCGAAGCTAAACAAACGAAAGAGAGCCGAAAAGGAAAGGGAAAGCGTTGTGATTATATCATGAGTGCCTCATGATTAAGTTGCGTGGACGTGAAACATAGGCTTTTTCAGTAGGATCCCTCTAGGTTTGATAGAAGAAAAAAAAAATTGCAGAGACTATAACCAGTCAGATTAAACAAAAAAAGAATGAATTGCAGGAGAAGAGAAAGTAAGTAATCAGAGTTGTTTTGGGGATGATGGTTTGAAGGAAAAGTTAGTGAAAAGGATGCAGAGAAGGATCAGAGAGCTTTCTTCCCTTGCACACAGAAAGAGAATAAAAGGAAGGGGCCTTTTTTCCTTTATCCTTTATAATGGGGGATGAAAAAAAAAAAAAAGGTGCCAGCGAGCCAGCTATGGTGGTCTATGGAGGGAATGGTTGGAATTCGAGAAAACAATAAAAGGTTAATATTCCATATTAAAGCATCACAATATCTTTATTAGAGTTAGAACTATAATTTAATTTTTATAATATTAGAGTAAAAACCTAAAATTTAAATAAAATTAGGGCATAAGATTTCATAAAATATATTTATTAAAAGGAAAATTATTTTATATATTTATCACATTTTCAATTTTAATATTTTAATTATTTGGAATGGAAATTTGAGTGTATAGCACATAATTTTTATCTTTCTACTAATTTAGTAATATCCTAACTTTTCCTAAAATTAGAATATTCTGGGTATTAATTTTGTTGAACCAGGATTGACTGGCAAAGCAGGCAGGGCCAAAAATATCTTATCCCCTTAGCTCAAAATATTCATCTGCTTTAATTTATTACTACCTCTTTTACATGCAGACGAGGCATAAGCCCAATTAAATGTCGTTTTGTTTTTTGTTCCTCTCTTTAAAAGCTTACTGCCTAATAACACATGATGTTGTGCTTTAGCTGTTTTGCGATGCTGATGATCAAGCACAGTTTTAATTCCATGCTAAATATACCACAACATACTTACCCTTCCATTTCATGCTTAAACATATCCTGATTCGCAGTGGGTTTTATGCTTTAAAATAGAAAAACCAAGAAACAGCGAGTGCAAATTAGTGGGAGGGTCGGGGAGGTTTAGGTTCAACCCCAGCTCTTAATTCTTGATTAAACTGACCGTAATTAGTGAAATTGATGAGGGTTTTACAAGGAATTGGAACATTGAGAAAAAGGGGAAAGTTGGATCACTTTGTGAGCGATGGGGTGCTGCTGGGCAAACATGAAATAGCGAATAGGCATGGATCGAGCTGTACACGTGGGAAGAAGTTGCCAATAAGGAAATATATGCGTGGGGAATGAAGTGAAGGGGAGGAGTAATAAGGAGAGAAGGAATATGGAGGAAGCTAGGCTAGCATGGTGTAATTAAAGAGAGGGGGGGTAGCGGTGTCAGATTGGTTGGGGTGTCCGGCGACACCAGGGTCGCAGACCCACATGCAACACTTCCCTTGGCCCCCTCCCTATTTTTTTTTCATTTAACTTCTGCACTCACGCGCCCACTCTATTCTTTATTTTCTTTGGGTTTTTTTTAATGTATTAGTAAAATAATAACTTAATATCCTTTTTACCCGGACCAATAATAAACTTATTTTTGTTTATATTGTTTTGTCTTCTACTTCAATATTAATTTATGACCCATCAAAATCTCTATATATGTCTATCGTAAAAGTGCTTTTTATTATTATTATTATTTTAAATTTTTATAAAAGAATTTTAAATCATTTAAAAGAAAATTTTACGAAATCTTTTTGACTCCATTAATTATGGATAGGATAATAATCCTTTTTAATGTTACTGCATTTTAAAAACACTTTAAAAAAAATATTAGCGCAGAATTTTCTTTGACTCGACATAATGTAGGAGTGAATAAAAGGAAGGACGGTGCTATAGAGGGTAAAATGGGGGATACTATAGAATAGGTGCAACAATAAGCGAGGAAAAAGTAAAACAGAGAATTACATTGATTTTGAGAAGGTCTCGAGGAAAATAATGAAGGATAAAAACAAGAAACTTGTACATAAATTGACAATTGTGTACCTTAAATGCTGTATAGTATGCGATATATAGTTTTAACTCCTAACACAATAGTCCGTAACAAGCTTTCTCTTTGGGGGACTAGCTGTTGTTGGAAAACTTCAATTTCTTGATAGATATACTGTGATGCCAAGGTCCGGGCGCGTGAACAAAACGTGAGAGGAAAAGCAAGTAGAAATCCAAAGGACGATGCCTAAACTCAAAACGTTCAATTCAACGAGTAGTATTTGTCTAATATGTAACCTTTCCTTAGTGCCCAATATTCCCTCTCCGCCTCTAAATATTCCTGTTTTTAACATAACAAGAACCTTGCTGTCTAGTTCCGAATCCACCCGCGCGTGCCAACCCACTAACCCAATCGTTTCAATTTTGTTTTTATAAAACAAATTTATATGGGTATTTAGAAGAATATCATATGATTTTATTTTTTAAATAGCTTATGACATGGATGAAATTTTTTATGTAAATATTAAATACATCTTTAGTTAAAATGATAATATCATAATATGACCTGGACTTTTATTGATTTTACATTAATATAAAAAAATACATAATAATATTATTCATTTTGTTAATTTTTAATTGAATGAATGTATTCGAGACATCAACTGACTTATTGAATAGTATAATTACTTCATTCCACTTGTAAAATATATAGAAATAAATTTTGATGATAATAAAGTAAGAATTAGGTGATAGTAATTAAAAAAAAAAAAAAGAAAGAAAGATGATATTCCATTATTCCTCGGCGTCAACATGGTTTCTTCTCACGTGAGTGTAAACTTGTCTTGTCTAGGTCTTTAACTCAAAAGCTCTTGTTTTATTCTTTCTTCAAATCCCCGTTTTGTTTGCTGAATTGTCCCTTTTAATTTATTCTGAAATTGTGGACCTCCCATGGCCTTTTCTTTAATCCCGGTTGCTTAGGACTTAGGAGGTCGATCAAACAAGATAACTAGAAAGGAAACAACAAAAGATTAGATATGTTTAAATGCTTTAATGATTTGTTAATTGTTTTCGAAGCCCATGGTCAGCGCCTGATGCGCTCTAGATTCTCCGGGAAATGGAAATTTTTTGTTGCTTTCTTCTCCTTACTTTATTCTCTCTTTCTCAATGTATGTGTGTTTAAGGCTTTAACTCATTAAATTATTATAGGCTAACAGTGAGGGTTATATGAATATCCGGTCAACATGTCTCTCTATGCCTCACTTGCACTGGTGTCAAATGCTTTGGGTTTTATTCCATATTCCATGTGTTTGTCTTATAACAACAATTAATTCCAACTCTCCTTTCTTTATTTCTTCTTTTTTTTTTTTATTGTATTCATCAAATCTTTCAAACTATATATATTTTTTGAAAATATATCATTTTCCCAGAACGATTACCCCCATTATCATAATCAAGAGTTTTAGGTTTTGCTGTTTGACAAATAGTTCTGGCATCGTCACAGATTCAGTACCATTTAAATTGATCTCACGGATTTATTTATTTTTTTGCTTAATTGATATATATATATATATATATATGGGTAGTTTTCAGCACCTTCTTCAAATGGTAGCTGTGATTTTATTTTCATTGTGGTACGTAGCTTTGATTTTATAATGTATAAATATATTTTAATTATAACGATGATGTTTATATGAAGAAACGATGGATGCAGTGCGAATCAAGAAAGAAACAGTCGATATATTAATTACCAAAATTATTTGCTGCAGGTAATTTCCTGTCTACTATTGATAGAAACAAAATTTAAACGGGCTAACCATAGCTTGTTCATACCATGTACCTAACCATGTCCCGAGATGCCACATATCCATGGATGGTCATCCCTCGCCAATTTGTAAATCACGTGCCATCCTAATCTAAACCCAATAATTAAACACTGAAGATTTAACAAAATAATAGGGTACGGTTTTTCTGTTGTTTAAAAGTGAAGAGAAGAGTCCAACATGAAAGACCAAAAAATACCTGCAACTCATGGAAAAACAGAGCTCCTTTTTGGTTTCATTCTTTTGATACTAACTACAGTGTCTTGAAGATTAAAAAAGATGTCTATTTCCAATTGGAAGAATATTAGCTTCTTCATGGTGATTCGTGAGATTAGGTTAAGAGGGCATGCATGTGTTGCTTTGAAATATGAACATATATTTATATAAATATCACCTTCTCCCACTCTTTATAGAGTAATTGTTGGGGGAGAGAATAGATAAAAGAGACAAAAGAGAAAGGAAGGAATCACCGAAATCAACGCCGTTTAGGCTGACGTGCACCACGACATTACATCACATATACAAGCAGAATATATATATATATATATATATATATAAAGCAGCATATAGAAACGCCCCGTTGCTGCCGCTGCCTGGCTCCCAAACCCACGTCCCTTCCGTTGCTTTCTGTAGAATTTTCTTCTGTCTTAATTTGTATCGCATTTGATGCCCTTGCATGTACAAATGAATAATGAAACACTACTGTAACTCTTTATTTATTTAACATCTTAATCACATGCCATAACACATTAATTTACTAACAACTAGAGTATAAGCCTCATTTCATATATATTACATGTAGCGGTGAAGTTAGAAAATTTTGAGAGGCTGGAATTAAATTGTATATTTTTATGATAATAAAATATAATTTTATCATTTTAATAGTCTATATCTTTATAATTTTTAAAAAATTAAATCAAATTTTTAGCATTTTAGGGAGATAAAATATAATTTTACCATTATTAATTTAAAATTTTATAAATTATAAAGATTTTAAATAAAAAAAATTCCATTTTAGGCGACCGGGCCCTGCGAGTCCCCTAGTTCCTCCACTAATTACATGCATGAATTATTATTTGGTAATTAATAAATTTTGTAACATCAATAGACACAATGATTTAATTTTTAATATTTTAAACATCAATTACTTACCCTCCATATATATTTAGAATTAGTGATGAGATTGGTATTATAAATAAATAAAATAAGGGTTTTACTTAATACAAAAGCTGCGAAAAGAAAAAGAGTTAGCCAAAGCTAAATAATTGATGAATGATGGTGTAAGAAATAAAAAAGAGAGGAGGAAGGGTAGGCAAACTGTTTTTTTGTGTGTGTAAAGGAAAAAAGCAAAAGTAAAAAGAGTTTAGAGAAGAGAACAAAGTATTGATAAAGTCAAATAAATACTATTATACTCCTCCATTTACTAAGGCGAATGAAGTCAGACCCTACGCAACCCTAACACAAATCATTAATTTATTAATTTTAGCCGCTGTTGAAACCAGCTCAAACTAATAAAATAAGACTTGAAAACGATTTCCGACCTTGAGACTTGAAATCTTATCATTTTCTTACACACATCTATTGTACATAGATTTGGATTCTGATCTTGGTGTTACTATCCTACACTAGAGCCCTCACTGATTGGTTTCGTCAACTATACCCACAGCTCAGCTTGGCCATTCTCGATAACATCAAGATAGCGAAATAAAGTTCTGACTATATGATAACAGAAGAAACCAAAATTAATTTGATGATCATTTTTCTCAATGCTTACTGCATGCTTTCGTCTGTTGAAACATCAGATGAATTTGAATTGGTTGCAGTAATTAATTTTATGGTCTTAGGACAGTCGACGCTATGTGCTAAATAGAAAGTCATGAATGTGAAAATGAAGCAATGGCCAAAATTTAAAAAAAAAAAATAAGAAAAAGCATTGAACACCATTCTATTCTGGTCATTTATGTGGGTGTCTCAATCTGTGTCAGAAGAGGGACTTCATCGGGTGAAGTAGTGTGAGCTGAAGCCGATGGATGGGTTCAAGATTCCTGGCCATTTGGCCAAACTAGAAACCTATCCTATCCCCCTTCTCTCTGCCACAATGAATGTTGAATAGTTGGACCAGAATGTCTGTTGGGCCAATCAAAGTTTTTCACTTATTTTATTATTACTACCACTATTATTATTTGCAAAATGATGTATGTTTCGTTTTAAACCTTTTGATTTTTTTTTTCTTGAAAAACTAAACATCATATAATTAGTTCAATAACATTTTTATAATTACTTTAGATATATGATAAATTTAGCCCTTAATATTTATATATTTTATTAATTTAACTTTTATTTTTTAAATTTAAATTTAACCTTCAACATTTTAAAATTAATCAAATTTGACCATCAAACTTTCAGAAAGAATCAAATTATTACTTTTTAAAAGAAATATTGATTAAAATGTTAAATATTTAAACATGCACGACCACCTACATAGCAATAATTTCATTTTCAAAATTTTGAATATTTTTATATTTTTTAAATTATTTGTTATTTGACACATAAGATAAATAGTATCATGTTAGCATGAAATGCAAGTGAACTATCATGCGGGTTACCACGCCAACATCATTAAAAAAATTAATGTTTTAGCCAATGTTTTTGTTAAAAAAATAATTTGATTCTTTTGAAAAGATTAATGGTCAAATTTAGCTAAAAAAGAAATAATTGACAAAAAAAAAACATAAACATTGAGAACTAAATTTATCATAGCATTTCTAAAAAGTAAATGAGTGACTAAAATGAAAACTTATTAATGTTAGGTGAATAAATTGAGTGTACAATAACATCGAATTAATGAGGTGACCAAAATGAAAACTTATTAAAATTGGATCACTAAAATAAAAACAGCCATTAATGGCAGTGTCAATTTGCACTTTTTTTTTTTTTTGGTGCTCAAAATGAAAACTTATAAAAATTGGAACACCAACTATGTAGTTTATTTTTTTATTAAAATAACAAAAAATAAATAAATAGAAGAAGAAGAAGAAGATGGTAACGACTCAGAATAGAGAAAGGATTGTATGAAACAGTGACGCCACGTCATCTGTATCCCTTTCCAATAGTTTTATGCCACATCAGTATTCTTATCCTGAATTTCAGGATTTTAATTTGGATTTGATTTTTTTCAGGATGAAAATGTTGAAATTCAGGATGAAAATGCTGATGTGGCATAAAACTATTGGAAAAGGGATACAGATGACGTGACGTCACTATTTCATACAATCCTTTCCCCTCAGAATATATGATGAACAGAAAAAAAACCTGATGGAGCCGAGCAATTAATCAAACAGAAAGGAAGGATGCATGCATGCAGCAAATGTAAATGGTCACATTGTTAAAAAGCATTCTTTAAAAAAAAAAAAAAAAAAAACAGAAAGTGAAGAGATACTGTAAATTAGGTATGGCAGGCGGTGGTATATAATAGGGTTATAAGTTTCGTATAGAATATGTCGAGTATTTGCAATTTTTTATAATATTGAATTCAAACATGCAAATTAAGTTTTCAATTTTAACAGACAGCTGTATTAATAGAATAAAAAGCAAAGAAACTTGAAGAAGGATTGTTGTTTTGTACATGAGATGACCCACGTTTCAGGCAGCTCATGTGGCCGATATCAGTACTTTGTTGGGATTTAACAGTGGCCAATTGAAAATTCGACCCATCTAACTTAAATGGAAATATTCTGTTGTTGGGTTTCATTTGTTTAGTGAAAACTTAAGTGTCTTAAGAAAGGGGTATTGTGAAGGCTAAAATCAAACGTAGTGAAAAATGTAAGTCGATTGTATTGCATCTTGATGACCTCATGCATTTATTTAATTTAATTATCTTCTGAGGCCAATTGAAGGAAGTAATAAATTTGTTTTTGTTATGGTGTTACCGGCAGGTGCCTTGTCAACATTCTCGTGACACTGTCCTTTTTGGACCACATTTTATTTTAAATTTCTTATTTTGGTCCAAAAAAACAAAAGCTTGATGTTTTTCTCTCTTTAAATTTCCTTCCATTTGTAATATGGTCAGAGAGTATGCTCTTTTTCCCCTTGTAAAATGTCAAAAGTAGTCATTAATAGCATGTGAGAAATTTAAAGTGAGAATGTCAACATCAAGTAATTAAAATTCTCTACATTTCACTTTCAGGAAGGAATAAAAACATCCCCCCATGATGTGTTTCAAAGTTGGTCCTGAATTCCGTTGAAAAAGAAAAACAAACTATTTATTAACATTTTCTATACCATATTCCTTAGTAAAATGATATCAAGACTGTCGAAATCATTTTTTTGTTTGAAAAACGAGTCACTTTAAAAGGGAAAATGGAGTCGCCACAAATCCTTTTTTTTAAGTGCGATTGGGCCACTTTTGAAAACGTTTTGGTCTACAAATTTTAAGAAAACGGTCCGAGTCGATTACATACGAGGAAGGATTAGCACCTCATAACGCCCAAAATTGGTACCTTATCGATTGATTAATGTCCTAATATTGAAAATTGAAAAAAAAATTTAAAATATGAGTCCTTTAAAAAAATGTTTGGATAATTCGAATTGGATATCGAAATTCTCTTGTTCCGAAAAGATGAAATACCACATCCAGCACGATAGGACATGATGTTTCAAACCCTCGATACCCGGATCACTTCATGATTTCCAAAATTCATGCATTGTACTTTTAAAAGGGTATTCCACTATTTGGTCAAACTAAAAACCGAAACCCAGCACGATTGGGCACGATTCCTCAAATTCCCCAAATATGAAATATTGCCTTTATTTAAGAAAACCGGTCAAAATCTCGAAGGATATTTAGTCATTTGGATGAATAGAAAATCGAAACCCAAAGACGATTGGGCACGATCTCTCGAACTTCCAAACACGAAACATTGCCTTATTGAAGAAAACACGATCAAAATCTTTAAAGGATATTTAGTCATCTAGACAAACGAAAAATCAAAACCCAACACGATTGAGCACGATTTCTCGAACTTCCAAACACGAAATATTACCTTTGCGAAACCCTTTTTATGAATTTTGAAAATAACAAAAATAAAAATGTGGAAATGTAAACACGATAATAATAAGGGATAATAATAATAAATACAAAAGGGGGGAAAATAAACAATAATATTATAATAGTAAAAATAATATATGACAAATAAAATAAATAGTAATAATAATACTACTAATGAAGCTAATGAATATAAAAAAAGGGAAAATATAATACTAAATATAAAAATAGAATAATAACAATAATAAGCAAAAATAAAAAAATATTAATAAAAAAATAATAGTAATAATATTAGAATAATAGTACTAATAAAAATAGTAGTAGTAAAAAAATAAAGGTATATTGATAATAAAATATATATATATATAATAATAATATAATAAAACAATTAAAGTAAACCATAATATATATAATAATAGTAAATATATAGAAATAATAAGATTATAATAATATACATAAAAAATAATAAGACATATACAAAAATATAGTGACAATAATAAAATAATAAAAAAATCACAAAAGATGAAAAAGCAGACTGAAATTGAACCATTAAACAAAGGTTTGGGGCAAAACAGAAAACAAATAGGGGAAGGACCAGGGTTAAAACGCGCATAAAACAAAGGGGACCCAAAGCGCAATTATTCCACCCTTTGAAACGGGCGCTGTTCAAATTAGGACCAAATTGAAATAATATAAGAATTTTTGGGCAAAATCAGAAATAAAAAAAACTTGATCGTAAAAATATAAAAAAACGGAGGGGCTAAATGCGAATTAGCCCCTCCTCAAAAACACTGCGGATCCACGGGCTTAATCGGGTAGGGACGGACGGAGAGTCCCTAAGCAGCGTGCGTTTTGGATGCTCAGAGGAGGGACCAAAACGGCGCCGGTTTGCTCCTCTATAAAAGCCCAAAAGACTAAAAAAAAAAACAGTTTTCCCTTGTTTTTTTTTTAAAAAAGCTGCTCCTCTCTCTCTCTCTCGCTGGGCGATTTTCAGTGGGTCTCCGTGAAGCTCGCGACCGACCATGCCGTCTGCGATGGCGGAACCCAAAACTTTAAGTTTTTCTCTTTTTTTAATAGTATTTTATATATATGTTGTATCAAACAGAACAAAATAAAAATAAAAAGATATAGAACGACAGTGTTCGAAAGAAAGAGAAAGAAATGATAGGAAAAGGGAAAAAATAAGATCTCTACGAATGGTATTATTTTTGTATTGATTTTGATTTTCTCTGTAAAAGTATCTATTTTCCTTTCTGTATTCGTAAAAAAAAAAGCCCCCTTTTACAGATTTTATTTTGGCTTTTATAGCCTAAAAAATCCCCCAAAATCCCGAATACAATCTCTTTGTTGTTGTTGGGTTTTCCTCTTCTGTAGGTACAACACGGAAACGTGGAGGCGCACGTTGCGGGTGCAGAGGTTCGGAGGTGACGTGGTTGAGGCGCGCGTGCGGGTAGTTACTGGACGTGCGGCGCGCGGCGCGGGGTTCTTCTGCTAGGGTTTCTGAAACCCTGAAAAATCTTTAGGTTGCTGGGCTTGGTGGGCCTCGTTTAGGGTTTGGGTCTGGAATTTTTGTAAAATTAGTCAATGGGCTATAATTTTGGTGTAATGGACTGTGGGCTTATTTTCTTTGAGGGTCCGGGTAAATTTTGCCCATTACAACTGCCCCTCTTTGCTCATTGTCGTGCAACGAGGATAGAGCAAAGACTTTAAAAGGGCGAATTTTGTCCGGTCTAGCTGGATCTTGGTTTCTTGTGGCTTCATTCCATCCACTGCGTCTCCCGGGGTATAGGAATTTTGTTTCAATCTGCTTCACTCCTACTTAGGGAGATACGATCTGTAATCTTCACCGCTCCATTGCCGATACATGGAGATAAGACTTGTCAGATTCGATCCGCTCCACTCCTACTCAAATGAAGATAAGATCTCGTAATTTTTAGCCTGTTACCCTACGGCAGGGATTAAGGCTTTATTGTCTTCGATCCGCTCTACTCCGCTTTCGGTAGAGATAAGATCGCTTTCTTCACCGCACCTCCTCCACCCGCTCGGTGGAGATAAGGCTACGATCTTCGATCTACTCCATTGCCGATACATGGAGATAAGACTTGCTTTGTATTCGATCCGCTCCACTCTCGCCGGTGAAGATAAGATCTGTAATTTTAGCCTGTTACCTTCATCGCTTAGGGGATTAAGGCTTTCTGTCTTCGATCCGCTCTACTCGCTCGGTAGAGAGATAAGATCGCATTTTTAGCCCGCTCCACTCTGCTTCCGGTGGAGATAAGGTGGTGGCTTAAAATCGCTCCATTGCCGATACATGGAGATAAAATTCGCCATTTTCGATCCGCCCCCTCCTGCTCGGTGGGGATAAGATCTGTAATTTTCAACCTGTTACCCTACTGCTTAGGGGGTTAAGGCTTACTGTCTTCGATCTGCTCTACTCCTGCTCAGTAGAGATAAGATCTGCATTTTTAGCCTGCTCCACTCCTGCTCAGTGGAGATAAGGCTGGTGGCTTAAATCTGCTCCATTACCGATACATGGAGATAAGATTCGCCATTTTCGATCTGCCCCACTCCTGCTCAGTGGGGATAAGATCTGTAATTTTCAACCTGTTACCCTACTGCTTAGGGGGTTAAGGCTTACTGTCTTCGATCTGCTCTACTCCTGCTCAGTAGAGATAAGATCTGCATTTTTAACTGCCTTCCTCTCGCTTTCCGTGGAGATAAGGCTAGTGGCTTAAATCTGCTCCATTACCGATACATGGAGATAAGATTCGCCATTTTCGATCTGTTCCACTCCTGCTCAGTGAAGATAAGATCTGCTTTCTTTCAGCCTGCTCCACTCCTGCTCAGTGGAGATAAGGCTATGATCTTCAGCCTGCTCCATTGCCGATACATGGAGATAAGACTTCTTTGTTTTTCGATCCGCTTCACTCACCTCGCCGGTGAAGATAAGATCTATTATTTTCGATCCGCCCCACTTCTCGCTTTCGGTGGAGATAAGATCTGCTATCTTTTAGCCTGCTCTACTCCTGCTCAGTGGAGATAAGGCTATGATCTTCAGTCTTCTCCATTGCCGATACATGGAGATAAGACTTGTTATATTCGATCTGCTCCGCTCCTGTTCAGTGAAGATAAGATTTGCTATCTTTCAGCCTGCTCCACTCCTGCTCAGTGGAGATAAGGCTAGTGGCTTAAATCTGCTCCATTGCTGATATATGGAGATAAGATTTGCCATTTTCGATCCGCTCCGCTCCTGCTCAGTGGAGATAGGATCTGCTATCTTCAATCTGCTCCACTCCTGCTCAGTGGAGATAAGATCTGTAATCTTCAGCCTGTTACCCTACTGCTTAGGGGATTAAGGCTCATCGTTTTCGATCTGTTCCACTCCTGCTCAGTGGGATAAGATCTGTAATTTTTGGCCTGTTACCCTACTACTTAGGGGATTAAGGCTCATCGTCTTTGATCTGTTACCCTACTGCTTAGGGAATTAAGATCTGTAATTTTCGGCCTGTTACCCTACTGCTTAGGGGATTAAGGCTCACTGTCTTCTGTAAATTCCATCAACTTTGTTACATTGTCCTCTGGGGAACCTACCTGTAGAATTGATTTCATGGGATCTATGCTTATGCCAATATGATTGGAATGTCATGCTCCTAACCAATGTATTACGAATGAATGGATGAATGCCAAATGTCATGAGCATAATCCAATTTTTAAATTTTGGGTTATCATTGCTCGCTGCTTGTTAGGGTGATACCCCTGACGTATGTCTTCCTGTTCAGTTGAACTTCTAACAGAGAATCCAAGATGTCGTCACTGCTTAGACTCTTATTTCAAGGGTTCCGAGCCCTTTAAGCCTGGTGAGTTCTAAATAATTATCCTGTTTCGGATTCTTGTATTATTTAGAGATTTGCAGAGTAATATCCAGAACTTCTTTCATGAAAACATTATTAGTCCATTGATCATTATTTCAATATACAATGCTTGAAAAAGAGATCATTACAATGGATAAGAAGGAAATTACTTAGGAGCATTGCTCGAAACAAACAAGTTAAGCAAAGATAGCAAATGCAACCCAGAAGGGAATTTATTGGTAGTGTAAAATAAAATGACAAGGTAAGATGGAAACTAGGTGTCCCAGATATCGCAGCATGAGCTTCTCTGTTCAAACTTCTTGAGGACCATTTTAAGCTCAATATGTGTTTAGGGGATCCGGAGTACTTTGTCGATGCCCCAAGACGAAACATACTTCCTCATTGTTAATTCAAGCCTAGCAAGACTACTGTATGTCCCATCATAATTCGATCACAATTTAAGCCATCCTTTTCGGGTTTTCGACTCAAAGCCCATTTGGTCTCAAAGCGCCCTTTGCGGGTTTTCACCTTGGCCTCTCATTTTTTTTTGAACTCAAGACGCGCCCGCACTTGGGTTTTCGTGATCGGCCCATTTTCCTTCTTAAGCGAAGTGTTTCCTGACTGAGTCTGCATTAACTGGGTTTGGCTGACTCTTACCGTCCATCTCGGCTAGTACCAATGCTCCTCTAGAAAAGGCCTTCTTTTCAACATAAGGTTCTTCCCAATTAGGCATCCACTTTCCTCTGAAGTCTTTTTGCATAGGGAGGATATTTTTCAATATCAAGTCTCCTTCATGGAACATTTTGGGGTGGACTTTTTTTTGTATGCCCGCATCATTCACTTCTGGTACATTTGACCATGACGGATGGCTCTTAACCTTTTTTCTCGATCAGATTCAGTTGATTATACCGAGATTAAACCCATTTCGCTTCATCCAACTTCAGCTCTGACAAAATTCGGAAAGGAATCTCAACTTCGATGGGCAAGACTGCATCCATCCCATAAATCAATGAGAACGGCGTTGCCCCGGTGGAGGTCCTGGCCAACATTCGAGAAGCATAAAGGGTAAATGGTAGCTGGTCTATGCCAATCTTTACAAGTTTCCACCATCTTTCAAAATCTTTTCGGACGGTTTCTTTCTTTTCTTTTCTTTTTCCTTTCTTTTTTTTTATTCGAACTTGAATTTGAAATCAAAGTTGAAATTTGATGATGGTTGACTTTGTAACTTTGCTATAGGAACCGACCTTCATCCTCTTGACAATCATGAAGATGAATAGGTGTCGACTAGATGCTTTTGACGAGATCATCCCCGTAACATGTATGCCCCACGTATAGGGAAAAAATAGAGAAAGCATATAAGTCATGTCTTTTCAATTTGGCTTTACGGCATAACTGATGCAATCTCCCTTTCATGTTTAACCCCAGATTCGGAACTTATAATCGACCTGGCTATCAGAAAACTCTTAGCATGTGCCTTTTCGAACACTCTACAGTCTCATTGTGCCTAGGCATATCTTGATGCGGTCATGCAAAGACATCTTTGAATTCTTGGAATAACTTAATGACGTGTCGCTTTATTTCTGTGGTGGGCAAGGCTTCGATCTTCACTTCTTTCCTAGACTCGCAATATCCACTGACCCTTTGTACGGTAGAGTCTATTTCCATCTTGTTCTACCATCCTTAACAAATCAAAAGATAAGTTACAATCTCTGTCATTTTCAAAATTCTCAGATCCCTTTAGACCCATATTTCACTCAAAAGGGAGTCCGTAACAGCGTTGCTCATGTATTGATATATGGGTACCAATTATAGGTACGAAGGCAAATTCCAAAGAATAAACGATTCTAAGGATGATTATCTATGATGAAGAATGAAAGAACATTCCAAAAAAACAAAAGCATGTATAACATGACATGGAAAAAAATGAAAAAAAAATTCTCGACATGAAACACAAAAATGCATTTTTTATTAAAAATAAAGATGTTTGAACATAAGCCTATTTCACAAAAAATTCTTATTGTTTCTAGGCTTAAAACAACAAGTGTGTTTTGAACATTACTCTGTGTTAGCTCTAAAAACTACAGGAGTTTCCTTCGCAGTCCAGTTGTTCAGAACACTTCCAGGCTCGTAGGGGTGCATGCCTCCTAGGTTTCCTTAATTCGATCCCTCCTCGAATACGGCTTTGATACTCAAGGTTTTCATTATATCTTCAGCCGTTTTTTCATTCATGTGTAGTAGTGATGTTCCAGGGTCACTATAATATGATCTTTAGTTAATAGGGTTCTTTTGTGATATTTAATGCATATGATGGGATGTAATGCAAATGCATGATATGAATGCAAAAAGGCGTCGATTCTGGTTCAATTTCTTATAGAAAACTTATTTAAAAAACAAAATCCTTTTACGTAAAACAAAGTCACATATACGACCTAGCCCTTATGCCCAAAGCTTTAACTTTCTTGAGGAGCGAAGCTAGCTCTCGACCCCGGTCTGACTCTAGCTCATATACTACACTTAACACATCACCGCACCGCTAAGGTTTGTAGATGATCGGCCACTTCGATCTCGAACAACGGCTTCGCCCATAATGTAGTCTCTCTTTCTCGACTGGTTACGAGATCGTTGAAAGCTGTTCTTCCCATCGCTCATTGGTTGCCTCCAATAGTTGGATCCGAGCTCACTATTTTTGCAGCGCAAGCTTTGAGCTCTACCACCTTTTCTTTCAACTCTTCGATCTTGTTTAGGCTTGATTCCAACTTCACCGTAGCGTTGCGGCTTCGACATAATGCCTTCTCCAATTCTACTACTCGAGCTCTTAGCATCCTATTTTTGCTTTGGCTCTCACCCACAGTCCTTTTCAGAGTATCTTTCTGTGTTTGAGTATCATGAAACCTCTTTTTCCACTGATCGACCTTAGCCTTCTCTTCTTGAATTTCTTGACGCCATTGTTCTGAGGTTTTACCCAACCCAGCAGTCCTCATCGATGAATGCAACCTTTTGTAATCGGTCTTCAAGCTGTCCAAATCTTCTTCGGCCTTCCTTTTCTCTTTCCTCAGTTTCTCAGCCTCTTATTTCTGGACATCAATATCTAACCTCAAGTGCATCTTTTCTTTTTCCAGTTGTTCTATCCTTTTCCCTAACTCCGTATTTTTACTTCCAAAGTCTTGCTTCAGGATTTCCAACTCGGAAGGGACTACTTGAAGGTATTCCTCTATCGGTCGAGCACCATCTTGTATCGGTCTAGGGATATTATCATTGATTCTCTGACTCCGCCATGCATTATATTCGAGGGTTGCCATTGGACCTACAGAAACTCTTTTCATTCGGTAAATCTGCTTCTAAGCATCAGAAATTTCTCGAACCCTCTTCTTGTAATTATTCCCCCTATACGAGAATTCAAACTGAGATAGCCCATGTGTCGCCGGTATAAATTGTCTTGATTTGTATTACCTTAGCACAAGCAAATGAGCATACCCAACGGCTCCCCAAATTTCTAGCAGAGGAACCCAATCATAACTCCCACACCAGTAGAGAATTTCATCGGGAATTAACCAAGGAGCTCTCCATTCAACGTCTTTTTCCTGGAGATTCTGAAGGAGCGTAATCCAGTTTTCGTCTGATATGTCGTCTCTTCTGGGCGTGGCTGCCAACTCTTTTAACGGGGAGTAATTCTCAGAAAAACCCGATAAGAAACTCTATCTACCTTCCAAAAATGGCTATGGAACCAAACCAATAATAGCTGCATGCATCCCATGAATCTACCTTCACATGTCCTTCGGCATGCGTTCAAAGATCTAAATGTTTCGACAAGAATCGCTGGCACTGGCCTAACCCCCTTGTCAAGTCGATCGAATAGGTCAGTCACTGCTTCATCTACATGTCTCAAAGCTTTGGGGAAAATTACCAAGCCGTAGATACTTAAGGCGAACATGTCAATTTTCCTCTTAATATCTGGATGTGCCACAATCAGGTCCCTCAAGCTCACCCAAGGAATGTATTTTCCTTCACCTTTTTGCTGAATCCGTGTTGTGACCCACTGTTCACTCATCCCAGTGATACTCATCAGCTTCTTTACAAAGGTCGGTGCATTAGCGGCCCTGAAATAAACTTTGTCGACTCGAACCCTTTGGCTACGAAGCAAAGCTGTATACTCTTCCACAGTAGGCACCAAGTCCACCTCCCCAAACGTGAAATAGCTATAAGCGGGATTCCAATATTGAGTCATAGCCCGAAATAAGTGTTTGTCCACTCTGATGTCCAATAAGTAGGGTAGATCACCATAGTTAAGGTAGAAAAGCTGCTTGGCTCCTTCATCCCAACAGGCCCATATATCTCTTAATTCTTGGAGCTCATTCTGTGTCACACTGATGCGAGTGAAGTCCCATAACTCCGATGTATATCCTTCGACTAGACTATCCCCCTTCTCAAGTTGTGTCTTCTCTGACCATATACGCACGGCCGCATTATCCTCTACTTTATCAAGGAATTCGTTCTCCATAACAAGCCTTCTAAATCAGTAATCAAAACAGGAATCGACACCTTTTATGTATGAAATGACATGCAAGCATGGCCAAAATAAAATAGGTTAGTATCGCATAATAGTAACCAAAGCAAGTGAAAAAAAAATGTCAACCCACTAGATGGGTAACCGCTAAGGTTTAGCACGGCTCTACCTAGGGTGGGCTCTTAGGGTTTACTATAAGTGGCTTGGTTCTAAAGGAAGGGTACCTGAACCAGCAGATTTCTCAATCCTCACCCATTATAGGCTCATACAGATCGAGTTCAGTTCAGGGGAATACATTTCCCTATGGCCATGCGGAGGTGAAAACCTCACGAAGACATAGGTACGGATGTATCCTGGAAGTAGTCCACTAGCCCATGCGGAGGTGAAAACCTCACGAAGGCATAGCTTCTCGCTCCCACTTAAAGGGTGTGACCACAATGGTCATGCAATATGATGCAGAAATATCCTTATGGGACTCGAACCACAACAAACATATGACACAACACAAACTTATGCGATGGAAAAATCAAAATCAAATTTTAATTTTCGATAAAAGGACATTAATCAATCAATTCTACGGCTTGACTCTCTTATTGGTCCCCAGTGGAGTCGCCAAGCTGTCGAAACCATTTTTTTGTTTGAAAAACGGGCCGACTTTAAAAGGGAAAACAGAGTCGCCACCAATCTTTTTTTTGAAGTGCGATTGGGCCACTTTTGAAAACGTTTTGGTCTACGAATTTTAAGAAAACGGGTCCGGGAGTCAGTTACGCACGAGGAAGGTTTAGCACCCTCGCAACGCCCAAAATTAGTACCTTATCGATTAATTAATGTCCTAATATTGAAAATTGAAAAAGATTTTTAAAATATGAGTCCTTTAAAAAATGTTTGGATAATTCAAATTGGATATCGAAATTCTCTTATTCTGAAAAGATGAAATACCACATCCAGCACGATAGGACATGATGTTTCAAACCCTCGATACCCGGATCACTTCATGATTTCCAAAATTCATGCATTGTACTTTTAAAAGGGTATTCCACTATTTGGTCAAACTAAAAACCGAAACCCAGCACGATTGGGCACGATTCCTCAAATTCCCCAAATATGAAATATTGCCTTTATTTAAGAAAACCCGGTCAAAATCTCTGAAGGATATTTAGTCATTTGGATGAATAGAAAATCGAAACCAGCACGATTGGGCACGATCTCTCGAACTTCCAAACACGAAACATTGCCTTATTGAAGAAAACACGATCAAAATCTTTAAAGGATATTTAGTCATCTAGACGAACGAAAAATCGAAACCCAGCACGATTGGGCACGATTTCTCGAACTTCCAAACACGAAATATTACCTTTGCGAAACCCTTTTTATGAATTTTGAAAATAACAAAAATAAAAATGTGGAAATGTAAACACGATAATAATAATAAATACAAAAGGGGGGAAAATAAACAATAATATTATAATAGTAAAAATAATATATGACAAATAAAATAAATAGTAATAATAATAATACTACTAATGAAGCTAATGAATATAAAAAAGGAAAATATAATACTAAATATAAAAATAGAATAATAACAATAATAAGCAAAAATAAAAAATATTAATAAAAAATAATAGTAATAATATTAGAATAATAGTACTAATAAAAATAGTAGTAGTAAAAAAATAAAGGTATATTGATAATAAAAATATATATATAATAATAATATAATAAAACAATTAAAGTAAACCATAATATATATAATAATAGTAAATATATAGAAATAATAAGATTATAATAATATACATAAAAAATAATAAGACATATACAAAAAATATAGTGACAATAATAAAATAATAAAAAAATCACAAAAGATGAAAAACAGGACGAAATTGAACCATTAAACAAAGGTTTGGGGCAAAAACAGAAAACAAATAGGGGGGAAGGACCGGGTTAAAACACGCGCAAAACAAAGAGGGACCCAAAGCGCAATTATTCCACCCTTTGAAACGGCGCCGTTCAAATTAGGACCAAATTGAAATAATATAAGAATTTTTGGGCAAAATCAGAAATAAAAAAAACTTGATCGTAAAAATATAAAAAAACGGAGGGGCTAAATGCGAATTAGCCCCTCCCTCAAAAAAACACGCGGATCCTGGGCTTAATCGGGTCGGGTCGGACGGGTCACCCCTAAACGTCGTCGTTTTGGATGCTCAGAGGAGGGACCAAAACGGCGCCGTTTTGCTCCTCTATAAAAGCACAAAAGTCTAAAAAAAACAGTTTTCCCTTGTTTTTTAAAAAAAAAAGTCGCTCTCTCTCTCTCGCTTTGGGATTTCCGTGAGTCTCGTGAAGCTCGGTACGCGACCGTGCCGCTAGTCCTCCGCCGCCGTCGACCATCGCACACGGTGGCCGGAACCCAAAACTATAAGTTTTTCTCTTTTTTTTTATAGTATTTTATATATATATGTTGTATCAAACAGAACAAAAAAAAAAGATATAGAACGACAGTGTTCGAAAGAAAGAGAAAGAAATGATAGGAAAAGGGAAAAAATAAGATCTCTACGAATGGTATTCTCTTTGTATTGATTTTGATTTTCTCTGTAAAAGTATCTATTTTCCTTTCTGTATTCGTAAAAAAAAAAGCCCCCTTTTATAGATTTTATTTTTGCTTTTATAGCCTAAAAAATCCCCCAAAATCCCGAATACAATCCCTTAGCTGTTGTTGGGTTTTCCTCTTCTATAGGTACAACACGGAGACGTGGAGGCGCACGTTGCGGGTGCAGAGGTTCGGAGGTGACATGGTTGAGGCGCGTGTGCGGGTAGTTGCTGGACGTGCGGCGCGCGGCGCAGGGTTATTCTGCTAGGGTTTCTGAAACCCTGAAAAATCTTTAGGTTGCTGGGCTTGGTGGGCCTTGTTTAGGGTTTGGGTCTGAAATTTTTGTAAAATTAGTCAATGGGCTGTAATTTTGGTGTAATGGACTGAGGGCTTATTTTCATTGAGGGTCCGGGCAAATTTTGCCCATTACAAAGACTGAATAAGTTGATGTTAGAATAGTGTATTGCAAATAAGTTGATAACTAAAAAGATGGTTCAACCAATTTTAATTGTTTGTATATAGTATGACAATTTGAGACATGATCTATACAATTTCTAAATGGAGTGTGCTAGGTCAAGACTTTTGGAAATACTAACCTCTTTTAACATTTCAATCTTTCTTAACTTATCTCTCTATATTATTTCATTTATAAAATTCCATAAATTCAATTTCCTTCTTAATATATATTTTTTAACATACACAGTCATTCAGCTTTTGGGGTTATACAATAAATGCCACATTTTCAAAAATTGGGTTTTTAAAATTTAATATATAACTCTGTGGATATTTGAAATAAGAGTCATATTTGAATGTTTATATTAAGTGTTTGAATTTGTTGTTGAATTTCAAATACTAAGCATAAAACTTCAAATCTATATAAATGTTTATATAAAGTACACGACGAGCATAAATATCCTCTTTAACTTTTTATTCTGATGGATTGAATATTTTTCATAAAAATAGTAGAAAGATGTGACGATTTTTTCTAGTAAAACCCCAAAGAAAAATACATACTATTCCCTCCTTTCTATCAAATCGATCATAACCACTGCCTACATTTCAAAAAATCGTGCACCACAAATAGGAACCAATAAAGAGGTCTGCGATCTCATAGAAAGATATCACGATTCTTTGCGGAAAGAAAAACTATTTGCTGAGACGGAAATAAAAATATCAAATTCCTACCAAGATAACTAGAAGTTCCAACTAATAAAAACCTTAATGAACCAAAAAAAAAAAAAAAAGGATAAAGGCCTAGCAGAACTTGCTTGTTTTTCGAGATCCCACTATAAATTCTATCCATATAGATTCTGATCGACAACTCATACATATTAGATCCAATTGCATTTTATTCGAATAGAGAGAATAACAAAAAAAAAATCGAATTTACTTTTTTGTTTTCGAAGTAACTCTCATCAACTAGTACTATTTAATTTCCGAATTGGTTATTATAATGTCTTTATTTTAACAAAATAATAGATATCATCTTTTTATATAAAATCAAAATGATGCATAGATTTGAATTCTGTCTTTTTGGTTTACTTGTCAATTTTGGTTCATCTCAAATCAAAATTTACACAGTAAATACTAAATAATACAATACACAAAATTGTGTGGCATAGCTTAATCTTTTACCCCCCAATTATCAAAGGTACCAAAACAGAGAAAAAGAATGACATGCACGTTTTACCATTTAAAACATGTTAATATTTTTAATGAAGCAATTTTATTAGTTAAATTTAAATATCCATCTTCTATCATTGCTATCTAGCCCAAAAGCCCAAATAGATGCTTCAAGGCGTATTCCAGGCTCGTAATGTAACCGGTTCTTTAGCGCCCCTTTCACAAAACAGGTTCCTCAATCGAAATTTGTTCAAGAGACAAACGAAGCATCACCGGTTTGCGATCAGATTGAGACTCGCAAAAAATCACAGGAAAAAAAATGACGATGTTTCACTTCTTCAACTGTGCGATACTCACCTTTGGTCCTCACGCCGTCTACTACTCCGCCACTCCCTTGTATGTTCCGCCTCCCTTTTTACTCGATTCTTTATCTGGTTTTCGGGTAATCTGTGATTTATTTCTTTTAATTATGTCTTTAATTTCTTAATTTTCCACGAAAGTGAGCTCTAATTAGAGAATTTAAACTTCGATCTGTTTGTTCAAACTTGGAAAATATTTTATCGAGGGAAATGATTCTGGTTTTTTAGGGAATAAAAATCTCTCTGCAATAAGAAAAAATGAGCAAAATTAGTACTGAAAAAACGTTAAAAAGAGTATGATTAAAATGTTCGACGGCTATAGTTTGGAACTAATTAGATTTAGTAGAAAATTTATACTGTTATGTAGTTGATTTTTTGAGAATTTGGTTAGTTAAATTTGTTGAACGAAATTGTTATTTATCTACTAAATTATAGTATTGTGTGTATATATATATATCAGTTGACTTAATAGTGAATCATGTTTATGCAGATCAGAGTATGATACTCTTGGTACCTCTGTAAAAGCCGCTCTTGTTTATCTTGGAACAGCTCTGGTGAAGGTCTGTCCAGCTTGTAAATATCTTTGTCGCTGAACTCTGTGCTAGATTTCAATCTTATTCGTGTTTATACCTAGTGTTTTTGATGGTTAATTTTTTTTGTTTCTTTATGGTGGCAGCTCGTTTGCCTTGCAACATTTTTGCAGGTGTCTGAGAATGATGGCTTTGATCCATACCAGGTATTTCCATTTTCTAGTTTCAGAAATTGGAATTACATGGAGGAATGTAAAAATTGCTCTAGTTATACATGATTTCAAGTTTTTATTGTGGTTTGTGGCAGTTTGATTTTATTTACTTTTGTGGTTAGTTCGAAGATGATGTTATTAGCTAGAAAATAATGTGAAAACTTTTACTACTTTCTTGGCTGCATTTGCATATGGGTGCGTTAGAGATATCGGTTGTTATACCGCATGAGTCATTATAAATAATCTATATATTTCAAACTTATGGAGAAATTTGTTGGTTATACATTTCAGGAACTTTTGAAAGCACTGATTGGTTTTATAGATGTTGCTGGACTTTATTTTGCCTTAACACAGTTGACTCACAGGAACATCTCTCAAAATCATAAATTTCAAGCTGTTGGACTTGGTGAGTGTGATTTTGACTCAAGTCCTTTAGGTTGAAATTCAGTGGTTCCCTTCCTGATACCCTCTCCCTCTTGCAAATAAAAATTAGAAAAAAGAAGCATAATTTTGCATTTGTGGTTTTTGACCCTCAAGTCTGTCACCATTCCTCGGATCATCTAAATTATTGGTGAGTTGAATTACTAGGAGCAAGCTGTGATCTTTATAACAAACAAAATAAATATTATGGTATGAGAAAAATGTTCAGGCTATCCAAGATGCTTGAAATCGCTCGATATTGGTGAATGTTTAATGCTAGTTTTGCCAATTATTCAAGGATTAGTCAATTGTCGAAGATCAAAATTTGAAATCTGTAATGATAGATGAAATTTTATATTTGAAAATGTGGAGATGAGTTTCATTCAGAACATTTTGCTGGGTTCTTTTTTCTTTCCCTGTTGCTAGGATGGGCTTTTGCTGATTCTGTGCTACATAGATTGGCACCACTTTGGGTGGGAGCAAGGGGACTAGAATTCACTTGGGATTACATTCTGCAAGGCCTAGAAGCAAATGCAAATTTGGTATGTTTATTTCTTTAATGATTCGAACATTGCTTTTTGGAACCTTTTTAGGCATTCATCATTCTGCACAGTAGGTTTATTCGCAAATGTCTTTCCTAAATTAGAATTGTGATAGATATTAGAATTTGGTTTCTTTAATCAATTCCGAAATCACCACTTATAGCTCTCCTTATGGACATCTTTATCCATTTCTCATTTCAGGTGTTGAGTATATCTCTTGCAGCATTGGGATCTTTGATTTGGCTCAGAAAGAACAAGCCCAAGACTTTGATTCCCATAATATATGCATGCGCTGGAATTGTTGCAACCATGCCATCCATTACAAGGTCTGTTTTAACTTGTCACAACATCTACCCTCAATTTAACCCCTCCCATGGACATCCTTAGATTATATAAATGGACTTTGCATTAAATTCTCAAGTAAAAATAATTTTCCTTTTATAGCTACCTAAGGCGAGGATTGGGATGGCACTTTCCAAAGGTGGTAGGCTTTGAATTATTCACATCTTTGATGATGGCTTTCATTAGTTGGCAATTGTTTTCTGCATGCCAAAGGCCCTATGTATGAGGAACAAATTTGATGCCTTCTATGTCATCTGATGTTTGAAGCGATGCGATGCTCATTGCTTGTCAGTTCCTCTTTTTTCCCTCAGGCTGCTCTGTTGTCTCCTATGAAATTCCGGTTACCTTCTAGCTTTGTAGTTTAAAAGTTCGGTCATGGTTGCAAGTTGGAACCATTTAACATGATCGTTAGATTGTTAGATCTTTACCAAAGGCACAAAACTCAAATTGTGTACCTCTGTAGAAGTAGAGAAATGACACTTGCGCCGCGTTTGGTTGATTTGATTGGTTGGTATAATAACACAAGGAAAAGTTTATTCAATTAGCAATGCTAAAATAGTTATCATCATATCAATTCTTAAATAATTCAATGTTTGATAAATAAAATTGTTGTACAAAAATAGTTGTAATAATTCTGTACCTCCATAAGTAAAGATATTTTATAAAAGTTGATTTTCAGGACCGTTTTTTCTTAAATATAGTCAATTTTTTTATGAAAATATTTTATAAAATAAAGCATAAACAAATTTCGGTACATAATTTTATAGGAATAATATATTTAAAAAATTGGAAAGTTGCGATCATTCTTTTTTAAAAAAGAGATCTGCATAAATTTCTAAATTATACAACTTTGAAAAAAAATATCAATAAAAAAATTTATATTAGAATAAATGGAGGAAAAAAACGACAGTAATGTTTATTTTTTGAGCCAAAATAGAGTGGGAAACATAAAAATTAAATGAAGGTATTGAGTTGAATTTCACAACCAAACAAATGATTAGTGTAAAAAAAAAAAAGACATTACAATATTAATACCCATACCAAGCAAACAAGGCTGCTGCAATCTTACCTTCACATGAAACGTAGCTGCTACAATCTTACTATTATATCATTAATGAAATGCAAGTAAATACGCATGTCAAGAGTTAGGCCTCACTAGAGATTAGATAAAGAGGTGAGCTAAACAGCAATATGATTGATAATGAAACCACTCTAGCAACAAACCTCACAGAGATGGAAAAAGAGATCAATGGCAGAACAATAACCATCTAAAACATACATAGAATTACAACCAGATCAACTTTCCATCAGGCAGTAGTGGCAACACAGATTAACCAACATTCTAAACTACAACTTCACAACATATCAAACATCCATAGCTTGACGTACCTAGAGATGATGCCATCACTAAACTGCTATTTCATTTCTGGCAGATTCTGGGAGGTAACTGCTGCGATTTAGCAAGAGGCAGGGTGTGTTATGGTCAGAGGAACCGGTGCTTGAACTGCTGAGTCCAGAACCCGAATGATGATAATATCCAGGATGATAGGTTTTCCTCCTATATTGGAAGGCTCAAATACACACACATCATGTTCTATTAAATTATTGTCAATCACAAAACACTTCCAACCACCAGAAAGCCCTCCACAATCACGATTTTTGTGATAATTATATCTGGTCCTCCATGTACGCTTGTTAATGCGTAGAATGATATCTGTGTTTTCTTTTAAGTGATGTTTAGCCGTCCAGGCAACAGGGATTGCCTGCATGTACCCAGACAATAAACAAGGTGGAGGTTTAACACCATCATCTAATTTTAATGCAGCAAAGGGGTATTTTTCTCAATCAAGTTCAGGGATGAAATTTACCATGTAAAACCGTCTCCATACATGTGTAGGCTTCATAACCACCATAAAACCATCTCTGGTTAATGCTTCCTGTGCCTTTGCAACGGCATTTGCTTTCTCGAATTGAGTCAAAGGCCCGTTATAACATGTAGGGGGAGGGCTAAAGTCACCTTCATCCATTATTGCACCATCAAACTCTGAATCAGGGTTTAAGACACAGTAACAACGTCACCCAATTTAGCTTTCTACCAAAGGCAATACTACTGCTTTTCATTTTGGTCATTAAAATGCACATTCCTATCCAGAGTATAACAACAAGACGCAACAAATGAACATCCAATAAATTACCAAGAAGTTCCAAAATTCTTTGCAAAGACCATAATATTTTCAGTGTCGGGAAACTTAAGTTAAATTTACCGTGGAAAGCAAGTCTTACGTATAGAAAAAGTTTCTAGAAGTGCTTCTACCCTACCAGTTTCGAACTTCACTTCTCCAGGAAAAGTACAACGTTCTTTGCCTCCAAGGTGCCTAGCATAGATCGATTTAGTAGAAGAACCTGCATACCGCATCTTCTTATTAGTAGGTGCAGAGTTGATAGGTCCCCTTGATGGCGCTGTGCCAATGTCATTGTTAGTAGATTTCTCGGGACTGCTTTCAAGACCACACTGTGAAGAGTTGTGCACAATTTCATCAGGGTTCTCATCAATCTTTCGTTTATTTTGGTATCCATTCTCCGATTCCGGATGCACACACTTCCTCACAAAATAAGAAGATCCCTTCTCACACAAGCTCTGGCCCTCAAACATAAGAACATCAAAATGGGACAACCCATTGTACTTGAAGATCAACAAGTCATTCTCTTCCAAAGAATGGTCTAGTACAAAATTTCTCCATCCATCGTTGAAGAACAAGGTATCACCATCTGCAGTCAGTCCTAGATCCCATATGATACCGCTAGGACCTTTAACAGTGACGGTTTCAGGAAGCTTTTTCCTAATATTCTTAGCGAATTTTTCTGGTATTTCCTGCAATACAAGGTGAGGTTCACTATCAAAGGTAAACAAGGCAACAATTCCAGAATTTTATAGCGAAGAACAAACCAAAGAAAGGTACAATTGATTGCTAATACCTGCCTAACACCCCTCCATACATATCTTTTAGACCAAAATATAAAATGTGTTAAAAGACATGAATGAACTAGGGTGCTGCAACCTCCTTGATTTCTTTGGGTTTCTACTTCACTAAGCCACAATACAAAAAAAAAAAAAAAGACAAAGCAAGGGATCTCACAAGCTGATGAAGAAAATCACCACGGAGAAATTGAGAGAAATGAATGCACTGAAAATGGGTCCAAAAGATTTCTTCTTCCCTGCTTCTACAATCCTCACAAGAATCTCCCATTTGCTTAACCACACAGATCCACACCTAAAGACCGGGTTTTTTTGGGGGGGAGGGGGGGGGGAGAGTAGGGGGATTGTATTTATGGAATAAATGCTTTGCGTTTCAATTCATTGTTTCTGCACAGAAACAACGAAGAATCCAAAGGATGTAAAATGGGAAGGCAAAATGAGTCAGGAATCTAATGATCAGGAGACAATCGTTTGGGTTTAGATGGAGAGGATTTTAGAGATGGATGAGCTGAGGCTGAAGACCAAAGGGAGTAGTTGAAAGGTTAAAAGTTTAGAGAAGGAACGTCTAAAAGGACGAGGCTTATTGATTTCGGTTGAGGGGAGGGGAGGGGGCTGTAATCAGACGTCCCCAGCCAAAGTAGGTGCGGATACTGAAATCTAGGGTTTATAGTTGGGGGACTGGGCTAATGGGCTGCTTCCCGCTTGCATTATGTTTTGTCTCTGCTATATCCCTATTCACCCCGATATTACCATGTTTAAGTTTTTTCGATGAACTTTCCTCAACTCATTTTTTTAAACAATGCTACTAATTAAATTAAGGGTGAAAAAAAAAGTAACACTTAACCATTTTTTATTTCTTAAATTTTTATCCTTACTTTATTAAAAGCCGTTATATCAAGAGTCGAATTGTATTTTATCTTATTTACTCAAAAAATAAACAAATAAAAAAAATACACATTTAATAATCATATAACAAAAAAGAAAAATTGTCATGAATTTAAATTTAATAAAAAAATTAACAGAAATAAAAGTTAAACTTAAACAAACTAAATTCTCAAAAATATATTTATAAAAGTTATATCTTTGCTTGTTCATGATAGTTTTCTTAAAATATGTAACTTGTATTTTTATAAAATGTTAAACAGAAATGTTATAAAAAAGTATAGGGTTAAGTGTAAAAAAGTATTGTATTTATTTAAGAAACCCAATAAAATTGATATGGTATGAATTAAAGTAATTGATGAATGAAAACCGCTATTGATAATTATTTAGCTTGTTTTGTATTGCATGTGAAACTTTACTATCATGATATCATTTTGTTTTATATATTATATTAGTAAATAGAAAAATGAAACATATGTCTTCTTCACTTTTCCACGATGCACATCCCGTCGTTGCCGCTAGATGATAACATGCTGAAGCACATTTTTGTTAATTTATACTTTAGTCCCCTAAGATCATAAATTTTTAATTTAATCCCTTAAAGAATTTGACATAATAAAATTATACTTTAACCCATCTCATCCCAATATACATACGTGCAGTAGATTCTTTTTGGTAACATAATAGTAAAAGCAAATGGCAACATGTCAGAGTTTCCTAACTATGGCCAGCTAAGTGACATTTTGTATTGCATTGCAGCCCTTGTTGAAGCCTTGCATTACATGTGTGATTGTGTTCTTCTTTCAAAACTGTTTTGGACCTGCAAATGAGATGTATTCCTCTTTCAAAATTGCTTTGGACCAGCAAACACAATTTTTGAATGTCATCTTTTGAAAAAAATAACGTCGGTAATGACAAATATATCGCAAAGAAAAGAGAAATAAAAATAAAGAACACAAATTTTACGTGGAAACCCTTTCGGGAAAAAACCACGGGCAGAGGAGAAGAGAATTCACTATGTCGAATTCGAATCAATTTACAAGAGGAATAGACTATGTCTATTTATAGGCTTATAAAGCCATATTCTAATAGGAGTGTAGTAAGATTGAAACTCCTTATTCTAATCAATATCCAATAGATGGAGTTTAATAAGGTTTAAAAAACCTTATTTAAAATAAAATAAAAGAAGTGTAGTTCTATAGGGATTCTTCTTTTATTTTATTTTACCATTGTATTTTATTTAAATAAGGATTCGGGTCACTTAATTCTAACAATCTCCACCTTGACACGAATTCTAAATAAACAAGTTCTTCATCGCGAACTCTCAACGAACAAGTTCTCCACCTCTTCCATAAAATCCCTTAAGGGTTTAACTTCAACAATGAACACCAACCAAGTCTAAGCAATGCTCAAACTTGGTTATAGGAAGTGACTTAGTCATCATATATGCAGGATTTTCATGAGTACTAATTTTGCTCACAATAATATCACCACGAGCAATAATATCACGAACAAAATGATACCGAACATCAATGTGTTTTGTTCTCTCATGAAACATTTGATCTTTTGTAAGGAAGATGGCACTGATTGTCGCAGAAAATACTATTTGATTTGAAGGTCTTCATTGAGCTCACTAAAGAGTCCCTTCAACCAAATAGCTTCTTTATAAGCCTCGTGAATCGCCATGTACTCGGCCGAGTGGTAGACAAAGCGATCGTAGTTTGCAAAGTAGCTTTCAACCGATTGCACAACCTCCGATTGTAAAGACATAACCAAGTGAGAGATCTTCTTCTATCAAGGTCTCCAGCAAAATCAACATCAACATACCCAATGACTCCATCTCTAGTTCTTCCAAACTATAAGCAAACATCAGTAGTACCTTGAAACACCCCAAACCCGGCCCACGAGCTTTGACCAGATTTGGTATGTTCCTCAAGTAAACCGGTTCAAAATTCTTTTGTTACTTAGGAAAAAACTTGTATGATTTTTAAAAAATATTGTTTGGGTTGGGCTTGAGTTGAAAACAAATTTATCTTATGTTAAAACCCATTTATTTAAGGTGACAAAACATTTAGAGTTAATTTTAAAAAGGAATTTACTTAAACTTTAATTGATAAAAATCCATAAACATAATAAATAAAAGAAAAATAAAGTAAACCACAATGGCCTTATTATATCAATGATCCCAAAGTAAAACTTAAAATACTTAAAATAAATTGAAAGTCCAAATCATAAATTTCTTGCTATGCATGGCCACCTTTAAGCTCCCGCCAGGCAGGTCCATTCTTCGCTCATCACGAAAAATATTCCCCAAACGGGGTGAGTCAACAGACTCAATGTGTACACAACACTAAGTCATAATAGAATCGGGCATGCAAATGATACACATTCAAATCATAGAATACAATTAATGATGCATTCCCAAACCCAAACCTAATTAACCATCCGCTACACACCACCCGCATTCGCCGGTCACACCGTGGGACTATTAAGTCAACCTCCATCCGCTACACACCATCGAAGGCGATCGCTGCGATCGACGTGCTCATCGCCCATATAATTTGTGTCATTAGACACCATATTCAAATAATGTAACGAAGTTACCAAATTTAGATAATGTAACCGAAGTTACCATATTCAAATTCTGTGACCAGTAGTCACCATATTAAGTTGGTGAGACCAAGTCAACACCTTCTTCCCCTTTCACATAGATCCCGAATGCCCCATATATTTTATCATCATGCATAACATACTTAAATTCTCATTATTCACATGTAACAATATACATATTCATAATCCTATCAAAAGTAGGAAACGTGCACAGGTACTTTTACCATATTTATGGTACTTAGCCATATTCACATTCTTATGCATATTCATATGTTAAAATAATTGCCATATGATATATCGAAAGTTAGTGTGAGTACACACATTCTTAGTAATACATTTAATTTAAACATAGCCATGAACCTATCAAAACTTAGGGTAGGGTACACACCCGATTTGCTTAACGAATTCCTTGAAATCCCAAAATCGATCTACTCGCCTTAGATCTCAAATTCCTACATTTGATTAATCACTTACTAATTTAATAAAAAGCCATTCGGCCATAAATCCAAATCCTAGTAGGATTAGTATTCTTAAAACTTACCTTGAAATTCTCAAATCCCAAAATCCTTATATCCTCTGTCGAAATCCCTATAACTACATGTTAGATCAATTTCTAACATTTATTCACAACAAATAACCCTTAGCCGTATGTTAAATATGACTTACCTTAGATTCTTAAATCCGAAATTCACCGAATAACTAGGGAACACGCGACTTATGGTGTACCTTCGGAAAAGAACTTCTCCTTCCTTGTAGTCGACACTTAGTAAATCCCGAAAGATCTCTTTGACAACAGATATTAAGGGTATTAGAATCTTAATTTCGACAAACCTTAAAAGAAATAGAATGAGAATCTAACCTAATCTTACCCTTATGAAGAATTTGATGGAACTCTTGCTTGAACCCTTAGCAGTATTCGGCTATGGCTTTGATGTGGATAACAATTTCGGCTCTTGAGGCTTAGTGAGAAATCGACTAGGGCTATTGGTATCTTGGCTATTGATTGTGTTTGTAATAGAAGAAGAAAAGAAAAGAGAAAAAGAGAATAATGGCGAGAAAATTCGCAGAGAGAAGAGGAGAAACTTTAGAGAATTTCTACAGAGGTTTTCTTGAAAAGAAAAGAATGAATGAAGAATAGCCTTACTCTTCCTTTTATAGCCAAAATTACTAGCTAGAGTCCTTTACTTGGCCACCACTCTTCTATTTTGATAGCTTTATCCCTTGATTTATCACTTTAATAAAACTTAATCCAATAATTATCTCTTATCTCTTAATAAAAATAATACTAATAATAATCCTCTTTTATCTCTTCCTTATCTATCAAAATAAAAGAAATAATATCCACATTTATCTCTTGAAAATAATCTAAAATAAATCCATTATTTATCCCTTATTTATCCACCCTTTATCTCTTAAAAATAAAAGAATAAAAGCTCCTAATTTATAGCCATGTGCCGTCTAACCTCACTTCTTGGAAGCAAAATAAAATTTCTTTTATTTGCTTCCCATGTGACTCGAACTCGGGCCCAACACCTTGCATGTGGCGCCATTTTCAGAGGCCCTAAGTGGCATCTCTGTGCCACTTTTCCAAGCCTGTTTGTGTGTCAAACTTCTCCAACTTTTTCTTTTAAGGCCCTCTAGCCCTTATTTCCTATTTTGAACTTTAAAATTTGACATTTCGGCATCATTTCTCGATTTCCTAAAATTTTCGATCGGCTCAGTAACTTGCCATTTTCTTACATTTCCGTGTTTTTAAATGTTCAGTTTCCAAAATGTTGAGTTTCCAAAATGTTCAAGTTTCCAAAATGTTCACTTTCCTCTTTTAAACTTAACGTTTCCAAAGCATTTCCTTACATTTCCATACATTTCCATGCACCTTAGGGTTCCTAGAACTCCTCAGAACACATCCAACACACCCATCGAGCCCACTATCTCATGAATTACACACGAACGCATAACCCCTAATCTAGGATGTTACATACCTCGTAAGTATCTTAAAATCCACTAAATCGCTTTCCAATGTTCTTTACCTGGGATTCGCCATGTATCCGCTAATCGCACCGATCGTGCATATGATAAATCCGACGTGAACAAACCATAGCATACATGAGAGATCCCATCGCACTAGAGTATGGAACATGTGACATGTACTCAATCTCATCATCCGATTGTGGAGACAAAGCCGATGAAAGTCCTGAAATGGGTCGCTAAAGGATTACTAATGAGCTTAGCACTCTGCATGTTGAACTCCGCATGTAACTTTCTCAATATACCCTTTCCGACTTAGGTACAATTTACTTGTTTTTCTATCTCTAAGAATCTCCATACCAAGTATCTTCTTTGTGGTCCCAAATCTTTCATCTCAAATTCTTCACTTAGTTGGGCTTTGACCTTTCTTATCTCTCTCTTTATTTATCTTTTGTCGCTATCAACATGTCATCAACATAAAGAAGTAGATACACAAAAGAACCATCATCGTTTTTTCTTAAAGTAAACACATTTATCAAAACTACTTCTTTTAAAATCATGAGAAGTCATAAAAAATCAAACCTCTTGTACCACATTGTCTTGGTGATTGTTTCAAACCGTAAATGGACTTTTTCAAGCAAGCAAACATAGTCCTCTTTTTTGAGACTTTAAACCCTCTCGGTTGTTGCATGTAAATATCTTCCTCAAGTTCTCCATGCAAAAATGCGCTTTTACATCTAATCGCTCAAGCTCCAAATCATGCATGGCCACAATACCAAGCAAAGCTCGAATCGAACTATGCTTCACAACTGGGGAGAACACATCTATAAAGTCCACTCCTGGAATTTGACTGTAACCTTTTGCAACAAGCCTTGCTTTATATCTGGGTTCTTCAACTCCTGGAGTCCCTTCTTTCTTTTTAAACACCCATTTATAGTGAACAACCTTTTTACCTTTAGAAAGTTTCACAAGATCCCATGTTCTGCTTTTTATGGAGTGATTCCATCTCCTCTTGCATAGCAAACATCCACTTTTCTCGAGTCTTCACATGACTAACCGCCTCGAGAATAATTAGACGGCTCTTAGTTTGCATCTATATCTTGGCCACATTTAAAGCATAAGCAACTAGATCACCTCTCTGCATACTTCTTTGGAGGTTTAATTTCTCTTCTACTTCTATTTTTGGCGATAGAGTATTGTGGTGAAGAAGCAACTCTATTCTCAATTTTTGTACTTGGCTTGAGGAGTTGACTCTGATTAACTCGATGCTCCACCGCTTTTGATTTTTTTATTGGAAGAGTCTTTAAGAGATAAGTTAGGTAGCATAGCGGTTTCATCAAAAACAACATCTCTGCTAATCACAACTTTTCTATTTTCAGGACACCATAACTTATACCCCTTTACACCGACTTTATAACCAAGAAAAACACATTTAATGGATCTCGGTTCCAATTTTCCATTATCAACATGAGCATACGCGGAGACACCCAAAGATCTTTAAATCGAGAATAATTAGCGGGATTACGGACCATACCTCTTGTGGAGTCTTTTTCTCAATGGTAATGGATGGAGATCGGTTGATCAAAAACATGCGATGAATCTTCTGCTACCCAAAACGACTTTGGTAAGTTGGCATTTGACAACATACATCGAACTTTCTCCATGATCGTTCTGTTCATTCGTTCTGCAACGCTATTTTGTTGTGGAATATGACGAACTGTCAAGTGTCTCATGATCCATTCTGACTTGCACAGTTTATTAAACTCATTAGAACAAAACTCTAAGCCATTGTCTGTGCGAATGTATTTTATTTGTTTTCCCGTCTGTTTTTCAATCATAGTTTTCCAAGACTTAAATGCGAAAAACACATCGCTTTTCTGCTTCAGGAAGAATGCCTAAAATTTTCTGGAAAAATCATCAATAAAAGTTAGCATATAATTAGCTTCACCTCTTGAAGGCACTCTTGATGGCCCCCACAGATCAGAATGAATATACTCCAACGTTCCCTTCGTGTTATGGATTCCTCTAGTGAATCGAACTCTCTTTTGCTTCCCAAAAATGTAGTGCTCACAGAACTTCAGTTTGCAAATTCCTTGCCCATCAAGAAGTCCTCTTTTGCTCAATTCTGCTATGCCATTCTCACTCATATGCCCTAGGCGCATATGCCAAAGTTTAGTAATATCATCATCTGACAAGGAAGAGGAAGCGGCAATTTGCATCACCAATAATGATGAGAACCCTCGCAAAACATATAACTTGGCGGTTTTTTACGCCCTTTCATCACAACGAAGGAACCTTTAGAAATCTTCAAAATCCCACTTTCAGCTGTGTATTTGTACCCTCTTGAATCAAGAGTACTCAATGAAATTAAGTTTTTCTTCAATTCTGGAACATGTCGTACGTCACTAAGTGTTCTGACAACTCCATCAAGCATATTAACTTTAATTGTTCCAACACCTACGATTTTACACGAAGCATTATTTCCCATCAAAACAACACCTTCAGACACTGTTTCGTAATTTGTAAACCAATCCCGATTGGGACACATGTGGAAGGTGCAACCCGAATCAAGTATCCACTCCTGGCTCACTTTAGAATTGTTGACAGAAACGACTAGAAGTTCACCATCACTGTAGTCTTCTACAACATCAGCTTCACCGGAATTTTCTAGTTGTTTTTCCTTTTGATTAGCAGCCTCCCTTTTAATCTTGTTCTGTAGCTTATAGCACTCAGTTTTAATGTGCCCTTTCTTCTTGCAGAAGTTATAAGTTTTACCTCTGTTTGAAGACTTCGATCTACCCTTAGATTTACCGCGAGGATTCCGTTCCTGTGTCCTTCCACGATCATCATCAGCATTCCGATCTTGTCTCCCACGAACAATGAGACCCTCTCCCTAAGAGTCGGGTTTAACCACAAGATGCTTCATCTTATCATACGAGGTTAAAGAATCATAAACCTCATCAACTGTGAGAGACTCGCGGCTATATAAAATCGTGTCTCTGAAGGTTGAATAAAACGGGGGCAACGAACAAAATAGAATCATCCCTAGATTTTCCTTATCATACTGAACCTCCATGGCCTCCAAGTTTGAGAGAATTTCTTTAAACACTGTTAAGTGTTCGTGCACAGACGCACCTTCCTCCAAACGATGAGCATAAAGACGTTGCTTCATATACAACTTGCTGGTTAGAGTTTTCGACATACATATTTGTTCTAGCCTCTTCCATAATGCCGCGCTGGCGTGTCTTCTCCTTCATCACATCTTGCAAAATTTCGTTAGACAAATGCAGATGTAACTGTGTTAACGCCTTTCAATCCTTGCGCTTTTTCTCTTCCTCCGTCAATGTCGAAGGCATCTTATCTACCCCTAACAGGGCTTCCTCTCTAAATCCATCTGTGCAAGAACTGCCTGCATCTTTATTTGCCACAATGCAAATCTGGTGTTGCGATCCAACAGCAGAATTTCATACTTTAAAGACGCCATTACCGTGATCGTGATGAAAAAACCCGGAAGCTCTGATACCAATTTGTGAAAAAAAATAACATCGGTAATGACAAATATATCTAAAAAAAAAGAGAAATAAAAATAAAGAACACACAAATTTTACGTGGAAACCCTTTCAGAAAAAACCACGGGCAGAGGAGAAGAAAATTCACTATGTCGAATTCGAATCAATTTACAAGAGGAATAGACTATGTCTATTTATAGGCTTGTAAAACCATATTCTAATAGGAGTGTAGTAAGATTGAAACTCCTTATTCTAATCAATATCCAATAGATGGAGTTTAATAAGGTTTAAAAAACCTTATTTAAAATAAAATAAAAGAAGTGTAGTTCTATAGGGATTCTTCTTTTATTTTATTTTACCATTGTATTTTATTTAAATAAGGATTCGGGTCACTTAATTCTAACACATCTAAAATTGGCTTTAGCTTCCAATGTAAGTCATTTAGGGTTAGTATCTTTGTAAGTAACTATTATATATGTTCAACCATGTCTAAACAGAAGAGGGTTGCAGTGAATCTCTCTCTATTGTGTGGCCTATTGTTAGCTAGTTTATGCTACCATCTACTGCCACTGCTGCTCCCTCCTACAATCTTAATTATCCACCTTTGCCCTTCATCCCTATCATCATTCTTACCACTTTGTTGAATATTTGTGAACCAAACCATACATCTCACATTTTTAGAAGATATGATCTATTGTTCCCTCTTCCCTATGATAGAAATGACACATTAATATTCCTTTTTCGGAGTTCAAATCCAACTACATACCTTCCATACAAAAATCAAATTTTAAAAGGGAGGTTTAGCTTCTACAACTTTTTCCACTACAAGAAGCACGTGACAGTAGTTTGATTCCCAATTTTTTGGTGCCATAGAAACTCATGACCCACCTTAATTCAGAGTTTACCTGTAAAATTGTGTTTCCAAACAAATCTATCCTTACTAGTAAACAAGGAAAAGCCCCTCGATTTGATTTCATTAAAGCAACCTATACAACATTAAATTTAATGACTTCATTGGCATTTTAGTAAGCAATTGTAGTGTGAATTATTGTATTAGAAAATCACACTAGATTTATATTTCAAGATTGATTGGAGGGATCACAAACGATTACACCTAAAACCCAACCTCTTACACAGAATTTTTATATACTACAATTATACACTACAAATATTGAAAGATAAATATAAAGCAATAAAAAACACCAAAAATTTAACGAGGTTTGACAAATCAAGTGGGAAAGTACAAGGAAAAAGAAAAGGGGAATTTTTAATTCAATCCTTGTACACTTTTTTTTTTGTAATAATATTTAGACTGTGCATGGGAACCCCAAACCAAAATGACGGTTGATGATTTGAATTTACAATGCTCCCATGTTTGATTCTAATAGGATAAATGCATCATTGTCACCTCAAACCGCCGGCCTCCATGTCAATTCATATTATTTGGGTAATTAAAAAAATTTCATATTATTCCGATAATTAATTTTTTTTCCATATTATTCCGAAAAAAAAGCCTTATAACTTGAATAAAAGCCTAAGCATACTCCCTACACAATAATTTAAAATAATTAATAATTATTTAAAATATTATTTTTATTTTTTATAAGTAAACTTTTTTATTTTCCTATTTATTAACATAATAAAATAAAGTTATAACTTGAATAAAAGTCTAAGTATATAAATAGAGAATGATTTTATCTTTTAATTATCACTTAATTAGTGTTAGAGTTATATATCAATTAAAATTTAAGTTTAGATTGGCCAATTTACCAATAAATACTCTTTTTTTTCAAAATTTACGGAAATGGACCTATTATTTAATTATTTACCGGAATGGGCCATTTTCCCTGAAAGCGCATCCACGTTAGCGCAATGTCAGGGGATGTGCCAGCAAAACACGTCCCTGAGGGAACATTTTGCCACATCAGCACAAAGCGCTTCCTTGAGGGCGCGCTTTGTGCTGACGTGGCAAAACGCTCCTCCAGGGACGCGTTTTGCCCGTGTTTTTTTCCCAAAAAAAACTATTCTCGAATTAAATTTCAAAAAAGGTCATTTTTTAGATATTATAAAAATAGACCAAATTTTTTAAAAATTTACAAGAATAAACCTTTATAAAGGCTCAAAATGTACACCATTTTTTTTAAAGTATCACCAATTAATATGAAAATATAACAACTGTAACATCCCCAAACCCGGCCTATTCACTACGACCAAATCTGGTTATGTTAGTGAAAATATGTCTCTTTACTTAGAATTTAAAACATGAAAATTTATTATCTTTGGAAAATTATGTCCATTTAAAATCTATTAAATAATATTAGCTTGTTGAAATCTTCCGAATTAAAACATTATTATAAGTTGCTACAATATGAATCTTTTGCGAAAATATTCCTAAGTGTGGTGTAATCTTCAGCATTAATAAATAGAGTACTTTAAATCAAAGAGGCCCTTATTACATCAAATAAAATCCCAAAATCACGATAATATAAAATGCTTAAGTAAAACATCTTACGTATGAAAATCTCTTTCTGCATGGGCCACCTTGTATCCACTCCAACCCGGTCCGATCACTCATGACTCCTGCGATGTTTAAAAAGTTGGGTGAGTCATACAGACTCAGTGTGTAAGTTAACCACTGAAATCCACCCACATGCAAGCCACATAATATCCCAATTATCAAATGCAACAAGTAATATATATATCATCTTAACAATTACCACAATCTGGGCTTGGCCCACATTCAAATCCCACTCAAATACTGGGCTAGGCCCATTTCTCAATAAACCACATATCAACTGGGCTTGGCCCATTTCCACGTATGTTCCAAAAACATACCTATCCACATGTCATATTGGGCTTGGCCCATTTCCATATTATCACAAAAATAATGCAACATGATTCCCATCCCAACCTAGGGTCCATCCGCTACACACCCCCTTATCCAGCCTACCACACACCAGGGGACTATCGAGTCACCCTCTCCTTTCCCTCCAAAAGGCAACCAATGCCATCCACGATGTAGCGTATAGCTAACATCAAACCACGATGGAGCACACAGCAATCCATCAAGCCACGATATGGCATAAAGCCCATATCAATCAAGGTAACCACGCGAACCAAATCGCAAAGATCCACAACGCGACCTCAGTCAGCGCCAATCCACGATGTAGCACAAAGCTGGCATCAACCACGTACTCGAAGTACACCCGTACCTTCTTTCAAAAACCCACCCATGCACATGTAACGTGATATAATAACAAGGTGATGCATGAGCATGTCTTTCACACAAATATAGGCATACAATCATATTTAAATCAGTGATCACATAGTAACAAGTTTGCCACTAACCTGGTCATCGTCATACCCCTTAAGGGTACCATTTTCATATTTAACTGCACTTGTTAGCAAACATATAAAATAGGCAAATATCACGCAAATCCCGGAAACAATGGCTAACTACACACCTTATCACTAGGAGTTCTAGACTCTCGATCCTCGACGCTATCGTCTAGCGAAACTATGGCTTTCTGCCTAACGTTTCTTGCTGTTGGCCCACACCCCGGTGGCCAATCTCGAACAGCAGAAACGGATCTCTTCTTGAACTTTGGGATGGGAGCTTTCCCTTGCCCACTTTGACTGGTACTCGGATCCACGTCCATCGTAATCACTTAATTAGAACCCTTTGGTTAAACGTCATAATACAAAATCTCAAGCGAACAACTACAATTTAACTACTTACCGAAACGATCTAAAATCTCAAAGGCTCCCTCGGACTTTGTCGATATGCCCCTTAGATGATCGAATCCAAGAGACTTCCTCAATGCTTCCTTCTTTCGGCTACACACAAGAGAACATACTTAATGGCACTATGACATTCGGCCATGCCAAAACTAAGGCCAATCATTCGGTTTTGGCCACTACAACAAGAAATTCATAAAGCGATTGCTAAGGGACAGAATATACTTACCACTCTTGCTTAAGATTCGCCAACCCCACTAGGACACCAAGGAGATTTCGTCTTCAAGCAACAAAGAAACACCTAACACTTTCGGCCAAGGTGACAACTAAATATGGGAAGGGAATTTGGCACACCAAGAGGAGAGGCAAAAGACTTGATGAAGAATTAGCACTCTACCCTCCCCTATTTATAGCATTCGGCCAACCCCCCTTGAAGTCTCCAAAATTTGGCCAACACCTCACTAATTCAATTCCATTTGAATACTCTACTAACAATCCAATAATTCTTTTAATCTTCATAATATCCTTGATTATCTCCTATAATAATCCTAAAAAAAAGCTCATATTATCCTTAATATTAACCAAATAAAAATCCAATAAAAATGCTCATATTATCCCATTATCATTAAAAAAACAAATAAATAATAATTATCCCACTTAATTTAATCAATAAAAAATAATAAATAATAAAATAATTATCCCATAATTATTTAAAATAAAAACTAAACACATGTTTATCACCTCCTACCAAAATTAATTCAAAAGTGATTAAACAACTCACCCATGTGCCGTCCAATCTTCAATTTGCTGCCCAAAAAGAAAAAAAAAAACTCCAATTGCACAGCCTTGGGTTCGAACCTGGAACACCATGCTGCTGCTGACCTTTCCCCTAACGCCCAGGCCACTCGGCCTCATTGAATTTCATGCTAAAAACCCCCATCATTTACTTTTAAATCCTTCCTACGCCAGACCCATAACCGCACTGCTTGAAAAATAAAACGCCCAATGCTTCGCAGCCCTCAAAACCGTGACCTCTCCTCCTCTCCAGCGCCTAAGTAGCGCCCAAGAGCCACTTCTCCCAATTGGACTTTCATGTCCATCAACTTGGACATTTATTCTTAAGGCCTACTTAGCCCAGTCTCTTGACGCAAAAATAAAACCAAAATGCTGCCGCTTGGACTCGAACCCTTGCTCACTTAGGCGCCACCTTCCAAAGCCCCAAGCAAGCGCCTCAATCGCCACTTTACAAAGTCTTTCTTGTGTCTTAAACTCCCTAAATTATTTTAAGGCCTTCCCGCCCCATTTCCCTTTTACCCCAAAAATCTAAAAATTTTCTAAGGCATTCTTTGCCTTCTAGGGTTCTCCAAACCCCTAAAAATCTATCCAACATGACCATAAGCCTACTAACTGCTCGAGCTATGCTCCAAGCGCATAACCCCTAAAACCAGGGTGTTACAATTCTACCCTCCTTAAAAATAATTTCGTCCTCGAAATTACTTTACCAACAAACGTCCATACCACCTATCTTACCACCTTACGCTTACGCTGCGCACTCTGATCTTACTAAGGCTATCGTACCTACACAATCTCTAAGTTCATGCTAAAAATTCGAAACACCTCTCTTAGCAACACAGAAAAGGCTAAATCGTAATCAAACAAAGTAATTAAAGCATGTACCAAAGCAAAGGAGCTTACCTAATATCACATCATTGGTTGACTCTGACTAGAACCATTCCTTCCATGACTTGAACCACGACCCCTCGTCGGCGAGGACAATTCTTAACTAAATGTGCCTTAGATCCGCACCGAAAGCATTCTTTACTATTTCCCCAACACTCTCCTGTGTGAGGTCTTCCACATCGAACACAAGAACGATTCCGATCCATTGGTACAAGTACACTTACAGGGTTCTCGGTCCTTGGTCTTTTCTGGACATTACCAAGCGATACTGACGGTCCAATATTTCTCTTATTCTCGCTCCTATTCCTTTCTCGGTTTTCTCTTATAGTCTTCTTAACCTCTTCAGCGATCCGAGCTTTCTCCACTAGCACCGCGAAGTCTCTCTCCCTCTGCGGAGCAATCACCATTCGAAGTTCATCTCGCAATCCGTCTTCAAACCGGACGCACCTCTCATAATCAGTGGCCACAATTCCCTTAGCATACTGGCTTAACCGCACAAATTCCGCTTCGTACTCAGCTATCGACTTACTCCCTTGTACTAGGTTTAGAAACGCTTTCCTTTGCGAGTCCAAATAACTGGCTCCTACGTACTTTCCTTCAAACTTATCCTTAAAGAAGTCCCAATCCTGTCGATCTGCTGGTACACTTTGCTTGATGGTGAGCCACCAACGATAAGCTTCGCCGCGAGCAAACGAAACAAAGACCCTTCGACTTTTCTTCATTGGTGCGGTCCAAATCGTCCATGATTCTTTCGATCGCTTCTAGCCAATACTCCGCTACGTTCGGAGCTACTCCAGATATTCCTCTAAAGATCTCACTCCGTTCAATCTAAGCCTTCCGACACCGACTTTCGAGTTCCATTTCCTCTACTAGCTCTTGCTACACGTTCTAAAAATTCGTAACATGGCCCGCGACACTGCGTCATCTTCTTCTATCCGATCTTGCCCTCTACGTCCCATCGCTGGCGGCACTTCACTTTTCGACCCATGGCGGACCCTATCGATTCCGATGTCGCCATTCTACCTCTCTCTGCGTCCCCCTAGAATTCATCTCTATTGTCGCGATTTAACTGATTAACAAATTTTATGCATTAGAAATTTTGTTCCACTATTTAATCGCGAGCAAATTTTTATGAAAGAAGGGTATTCGAATAGTTCTTTCGATCACACAGGGTTGAGTTCGAGTTTTACTACTCTAATTCAGAGAATCACTTTCACACTCATCAATAGAGACACCTTCATTTCTCAATGAAGACACATTCATTCATCATCAAAACACATTCATTCCTCAGCAGTGGCACATTCAGTGGTATCTACCACACACATTCACTATTCGGACCTTTCTGCCCGTTTCTACCCCAGGGGTATTTCCGTCATTTTGTCCTACAGGGACATTTCCGTCATAAACCAGCGCGATTCAAAAACTTTAATAGACCAGGACATTTTGAAATTTCCACAACTTGGAGGGTATTTCTGAAAATTTGTCAAATTAGAGATACAGCAAAATTTTTTGAAACCAGGGGTATTTTGGTAATTTTGTCAATCAGGGTAATTCTGTAAATTTTCAAAGTCAGGATTATTTTTGCCATACAGAAAATTGGGTACTTTTACAAAGTAAGAAAATTTTATTAAACTTGGGGTTAAACCGGAAATTTTAAAAGTCAGGGGCATTTTAGTAATTTTCAACATAGGGGTATTCTTTTTTTTTTTTTTTTTTTTTTTTTTTAGAAATTTTAAAACTAAGGGTTTTAAAACAGTGAGGCAAATCCCTTTCGGGTTTTAATAATGGGTTTAGCCTATGAACAAGTCCTCTTGGTTAAGGTGAACCGTAGCTACGCACCAGGTAGGATTCCAGCGAAGAGGAGGTGAGTCACGAGGACTGCTTAAGTACCAAGCTCTTCCGGATCCACTCCTAGACATGCGCACAATGGTTGCCACACCTTAACTCGGCGACTTAATCACAGGTTTGTTTAGTAGCTTTAGGTTTTATGCATATGTTTGAGTAGACTAGTCCTAGGGTTCAATAGATCCTAGTTCACTAATCTACGAGCCCAACTAAGCCCATAACAGTTCATATAACAAGCTACTTCACAAGTCTGAAGTACTTACCTGGCGGACTCGGGCCGGAGGTACAGGTGCCATGCCAGAAAACCTGAAATATTTCTTAAAAGCCCATATTTTTTTAAAAGCCCATTTTGAAACGTTTTTGGGCCCAAAACCCTCAAAGCCGAGTTTTGAACCGGGCTCTGATACCAAACTGTAACATCCCCAAACCCGGCCTATTCACTACGACCAAATCTGGTTATGTTAGTGAAAATATGTCTCTTTACTTAGAATTTAAAACATGAAAATTTATTATCTTTGGAAAATTATGTCCATTTAAAATCTATTAAATAATATTAGCTTGTTGAAATCTTCAGAATTAAAACATTATTATAAGTTGCTACAATATGAATCTTTTGCGAAAATATTCCTAAGTGTGGTGTAATCTTCAGCATTAATAAATAGAGTACTTTAAATCAAAGAGGCCCTTATTACATCAAATAAAATCCCAAAATACTGATAATATAAAATGCTTAAGTAAAACATCTTCTGTATGAAAATCTCTTTCTGCATGGGCCACCTTGTATCCACTCCAACCCGGTCCGATCACTCATGACTCCTGCGATGTTTAAAAAGTTGGGTGAGTCATACAGACTCAGTGTGTAAGTTAACCACTGAAATCCACCCACATGCAAGCCACATAATATCCCAATTATCAAATGCAACAAGTAATATATATATCATCTTAACAATTACCACAATCTGGGCTTGGCCCACATTCAAATCCCACTCAAATACTGGGCTAGGCCCATTTCTCAATAAACCACATATCAACTGGGCTTGGCCCATTTCCACGTATGTTCCCAAAACATACCTATCCACATGTCATATTGGGCTTGGCCCATTTCCATATTATCACAAAAATAATGCAACATGATTCCCATCCCAACCTAGGGTCCATCCGCTACACACCCCCTTATCCAAATTTACCACACACGGGGACTATCGAGTCACCCTCTCCTTTCCCTCCAAAAAGGCAACCAATGCCATCCACGATGTAGCGTATAGCTAACATCAAACCACGATGGAGCACAAAGCAATCCATCAAGCCACGATATGGCATAAAGCCCATATCAATCAAGGTAACCACGCGAACCAAATCGCAAAGATCCACAACGCGACCTCGATCGCGCGCCAATCCACGATGTAGCACAAAGTCGGCATCAACCACGCACTCAAGTACACCCGCACCTTCTTTCAAAAACCCACCCATGCACATGTAACGTGATATAATAACAAGGTGATGCATGAGCATGTCTTTCACACAAATATAGGCATACAATCATATTTAAATCGGTGATCACATAGTAACAAGTTTGCCACTAACTGGTCATCGTCATACCCCTTAAGGGTACCATTTTCATATTTAATCGCACTTGTTAGCAAACATATAAAATAGGCAAATATCACGCAAATCCGGAAACAATGGCTAACTACACACCTTATCACTAGGAGTTCTAGACTCGATCCTCGACGCTATCGTCTCAGCGAAACTATGGCTTTACGCCTAACGTTTCTTCTTTGTTGGCCCACACCCCGGTGGCCAATCTCGAACAGCAGAAACGGATCTCTTCTTGAACTTTGGGATGGGAGCTTTCCCTTGCCCACTTTGACTGGTACTCGGATCCACGTCCATCGTAATCACTTAATTAGAACCCTTTGGTTAAACGTCATAATACAAAATCTCAAGCGAACAACTACAATTTAACTACTTACCGAAACGATCTAAAATCTCAAAGGCTCCTCTGTACTTTGTCGATATGCCCCTTAGATGATCGAATCCAAGAGACTTCCTCAATGCTTCCTTCTTTCGGCTACACACAAGAGAACATACTTAATGGCACTATGACATTCGGCCATGCCAAAACTAAGGCCAATCATTCAGTTTTGGCCACTACAACAAGAAATTCATAAAACGATTGCTAAGGACAGAATATACTTACCACTCTTGCTTAAGATTCGGCCAACCCCACTAGGACACCAAGGGAGATTTCGTCTTCAAGCAACAAAGAAACACCTAACACTTTCGGCCAAGGTGACAACTAAATATGGGAAGGGAATTTCGGCACACCAAGAGGGAGAGGCAAAAGACTTGATGAAGAATTAGCACTCTACCCTCCCCTATTTATAGCATTCAGCCAACCCCCCTTGAAGTCTCCAAAATTTGGCCAACACCTCACTAATTCAATTCCATTTGAATACTCTACTAACAATCCAATAATTCTTTTAATCTTCATAATATCCTTGATTATCTCCTATAATAATCCTAAAAAAAGCTCATATTATCCTTAATATTAACCAAATAAAAATGCTCATATTATCCCATTATCATTAAAAAAACAAATAAATAATAATTATCCCACTTAATTTAATCAATAAAAAATAATAAATAATAAAATAATTATCCCATAATTATTTAAAATAAAAACTAAACACATGTTTATCACCTCCTACCAGCCGAATTCAAAAGTGATTAAACAACTCACCCATGTGCCGTCCAATCTTCAATTTGCTGCCCAAAAAAAAAAAAAAAAACTCCAATTGCACAGCCTTGGGTTCGAACCTGGAACACCATGCTGCTGCTGACCTTTCCCCTAACGCCCAGGCCACTCGGCCTCATTGAATTTCATGCTAAAAACCCCCATCATTTACTTTTAAATCCTTCCTACGCCAGCCCATAACCGCACAACGAAAAATAAAACGCCCAATGCTTCTGCAGGCCCTCGAAACCGCGACCTCTCCTCCTCTCCAGCGCCTAAGTAGCGCCCAAGAGCCACTTCTCCCAATTGGACTTTCATGTCCATCAACTTGGACATTTATTCTTAAGGCCTACTTAGCCCAGTCTCTTGACGCAAAAATAAAACCAAAATGCTGCCGCTTGGACTCGAACCCTTGCTCACTTAGGCGCCACCTTCCAAAGCCCCCAAGCAGCGCCTCAATCGCCACTTTGCCAAAGTCTTTCTTGTGTCTTAAACTCCCCTAAATTATTTTAAGGCCTTCCTGCCCCATTTCCCCTTTTTACCCCAAAAATCTAAAAATTTTCTAAGGCATTCTTTGCCTTCTAGGGTTCTCCAAACCCCTAAAAATCTATCCAACATGACCATAAGCCTACTAACTGCTCGAGCTATGCTCCAAGCGCATAACCCCTAAAACCAGGGTGTTACAACTACAAAGCAAATCTTTATATAGACCCAAAGTTTTATTTCCCTTATTTTTGTAAGTAATGTGGGATATGAGATATGTGTATTTATAAACTCATGAATAGGTTTGGAGCTTGTTCCTAAACAATGTGGGATTCCTTCCTCTTTTAACTAACAACATGAGATTAAATGCTACACTATATTTAATATTTTTTTTACAAAACAATTTCTATTTTTTTTATATTTTGTTAACATTTTCTCATATTATAAAATTATCTTTTGAGATATTTAATCTTGTTGCATTTTAGAATTGTTAACATACACAAAAGAACTATTAAAAAAAGAGAGAACAAATTGCACATATGAAACTTGTACATGCAATAATCTTCTATTCAATTTTAAATGTTTGAAGTTAATATCAATGCAATTCTAATTTTTAAAATAATTTTCCATTATTTAAAATTAGAAGTTATACTTTTAATTTTTTTTTTTTATTTTATTTTATATTATGAATGTTTGATTAATAAATAAATGGTGAGTATTTGGTACTCAAATAGTATTTTTTTGTGTAATTTTAAAAAATTGATATATCTTTTTAAATATTTATTTATTTTTAATATTTTACTATACTAATTAATTTTTTTAATTCTAATTTTAATTTAATTTTCATCACCTAATGAATGCCGATAAATTTATTTCAGATATATTTTGACTAGATAGATAATCTATTTAAACATATTATATAATTATGTTAAATAAGTTTTTTATAGAAATATATAATATACATAAAATATAATAATTATTTTTCATATTTTATATCTAGATTAAATTATATTAGTAGTCACTTAACTATATTTTTAGCTATCGAATTATAAAAACTTACAAAATGATCACTCAACTATTAGTAATTTTTAAATATTTATTTTTAATATTTTACCATACTCATTTTATATTTTATATTTTTTTACTTATAGAGTTTAAAAGTTTTATTTATAATGTAACAAATGTTAACTTTTTGTAAAAAAAATTAAACTCTAAGTAAAAAAATATCAAATATAGTGTAGCCTTTAATCTCATGTTGTTAGTTAAAAGAGGAAGGAATCCCACATTGTTTAGGAACAAGCTGCAAAACTATTCATGAGTCTATATATACACATATCTCATATCCCATATTGCTTAAGAAAATAAGGGAAATGAGACTTTGGGTCTATATAAAGATTTGCTTTGTAAGTTATATTTCCATATTAATTGGTGACACCTTAAAAAAATGGTGTTGTCACTTTGAGCCTTTATAAAGATTTATTCTCGTAAATTTTTAAATAAATTGGTCTATTTTTATAATATCTAAAAAATGACCTTTTTTGAAAATTTAATTCGAGAATAGTTTTTTTTGAGAAAAAAACACGGGCTAAAATGCGTCCCTGGGGGAGCGTTTTACCACGTCAGCACAAAGCGCGCCCTTAAGGAAGCGCTTTGTGCTGACGTGGACAAAACGCTCCCCCAGGGACGCGTTTTGTTGGCACGTCCCCTGACATCGCGCTGACGTGGACGCGCTTTCGGGGAAAACGGTCCATTCCGGTAAATAATTAAAAAATAGGTCCATTTTCGTAAATTTAAAAAAAAAAGATATTTATTGGTAAATTGGCCGTTTAGATCTATAAATAGTATCCATTAGTAGTCTCTAAGAAAAATCATGGATAAAAAGAATGAAAATTATTAGTATTGGTAAGTTTAAAGTATCTCAAGAAGAAGTATTAAACGATAATGGTACCGAATAGATATGTAAGATCATTCTAATTGATGATGACATTATATAAAATTATGTTTTTTTTAAAAAAAAATTATATGTTATTTATTTTGCGTCAAACAAATACTCTTTTATACTGTCGATTGAGGCTTAACTCGATTGGCATGGACATTGTTGCCAATGCAGGAGGACGTGTGTATCGAGTAAGCTGAAGCGCATTATTTTCCTATTTATGGGTTGAGAAGGGGTCTAGACAATATGATCAAAACCTATAATGAGATTGTTTAGATATTTTTTAAAAAGTAAAAAAAAATCATATAATATTTCCCATAATTATTTTTAATCATCATTATTAAATGTATTTATTAAATTAATATAAATATCTTTCCTACTTATTTATGAATCATTATTATAATTGATGTATGTTGTTTTGTCTTTTTTTATTTAATTAAATTTAATATTATATATTTTTAATATAGTTGTTCATTACTTACATAAAATATGTTATATATTTTTTATTTATAAAAATAAACACAATTATTCACTAGTGAAAAAGAAATCTATTGTTTTATAAAAAGAAGAAGTTGAAAATATATTATTGATCAAAATTACTTTTAATTATGATCAGTTATAATTAATTTCAATACATTAATAATCAGTTAAAATTATTTTAGACATATTTATAATGAGCTAAAAATATGTTGGGCCTATTTTTTAAACCCAAAATTGATTATTTCGTTTACTTTTTATAGTAGTAAAACATAATAATTAAATTTGATTTCAAAATTGTTATTTATAAACATCTAGATATCATATAAAATTAAATCAAACCCTGTGGAACCTGAAAAAAGATAAAAGGAAGATGCATCCAATTCACAATCTTACAATTAAAATAAAATACCAAAAACTTGCTAATCATATTTTCTTCTCTTCTTTCAATCTTCATGCTGATTTTTGTAACTGAAAAAATAATAAATGTTTATCATAAGCTTTTACCTATTCAACACCTTACATGTTATAAATTCCTTTTTTTTATTTATAATAATTGGTATTTCTTTATATTTTTTGGTTAACCTTTTGATATTCCCTCAAAAATTTTGGTATGGTTTCGAAATTAGAATTCGATATGAGATAAGATTTTGGAGTAAAAAAATTGTTTTTAAATATTAAGAATTTTCAATTAGATTTTGTGACCAATAATTTTGATAACCTTTAAGTTATTATATTTTCAGCAAATTTTGGTAATTTCACGATAATTTTTAAAAATATAAATAATTAAAAAAATAAATAAATTTATCAAGACAAACCAAAATTAGTATCCCATCATAATCTTTTGCACTTCCTTATATTTTTTTTTTATATTCCCTCAAAAATTTTGGTACTTTCTTGTAATTTTTGTATTCCCTTATAAGTTTTAGTATTTTCTCTTCTTCTTTTTTATACTTCCTCATATTTTTTTGTATTCCCTCAACAATTTTTATATTTCCTTGTAGCAGGCCCAATCTGCCCGGGCCCATTTATTAACAAAAAAAAAAACCAAAACCAATTAAACTTTAATAAAAATTAAATGTCCATTAAACATCCATTACAGGTCCAAATAACAGCCCAAATTTAAATTAAACCCTAGACCCAAAAATTGGCAAGCCCGAATGGCCCAATTCCAGATTGTTCTGGTGCCTCCTCAGCTTCCTCACGCGCGTCTCTTGAGTTACCCGGAGTACCCCACGCGCGCCCCTTTAGCTTCTCGCGTGCTCTACACGAGCAATTGCTCGTGTTCCCACGCGCACGCCACGCGCGGGCCAATACCAGCACTTCCGTACTGCCCAGCGCATCACCACTCTCACGCCAAACGCCCAGTATACGCGACAGACCCTCGTACACCTCGCGCCGAAAACCACGTCGCCCCCGTACCTGCAAAAGAGACCACGACAGCAGCAAATACAAAATAGAAAAGGAATAAAATCATCTTTTTGTATTTTTGATTTTCTTTTTCGGATTGGCTATAAAAAGGGCTGAGCCACAAACACTGTTTTTTACGCACAGATAACAAAGCGAAATCAAAAAAATCAATAGCAGAAATTCAAAGAAAAGGTTGTTCATTCTATCTTTTCGGATGTTTTCTCTCTTTTTTGTTTGAATCCATTTTTTCGTGTTTTCCATTTTGTTTTTTTTTGTTTGTTATACACAAAACACCCAAAGAGGAGGGAACATACCTTCAATCTCCACGACGATTGGCCTTCTCTGTCGAAATTGGAAGAAGGATGGTCGCCGAGATTAATACCCGAGCCTGGTTTGAGAGGAAACAGTCGATCATGACTGAATCGGCCCCTGATCGCCGGTTACAATGGCGCTGAGGCGGCCCGACGATTTTCTCTCTGCGGCGGATAAACAGAGAAAGAAAAGAGTGTTTAGGGTTTGATTTTTTTTTCTGTTGAGAGTGATTAGGGGGGTTAGAAATTAGGTTTAGTTTAAGTTTTATTACGGAGCACGAAACGGCACCGTTTAGGGCCTGTTTTCAGTGGCCCTAAAACGGTGTCGTATTGGCTTACACCCGGAGACCCGACCCGAATGCGGCTGAGATCCGCGCGTTTTAATACTCAGGGGATATTTATGCGTTTAATCCCTCCTTTCCTGTGCTTTTTTATTTAGATCCATTAAATGTTTGCTTTATTCTTAAATTCGCCCCTATAGTTTGTACGTTATATCGATTCGATCCAATTTGTATATTGCTTCTTGACTGTGGAAAATTTGTGCTTTCAATCCTTGTTCATTCGCATATATTATGATCAAACCCTGTGCATATAATTTTATTCTGTTTTGTATTAATTAGTTAATTGTTGTGCATTTCAAATTATTTATAGGTATATTGTTTTATTTTCTTACATACAAAAATATATTTTTAATTCTTTATTCAAAATCAGTATAATAAGAAGGTTTTGTGCATATAAATGTATATAGATCTACATTCAAATTTTCCCTTAATATGCACACATTTTATTATATACATCCTTTTAGATTTATCTATACAAATTCATGGGTTTTTAAAATTATTCATATATGTGTTTTTATTTTAAAATTAGTGTATATAATCCTTTAATTTGAAGGATCATACTTTATTATGTATTAAAATTTATCTCACACATATCTTATCTTTAAATAATTTTGCATAATATGAGTATTAGTTACTTTTCATTTTACATTCATTTTTCTTTTTTTCGTATATTATTTTGCTTCATTTTCTTCAATTGCTAGTATCGAAATGTTCTTATAAGATTATTGCGAGCATATGAATAGTAATTTGTTAATTTATAACTATTATTTATTCGTGATTTATCGTTGCAATGCTTGATGTATGGATTGATATATTGCTTTGTGTATTAGTATTCCATTGTATCCCCTGAAGGATGTTGTGTTTTAATATCATTTCGGTTTTAAAATTATAAGGCAAGGCTCGTGTTTAGTGGTTTCGAGAGAATCGTGCTCTAACTTACTGAGTTCTGGTTCTCCTCGTTTAAAACCTAATAACCGAGTATCATTTCTAGCTTAAATCAAAAGGCATGATTTTAAATAAAAAAAAAACATATTCTCGAGAATTTGAGATATTACGCCCTAACTTACTGGGTGTGGTATTTTATAATTTCGAGATAAGAACTTCAAAAGACAAATGCAATATTCCGTATTCGGGAACTTTGAGAAATAGTGCCCTAACTTACTGGGTTTCGATTTTTCATTTGACCCAAATAATTGAATATCCTTCTTATTTTTAAATGAATGAGTATTGAATGTCGAAGGATAAATCTAATTTCGAGAATATAAGATGTTATGCCCTAACTTACTGAGTATGGCATTTTATTTTTCCGAAATAGGGAGCTTTGGCATCCAATACGGTTTTGCCCAAATACATATATATTTTAAATAAATGGATCGTAATCTAAAATCTTTTCAAATTTTCGACGTCAGGACATCAATTAATCAATTCGGTACCAATTTTGGGCGTTACGGGGTGCTAACCCTTCCTCGTACGTAATCGACTCCCGAACCTGTTTTCTTAGATTTCGCAGACCAAAATTATTATTATTTTAATAAAATGTTTTATTAAAATAATTCATCTCAAGGTGATCCGATCACACCTCGAACAAAAGATCGGTGGCGACTCCATTCTCATTTCCATATTTTTAAAGTCGATCCCCATTTTTCCAAACCTTAAAATAAAAAAAATGGTTTCGACAGCTTGGCGACTCCACTGGGGACCAATAAGAGAGTCAAGTCGTAAAATTGATTATTTTTTGTCCTTTTGTCGAAATTGAAAATTTGATTTGAAAAATTACGATCCTTTTTATTGTATTCGCTTGCGTCATCTCATTGCTGTAGTTCAAGTCTTATAGAATACTTTGCATCATATCGCATGACCGTTAGGTCATACCCTTAAGTGGGAGTGAGAAGCTACTCTTTCGTGAGGTTTTCATCTCCGTGCAGGATAGTGAATCACTTCCGGGATACAACCGTACCTATGTCTTCATGAGATTTTCATCTCCGTGCAGCCATAGGGAAATGTATCCCCCTGAACTGAACCCAATTCGTATGAGCCTATAATGGGTGAGGATTGAGGAATCTGCTGGTTCAGGTACCCTCAACTTTAGAACTCAAACCACATGTAAAAAAACCCTAGGAACTTACCCAAGATGGAGCTGTGATGAATCCTAGTGGTCACCCAATAGGCACTTGAATGCTTTATATGCTTTGAACTTCATTTATATCGTACTAACTATTTGTTTTGTTACTTTGCATACATTTTCATATTAGAGAGGTGTGATTCGGGTTCGGTTGCTAAGTTAGGGAGTTCGACATGGAAAACGACTTTCTTGATAAGGTGGAAGACAACGCGACTGTTAGAATTTGGTCAGAAACAACGCAGCTGGAACAAGGGGATAGTTTGGCTGTAGGACATGAGTCGGAGTTAGTGGACTACACTCGCATTAGTGTTACGCAGAATAATCTCCAAGAATTGAAAGTAATATGGGATCAATGGGATGATGAGGCCAAGAGGATGTTCTTTCATAGTTATGGGGATTTGCCGTACTTATTGGATATCAAAGTAAATGAACAGTTGTTTCGAGCCATCACTCAGTATTGGAACGCCGCAATAGTTGTTTTACCTTCGGGAGGGTAGACTTGGTACCGACTGTGGAGGAATACACTGCTTTATTACGTTGTCCAACAGCCCAAAGGGATAGAATTTATTCGAAAGCTGCTTACGTACCAGCCTTCTGGAAGAAGCTAATGAATGTCACGGGAATGAGTGAAGAATGGATAACAGCCAGGATAAAGCAAAAGGGTGAATACAAGTGTATTCCATAGAAAAACTTGAGGGATTTGATTTTAGCTCATCCTGATGCAAAAAGGAAGATCGATATCTTTGCATTGAGCATCTACGGATTGGTGCTGTTTCCTAGGGCTTTAGGACATGTATATGAGGCAGTCACGGATATGTTCGACAGGCTCAGTAAAGGGATCACGCCAGTTCCCGCAATCTTGGCCGAGACTTTTAGATCATTAAACGCCTGTAGAAAATTCGGAGAGGGCAGGTTCATAGGATGTGCGCAGTTGTTAGTAGTTTGGTTCCATAGCCATTTCTGGAAGGTGGATAGGATCTCCTGCCGTGTTTTCAGTGATAATTATTCTCCATTAAAAGAAATAGCTGCTACGCCAAGAAGAAATGACGTGTCAGACAAAAATTGGACTACACTACTACAAGGTCTGCGAGAAGAGGATATTCAGTGGAGAGCTCCTTGGTCGGGGTCCAGTGACATTTTGTTCCGATGCGGGAGTTTCAATTGGGTTCCTTTGCTCGGGTTTGGGGAGCCACGGCTTATGCTCCCTTACTGGTATTAAGATAATATGGGTCAAGGCAGTTTGTACCGGTAACTCATGGCCAAGAGCAATGCGAGTTCCCGTTTAAAGGAGATGACTACAAGAAGAAAATCAAGGAAGTTTCTGTTGCTTGGAACCAGACTCGACGTATGAAGAGATTGTCGGTAGGTCCTATGATGACGCTCGAGTATAATAGTTGGTTCAGCAAGAGGATTAATGATAATATACCCGGATCAAGTTTGGAGGGTGCCCGATCTATAGAAGAATGCCTACGAGTTGTCCCGTCTGAATTGGAGATAATAAAGCAAGATTTTGAAAAGAGGAATCGAGAACTGGAAAAGAAAATAGAGCAATTAGAGGAAGAGAAGATGCATTTAGGGCTAGATGCTGATGTTCAAAAGGCAGAGGTAGAGAGATTCAGAAAAGGAAAGGAACGAGTTGAAGAAGATCTCAACAGCCTAAAGACTGATTATAAGAAAATGCGGCTATCAATGAGAACCGCCGGTTTAGGAAAAAATCCAGATCAATGGCATCAGGAAATTCAAGGCGAAAGGGTTAAAGCTAACCAGTGGGAGGAAAAGTTCAGAGAGGCTCAAGCACAAAACAAAAAGAACCTCTCAGAGAGCCAAGGCGAACAAAACAAGTTAAAGGCTAGAATCGCGGAGCTTGAGAGATCCCTCCAGCATCAACGAAACCGTAACTCGATGAAAGAATTAAGAGTAAGCTTGAGCCAAATAGAGGAAATGAAGAAGAAGATCGAAGAATTAGAAATGGCCTTGCTAAATTGCCAAAACCATATCCAGTATCTAGAGGCAAATGAAGAACAAAGAGAAGAGGAGCTTCACCATTCCCAGAATCAAGTCAGAGATAGAGATTACCTCATGGGGGAAGCTATAACTTGAGATGCGAGAGATAGCCGAATATTTACTGGACTTTTAGCCGCACAAGTCGATATTTTAAGTATGCGATTTGAGACTCGGTCAGATCGAGGGCGAGAATTAGCCTCTCTGCTTACAAAAATTCAAACCTTAGGTGTTAGAGCGAGACCGTATTTGTAATCCACTTTATATAAAGAGCTTTGTTTTCAAATAAAGTTTCCTAAATGGAATTGAATCAGAATCGACTTCTTTCACATTTCATGCATTCACATTTTCCATTCATTCACATGCATTAAAAATTATTAAAAGGTCCTAATTATAGTAAAAATTATTTCAGCAACCTGGAAACCAACAAAACTTTGCCAGAAACGCATCCCTACGGCACGAGAAAGAAAACAAAAGACATGGATCAGAGGATAGAGAAACTCGAACAACTCCAAAAGGAGATGCAAGAAAAATTGCAGCTTCAAATGCAAGAGCAGCTTACCAAGATACAGCGTGATATGATGGAACAGATGATGGAATCACAAAGAACCATGATGTCCCAATTGACTCAGTTATTGGCAGACAAAGGGAAAGCCCCCATGGTTAATACTGTGGAAGATAGTGATGAATAACCATATCCCTCGGGTTTTACCCCAACACCTCCTGAAGAGCATCCCCGGAGGACATCCATTGTAATTAAACCTCAACAATTTCAAGAGGGTGTCTCGGTACCGCCAAATTTTCAAGCTGGATTAGGTTCCAATTTGGTTGACCATCCAATCAATGCTGCTATTCCCGACCTTGATGAGGCAGCGGATGAAGAAAAGGCAAAGTCTAAATTGCCAAAACAGCTAGAAGAGCATTGTAAGTGGTTAGAAGACAAATTCTGGGCTATGGAGGACGCTGATAGGCAACGCGGGGTCGACGCTAAAGATCTAAGCCTGGTACCAAATCTAATACTCCCCCACAAATTCAAGATTCCAGAGTTTGAAAAATACAAGGGAATCACTTGCCTCAAGCTCATATAACCATGTTTTTTGCCGGAAAATGACCGGGTATATTAACAATGACCAGTTGTTGATACATTGCTTCGAGGATAGCCTGGTTGGAGCGTGAGAACGATGATGGTACAATCACCGAGCCGCATCTTGAAATCGGTTCTTGGAGAGATCGCATGGTATTTATGAGACAATACGATCATGTAGGTGATATGACCCCCGACAGAATTGTTACGCAAAACATGGAAAAAAATCAAATGAGAGTTTCCACAAGACGCACATGCCGGTGGAGGAGGTCGCTGTCTCAGTCCACCGCCACTTTTGGAAAAAGAGACTACAATGCTCTTTATCAATACGTTGAAAGGCCCGTTCCTTACTCATATGCTAGAGCGCAACCAAGAGTTTCTCGGACATTGTAATGACCGGGAGATGATAGAGAACGCTATAAAAAGTGGAAAGATTGAGGCGGGGGAAAATAATAAAAGAACGACTACGAGAAAGAAAGAAAGCGAGGTGAATAACGCGAGTATGGGGTATTTAAAGTTAGTCATCATTAACTGACCTACGGCGATAGCTGGCACTGGGCATCAAGGTTCGTCGAGAAAAGAATCGCACCGCAAGAGCGGAACAATGAGAAGCTTCAATTTACACCGATCCCGATAACATACAAGGCAATGTATAAAAACTTATTTGACGCGCACATCGTGTCTCCTCGCTACCTAACACCAATGCAGCCCCATACCCCAAGTGGTACGACCGAATGCGCATCGCGAATATCATGCGGGAATCACGGGGCATTGGTGAGAATTGCTTAGCCTTCAAGAAATTAGTAGAAAAGCTTGTCAATATGGGGGTTATAGAGTTGGCAGACTTGCCAAAAGCAGAAAATCCATTACCTGATCATAATAGGGTCAATGCAGTCAGTGAAAGTTCAGAAAGAAGGGTCAAAACAAGCGTTGCGGAGGTTAAGACTCCCTTAAGATTGGTCTGGAAAGAAATGGTCAAACAGGGGCTAATCGTTGTAAAAAAGAGTCAGGGAAAGTTGACAAATTATTGTGAGAACCATCAGGAATTGGGGCACGAGATTCAGAACTGTGAGGAGTTCAAGACTATGGTACAAAATTTGATGAACAATAAATAAATGGAGTTTTGTGAAGAAAGAGTAGAAGAGAAGAGCATATGCACCTCAGAGTCGACAACAAGAAATTCAAAAGTTAAATTCCCTTTGATCGTTATTTCGGCACCTAAGAACAATGGGAGTGGAATGCAAAAAGACAGAAGTAATAATACACATGCACATGCAGAACCGGTGTATAGCGGAGCTGAAATACAGGTAGCACCAAAAGTGATAATACAAAGACCTGCAGTCTTTGCTTATGAGGATAGCAGGAGGGTTCCCTAGAACTATGAATGTAGTGTGACGATCCCAGGGAAGGAGAAATTGGATAGTGCTTCAAAAGAAGAGTTGGATGCAGGCTTTCATACTCGCAGCGGGAGATGCTATGATTTGGTAAAAGGGAAAGCCCCGATGGAAGAGCCAGAAAGAGAAAAATCAGTCGAGCCCGAATCACCCATCAAGGAACCAGTGAGAGAGGAAGAAGCTAAGGAGTTCCTAAAGTTCTTAAAACACAGTGAATATTACGTGGTAGAGCAGCTGCATAAGCAACCAGCGTGCATATCTGTATTGGCTTTGCTGCAGAATTCGGAGGTACACAGGAACGCATTAATGAAAGTCTTAAATGAGACCTATGTCGCCAATGATATTTCGGTTGATAAATTGGATCGGTTGGTGGGTAACATAAGTGCAGACAACTTCATCCATTTTAGTGACGACGAGATACCACCAGGTGGTAGGGGATCCACCAAGGCTTTACATATCACCACTAGATGCAAAGGGTACACGCTACCAGGGGTCCTGATAGACAACGGGTCGACATTGAACGTACTTCATTTGTCCACTCTAAATAGATTACCGATAGACAGCTCGCACATGAAGGAGTGTCAGAGCATAGTAAAGGCATTCGATGGCACGCAAAGGAAAGTGTTGGGAAGAATCGAGATACCTTTAGTGATTGGCCCGACTACTTACGAAGTGGATTTTTTGGTAATGGACATCAAGCCCTCCTATAACTACTTATTAAGGAGGCCGTGGATACATTCGTCAGGGGCAGTGCCCTCATCATTACATCAGAAAGTGAAGTTGATAGCAGATGGTCGGCTAATAACGATAAAGGCTGAGGAGGACATTATTGCAGCTGTGACTAGTGAGATGCCGTACTTGGAGATAAACGACGAGACAATCGAATATTCCTTCCGGTCTCTCGAGTTCGTGAATGCAACTTTCGCCACGAAAGGAAATAGAATCCTGATACTAAGAATCTCCAAGACTACAAGAATGGGACTGAAAATGACCGTAGGGAAAGGAGCTTTACCGGGAAGAGGACTTGGAAAATATCTTCAAGGGAGGGTTGTAGCCCCGACATTGAAAGAAAAACAAGATCGCTTTGGCTTAGGATTTAGGCCAGATGCAAAACAAAAAATAAAAGAACTGGAAAAGAGACAAGAAAGAAGGCGTGCTCGTTTGAATGGCGAAGAAACCAAGTGGGAACCCATGATAATTCCACACACTTCTGAAACTTTTGTGTCGGGTGGGGTAATTCATGCTGAGCCCAGTGCACCAAAAGGAAAGGACATCGTAGCAATGTTGGGTGATGTTTGCATCAATGTCGTATCTGAGGAGACAGTGGAAGAAGGGACCTTATCGGATATTCGACCCTACGAACCAGGAAGCGTTTTAGACAACTGGACTGCAAAGGAGATTCCTGTAGTATTTAAAACTTATTCAGAGTAATGCTCAGAACGCACTTATTACTTTAAGCCTAGAAGTGATAAGATTTCTTTTGTAAAATAGGCTCGTGTTCAAACATTATTATATTAATGAAGTACATCTTTGCTATCATTTAAAGTAGACATTCTTTTATTCCTTTCTTCGTTTTGTGATGCCTTCTAATCATTCTTTCATAACCATTATACACACAAATGACCATTCATAAATTCATTCATTCTTTCTATATTCTTGTGAACTACAACAGGTCTTCAGATATCAATGACGTGAGCAACGCTGCCACGAACTCGGAATATCCTTTTGAGCAGGACATGTGTTTAGAAGGATCAAAGGATTTTGAAGATGATATAGACAGTGATTTATCCCCGACTTGTTAAGAATGGTAGAACGGGAGGAGAAACAAATTCTACCTCACGAGGAAACTTGATGGAGAGCGTGACATTGGGGGAGGAAGGTAGTGAAGATTGGAACACGCATAACCCGGGAAACAAGAGGCGAGATCTTGTCGAGTTGCTACAAGAATTCAAAGATGTCTTCGCATGGTCATATAAGGATATGCCTGGTTTAAGCACCGACATTACAATACATCGCCTGCCTATAAAAGAAGATTGCAAGCCCGTTCAGCAGAAGCTTCGAAGGATGAGACCAGATATTATGTTAAAAATAAAAGAAGAAGTTAAGAAACAATTTGATGCCGAATTCTTGTAAGAGACCAAATATTCAGAATGGGTAGCCAACATTGTGCCTGTCCCCAAAAAAGATGAAAAGGTACGAATGTGTGTGGATTATAGAGACCTAAATAAGGCTAGCCCAAAGGATAATTTTCCTTTACCTCATATTGATACTCTGGTGGATAACACAACAGGCTACTCGTTGTTTTCATTTATGGACGGCTTCTCGGGGTACAATCAGATAAAAATGCATCTTGAGGATATGAGAAAGACTACCTTTATAACGTTGTGGGGTACGTTCTGCTACAAGGTGATGCCATTTGGGTTAAAAAATGCGGGAGCTACATACCAAAGAGCTATGGTGACTTTATTCCATGATATGATGCATAAAGAAATTGAGGTTTATATGGATGACATGATTGCCAAGTCTAGAACAGAAGAAGAACATACCCAAGTTTTGAGAAAATTGTTCTTAAGACTGAGGAAATTCCAGTTAAAGCTCAATCCCACAAAATGTACTTTTGGGGCTAGATTGGGTAAATTTCTGGGCTTCATAGTCAGTGAAAAGGGAATTGAGATCGACTCAGATAAGGTCAGGGCTATACAAGAATTTCCTCCACCGCGCACTCAAAAAGAAGGTCGAGGTTTCCTTGGGAGGTTAAATTACATTGCTCAGTTTATTTCACAGTTAACTGAAAAATGTGACCCCATATTTCGTCTTCGAAGAAACATAATCCAGTGTGTGGGATGATCAATGCGAAAGCTTTCGATAGAGTCAAGCAAGACTTGTCGAATCCTCAGGTCTTGACACCCCTTGTCCGAGATAGGCCACTAATCTGCACTTGACAGCGGTGTTTGATCACTCTATGGGGTGTGTATTGGGTCAGCACGATGAGTCAGGGAGAAAAGAAAAGGCGATATATTACCTCAGTAAGAAATTTACTGAATGTGAGATGAGATGTTCGCCGATTGAAAAATTGTGTTGTGCCTTGATCTGGACAACTCGAAGGTTGAGGCAGTACATGTTGTACCATACGACCTGGTTAATCTCGAAACTAGATCCTCTTAAATATATGATGGAGTCAACCGCTTTGAAAGGAAGAATGGCTCGATGGAAAATTCTCCTCTCGGAGTTCAACGTAGTCTATGTGAGCCAGAAGGCTGTGAAGGGAAGTGCAATAGCAGATTTTCTAGCCAGCAGAGCACTAGACGATTACGAACCCTTGAACTTCGATTTTCCCAATGAGGATCTGATGTTTGTAGCAGCTACTGAGGGAGATACCCCAAAAGTTTGTCCTTGGAAGTTGAACTTCGACGGAGCATCAAATGCCGCTGGTAATGGAATTGGGGCAGTCCTGATATCCCCAAATGGAGATCACTACCCATTCACTTGCAAGTTGGATTTCGATTGCACAAATAATATGGCAGAATACGAAGCTTGTATCATGGGAATTAAAGTAGCCATAGACAGCAAAGTTAAGGTGCTCGAAGTATATGGAGATTCTGCATTGGTGATTTATCAGCTCAAAGGAGAATGGGAAACAATGGATCCCAAATTGATCAGTTACCGAAAATTAATGTTGGAGCTAATTGAGAAGTTTGATGATATCGCATCTTTTACCTCCCGCGCGATGAAAACCAGATGGCTGACGCATTAGCCACATTAGCTTCTGTGATCAGAATAAATAACCAGGAAAATATGAAGCCCATCCGGATGAGTATTTACAAAACCCTAACTTACTGTTGCAACATGGAGGAAAAAGAAAGGGATGATCACCCCTGGTACCAAGATATATTGTGATATGTAGGGAGTCGCAAATATCCTGAACAAGCGACCGAGAATGAAAAGAGGACATTGAGAAGGATAGCTTGTGATTATGTTTTAGATGGGAAGTCTGTATAAAAGAAGAAAAGATCGAAGTCATTGTTGAGATGTGTCGACGATTGCTTTGAAGCTAAGAAGATTTTGGAGGAAGTCCATGAGGGTGTTTATGAACGCACGCTAACGATTTCACAATGGCTAGGCAAATCATGAGATTCGAGATATTATTGGTCTACCATGGAAGGAGAGCGCATCAAGTATGCTAAAACATGTCACAAATGCGGATATACGGAGACAAAATTCATGTGCCTCCTTCACCTTTGCATGTTATGACTTCCCATGGCCTTTCTCCATGTGAGGCATGGGCGTCATTGGGCGATCTCTCCGAAAGCTTCAAGCGGGCATCGGTTCATCTTCGTAGTTATCGACTACTTTACCAAGTGGGTAGAAATTCGCTTCATACGCCAATGTTACCAAATCGCGATCGTGAGTTCCTAAAAAAATCATATGCCGATATGGAATGCCAAAAAGAATCATATCAGATAATGCGTTAAACCTGAACAATAGCACGATTGCAGAGGTCTACGGTCAATACAAGATCAGGCACCACAATTCATCACCATATCGTCCAAAAATGAATGGTGCAGTAGAAGCAACCAATAAGAACATTAAGAAGATTGTGGGGAAAATAGCCAAAACCTAAAATGATTGGCACGAGAAGTTACCATTCGCTCTCTATGCGTACCGAACATCAGTCAGGACCTCTACCGGGGCAACTCCTTTCTCACTAGTCTACGGAATGGAGGTAGTGCTACCCATCGAGGTTGAAATTCCTTCCATTCGAGTCTTGTCATAGCTAAAGTTAGATGAAGCCGAATGGATCCAGTCTCGATACGATCAACTAAACTTGATTGAGGAAAAAAGGCTAAAGGCCATCCGTCATGGTCAGATATACCAAAAGAGGATGATGCAGGCTTATGACAAGAAGGTTCGCCCCAGAGAATTTTACGAGGGATACTTGGTTTTGAAAAAGATCCTCCCCATGCAAAAAGATTTCAGAGGGAAATTGAAGCCAAATTGGGAAGGACCTTATGTGGTGAAAAAGGCTTTCTCCGGAGGAGCGTTGATCCTAGCCGAGATGGATGGGAAAAACTTACCCAATCCTATAAATTTGGATTCTGTTAAGAAATACTATACTTGAAAAAGAAAAGAAGCCAAAGTGAAAACCCGCAAAGGGCGCTTTGAGATTTTCCAAAAAAAAAAAAGGGGAGAGGCCAGGGTGAAAACCCGCAAAGGGCGCCTTGAGACCAAAGGGGTTTTGAGTCGAAAACCTGAAAAGGGCGGCTCAAATTGTGATCAGATTATAATGGGGCATGCGGTGATCCCGTCATACTTGAATTAACCAGGAAAAGGTATGTTGCGTCTTGGTGCTTCGACGAAATACTCAAGATCTTCTAAACACATGTCACACTCAAGATAGCCTTCCAGACACTGGGGCAGCGAAGCTCAGGCAGCGATATCTAGAGGTCGCACAGTAGTCATTTTTATTCGCACTAAATGTGCTATTTTTGAATATTTTGTTCTTTTCAAGATGTACCTTTTGTTTAGTTTCTCTTATTAATCATAAGCTTTGCTTCACATCAATTTTTATTCTCGGCTATTGATATTACCCCCATGTAAGCGTATTGCGTTGAAATAATGATGGATGAATTAATAATGCTTTTATAAAAGAAGTTCTGCGCATTACTCTAGAGGTTTCTAAATAAAACAAGAACCCAAAAACAGGACTGTTGTGTAAAACTCACCAGGATTAAGGGGTTAATGATATTGGGAAAGAGGGTATCTACATAAATGATGATTTCTCCGTTTTTAAAGTACCACGGTAGAGGTGAGGCTTTAACGAACATTAAGAAAGGAGACTGTTCTCAAAGATGAAATGCTATGAGAATCGGTAACCAATTATTGTGGATCCTATATGCTGAAGACATGGCATGGGACCATGCAAAAAATATAAACCTCGCACCTTCGGGATATGAAGTAATAGACATTGAAGCTACAACATGGGCAAATCAGTGAAGCATAATAGTGATTCCTTTGAGTTTCGGGATCGAATTACCGGCTGAACAAGGACAACAGGATGCGAGCAATGGTGCCCTTAAAATATCCTAAAAAGATCATATTCATGACATTCTGCATATGTCGTCCATACTACATTTAGTTAGGAACATCAGATTCATTCTGATCATTGCATTCTAACCATTTTGCATAAGCATAAACACGAAACTGATTTTACAGCACAGGTCCCCTAGAGGATGTTGTCGCAGCATCAGTAAACTCGAAGATCCTGCCTTCTTGAGCGAAGCGGATCGAAGATAGCAAACCTGGCAATCCTGAAGTTGCAGGAGCAGATCAAAGCCATACAAGTCTTTTCACCTCGAAGTCCCAATGGAGCAGGTCGAAGTTACAAATCCCTCCTCACTGAGTGTATTGAGGATCAACCTATATTTTCGAGAAGTTTCAGCAGGAAGATTGAAGTTACAAATCTTTTTTCTCTGAACTTTTATCACCTCGAAGTCCCAGTGGAGCAGATCGAAGTTACAAATCCCTCCTCCCTGAGTGTATTGAGGATCAACCTATATTTCCGAGAAGTTTCAGCAGGAAGATTGAAATGACAAATCTCTTCTCTCTGAACTTCTATCACCTCGAAGTCCCAGTGGAGCAGGTCGAAGTTACAAATCCCTCATTCCTGAGTGTATTGAGGATCAACCTATATTTCTGAGAAGTTTCAGCAGGAAGATTGAAGTTACAAATCTCTTCTCTCTAAACTTCTATCACCTCGAAGTCCCAGTGGAGTGGGTCGAAGTTACAAATCCCTCATCCCTGTGTGTATTGAGGATCAACCTATATTTCTGAGAAGTTTCAGTGAGAAGATTGAAGTTACAAATCTCTTCTCCCTAAACTTAAAAGTCTGGAATTGAAGCGCTAGTTCCTAGGCCCTTGGAGACGCAGTGGGATGGAATGAAGCTACTTGAAGAATAGAAGCACCAAAAGAAGTCAGGATTCGGCGAGACCGGACAAGATTGACCCTTCTTATGAGTCTTTGCTCCATTTTCGTTACACGACAACGAGCAAAGAGGGGCAGCTACAGCAGGCCCAATCTGCCCGGGCCCATTTATTAACAAAAAAAAAACCAAAACCAATTAAACTTTAATAAAAATTAAATGTCCATTAAACATCCATTAGAGGTCCAAATAACAGCCCAAATTTAAATTAAACCCTAGACCCAAAAATTGGCAAGCCCGAATGGCCCAATTCCAGATTGTTCTGGTGCCTCCTCAGCTTCCTCACGCACGTCTCTTGAGTTACCCGGAGTACCCCACGCGCGCCCCTTTAGCTTCTCGCGTGCTCTACACGCGCAATTGCTCGTGTTCCCACGCGCACGCCACGCTGCGGGCGATGCATCAAAGACTTCCCGTGCGCCCAGCGCATCACCACTCTCACGCCAAACGCCCAGTATACGCGACAGACCCTCGTACACCTCGTGTCGAAAACCACGTCGCCCCCGTACCTGCAAAAGAGACCACGACAGCAGCAAATACAAAATAGAAAAGGAATAAAATCATCTTTTTGTATTTTTGATTTTCTTTTTCGGATTGGCTATAAAAAGGGCCGAGCCACAAACACTATTTTTTACGCACAGATAACAAAGAGAAATCAAAAAAATCAATAGCAGAAATTCAAAGAAAAGGTTGTTCATTCTATCTTTTCGGATGTTTTCTCTCTTTTTTGTTTGAATCCATTTTTCCGTGTTTTCCATTTTGTTTTTTTGTTTGTTATACACAAAACACCCAAAGAGGAGGGAACATACCTTCAATCTCCACGACGATCGGCCTTCTCTGTCGAAATCGGAAGAAGGATGGTCGCCGAGATTAATACCCGAGCCTGGTTTGAGAGGAAGCGATCGATCGTGGATTGAATCGGCCCCTGATCGCCGGTTACAATGGCGCTGAGGCGGCCCGATGATTTTCTCTCTGCGACGGATAAACAGAGAAAGAAAAGAGTGTTTAGGGTTTGATTTTTTTTCTGTTGAGAGTGATTAGGGGGGGTTAGAAATTAGGTTTAGTTTAGGTTTTATTACGAGACGAAGCGGCACCGTTTAGGGCTGTTTGAAAGGGCCTAAAGCGGTGTCGTATTGGCTTACACCCGGAGACCCGACCCGAATGCGGCTAAGATCCGCGCGTTTTAATACTCAGGGGATATTTATGCGTTTAATCCCTCCTTTCCTGTGCTTTTTTTATTTAGATCCATTAAATGTTTGCTTTATTCTTAAATTCGCCCCTATAGTTTGTACGTTATATCGATTCGATCCAATTTGTATATTGCTTCTTGACTGTGGAAAATTTGTGCTTTCAATCCTTGTTCATTCGCATATATTATGATCAAACCCTGTGCATATAATTTTATTCTGTTTTGTATTAATTAGTTAATTGTTGTGCATTTCAAATTATTTATAGGTATATTGTTTTATTTTCTTACATACAAAAATATATTTTTAATTCTTTATTCAAAATCAGTATAATAAGAAGGTTTTGTGCATATAAATGTATATAGATCTACATTCAAATTTTCCCTTAATATGCACACATTTTATTATATACATCCTTTTAGATTTATCTATACAAATTCATGGGCTTTTAAAATTATTCATATATGTGTTTTTATTTTAAAATTAGTGTATATAATCCTTTAATTTGAAGGATCATACTTTATTATGTATTAAAATTTATCTCACTCATATCTTATCTTTAAATAATTTTGCATAATATGAGTATTAGTTACTTTTCATTTTACATTCATTTTTCTTTTTTTCGTATATTATTTTGCTTCATTTTCTTCAATTGCTAGTATCGAAATGTTCTTATAAGATTATTGCGAGCATATGAATTGTAATTTGTTAATTTATAACTATTATTTATTCGTGATTTATCGTTGCAATGCTTGATGTATGGATTGATATATTGCTTTGTGTATTAGTATTCCATTGTATCCCCTGAAGGATGTTGTGTTTTAATATCATTTCGGTTTTAAAATTATAAGGCAAGGCTCGTGTTTAGTGGTTTCGAGAGAATCGTGCTCTAACTTACTGAGTTCTGGTTCTCCCCGTTTAAAACCTAATAACCGAGTATGCTTTCTCGCTTAAATCAAAAGGCATGATTTTAAATAAAAAAAAAACTTATTCTCGTTAATTTGAGATATTGCGCCCTAACTTACTGGGTGTGGTATTTTATCATTTCGAGATAAGAACTTTAAAAGACAAAGGCAATATTCCGTATTCGGGAACTTTGAGAAATAGTGCCCTAACTTACTGGGTTTCGATTTTTCATTTGACCCAAATAATTGAATATCCTTCTTATTTTTAAATGAATGAGTATTGAATGTCGAAGGATAAATCTAATTTCGAGAATATAAGATGTTATGCCCTAACTTACTGAGTATGGCATTTTATTTTTCCGAAATAGGGAGCTTTGGCATCCAATACGGTTTTGCCCAAATACATATATATTTTAAATAAATGGATCGTAATCTAAAATCTTTTCAAATTTTCGACGTCAGGACATCAATTAATCAATTTGGTACCAATTTTGGGCGTTACGGGGTGCTAACCCTTCCTCGTACGTAATCGACTCCCGAACCTGTTTTCTTAGATTTCGCAGACCAAAATTATTATTATTATTTTAATAAAATGTTTTATTAAAATAATTCATCTCAAGGTGATCCGATCACACCTCGAACGAAAGATCAGTGGCGACTCCATTCTCATTTCCATATTTTTAAAGTCGATCCCCATTTTTCCAAACCTTAAAATAAAAAAAAAATGGTTTCGACATTCCTCATATTTTTTTTGTATTCTCTCATATTTTTTTATTGGGTCAGATCGATTTTATTCTCATTAGCAGACCAAGCAATTGAATTGGTGATTGTAAATAAATAATAATTTTGATATCATATTTTAAATAGTAAATATGAACTATGTTTTAATTTATATGATCTTTCTAAGAATATAAAGATTAAATTGATTTATTTTACAGTAGATATCTTAATTTAATACAACGATTTGACAATTATTTTCCCAAAAAAAGCATCTAAAAGTAATGTATAGGTTTGAAAATATACAAATCATGAGGTGCGGTGTGGTAGTTGCTTACTTCATACCTTAACTATGAGGTCGGGGTTTTGATCCTCGCCCATAGGAATAAAGTTCATTTCATGACCAGCCATTTATCTCTTTGGAAAACATTCACGATAAGAGAATTAGTTACTACTTATGCCTAGGTTTTTATACCTAAATTTTGAAATTGAAAAATAGAGAGACTAAATTCTTAAAAATAAAAATATAAAAACTAAATTTCAAATTTATAAAAAGAAACTTATAGCATATTTTGACCTACCAAATCACAGAATACCCTCCCTTTTAACCCTCCAAAAAAACTTTAAGATTTCAAACTTTGATAAAAATTAATAATAATAAAAAAATATTATTCAATATTAAATTTAACTAAATTATTTTTTGAGAGTTTATTTAATAAAGAATACTTTAATGTTTATAAAATAGTGAATAAATTATTAATTAATATAAAATAAGTTAGCATGGCGTGTGCGGAGCTATTTCTTGATTTAATGGCATTTCTTAATTATTTGTAAAACCCAAATTTATGTAATGGTTGACTAAGAGCAGGTGGTGAACAAGGTTTTACAATTGAAAGTATTACTGTAGGGTTCCCTTCTTTATTATTTACCATTTCTTTTTGGAATAGGAGCAGGTAGAAAAATTCATGGAGGCTTGCGGGTCAAAATGACAATGGTTGGGTGATCATGACTTGGGGTATATTATATTAGATAGTAAGAGAGGGAAGGGGACAATATATCATATTAAAGATGGCTTCTACAAGTTTTTATTTGAAAGTCAATAGGATTCAGGAAAGCAAATCTCTCTTAGCACCAGAAAAAGCAGAAACTTTGTTTTCATACTGTTGTTGGTTTGACCTTACGTTCGTATTCTTATCCTTTAGTGGAGCCGAAAACAGAAAGAAACCAAAAGCATTTCTGAATTTAGAGGGACGCTATCTAGACATGCTAGATGCCAGTAAAGCATAGAAACTAGTACTGTAATTAAAATTCAATATAACATGTTAGAATTTATAAAATAAATTTGAAATAAAACTTAATAAATCAGGATCTATTATGTCAAATCATCAAGAATAAATCAAGAATAAAACTAAATACGGAAGCGTATCTGAATCCATTAATTCCTTGAAGTTTTATCGGATCTTGGGAATTTGATCTTCCAAATTAGCACACAAGAAATTCAGAGAATATCTGCTCTCTTACCTAATGATGGGATATTAGAAAAGATATATTGTGTATAATTTGGGGACTATAACCCTAATATTTATAATCTTGGCATATTAGTTCTAATCAAATATGTGTAGACAATCATTTGATAAAATTTGTAATATTATTGACGAGAAGTTTGCTTAAGCCCATAGATGAAGTTCTTTGTAAATCATTAACTTTGTATCATTAGACACAAAGCTTTCTAATTGCACCATATAAATGTCTTATTGAGGTTCTAGATTCACTTCTTAATCAATAATAAGTATGAGAACTTAAACATCATCAAAAGCGATAGTAGGAACTAAGTTAGAATCCAATTCTTCCTCAAAAGCAATGTCTCTAACTTTATTTCTCCCCCCAAACTCAACATCCTAAAAAAATATTGCAGTTTCCGTCTCAAAAATATTCCTTATTATGGGAGCATAAAATTTATAGCCCTTAGATCGCTCAGAATTTCCTTTACCCTTATGCTTTATAGATATCAAAGAAGTCAGAAGTGATGTCATTTCAACATTATCGTTTTTAGCAAAACGTTTCTCAATTTCGTCAAGGAAACTTTGGCCTGAGTAATCTTTTTAGATTCTTTGCCCCTAAAGGCTTCTGAAATGTTGTACTTCATGATCATTAGACTCATGCAATTTGAACGATCCCACATCTCAAAATCCCTTTTAACATAAGGGGTGTTTTCCACAGTGAGAGGTGGGGGTTGTTCTCCCCTTATTGCAATGTCTATGTTCATACAACCAAACACTATAAGTAAGTGCCTTTTCCATTCATTGAAATTAGTCCCATTAAGCATGGGTATAGAATTTATATTAGCAGATATTGTGGCAGTAGAAGATGAATTAGCTGAATATAGAACAAAAACTAAATAAAAATAAGCTTACATCAATATTCATAAGTAAATAATAAATTTAGGATAATGGCTAATCCCATCTCAAGATACCAAACACAAAATCAATATCAAGTCTTTGGACAGTAATATTAACAGTAAGCGGTACTCTTGTTGTAGCAATCAAACATTGACAATAAATTATGTCAAACAATGAATTAATCTTTGGATTAACTTATTGCTCACATAAAGTACCTTATAATTGTCACACATTTATCACCACAGATGTCGTTGAAATTTTGCCAAATATTAACTTACCTTTGGGTCAATTAATAAACGCATGAATCACAAAAACATATAATCATCTTGATATTTCAAATAAACTAATCTACACAAAAGAGATCACTTTGGCGGCATTTTGTTTCAACTATCTATTTAAAATATTAGACATCCTTAATTAAAACATAAAGCCAAAATCTGAATTTATTTGTTTCAAAATATTTCTCTTAATTTCACTTTTAATCAAATTAAAAGATAATAGTATATATATGTATATATTTATCCCAAAACAACATACAATGATGTTGGCAAATATAACAATAGTTGAATAAATTATAAACCATAAACAACTATTAATACAATAAATATATGGTTACCCTGAATTTACCATGTAAATCCAAAGTTGTATTTATGATTAAACAGATATTCACATGAATACTTGAAAAATATTTTCAAGCCAATAAATCTAAAAAAAACAAAATCATAATAGTTGGCATATCCCACAATTCATACAATAAACTATATCATCATTGTCGAAACCATTTTTATTTATTTTGAAAAATAACGGGAATCTACTTTAAAAACGAAAATGGAGTCGCCACCAATCTTTTTTCGAGGTGTGATCAGGTCACCTTGAGATTAATTATTTTAATAAAATATTTTGATTTATTAAAATAATGATTTTGGTCTACAAAATTCGAGAAAACGGGCTCGGGAGTCGGTTACACACGAGGAAGGATTAGCACCCTCGTAACGCCCAAAAATTGGTACCTAATTGATTAGTTAACGTCCTAATGTCAAAATTTAAAAAAATTTTAAAATACGATCCTCTTTAAAAACCTGAATAAATCGAATTTGATGTTAAGACCTCATTGTCCCGAAGTAATAAGATGTCACATCCAGTAAGTTAGGATACGGCATTTTAACCCTCGAAACTAAGCTTGTCTCATGCATTAAAGTTTAAAAAGGATATTAGGTTATTTGGATCAAAAAAATCGAAACCCAGTAAGTTAGGACACAATTTTCTCAAAGCTCCAAAGTACCGAATATTGCCTTATTTTTAAAAGTTTTTTTTTTTTAAATTGGGGAAAATTGACGCAATATTAAAACGATGCGTAAAAACTTTGATAAAAAAAAACGAAAATATGAAAATATAAATAAACAATTTATAAAACACATAATGGTAATTATTTAAATACTAGCACCAATAATCAAAGACCAATGAATTTAAAACAAATAGTATAAAATAAAAAAAAATATAAGGCAAAATAAAATGTAAACAAATTTAAAAATAATGAATTTGAAAATGAATAATAAGGGAAAAAGAAATTTGAAATCAACAATATACAAATCAATAAATAAATTATATATATAAAAAAAGTAGGTAATATATGTATAAGTTTGGAATAAATAATATATAAAAAATGAAAATAGGTAATATATAAAGTAATAATATATAAATGAGTTTAAAAATAAATATTGTGTAATAAGGAATTTAGAACAAGTTATACACAGAACATCTTAAAAATAAATGGTATATAAAATAGATAATATAAAAAAAATTTGCAATTGATAATATATGGAAAAAAAATTAAAGCAAATAATCAAACAATTTAAAATGGATGATTTATAACAGGAGTTTTTAAAAAATAAACAACATGTGTGACATAATATTAAAAACAAATAAAGTATATAATTAATGGAAGAAAATAAAAGAATGATAAGAATGGTTAAATGAATGAACAATATGTAAATAAGAAAGTTGATGGATAAATAAACGAATAAAAGTAAAATAATAATTAATGATTAAATAATTAAATGGATAAATAAAAAAAGATTAAAAAAAAACGCTTAAGTTAGCCTAACTCTCACAATATGAAGATTCAACGAAATTCCTCCACCAAAATCCAACTCAAATGAAAGCAACTTAAAAAGAAACGAAGATGAACGAAGAACAAAATAAGAACAAGCCACAGAAAATAAGAACGCAAGAGAGGGAGAAATTTGAGTGAATGCTCTTAAGAATTATTATTGCTCCAAACTCAAGTCCTTTACAATGAAGAGAGAGGCCTCTATTTATAGTTGAGCCTCCCCAAATCCAACGGTACAGATCAATTACATCAACGATTAAGATTAAAAGGTATCTACAAATTAAATCTCTAAGATTACAAAATCATATCTTCTAAGATTGCATATCATATCTTCTAGGATTGCATATTATATCTAAGATTGCATATCCTTGAAGACTATGTTTCCATATACGTCAAGCTTGTAGATGGACCTTCAATCTTTTCAAGTAATGGGCCATTCTGATAAGGCCAAATGATATATTTTGGACTGGACTTGGACTTTGTTTTATTATTTTGGGTTTATTATTTTTTGTATGGGCCCGGGATAAATTGGCCTATTACAGCTGCCCCTCTTTGCTCATTATCGTGTAACGGGAATAGAGCAAAGACTATAAAAGGACCAACTTTGCCCGGTCTTGTCGAGTATTGACTTCTTGGTCTTCGTCTTCTCCAAATGGCTTCCAACCCAACTGCAATTTCAGGGGTATTGGAATTTCAACTTAACTTTACTTCTCTGCAACTACTGCAACTTCAGAAGTATTGGACTATCTGTTCTACTGCTCTTTCAGAGAAATAAGTCTGACGGCTTCAATCTGCTTTACTGCAACTTAAGGAAAATAAGATTTGCCGTAATATTTGCTTTCTTCGATCTGCTCCACTACCACTTCAGAGAGGCAAGGCTAGTGTCTTTGATCTGTTTATTGCCGCATTTCGGAAGACAAGATCTCGCAATCTTTAGTCTCGCTCCATTTTGCAAACTCGGGAGAGTCGGTGATGTCTTCGATCCGCTTCACTGCAACTTTAGGAAGACAAGATCTGTAATTTTTTAGTCGCTCCGCCATTGCAAACTCGGGGAGACAAGGTGGTGTCTTCGATCCGCTTCACCGCAACCTCGGGAAGGCGGATCTCGCTATCTTTAGTCCGCGCTCCATCGCAAACTCGGGTAAACAAGCTGGTGTCTTGATTTGCTTCATCGCAACAACCTCGGGGATGCGGGATCGATGTTTTCGATCCGCTTCATCGCAAACTCGGGAAGACAAGATCGCTAACCGACCGCGGCGCGCAAACTCGGGGATGCGATGGTATCTTTGATCCGCCAGCTGCAAACTCGGGAAGACAAGATCTGCATTATCTTGATGCCTGCTCCATCGCAAACTCGGGGATGCGGACTAGTATCTTCGATCCGCTTCACTCGCAATCTCGGGAAGATAAAATCGCTATCTTGATGCTCCTTCCATCGCAAACTCGGGGATGCCAGGTGATGTTTTCGATCCGCTTCGCGACAAGATCTGCTATCTTCAATCTGCTCCACCGCAAACTCGGGATGATCGATGTTTTGATCCGCTTCACCGCAAACTCGGAAGACAAGATCGCTATCTTGATGCGCTCCACTACAAACTCGGGGATGCGATCGATGTTTTCGATCCGCTTCATCGCAAACTCAGGAAGACAAGATCTGCTATCTTCAGTCTACTCCACTGCAAACTCAGGGATGCCAGGCTGATGTTTTCGATCTACTTCACTGCAAACTCAGGAAGACAAGATCGTGAATTCACCTATGTTGCGACACCGTCCTCTGGGGGACCTAACCTGTAAAATCGATTTTATGTGTTTATGCTTATGCAAAATGATTAGGATGCTATGATCTGAACGAATCAACTGTTCCTAACCGAATGACATATGTACGAATGCAAAATGTCATGAGGACGATCCTTTTTAATAATTAGGATGTCACCACTTGTTGTTCATCAGGACTATATCATTAACGTAGTACACTGTCTTCCTACTCGGCTGGCATTTGATAGAAAACCCGAAAGCATTTTTGCTCAACTGATTTGCGCCACTAACTTCAGGGTCCTTTCCACTGTACCTCAGGGACATAAGGCTTGTACCATTTTCAAACCATCTCACTGCGGTTCAGGATTATAGGATTTGAAACTTTTTCGATCCGTTCCCACTGTAATTCAAGGGTATAGGACTTGTATCTTTTTTAATTCATCCCACTGCAACTTTGGGGTATAGGATCTGTAACTTGTTCCATCCACTGATCACTCCCCAGTGACCCGACCAGATGTGTATGCATGATACTCGCATGGATGCAGAATATCATTTTTTCTTTTCGAGAATGATTCCTTCTACGCTTGGGTTGTCATTGCTTATTTTTCACGCCGATTTGTATCACCGACGCAATATCTAGTCTTTTGATCAACCAATGTCCTTGATGAGAAAATCAAGAGATAAACTCACTTTGGGCTCAAATATTTCCAACCCTTAAGCTTGGTGAGTTCTAAACAATAGTCATGTTTCAGGTTCTTCTACTATTTAAAAGCTTCCAGAGTAATATGCGAAACTCCTTTTATGAAAGTATTATCAGTCCATTAATCGTTATTTTAATATAAAATGCTTGAAAAAGATCACAACAATGGATGAGAAAGAAATTAATCAGGAGCATAGCTCGAAACAAATAAGTTAATCAAAGATAACCAAGGCAATAAAAGAAAATTGATTGGGGTGTATCTTGAAAAGAATAAAGTAATCAAAGATAGCCAAGGCCATAAAAGAAAATTGATTGGAGTGTATCTTGAAAAGAATAAAGTAATCAAAGATAGAAAATTCAAAATGGGTAAGGTAGAAGCTAGGTGCCCCAGATATCGCAGCCTGAGCTTCTCTGTACAAACTTTTTGAGGACCATTTTGAGCTCAATACGTGTTTAGAGGATCCGGAGTACTTTGTCAATGCCCCAAGATGTAGCATACTTCCTCATTGTTAATTCAGGCATAGCAAGACTACCACATGCCCTATCTTTGATCAAAATTTGAGCCGCCCTTTTTGGGTTTTCGGCTCAAAACCCCTTTGGTCTCAAAGTGCCCTTTGCGGGTTTTCACCTTGGCCTTTCCCCTTTCAGGTAAAATACTTATTGACTGAACCTGAATTCGCCGAATTGGGCAAGTCTTTGCCATCCGTCTCGGTCAATATCAATACTCCTCCAGAATAGGCCCTTTTTTACTACATAAGGTCCTTCCCAGTTTGGCATCTGCTTTCCTCTGAAATCCTTTTGTATAAGAAAGATCTTTTTCAACATCAGGTTCCCCTCGTGAAATTCTCTAGGATGAACCTCTTTGTCATAAGCTTGCATCATCTGACCGTGATGGATAACTTTTAATATTTTCTTCGATTAGGTTCAATTGGCAAAAACGTTTCCATTCCATAAACCAATGGGTAAGATGTTGCCCCGGTAAAGGTCCTGGCCAACGTTCAATAATCATAGAGGATAAATTGTAACTTCTTTATGCCAATCTTTACATGTCTCGGTCATCTTTCCTACAATCCTTGTTTTGTTTTTTGTTTTTTCTTTTTGGCTGCTTTTGTTGCTCTATGATATAGCGTCTGATCTTTGAACAGACTACAAACTTTTGACATTGTCCTTTTTGGCTTTGTCGACGCCTGATTTTTTTTTTACTGTCGACCTTGTAAAATTGACATGTGAAGCTACTTTCTCCTTCTTAGTGAAGTAATCAACGACCACCAAGATAAATCGATGTATACTAGAAATTTTGCCGAGATTGACCTGCCCCACATAGAGAAAGTCTGTGAAGAAATTAATGAGGCATATAAATCTTGTCTCCTTAAATACGGCATAACTAATGCCATCCCCTTCTATGTAGATTAGCAGTACCCAAACCTCATGATTAGCTTGGCTATTATAAAACCATTAGCATGTGTCCTTCTGACATCCTTATGGACCTCTTTTAAGATTTCAACGTACCCGCATCTCAGTAGCCCAGGCATGTCCTGATATGATCGTGCAAAAACATCTTTGAATTCTTGAAAATAACTCAATGATGTCTCGTCTTATTTCTGTGGTGAGCTAAGCTACAATCTTCACCTCTTTTCTAGGCTCATAATATCCACTGACCCTTTGTAGAGTAGGGTCTGTTTTTCATCTTGTTCTACCATTCTTAACAAACCAGAAGATAGGTTACAATCTCTGTCATCTTCAAAGTCCTGAGATCCCTCTAGACACATATCTTACTCGAAAGGAGACTCGAGTCAAGAGTGACGTTGCTCACATCGTTGATATCCTGAGACCTGTTGTGTAGGTTCGAAGGAAGATTCCAAAGAATAAATGATTCAAAGAATGATTATTTGTATGGTCATGAATGAAGAATGAAAGAATACTTGAAAGAAAGTCTAAAGAACAAACAAAAGAAAAAAAACTAAGAACAATTGTTTGTACAGTATGAAATGGAAAAAATAAAAGAATGTTTGCTCAAAAAGATGCATTTTATTGAAATAAAAATTCTGAACACAAGCCTATTTCACAAAAGGGTTCTTATTGCCTCTAGGCTTAAGGCAACAAGCGTGTTTTGAATATTACTCTAGATTAGCTCTAAAAATACAGGGATCTCTTCCACAGTCCCATTGTTCAAAATACTCCCAAGTATGTAAGAACAGATGCTTGGAAAAATCCAGTTCTTTCTTCAGATACGTCGTTAATATTCAGATTTCCCAATATCAGGTCTTGCACTAAAGCCCCGAACTCGATGTATTCTTGGATCTCATAGATCTCATAATATTTACCCCTTTATCTAGATGGTTGGGTGTGATTTTCTACCCGGAGGATCATCGAATTTGACAATACCCATTTTGACAAGTCTTTCGATCATCTTTTTGAAAGCGGTGCAGTTCTCGATCGAGTGTCCTGTGATTCCTGCATGGTATTCATATTGGGCGTTCGTATCGTACCATTTAGGGTATGGAGGTCGTATAGGTTTTAGGTAGAATGGGGATACTACATGTGCATCAAACAAAATTTGGTACAGCTCCCTATACGTGATTGGGATGGCCGCGAATTGAGATTTTTTTGAGTTCAGTCTTGGATTGGGTTCTTGCCTTGAGGAGACCTGATGGCTAGTAGTTGATCGCCTATGGTATTCGGTTTTGAATAACCCTTGCTATACATACTCGTGTTATTCGCCTCATTTTCTTTTTTCTTCGGGGCCCTTAAAGTATTAACTTGGGAGCTCCAGTCTCGCTTTTTCCTTTTGAAACGGTCTTCACATTGTTTCGGGATCTCCACACTAGCCTTCCTTGTTTCTTCTATACTAGCCAGATCAATGACAATGGGATTGGTTGGATTGCCTCTCGAATTGGGACCTGAGTCTATCGAGTAGTTTATTGGTGCCGACATACCGGCCTGATGCTATTGGGGTCTGATAGTAACGGGTACCCCTTTCGGATGTGCGTCTGGTTGAGTCTGGACGCTTATTGGAGTAAAACACGGGGATAGGCGAGGTCTTCATTATCATCCCTCTTTGTTGACTCCATGGGCCTTTCCTCTTTTCAAGCCTTTCGGCTAAGTAATCGACTTAAGCGGCCAATCACATTCTTTTGGAATTCTAACATTTGATCCCGCATATCTTGTTGAATTTTGGTCAATTGCTCTTGCATCTGTATTTGCCTTTGCTCTAATCTCTCTAACCTTTGTTCCATGTTTTCCAGGATAACTGAAATAATTTTACCTAATTAGGGTCCTTTTGTAAAAGTCCAATGCAAATGATGCAATGCAATGCAGATGCATGGAATGAATGCAAAAGAAAGAGAGGCGTTGATTCTGAATTCAATTCCATTAGAACAACTTTTCTAGAAAGCAAATTTTTTTATATAAAACAGATTACATATGCGGCCTTGCCCTCATATTCCAAGCAAAAACATCAATCCCATTCTTCGCAAAGGTCAAATCTTTGCAAACTTCTAATAGATGCCTCCACTAGCTCCTTTTTGCTTGGGCCACGACTCATTACTCACTTATCCTCGCAATGCTTGTTAGAAAATTGAGACGTGACGGCTCTCGAATAATCTTTGCCGGCTTGAATCCTCGGGCCATAAAAAAAAGTCTTGTATTCCCTTGCAAATTATCAGTCTTCTCTCGTTGTGTTTGCTTGGGTCATATTCGAACGACCGTATTATATTCCACTTTATCAAGAAATCCGTTTTCCCATGACAAGCTCTTCTATTTAGCAATCGAATTTGAATCAACACCTCCTTTCTATGATGAGAATGTAATGCGACCAAAACAAAACAAAACATGTTAGCACAGGAGTAATAAACAACATAGAACACCTATGGGGTTTGGCATGGTTCTACCTAGGGTAGGCTCCTAGGTCTCTTTATATGCGGTTCGGCTCTAAGGCAAGGGTACCTGAACTGACAGATTTTTCGATACTCACCCATTATAGGCTCATACTGGACCGAGTTCGGGATTCGGGGAATACATTTCCCTATGGTCGCACTGGAGATGAAAATCTCACGAAGACATAGGTAATGCGGATGTAAAGCGATCCACTATCACTGCACGGAGGTGAAAACCTCACGAAGGAGTAGCTTCTCACTCCCACTTAAAAGGTGCAACCACAACGGTCATGCAATGTAATGCAGGAGTATTCTACAAGACTCTAACCACAACAATTATATGAAATGCAATAAAAGGATCGTAATTTTTCAAATCGATTTTCAAATTTTCGACAAAAGGACAGGAAATAATCAATTTTACGGCTTGACTCTCTTATGTCCCCGTGGAGTCGCCAAGCTGTCGAAACCATTTTTATTTATTTTGAAAAAAACGGGGATCGACTTTAAAAATAAAAATGGAGTCGCCTCGAATCTTTTTTCGAGGTGTGATCGGGTCACCTTGAGATTAATCATTTTAATAAAACATTTTGATTTATTAAAATAATGATTTTGGTCTACAAAATTCGAGAAAACGGGCTCGGGAGTCTGTTACGCACGAGGAAGGATTAGCACCTTCGTAACGCCCAAAAATTGGTACCTAATTGATTAGTTAACGTCCTAATGTCGAAAATTTAAAAAAAATTTAAAATACGATCCTCTTTAAAAACCTGTGTAACATCCCAAAATTGGGCCTAGTAGGATTGAGCCGATTGGGAATTGGGCTTTAGGAAAATTTGAGTATTATTTTTGTGTTGGCTCGGGTAGGAATTTTGTGTGTTAGAATAGTTTTGTGAAGGCTTGTTTTATTTAGGAAGTTAGAATAATTTTTAGTTTGGGATATTTAATGAAGTAGGATTAAGTGAGCTTGACACTTAAGTTAATTAAGTGTTCATTTAAAGCATAAGAGAGTTAGTGGCAAGTTGGTTAAGGAGCTTGAAAGGTAGCTTGAGGTTAGAGGTTCGAGTGGTATGTTTAGCATTTTGAAGGTTTATTTTTGTATTAGCATTGATGGCCGGTCAAACTTATTTATGATAGGTGGACTAATAACTTTTGGTAAGTTGAATTTATGATTAAGGAAAGCTTAATTTAGGGGATAAGAATCTTGAACTTATGGCATGATGAGGGGACAAAGGCATGGAATAGGGAGGATGTTTTGGAAAGTAATCCTAGGCTTTAGTGCATGTATGTGGACGGCATGGGTGTCTAGGTGGGTGGCCGAATTTTGTTAGGTGGTTTAGGGGGGAATATTTGGCCAATTCCTCTTTTGTGCATCTTTTTGCATTTTGCTTTTCCTCTCCAAAAACTCTTCTTTGGCCGAATGTTTATTGTACATTTTGTGCAAATTTTGCTTTTGTTTTAGCCTTCATTTCATTGAACCAAAAATACTATTTTCTTTCTCTCATCTTTCCACTTGAAACTAAAACTTCATTTTGGCATTTTATGCACTTTTCTTTTTAGTAAACAAGGTGTTGGCGAATCTCATTTCTCCCATCTCTCTCTTTTCTTCCTTTGATTTGTGCTCAAACACAAATCCCTTTTCTTTCATTTGGCGAACCTCTTTCTTCCTCAAATCCTCTTTTCTTTTCTTTCTTCCATTGTTGATTAAACCGAATCCCCATTCACTCATTGTTATTCTCTTTTCTACTTATATTCCCTCACTTTTATTCACATATTTTCTCCTTTCATTACTATATAGCCGAAATCTTTCCTTCTCCATTAGAGTTACTTTGGTCGAATATCAAGGAGCACAAGATCCTTTTTGGGATTCTTTTTCAAGCATTAGTAAGAGGAAGCCATAGCCATTAAGGGAAGCTTTTGAGATTTATTCTCCTAAGGAAAGGTGGTAAGTAACATTCGGCTATAGGCTTTGGTTATGAATAGATGTGCAAGCTAATTATTATCAAGTGTTTTGGTAGGAATCTCGATAGGACAAGTGATAAATACGGGAATTCGGTGAATTGGAGGAAACAACGTCTCGGGATTTCGCTAGTATATTCGAGAATTGCTAGAAAATAGGTGTGTAAGATCTCTATACACACTTTATTAATTTACGTGCTATTATTATTTGCCTTAGATCTTTTGGTTGTGATTTGCTTATGGCTAAGCATGGAATTCAGGTAAGTCCCCTAATTTGTAATTTTTGATATATGATTTGTATGCCATTACATGATGTTAAATGCTATGACATGAAACATGATAATTGATATATAAGCATGTGATGGTGGGATTGATGAGAGGAGGGGATGAATTATGGGTGTCGTCGAGTGGTTTTGACCACAAGATGGGTTGGCCCCATCAGTTATTTGTGACCTATGGTCATCGGTGGTTTTGACCACAACGATTGATTAATTTGCGACTAAGTCCCGGTGGTTTGGTACCACCGATGGTTTTGACCACACTTGATTATTGTGACCTATGGTCATCGGTGGTTTTGACCACACGATGGGTTGGCCCCATCATCCGATTTGTGACTCTAAGTCATCGGTGGTTTTGACCACCGATGGTTTTGACCACAAGGGGTAGAAAAGGAGTATGGATGGCTAGTTGGGTTGCATGTGCATGTTTATTAATGACTTGTGTATGAGTTACTTTACCGGGTGGGGATTACACACACTGAGTCTTGGTGACTCACCCTTTCCCTTAACACTTTGCGGATGAGTAGATCGCGGAAATGGGTAGGATGGACTCGAGGTGGCCATGCAGATGGAGTTTTTAATAAATGAATTTTGGGTTTAATTATCTTTCTTTTGGATTTATGTTGTTTAATTGTAATAAGGCCTCCTAGGATTATTTTATTATTCTTTGCATGTTTTGAATGTTTTGTTTAAACTATTCGATGATGTTAAACGGATGCACATGTTTTCTCAAATTAAACATAAAATGTTTTAAGGTACCATCGGGTACATTTGAAATTTGTAAACAACTCGACTCAACAAATATTTATTAAGTATGGTTTTTAACAAAGAAATTTAATTTGAAAGGCATTTCGACAAATTTTAAATCGATCTTAAAATGGTTTTCAAAATGTTTTCTCTGTAGCAAACCAAATTCGGTCGTAATGTTTGGGCGGGTTTGGGGATATTACAAAATTGGTATCGAGCCCAGTTCAAAGCTCATGTGTAGGGCCCAAGGCCTAAAATGTTTTAGTAGGCCTTTGAGAAATATTTTTGGTTTTGAATAGCATGGCACCGAGTCTCGGCACCTATCCGCGAGGTAAGTACTCCTAACTTCGTATGATTTATTTTACGTAGAAGGGAAGGAAGCATGGAACGTAGATAGTAATAAGTACTTTAAACCTTAGGATTAGTTTACCCCAACAAGGACATAAAACTTTAAAAGCCTAATTAGACAAACCTAGGACCAAGTCGCCGAGTTAGGGTATGGTAACCCTGGTGCGCATGTCTAGGATTGGATCCGGAAGAGCTTGGTACTTAAGCAGTCCTCGTGACTCACCTTTTCTTCGCAGGAATCCTACCCGGTGCGTAGCTTCGGTTCACCCTAACCAAGAGGACTCGGTCATAGGCTAAACACAATAAATAAAACCCAAAAGGGATTAGCCATGTTTTCATGAAAACTCGAGTTTTAAAATTGTTTAAGTACTCTCTAGATATTAGGAAAAATTTATTTTGGAAAAAAATCTTCAAAATATTCCCGGTTTACCAAAATTACCAAAATACCCCTAGTTTCCAAAATTTTGCCATACCTTTAATTTGAGAAATCTTTGAAAAGAACCCTCTAGTTTTGGGAAATTTCAAAAGTTCTGAATTCTGAAAGTTAAAAAAAAAAAAACTTCGATTTATTACGAAAATACCCCTGTAGGAAAATGACGAAAATACCCTTGGGATAGAAGCTGAATGAAACGTCAGAAGAGTGAATAGGAATGAAAGGTATTAGGGAATGGATGTTCTTCTCTGTATGAACTAGGATAGAGGACTTAAAACCTTATGTGATCGAAAGAATCTCTATTAAACTCCCTTCATAAAAAAATTTTCTTCGCGAATAACCAAGTGAAACAAAGTACTAATCCATAAAATTTTTCTAAATAGATTAAAAGCGCGATAGTTAGAATGAGCTCTAGAGGACGGGGGTCGTCGTGGGACGCAGAAGGAAGGATGACCGTGTCGAACCCGTTAGGTCGGGTCAAGTTACGAGAATGAAGTACCACCGCCACCACCACCTCCAACTTTTGGAGCTGAGGAGCAGGATCAGACCGGAGGTGAGGCAGTGTCGCAAGTTGTGTTGCGAGTCCTTGAGTTGGTGGGTGGGGCTAGTGGAAATTTGGGAGCTGGAAATCTGTTCCCGGCGACTACGATCTAACTGAGTGAGGTATTTCGGGGTGTGTCGGGAGTGGCACCCAGTCTTGCGGAGTATTGGTTGGAATCCTTGAAAGGATTATGGGTGATTTGGATTTCACCGCTGAGAGAAGTTGAAGGTATTATCTCCTTGCTTGGGATGAGTCTTATCGGTGGTGGCTCACCGTAAGGGATGGAGCAGTGGCGAGAAAATCTCACGTGGGAATTCTTGAGGAAGCTTACCAAAAGAAGTATATTGGAACTAGCTATGTAGGCGCACAGTGAAAGGCTTTCTTGAACTGGTTCAGTGGAAATAAGTCGATGGCGGAATATGAGGCCGAGTTCCTCCGGTTGAGTAGGTATGCTCGTAGTATGGTGGGTACCAGAGCATGAACGTTGTGTTAGATTCGAAGATGGGTGAGAGATGAGCCGAGAATGATGATAGCTCCACAGCAGGAGCGGGAGTTTCTTTGTCCTAGTAGAGAAATCAAAGGTTCTTTGAAGAGGTAAGACAGTCCGTTAAGCGGAACCAAGAACGGAATTGGAATAAGAGGAGCTCGGAACCTTCAAGGTTCTCGGGTAATGAGCAGAAGAGGACGAGGTTTGATGGGTGAGATCACTGTCGCTAGGCTCTTTGCTACTACTAATCCTCAATGGCCGCCACGGTGTGATAAGTGTGGCAAGTTTCACAAGGGGGAGTGTTGGAATGGTAATCGAGGATGTTTTGAGTGTGGATCGTTCGATCACCGTGTAAGGGATTGTCCGGAAGTTAGCTAAGAATCACCCGGAGGTCGAACCGTGCTCGGGTTAGAAATGAAGGACCACCACGGAGAGGTCGTGGTAATGGTGATGGTAGCGGGCGTGGCGAGGTCTTTGAAGGTACAGAGGCGAGGCAACCAAGGTTGGTTTATGCGGTTGGCCGTCGCGAGGAGGAAGATGTGCGAGATATGACAACGGGTAAGTTCTTATTTCGGAATACCCTCAATTGCCTTATTTGTGGTTACGTTAGTTTGTTCTTTTGAGTTGGTGAAGTGTGGGAAAAATTTGATTATGAACTTGGAGAATGTGTTTAGAAATATGATAATTCTTTAAGATCGAGTTTAGTGATAGGAGCGTAGTGTGGCGAGATAGGAGAATACGATTGTGAGCTAGTTGGAAATTTCGAGGACGAAATTTCTTTAAGGAGGGTAGAATTGTAACATCCCAAAATTGGGCCTAGTAGGATTGAGCCGATTGGGAATTGGGATTTAGGAAAATTTGAGTATTATTTTTGTGTTGGCTCTGGGTAGGAATTTTGTGTGTTAGAATAGTTTTGTGAAGGCTTGTTTTATTTAGGAAGTTAGAATAATTTTTAGTTTGGGATATTTAATGAAGTAGGATTAAGTGAGCTTGACACTTAAGTTAATTAAGTGTTCATTTAAAGCATAAGAGAGTTAGTGGCAAGTTGGTTAAGGAGCTTGAAAGGTAGCTTGAGGTTAGAGGTTCGAGTGGTATGTTTAGCATTTTGAAGGTTTATTTTTGTATTAGCATTGATGGCCGGTCAAACTTATTTATGATAGGTGGACTAATAACTTTTGGTAAGTTGAATTTATGATTAAGGAAAGCTTAATTTGGGGATAAGAATCTTGAACTTATGGCATGATGGGGACAAAGGCATGGAATAGGGAGGATGTTTTGGAAAGTAATCCTAGGCTTTAGTGCATGTATGTGGACGGCATGGGTGTCTAGGTGGGTGGCCGAATTTTGTTAGGTGGTTTAGGGGAATATTTGGCCAATTCCTCTCTTTTGTGCATCTTTTGCATTTTGCTTTTCCTCTCCAAAAACTCTTCTTTGGCCGAATGTTTATTGTACATTTTGTGCAAATTTTGCTTTTGTTTTAGCCTTCATTTCATTGAACCAAAAATACTATTTTCTTTCTCTCATCTTTCCACTTGAAACTAAAACTTCATTTTGGCATTTTATGCACTTTTCTTTTTAGTAAACAAGGTGTTGGCGAATCTCATTTCTCCCATCTCTCTCTTTTCTTCCTTTGATTTGTGCTCAAACACAAATCCCTTTTCTTTCATTTGGCCGAACCTCTTTCTTCCTCAAATCCTCTTTTCTTTTCTTTCTTCCATTGTTGATTAAACCGAATCCCCATTCACTCATTGTTATTCTCTTTTCTACTTATATTCCCTCACTTTTATTCACATATTTTCTCCTTTCATTACTATATAGCCGAAATCTTTCCTTCTCCATTAGAGTTACTTTGGTCGAATATCAAGGAGCACAAGATCCTTTTTGGGATTCTTTTTCAAGCATTAGTAAGAGGGAAGCCATAGCCATTAAGGGAAGCTTTTGGGATTTATTCTCCTAAGGAAAGGTGGTAAGTAACATTCGGCTATAGGCTTTGGTTATGAATAGATGTGCAAGCTAATTATTATCAAGTGTTTTGGTAGGAATCTCGATAGGACAAGTGATAAATACGGAATTCGGTGAATTGGAGGAAACAACGTCTCGGGATTTCGCTAGTATATTCGAGAATTGCTAGAAAATAGGTGTGTAAGATCTCTATACACACTTTATTAATTTACGTGCTATTATTATTTGCCTTAGATCTTTTGGTTGTGATTTGCTTATGGCTAAGCATGGAATTCGAGTAAGTCCCCTAATTTGTAATTTTTGATATATGATTTGTATGCCATTACATGATGTTAAATGCTATGACATGAAACATGATAATTGATATATAAGCATGTGATGGTGGGATTGATGAGAGGAGGGGATGAATTATGGACTGTCGTCGGTGGTTTTGACCACAAGATGGGTTGGCCCCATCGATTATTTGTGACCTATGGTCATCGGTGGTTTTGACCACAACGATTGATTAATTTGCGACTAAGTCCCGGTGGTTTGGTACCACCAGTGGTTTTGACCACACTTGATTATTGTGACCTATGGTCATCAAGTGGTTTTGACCACACGACGATGGGTTGGCCCCATCATCCGATTTGTGACTCTAAGTCATCGGTGGTTTTGACCACAAAGTGGTTTTGACCACACGGGGTAGAAAAGGAGTATGGATGGCTAGTTGGGTTGCATGTGCATGTTTATTAATGACTTGTGTATGAGTTACTTTACCGGGTGGGGGATTACACACTGAGTCTTGGTGACTCACCCCTTTCCCTTAACACTTTGCAGATGAGTAGATCGCGGAAATGGAGTCGGATGGACTCGAGGTGGCCATGCAAAGTGGAGTTTTTAATAAATGAATTTTGGGTTTAATTATCTTTCTTTTGGATTTATGTTGTTTAATTGTAATAAGGCCTCCTAGGATTATTTTATTATTGCTGCATGTTTTGAATGTTTTGTTTAAACTATTCGATGATGTTAAACGGATGCACATGTTTTCTCAAATTAAAGCATAAAATGTTTTAAGGTACCATCGGGTACATTTGAAATTTGTAAACAACTCGACTCAACAAATATTTATTAAGTATGGTTTTTAACAAAGAAATTTAATTTGAAAGGCATTTCGACAAATTTTAAAACAGTCTTAAAATGGTTTTCAAAATGTTTTCTCTGTAGCAAACCAAATTCGGTCGTAATGTTTGGGCCGGGTTTGGGGATATTACAACCTGAATAAATCGAATTTATTCAGAAGTGATGTCATTTCAACATTATCGTTTTTAGCAAAACGTTTCTCAATTTCGTCAATGAAACTTTGGCCTAAGTAATCTTTTTAGATTCTTTGCCCCTAAAGGCTTCTGAAATGTTGTACTTCATGATCATTAGACTCATGCAATTTGAACGATCCCACATCTCAAAATCCCTTTTAACATAAGGGGTGTTTTCCACAGTGAGAGGTGGGGGTTGTTCTCCCCTTATTGCAATGTCTATGTTCATACAACCAAACACTATAAGTAAGTGCCTTTTCCATTCATTGAAATTAGTCCCATTAAGCATGGGTATAGAATTTATATTAGCAGATATTGTGGCAGTAGAAGATGAATTAGCTGAATATAGAACAAAAAATAAATAAAAATAAGCTTACATCAATATTCATAAGTAAATAATAAATTTAGGATAATGGCTAATCCCATCTCAAGATACCAAACACAAAATCAATATCAAGTCTTTGGACAGTAATATTAACAGTAAGCGGTACTCTTGTTGTAGCAATCAAACATTGACAATAAATTATGTCAAACAATGAATTAATCTTTGGATTAACATATTGCTCACATAAAGTACCTTATAATTGTCACACATTTATCACCACAGATATCGTTGAAATTTTGCCAAATATTAACTTACCTTTGGGTCAATTAATAAACGCATGAATCACAAAAACATATAATCATCTTGATATTTCAAATAAACTAATCTACACAAAAGAGATCACTTTGGCGGCATTTTGTTTTAACCATCTATTTAAAATATTAGACATCCTTAATTAAAACATAAAGCCAAAATCTGAATTTATTTGTTTCAAAATATTTCTCTTAATTTCATCTTTTAATCAAATTAAAAGATAATAGTATATATATATATATGTATATATTTATCCCAAAACAACATACAATGATGTTGGCAAATATAACAATAGTTGAATAAATTATAAACCATAAACAACTATTAATACAATAAATATATGGTTACCCTGAATTTACCATGTAAACCCAAAGTTGTATTTATGATTAAACAGATATTCACATGAATACTTGAAAAATATTTTCAAGCCAATAAATCTTAAAAAAACAAAATCATAATAGTTGGCATATCCCACAATTCATACAATAAACCATATCATCATTGTTGAAACCATTTTTATTTATTTTGAAAAATAACGGGGATCTACTTTAAAAACGAAAATGGAGTCGCCACCAATCTTTTTTCGAGGTGTGATCAGGTCACCTTGAGATTAATTATTTTAATAAAACATTTTAATTTATTAAAATAATGATTTTGGTCTACAAAATTTGAGAAAACGGGCTCGGGAGTCGGTTACACACGAGGAAGGATTAGCACCCTCGTAACGCCCAAAAATTGGTACCTAATTGATTAGTTAACGTCCTAATGTCGAAAATTTAAAAAAATTTTAAAATACGATCCTCTTTAAAAACCTGAATAAATCAAATTTGATGTTAAGACCTCATTGTCCCGAAGTAATAAGATGTCACATCCAGTAAGTTAGGATACGACATTTTAACCCTCGAAACTAAGCTTGTCTCATGCATTAAAGTTTAAAAAGGATATTAGGTTATTTGGATCAAAAAAATCGAAACCCGGTAAGTTAGGGCACGATTTTCTCAAAGCTCCAAACTACCGAATATTGCCTTATTTTTAAAAGTTTTTTTTTTAAAATTGGGGAAAATTGACGCAATATTAAAACGATGCGTAAAAATTTTGATAAAAAAAACGACAATATGAAAATACAAATAAATAATTTATAAAACACATAATGGTAATTATTTAAATACTAGCACCAATAATCAAAGACCAATGAATTTAAAACAAAGAGTATAAAGTAAAAAAAAATATAAGGCAAAATAAAATCTAAACAAATTTAAAAATAATGAATTTGAAAATGAATAATAAGGGAAAAAGAAATTTGAAATCAACAATATACAAATCAATAAATAAATTATATATATAAAAAAAGTAGGTAATATATGTATAAGTTTGGAATAAATAATATATAAAAAATGAAAATAGGTAATATATAAAGTAATAATATATAAATGAGTTTAAAAATAAATATTGTGTAATAAGGAATTTAGAACAAGTTATACACAAAACATCTTAAAAATAAATGGTATATAAAATAGATAGTATAAAAAAAATTTGCAATTGATAATATATGGAAACAAATTTAAAGCAAATAATCAAACAATTTAAAATGAATGATTTATAACACGAGTTTTTAAAAAATAAACAACATGTGTGACATAATATTAAAAACAAATAAAGTATATAATTAATGGAAGAAAATAAAAGAATGATAAGAATGGTTAAATGAATGAACAATATGTAAATAAGAAAGTTGATGGATAAATAAACGAATAAAAGTAAAATAATAATTAATGATTAAATAATTAAATGGATAAATAAAAAAAGGTTAAAAAACGCTTAAGTCAGTCTAACTCTCACAATATGAAGATTCAACGAAATTCCTCCACCAAAATCCAACTCAAATGAAAGCAACTTAAAAAGAAACGAAAATGAACAAAGAACAAAATAAGAACAAGTAACAGAAAATAAGAACGCAAGAGAGGGAGAAATTTGAGCGAATGCTCTTAAAAATTATTATTGCTCCAAACTCCAGTCATTTACAATGAAGGGAGAGGCCTCTATTTATAGTTGAGCCTCCCCAAATCCAACGGTACAGATCAATTACATCAACGGCTAAGATTAAAGGTATCTACAAATTAAATCTCTAAGATTACAAAATCATATCTTCTAAGATTGCATATCATATCTTCTAGTATTGCATATCATATCTAAGATTTGCATATCATATCTAAGATTGCATATCCTTGAAGATTATGTTTCCATATACGTCAAGCTTGTAGATGGACCTTCAATCTTTTCAAGTAATGGGCCATTCCGATCGGGCCAAATGATATATTTTGGACTGGACTTGGACTTTGTTTTATTATTTTGGGTTTATTATTTTTTGTATGGGCCGGGCTAAATTGGCCTATTACAATCATAATTTAACCAAATATTTTGAACCATAAGATGCCAAAACCTAAGATTATAGAACCAAACTTAAAACCAAAATATTTAAATATGTATATAGTTGACATGAATTTGCACCAAAACACCCATAAAATTGAATATATAACTATAACAAAAAAAATAAAAAATTAACAACTTCAACGATATCCATCAAAACTTAATTTCACCAATTAAACTATAAAAGATATCTTATTGAATAATGGTTATAAACACCTATTCACACAAACTATAATCATGCATTAATCCTCAAAATTATTGATATGCATATAATATATATACACATAATATATACACGCAATTATAATAATATAAAAATAATACTGACTTGCCTTACATATTTCATGTAAACTCAAATTTATATTCATGACTAAAGACATTATCATAAAAATTTTTTATACGCACACATACTTAAAAAAAATCCATAACCACTAAATATAAAAAGAATACCAAATTATATAAAAGTCTTTATATGAGCAACTACTTATGAAAATTCATAGTCATCATATTTTAAAAAAAAAATCCCAAATATTTTAATTTTAATTAGGTTCCATAAGGACTAAAAATTATATAAAATAATTATAACAGAAACCAAAAGTAATCATTCATATATATGAATTAAATTCAATGGTGAATATAATTCATCATGAATAAAAACAAAAAAAATGATAATTCCATATATATTAAACCACAAACAGAAAATTTAAAACAAATAGTGCAAAAAAAAAAATCTTACCAACATTCATTTATTCGATTATCAAGTGAATTAACTTTCAAAACCAATTATACAACCCAATTGGAATTCTTTAATTGCAAAAAGTTGTAAGTTGTAACTTTAATTTAATAATGATTTTAACCAAAATTTATAAAATAATTGTGTGAAAAGAAGAGAAAGAAATCTCACAAATCAATTTTTATCAATTGATTATAAATAAATAAATAAACAAACATTCATCTTTCGAATAGCATATGCAAATATTAAACTAGATTATATTTATAAAATCCTAAAACTTTATTTAAAGAATCAAAACCCAAAAAATTTATCAGGAATCTCAAAGATTCAACATAATATGTAATTAAAATATCAAATCCATAAAATTAAAAAAGAAAAACGAATCAATCCAAAAATAATAAAGAATCAATTCATTCTCAATGATTCAACATGACAAAGCTCGGATGCCACTTGTTAGAATTTGTAAAATAAATCTGAAATAAAACTTAATAAACCAGAATCTATCATGTCAAATCATCAAGAATAAATTAAGAACAAAACTAGATGCAGAAACATACCTAAATCCATGAATTCCTTAAAGTTGTACTGGATCTTGGGGATTTGATCTTCCAAATTAGCACACAAGAAATTCAGATAATATCTGCTCTCTCTTTCCTAATGATGGGATATTAGAAAATATATATTGTGTATAATTTGGAGACCATAACCCTAATATTTATAACCTTGACATATTAGTTCTAATCAAATTCTAATTAGTCCATCATTAATTAGAACTCAATTACTAGAGTATCTACACATATTTGACCCATACTTTATTTAATAATTAAAGCCCAATAAAATTTTAACCAAATTAGATCAGTTTTAATTTAGGCTAACCTATCATGATAGTAAATAATAATATGTAATTACCCTTATTATGATATTTCAAACCACAGCAAAACAGGCCTTTGGTAGTTTTTCCAAAGCTCTCATTTAGTTGTCAAGTTTTCAAACTAGATTGGGGTCCTCTGTATAACACATGCTTCCCAAATGTAAACCCGCATTGAAATCAATAATTATTCAAGAGAGAAACAAAGAACATAATTAATTTTTAACTATTGCTTTCCTTGGACTTTTATTAAGTTTTCAATGTATTAGCCGCCTCACTAACTATTGGAAGAATAAAAGAGCAATTTTGACTTGCTTTTAGCTAACGTCATTATGCAGAAGCACCGCAATATTTAATTTGCTACTCATCACTTGTCCTCCTACATCACACTTCAACTTTACTACCAGATCCAAGTTAATTACAAGTCGCTAAAGCCTGTAAAAATGATGGCAATGGCACGTATCTTTGAGTACTGCCAAACTCTCCCCTTTCTCTACTCTCTCGCTGCTGTCTTCTTCTTGATTTTCCTCAAAAGATTTGTGCTATGGGGTCGCAAGATGGGATCTACCACCCTTCCAACCGTCCCAGGTACCATTTTCTTTCTGGGGCTTATAATTTTCTACTGAAATCTTTATTAGTTTCTGAGTGATTATCAACAAGGAATGAGATTTGAGATGTATTCTGATGGGGTTGGTGCAGTGGTACCGGGGCTGCCAATTATAGGAAATTTGCTGCAGCTGAAAGAGAAGAAGCCTCACAAGACATTCACAAAATGGGCAGAGATATATGGAGCAGTTTATTCAATCAGGACCGGGGCTTCTACTGTGGTTGTGCTCAATTCTCCCCCGACCGCCAAAGAGGTTAGCGCTTTGCTTCCTTCCTGTCTTTTTTTATTTTGGCTTCATTACTCTCAACATCACTCCTGATATCAGACAATCATTACTCCAACATTCACAAATAACAGTGCATTGCATGGACATCTTATGAAGGGTAGTTCTTTATTTGCAGAAATATAGCAAATTTTATTATATCTAAAATTACCCTTTCTAGCTTATTCAACTGCACTTTTGTTATTATTTCAATTATTTAATTTAAACTTAGTATTTTGAATCTAAATTGCGACTAGACTTGCTCATCATTTTTCATCTGTCTATGTCCAAAGGTCCTTCCGAAAATTAAGAGGTTTAGACAAAAATACAAAGTTCAAAAAATGTGTTTGGGTAAAATTTAAGGCTCGTTTTCTATATGGGTCGGGCCTTGGGTAAGATTTTTTACCCGACCCGACCCGACCCGACCCGAATATATTATGTTATACAAATACTATATTAATTATATAAGTTTAATAATTATTATATCTATATTTATATTTTCATTATTATATAAGTTTAATAATTATATTATTTATATTTATATTTTCATTATAAAAATTAAAAATTTCATTATTATTTACATATAGGCATTAATTGTTTTTTGAATTTTTTTATTGTTAATATTTTAATTAACAAATTTGTTAATATAATTTACTTATAATATTCAAATAGCATAATAGAAAAATGGGTTAAAACTCGATTGAGTCTTAGCTTAATTGGTAATGGTATTGTTGTTAGTGCAGAAGGACGTGAATTTGAGTGTACTAAAGCGCATTATCCTCATTTTTAAAGGTTGTTTAGACATGGTATAAAAAGAACAGATATGATGAGAACCTATAATGAGATTAATGTTAAAAAAAAGTTAAAAACTAAACACCTCAACTCACATGCAACGTATGAGATATCTAGAATTAATCTATAATATATATAAGCACGAGTTTAGAGGAACTTTTGAATCGACTAAAGTACTCTTTATTTTTTATCATATTATTAAATTGACATTTAAAGATAATTATAATATTTAATTAAGAATTGTTAGTTAAAAAGTTTACTGTAAAATATAAATTGGGATGATTATACATTCATAAATGATAATAATTTAATAAAAATTGTGATAATTACACATTTAAATATAATTATAATTTAAAATAATTATTTAAAAAGTTTGATTTAAACAAAGTTTTACTAATTTAAAATAAAAATGTAATTTTAATAAAACTCTAAGCGTAAACTATAAGAAAAAGTTGTTATGATTATAATTTAATTTAAAATTATTAGTTAAAAATGATTATAATTTAATTTTGTAACACCCCCTAACCCTAAACCGTCACCGGAATAGGGTTACGGAGCATTACCAGACATTGCAGACAACTTACGAATACTATACAATTAATTAACATTTATAATTTAATACATTAATTCTGTACTCTTTTGAGAAAAGCGGAGGAGTGCCACGAGACCAACGAAGAATGGAAGCTTTTAGAGATGTATTGATGAGTGTCAATTGATGGATATGGGGTATTCGGGATCATGGTTTACATGGGAAAGGGGAAACCTTCCAGAGACAAACATAAGAGAGCGTTTGGATAGAGGAGTGGCTAATGAGAAATGGATGCTTAAATTCCCACGAGGTAATGTTCAACATCTTGCCTATTCTTCTTCTGATCATTGCCCTATTCTCATAAACACAGATAGTATAATTCATCCTCCTAGTAGCCGTCGATTCCATTTTGAATCATGGTGGATCTTAGAGGAATCGTTCGAGGGCATTATCCAAGATTTTTGGGATTCTTCCTCAGCACCGTTAGTTGAGAAACTGGAGATGTTGCAAACTTGTATGAAAAAATGGGCATGTGGTATGAAGAGTAAGAAGGAGGGACTTATGAAGAAGTTAACTGAAGAGCTTGAAGGTCTGTTGCAGTCTGAAAGGGATGATGATACGATGGCAAGGATTATTGATACCAAAATCTACCTTAATAGGGAGATTGACAAAATGATGAGATATCTTTGAGAGAGAGCTAGAGCGGCGGCTTAAACTGGGGGATAGAAATACAGCCTACTTTCACAAATGTGCCACGATTCGAAGAAAGGCTAACACGATTAATAAGTTGTCTTTGGATGACGGTAGGGTGATTTCTAATAGTATTGAAATTACTGAGACTGCTACGGAATTTTTTGAAGATCTTTTTACGTCAAGAGGAAGTGGAAATCCACATAAGGTGTTGGAAGATATTGGAACAAATATCTCACATGAGATCAATGACAGGTTGCTAGCTCCTTTTAGGGAAGAAGAGGTGTGGCTAGCTCTGAAGGGAATGTGGCCAACAAAAGCTCCAAGTTCGGATGGTTTTCCAGCGCTATTTTTTCAGAAATTCTGGCATATTGTTGGTAAGGAGGTTACGGAGTTTTGTCTGGGTGTTTTGAATGGTGTCAGAGGGGCTGAACAAATAAATATTACGAAAATCGTGCTTATCCCCAAAATTACAAACCCTACGTCTATGGTGAATTTCAGGCCTATTAGCTTGTGTACTGGTCTCTATAAAATGGTTGCAAAAGCAATTGTTAACAGATTACAAGATGTTATGGGGTTATGCATTGATGAGGTTCAAAGTGCCTTTGTCCCAGGGCGACTAATAACAGACAATGTTCTCGTAGCATATGAAATCTTGCATACTTTCCGAAAGAAGAGGACAGGGAAGAAATGGTATATGGCCTTGAAATTGGATATGAGTAAAGCGTATGACAGGGTGGAGTGGGAGTTTATTAAACAAGTGATGATCCGAATGGGGTTTGCCGAGGGTTGGGTTGATTTGATTATGAAATGCATTAGTTCAGTCTCTTATGCCGTTAACATTAATGGTTATAGGGGCAGAATTTTTCACGCGACTAGGGGATTGAGGCAGGGAGATCCACTCAACCCTTTTCTTTTCCTCTTTTGTAGTGAAGGTCTCTCTTCACTAATGAGAACAGCGAAGGGTAATGGTGCGGTTAAAGGTGCAAAGGCGAGTAGGCGAGGGCCAAAAATCTCTCATTTTCTGTTTGCAGATGACTGTATGTTGTTTGGTGAAGCGACGAGACAGGGGCTAGGAACATGAAAGATATTTTACAGGAGTATCAAGACTGTTCAGGTCAGTGCGTTAACTACAATAAATCGATGATTTTTTATAGCTCCAATACGTCAGAAGAGGCAAAACTAGCAGTATCATCAATGTTAGGAGTCGAGTTCTTCTAATCTAGAGAAATATCCAGGTCTTCCAAATGTAGTGGGTAAGCGAAAAAGGAAGCCTTCGAATTTATTAGATCGGATTAACATGCGTATAGATGGGTGGAGTACCAGATGGCTATCTCAAGGAGGTAAAGAAATCTTTATAAAGTCAGTTTTGCAGGCTATTCCTACGTATGCCATGTCATGTTTTCTTCTTCCAAAAAATTTTTGTGAGAAGATTGGAAGTAGTTTCGCTAGATTCTGGTGGCAAAAAGGGGCAGGCAAAAGAGGAATTCATTGGAGCAAATGGAGTTATTTATGTCGTCCAAAAGAGGAAGGAGGGTTGGGGTTTCGAAATATGGCACAGTTTAACATAGCTCTTCTTTCAAAACAAGGGTGGAGATTGATTCATTATCCGGAGTCCTTAGTTGCAAAAGTTTTTAAGGCAAAATATTTTTCAGATTGCAATTTTGAAAAGTCTCAATTGGAGAATTCAAGTTCGTATGTGTGGCGTAGTATTTGGGCCTCAAAGAAGTCATTGGAAAAAGGTCTTATTTGGAGAGTGGGTTCGGGTAAAAACATATCAATTTTTACAGATGCATGGGTCCCAAATTATGCAAATAGAAGAGTAATTCCTGATAGTGTTAATGCGCATTTGGTTAAAGTTGCAGAATTAATCAATAATGATGAGCGTAGTTGGAATAAAGATCTGATAGAGAATACCTTCCCAGCTGCTGAAGCTGAACTGATCCTCCAAATCCCTCTGGCGATGGAAGCGCATGATGACTTGCTTGTTTGGAATGATGAACCATCGGGAGAATTCTCAGTGCGGAGTTCCTATAAACTAGTACAAAGCCTCGATCCTACAGCTTACGCTTTACAGAACGTCTGTAGAGAATTTTACAGAAAACTTTGGTGTAATGACATCCCAGGGAAAATTAAAATTTTCGTTTGGAAACTATCCTGGAACTACCTATCTACCCGAGTTAATTTACATTGCAGAAAACTAGCCCCCAACAGTGTGTGTCCTCGGTGTCAGAATGGGGAAGAGACGATGAATCACCTCTTCAAGGACTGCCCTATGTCAATGGTAATTTGGAGGGAGTTAGAAGGGTCGATTTCTGTTTTGCTTCCATATACAGAGTTCTTAGAATGGCTTACCAAGACAATGAGTCTCCTTTCTTCGGAACAGTCGAGAATCTTCTGCGTAATGCTCTGGGTCATCTGGGGTGATAGGAACTCTCGGATCCATGACAAGACCAACAGATCAAGTAAAGAGATGGTTAACTTTGTTCGCAGTTACATAAAAGAACTTGACGGAGTTAAAGTAGAAAAGCAGATTACCTCTACGGTGAAGACGAAATGGCGAAGCCCATCTGGTTCGAAAGTCAAAGTAAACTTCGATGGGGCTTTTAATGAGCAAACCAAACAGTCGGCGTCCGGAATAGTGGCTAGAGATAGCAGTGGGTATGTTCTCATTTCAAGCGCAGAGATCCATCACGGAGTGACCTCTGCCTTTGCTGCGGAAGCCATAGCTTGCAAAAGAGCAACCCAAATAGCCATTGAAATGCAGAAGAGAGAAGTTATTATAGAAGGAGACTCTCTGACTATAATAAAGAAATGCAAAAAAGGAGGTTTTGACAGATCGTTAATAGGTCCCTATATAAACGTCATCCTCATTTTAAAATCTAGAGTTACAGATCTATGCTTTGAGTTTGTTCCAAGATCTGAGAATACTGTAGCCCATATCTTAGCAACGGAAGCACTAAAGAGGAAGGAGGGGTTTTACCTGACCGATGAAGTTCCTTGCTATGCGAAATCCCAGGTGGAGAACGAAAGTGTGCGTGAACCAGACTAGGAAGAAGGAAGATCAAGGGGGGATGAGAGTTTTGCCACAGAGAAAATCAACAGACAGAAGGAGAGTTTTGCCACAGAGAAAATCAACAGATAGAAGGAGCTATTAACTCCCCTCGGGTTACGAAACCGCCATTAATGGAGAAAATGACAGATGGGAAATGAAATAATTGGCGGAATGGACTGATTAGACGAGTTGGACGATGATTTCTTTTTTTCAAATTTTAAATTTTTTTTGTTATTCTAGACTGTTCTTTTTTTGGGCCAAATGTTTCGGAGCCTGTTTTATGTTTCTATATGTTCTATTATTTTTCCTTTAAATAAATCAAAGCCCAATCGGTTTTTATCAAAAAAAAATTTAATACATTCATTAAGTCCCTTTCATGGACTCTCAAAGCCTAAAATACGAATTAGAAGTGAATCGAGACTTGATCGGGTGCTCCGAAATTTTTTTTTTGTGAACTCAATATAACCCCTTTATAAATATCTAACCTTCCCTGCAATTTCAAACCACAACCAATCCAAAACCAATGGCACAACCAAAACAATTTATACTCAAATACACCTAAATCATAACCAATTCATTAACACTATAATTTAATAATTAAACATTCATAATATCATTCAAAGTTTACTAATAACTTCATTCATTTTCCATTCAAACTTAATACCAAATTTTATAATATACTCTTTACCATTTCACTTAGACTAAGTTCAAAATATTACAAACCATCCATACTTTATAATTAAAATCATATGACCCATGTATATAACCTAGGTACATGCCACATTTACCAAAAGGAAAAGTACATCACCAAAGTTGTGCTAAAGTCGGGATTGATCTGGATGCTGAACCGGGACCTTTGTCTTCTACTGACCTGCGCACGGAAACAACCGTACGCTGAGTATGTTTATACTCAGTGGTATTACCATAATTCAAATTATATAACATTAATAAATTATAACATCAACTTGTAATATAGAAAATTATAAGAACAAATTTTACAATCAATTTAATATCTCATTTATAATAACCTATCAACAGATATCATATATCAACAATTTGCATTTTTGATCAATTAATGAACCTTAAGTTCATGCTTTCAAATCTCATATCTCATTCTCACTTCATATTTCGATTCATAATTTCACTATCTCATTTCTTCCATCAACTAATTTAAATCAAGATTTGTTCATTTTCTTTTTCATTTAATTACCCCTATTAACAAGACTCGGACTTTGACGGATACACGGATTCCAACCAAACACACCAAAATAATCCAACCAAACACAACAGAATAAACAATCCCCCCAAACACACCAGAATAAATAATCATCCCAAACACACCAGAAAGGCATTAAATGCCTCTTCGGATAATCCGAAGAAATAAAGTAACATCAGTATCTCCTCGGCCAAGCCGAAAAGTCCCTTGAACTCTTCCAAATCCTATGGCATGCCAACTATATCCGACTCAGCCCGACTAGTTAATAGGGTTTTCAATTCACATATTCACACATTTTCACAACTCAATACATTTTCATTCAATTTAATATCAGTCACAATTCGATTCAAATTCACTTTCCGCTTTCAATCAATATACAATTCAAATACCAATTCATATCAATTATTCAATTTAATTCCCACTCATCTCAATAATAATAATAATAATAATAATACTTACCTCATATTTCATTTACCATACACATAGATTAAAATTTATCATTTACTAATAAATAATTCGAATTATAGTAATACAAACCGTGATTTTCGTGTCTACTCCTCGTCCACTTTTTCTTTTCCTTTCTTCGTGGATGCCTCGGGTGCGATATTAGCTACGAAAAATTAAGATAATTTCATAATCATTAATACACTACTAATTTATATCTAATTAATTGAATTTCTATTCAATTTTCTACTTTAATTTCAATTTAGTCTTAACTAAATTCACTTACTTTTCTATCTCAATTCATACTTTATTTCTACTCAATTTTCAACCAAACTTAGACATAACTATCTAAATTTCATCATAAAACCTTAATTTTGAAATCCTTGCAATTTAGTCCCTACTATGTAAAACTAATAGCTTCTTTTACAATTTTATCCTTTAATCAATTCTAACTAAAAATTCTATCAATTAAACCCCTAATTCATCATTTTGTTCAACATGAATTATGTTCAAAAACTTAAGAACTTCCAAAACTTCCACTTAATTTCAACAAAACTTTGTTCTAAAGCTTCTAAAACATCAAAATTAAAAGAAAAGGACTTAATTGACTTACCTATTTAAGTTCCAAGCTTTAAAATCCCTATTTCTCCCTTTTCTTTTCTTCTTTCCCTTCTCTGTTTTCGAATGATTCTGTTCCTTTTATGCTTTGTTTTGTTTCATTTTATTTTACTTTAGTTTATTATTTTATTGTATTAAATTAATAAATATTATTATTTCTTAAATAATAAGTAAACAAATATGTATATTACAATTGTATGTATATGATTTATTACACTTGTATTTTACTATCACCTTACATTTGTCAACTTATTAGTTTATTCATTAATATAATAATATAATATCAATTAATTAAATAATAATAATAAATATAATAAATATCTATTTAATACACAAATACATATATTACAAATGTTCATATATACATTGTTACATTTGTATATTATCATCACCATCCACTTGTCAAAAATTTAATTTATTTATCTTATAAAAATCTTATAATATAATTATTTTAAATTAATTTATCATAATTTATATCTAAAATATTAATTATATAATTAAAATATAACATAAAAATCTTAGATTTTTATTGCATATTTGCCGCCTCATTTCTTATTAATGGCTTAATTTCCATTTTAGTCCTTTTTATTTTCTATTGATCTATAATTCAACTTTTACCCCTTATTCAACTTAGTCCTTTTTACTAATTACTCTTAATTAAACTAAATTCACTTATTTAAAACCTAATTAAACACACTACTAGGCTCATAAATATTTCTAATAATATTTACTAATTCAGTTTACTAAGACGGAGGCCCGATATTGCACTTTTCCGATGCCATTGAATTTTGGGTCATTACATTTCTCCCCCTTAATAAATTTCGTCCTCGAAATTTACCTGAGAAGAGATGAGGATATTGAATTCTCAGTGCCTCCTCCGGTTCCCAAGTTGCTTCTTCCACCTTATGATTTCTCCATAACACTTTTACTAGAGGAACCCGTTTATTTATCAATTCTTTTACTTCTCAAGCTAATATCTGCACTGGCTCTTCTTCATAAGATAAGTCTGATCGAATTTCAATGTCTTCAGCGGGAATAATATGGGAAGGATCTGATCTGTATCTCCGAAGCATAGAAACATGAAAAACATCGTGAATCTTCCGTAACTCTGGAGGCAAGGCTAGTCGATAAGCAACCGGTCCAATTCTTTCTACTATTTCATACAGCCCGATATAACGAGGACTTAATTTTCCCTTTCGGCCAAATCTCAGAACCTTCTTCCAAGGTGATACCTTAAGAAACACTTTATCACCAATAGAATACTCTATGTCTCGCCGTTTTAGGTCCGCATAAGATTTCTGTCTATCGAATGCTACTTTCAGCCTGTCTTTGATCTTCTTAACTATTTCCTCTATTTCTTGAATTAATTCCGGCCCAATCAATTTTCTTTCATTTAATTCTGTCCAACATACCGGCGATCTACACCTTCGAACATATAGAGCTTCATATGGGGCCATTTGAATACTAGATTGGAAACTGTTATTATAAATAAATTCAGCTAGCGGTAAATAACGTTCCCAACCTGTAATGACCCAAAGTTCACGGGCATCAGAAAAGTACATTATCGGGCCTCCGTATTAGCGAAATGGGTTCGTAAAAATTTATTAGAAATATTTACGAGACTAGTTGTGTGTTTAATTAGGTTTTAGATAGGTGAATTTGACTTAATTAGGAGTATTTAATAAAAAGGACTAAATTGAATAAAGGGTAAAAGTTGAATTATAGATTAAAAGAAAATAAAAAGGACTAAAATGGCAATTATACCAAAAGTAAAATTGTATATTATATTAAATTATTATTATATATATTATATATATATATATATATAAACACTAAAGAAACAAAAGAAAGGAAATAGAAACAGAATAGGGGACGAAGCAGAAAAGAAAAGAAAAAAAAAAGAAATTTAGGGTTTTCAAGGTTCAATTTCAATTTGGTAAGTCAAATTAAGTCATTTTCTTGTAATTTTTGAGTTTTTATGAAACTAAAAAAAAATACTATTAAGTATGTGCTGAAATTTTAGAAGATATTAGATTTTTAGACATTAAATTTTATTGAGTAAAAGTGTGAATTGGGGATTGAATTAATAGAATTTCTAACTAGAAGTGGGAGATAGAATAAATTGTAGAATAAGTTATAAATTTTGTATAATAGGGACTAAATTGAAAAAAAAATTGAAATTATGATTTTTATGCTGAAAATTTGTTGTTAAGTTTAAGTTTAGTTAAAATTTGAGGAGAAATAAGGTATAAATTGAGGTAGAAAAATGGATGAATTTAGTTAGGACTAAATTGAAATTAAGGTAGAAATTGAATAGAAATTCAAGTATTTAATGTGAATTACTGTTGTATTAGTCATTGTAAATTTATTTTAATTTTCGTAGCTAACAAAGAACTAGAGGTATCGGCTCAAAAGGGAAAGAAGAAGATTACCGAGGAGTAAATCAAGAATTTCGGGTTTGTATTACTATAATTTGAATTTATTATTATTATTAATTGTTGAATTTTAATTAAAGTACTTGGTAAGTGAAAAAGAGGTGATTATGAATATTGCATTGAATAAAAGTGAATGAAATTATGAATATGTGTGAATATATGAATTGTATATTGATTGGAAAAGTGAATCGAATTAAATTGAATCAAAGTGAAATTATCTGAAATGTGTATTGATTTGATATTGGGAAGTGATATAAATACCCTATTAACTAGTCGGGCTAAGTCGGATATAGTTGGCATGCCATAGGATTGGAAGTGTTCAGGGATACTTCAACCTCGAGTCGATGAGACACTGGGTGTCACTATATTACTTCGAATAGATTCGATGAGGTACTGGGTACCAACTTTCTTCGACTTTGCCGATGAGACACTGGGTGTCAATTATATTGCTTCGAATTATCCGATGAGGCACTGGGTGCCATTCTAGTGTGTATGGTTGGATCCGTGTATCCACCAAGGTCCGAGTCTTGTTAATAGGGGTGAATAAATGAAATAAAGAATCGAATGAATTTGATTGATTGAATTATTGAAAGAAATGAGAAAATTGAATTGTGAATTGAAATTGAGATTGGAAACGGAAGGCATGAACTAAATTTTCATGAAGTGAATGGAATTGAAGCTTATGATATGTGATTGTAAGTGTTTAATAGCTAAAATTTGAGTTGCTATTGTTGATGAATGAAAGTTTAAGAATGAATTAGTACTTGAGAAATTCAATTGTTACATGTTTGATATTATATTCCATTAATTGTTATTATAATTTGAATTATGATAATACCACTGAGTATAGACATACTCGGCGTACGGTTGTTTCCGTGCGCAGGTCAATAGAAGTCAAAGGTCCCGGTTCAGCATCCAGATCAATCCCGACTTCAGCACAACTTTGGTGATGTACTTTTCCTTTTGGTAAATGTGGCATGTACCTAGGTTATATACATGGGTCATATGATTTTGGTTATAAAGTATTGATGGTTTGTAATGTTTTGAACTTAGTCTAAGTGAAATGGTAAAGAGTATATTATAAAATTTGGTATTAAGTTTGAATGGAAAACGAATGAAGTTATTAGTAAACTTTGAATGATATTATGAATGTTTAATTATTAAATTATAGTGTTAATGAATTGGTTATGATTTAGGTGTATTTGAGTATAAATTGTTTTGGTTGTGCCATTGGTTTTGGATTGGTTGTGGTTTGAAATTGCAGGGAAGGTTAGATGTTTATAAAGGGGTTATATTGAGTTCATACAAAAAAATAAAAAAAATAATTACGAAAAATTTTCGGAGCACCCGATCAAGTATTGATTCACTTCTAATTCGTATTTTGGGTTTCGAGGATCCATGAAAGGGACTTAATGAATATATTATATTATAAATGTTAATTAATTGTATAATATTCGTAAGTTCTCTGTAATATCTGGTATTGCTCCGTAACCCTGTTCCAACGACGATTTAGGGTTAGGAGGTGTTACAATTATTGGTATCAGAGCTATTCAGGTTTAGCTAATTCTTGGGCTAAATCGAGCTCAAAAATGAGTTTAGAGGTACATGCAACTGTTGAGTCGAAACTGAGTCGGGATTTGGATGCTGACCTATATGTTTATTTTTGTTTTATAGATTAAAGATGTCAGATGGACGAATAGATGATACTGATCAAGAGATGTATACTGGGGATTAAGAATCATACAGATTAGATAAAACTGAATCAGTAACACCTAGTATAAACCCGATGAGAAACCAACCCCCTAGAATAGATAGGGAATATTTCAAAGATAGGAATGATTTTGATTTATTAAGAGCAATTACTGATGCCTTACAAAGAGTAGCGAGAACTACTCCTGCTACGACATCAGCACCTACTCCGAGATGGGCCCCAATAAAAGAATTAAGAAAATACGATGCCACTGAATTCTTGGGTCTGAAAGGAGTCGATCCATCCACGGTAGAGAATTGGATGGAATCAACTAAAAGAGTTTTTTGCAATGACTAGAGTGTACCCCGAGAAAGTCGATCATGTTTGTTTTCCTACTACAAGGAGAGGCATATTTATGGTGAGAATCTATAATTCGGCATCTACCGATTGAGCAAGTAACATGGGATTTATTTCAGAAAGAGTTTCAAAAGAAATATATCGGGGAATTGTATATTGAAGACAAAAAGCAAGAATTTTTTATGTTGAAACAATGTGACATGTCAGTAATAGACTATGGACGAGAATTTTCGAGACTCAGCAGATATGCTTCAGAGTTTATACCGACAGAAGTCGAAAGTTGCAAACGATTTTTACGGGGGTTAAGAGATGAAATCAGAGTACAACTGGTATCACACCGAATCACAAAATTTGTAGATTTGGTCGAACGGGCTAAAATGGTAGAACAAGTTTTGGGCCTCGATAAAAAGTCTAAAAGTACTCGATTGAATGGGAAACGTACCGAAACTATTGGTTCAAATCCTCAACTGAAAAGATCAAGAGAATCTCGCGGTGGTTGGAGACCCAGTTTTAGATCAGATAGAGGTGATAGAAGCCGGGGAAAATAGACTACAATTTCCATTGGTAGTGTAAAAGGTCCTTTTCGAGATATTGATATCCCGGATTGTGAACATTGTGGAAAGAAGCATAGAGGTGAATGTTGGAAAATAACCAGAGGATGCTTCCGATGTGGGTCTACAGATCATTTCATTAGAGACTGCCCCAAAGGCGAAGGTACCGCACCTGCAGCATCTCAAAGATCAGTGTCTACAGTTAGAGGCAGAGGTTCAGGTAGAGGCGGTTCTGTTTCCAGAGGTGAAGGTGTCAGAAGAAGTAGTGACATAGTTACACAGCAGTCGGAGGCTAGAGCACTGGCCAGGGCATACGTAGTTCAGACTCGGGAGGAAGGCAATGCACATGACGTCGTGACAGGTATATTTTTACTGTATTCTGAACCTATTTATGCATTAATTGACCCGAGTTCATCACATTCATATATTAATTCAAAATTAGTTGAGTCGGGGAATTTAAAATCTGAGATGTCTAGAGTTTTAATAGAGGTGTCTAGCCCTTTGGGACAAACTGTGTCTGTAGACTGAGTGTGCCGGAGATGCCCGTTGATAATACATGATAAAATTGTTTTCGTTGATTTGTTGATCATGCCTTTCGGTGAATTTGATGTAATATTGGGTATAGATTGGTTATCTGAATACGGGGTGGTTTTGGATTACTATAAAAAGTTGTTCAGTATTCAGACAGAAGATGGAGATAGAATTGAGGTAAATGGTATTCGTACTAGTGGTTCGACACGTATCATTTCAGCAATTAAAGCCAATAAATTACTTCAGCAGGGTTGTACGGCATATCTAGCTTATATTATTAATTCAGATTCAGTTGGAAGACAATGCAGCAAGATCAAAACTGTATGTAAGTTTCTAGATGTCTTCCCTGAAGAATTATCGGGTTTGCCACCAGATAGGGAGGTTGAATTTGCTATAGAGGTTTATTCGGGTACAGCTCCAATCTCTATACCTCCGTACCGTATGTCGCCTACAGAATTGAAAGAATTAAAGGTACAGTTGCAGGATTTTTTAGATCATGGATTCATTAGGCCGAGCATTTCACCATTTTACCTTGGGGAGCTCCGGTACTATTTGTTAAAAAGAAAGATTAAAGGCAGCATTTGATAGACAGAAATCATATGCGGATTTGAAACGACGGGATATCGAATACTCTATTGGTGATAAGGTATTCCTTAAGGTATCGCCTTAGAAGAAAGTCTTAAGGTTTGGTCGGAAAGGAAAATTGAGTTCTCATTATATTAGGCCGTATGAAATTGTGGAAAGAATTGGACCGGTTGCTTATCGACTAGCTTTGCCTCCAGAATTACAGAAGATTCATGATGTTTTTCATGTGTCCATGCTTCGGAAATATAGATCGGATCCTTCCCATATAATTCCCACGGAAGATATTGAAATTCGATCGGATTTGTCTTATAAAGAAGAGCCAGTTCAGATACTAGCTCGTGAAGTAAAATAATTAAGAAATAAACGGGTTCCTCTAGTGAAAGTGTTATGGAGAAATCATAATGTGGAAGAAGCAACTTGGGAACCAGAGGAAACTATGAGAGCACAATATCCTCATCTCTTCTCAGGTAAATTTCGAGGACGAAATTTATTAATGGGGGAGAAATGTAATGACCCAAAGTTCACAAACATCGGAAAAGTTCATTATCGGGCCTCTGTCTTAGCAAAATGGGTTCGTAAAAATTTATTAGAAATATTTACGAGACTAGTTGTGTGTTTAATTAGGTTTTAGATAGGTGAATTTGACTTATTAGGAGTAATTAATAAAAAGGACTAAATTGAATAAAGGGTAAAAGTTGAATTATAGATTAAAAGAAAATAAAAAGGACTAAAAGGGCAATTATACCAAAAGTATAAATTGAGGCATAATAAAGATATTTTATGTTTTAATTATAATATAATATAATATATTATATTATTTGTAACACCCCTATACCGGTTCGACCCAAGAATCTGATATAGGAATATTACATTTGGTGCCAAAGTGATTTTGGCTAATCACTATTATATTTGAACATTAAAAATAAATTTAGATAATTTATATTTTAGTCATGACTACTTGAAACACACTTGATCTTCCTAAGTATATGCCATTCTATTCCAAAATTTTGAAACATACCCTCTTGGCACTTGGAGATGTAATGAGATAGATGCCCACAATCTCAATAACAACTCTTTAAAATCATTTTACCTAATATGCGCACGAAAAATAAAACCGTACGCTGAGTAAAAACTCAGTGGTATTTCTATAATCTGAATATTTAAAAACAATATAATATAATATAATAGGCAAAATTAAATTATAAGGACATTGTAGGAACCCAATTTTGACCGGGCCCATGTAACAAACCAAAACAAAAATAAAAAAATAATAAATGTCCAAATTTGCTATTACAATCTATTTACAATAAACGGGCTTAAAGCCCAAACCTAAATACCAGCAGTCAACTTACACCCTCAATACCCAATACCCCAAATTATAGATCCTAAACGGACTACCCAACCAGGACCCAAGCTCGTACGGCCCAAAAGGGCCCAAAAACTTCAGCAGATTCAGAGACCCAGGGTTTCTGAGAAACCCTAGGCGCCGCAGCGCCCAGCAGCTCCTCGCGCCCAAGCCAGCCTTCGATTGCACCGCAATCAGCGCACAAATCCCGCACCACCGCCGAGACCCTCGTCGATCTCCTGCGAAAAGGAAAGAAACAGCAAGCAAATATGGCAAAATCCCTATATTCCTTTTTTTTAAAAATTTACTTTTGGCTTTATATAAACCGCAAAAACCTGTAAAACAAGGGGGCACAGAGAGAAAAGATACACACACAAATACAAAAGAAAATACAGAGAAGTTTACAATCAATCGGAAAACAGAAGGTGGTTTTTTTATTTTGTTAAGTTTTTCTTTCTTTTCGATTTATGCACATTATATATATATAAAATACTATTAAAAACAAAAAAATGAGATTACCTTTCGAAAATGGGCATTTCTCACCGTAAAACCGTCGCGAACGACGGCGCGTGAAGCGCGTGCAAGGGTGGCCGGAGATCGAACGATCTGTGATGGCAAAGCTTTTCTCTGAGGGCTCTTTTGTTTTTGTTTTTAAAAACCTAACTAAAATGTTTTTTTTTACCGATCTTTTGGTTTATATAGGCTATAGGAACGACGTCGTTTTGGTATAGCCCATTAATAACCAAAACGGCGTCGTTTAAAGAAAGGATCCGCGCATTGACCTGAAAACCCGGGGAAGATCCGCGTGTTTTTATAAAGGGAAAATTCCCATTTTAGTCCCTCCGCAATTTTATTAATTATAATTTTGTCCTAAATTGAATTTTCTTTTATTTTTAAATTAGCCCTGAGATTTGTATTTCGTTTTAATTTAGTCCTTTGGGCTACTTAATGGTGGATATCCGAACGACGTCGTTTTGAAAATTTGGCATAATTGCCATATTAACCCCTACAGTGTGACGTGCGTTTTAATTTAATCCTTTTATATTTATATTTATTTGCTATTTAATCCTCCTTTATTTATTTATTTTTATTTTATTTTTAAATTATTCTAATACTATATTTAATTATTTTATCATATTAAAATATTATATTATTCTTATTATTTGTATATTAATTTATTAATAGTATAAAATTCGTATATATTTTTATATGTATTATCCTTATATATTTTAAACTATTATTTATTATTTTACTTGGTTTAATTATTTTTATTACATATTATTTATTAGTTATTATATTATATATTTTAAAATTGTGTACATTAGATAGTATTATATTACATCATATATTTTTTTATCTAAAATTTATTTATATTGTATAACATATTATTTATTCTTAAATATATAGTTTTTTTATTAGGTTATTATAAATATGTTTTTATTTAAAGTTATAAATCATTTATTTATTTTTAAAATGTATTTTATTTATCTTCTCAAAAAAAAAAAATATATATATATATTGTTTTTTTTTTATTTTGCAACATTTATTATTTGGTGTATGTCATTGCATGAAAGTTTAATATTGTATGAGAAATTTTCATATTTATTTAGTTTTTTTTATATAATTTGTCATTTATTGCTTTATATATTCTATTTGTTCATACTCTTTCATTTATTTATGATTGCCTTAATGTAGTTATTTTTATTAGTTGTTATTTTATATTTTTATTTCTTTTATTGTCTATATTAATATGAAATGTTAGTATGTCATGATTGTTTTTGGTATTTATGTTTGATGATGTATTAATGCGATATTTTCACATGTATTAATATGAAAAGTTTTTTTTTCTTAAATAAGGCAATGTTTTGTATTTAGAAATTCGAGAAATAGTGCCCTAACATGCTGGGTTTCGATTTTCCGTTTGACTAAATAACTAAATATCCTTTCAATAAAATTTTGTAAATCATGAGATGATTTTAGTTACGAGGGTTTAAAAATATCATGTCCTAACGTGCTGGATGTGATGTATGTATTCTTTCGGAACAAAGAAATATCAAATTTTAACTCAAATTGTTCAGTTTTTTTTTTAGAAATCATATTTTTAAATTTTTTTAATTCTCAACATTAGGACATGATTTTATCGATTAGGTACCAGTTTTTGGGCGTTATGAGGGTGCTAACCCTTCCTCATACGTAACCGACTCCCGAACCCATTTTCTTGTATTTCGTGGACCAAAATCAAATGTTTTAAAATAAAACGCTTTACAAGGTGATCCAATCACACCTAAGTAAAAAGGGATTGGTGGCGACTCCATTTCTGTTTTTAAAAGTCGATCCCCGTTTCCTAAAAATTAAAAATGGTTTTGACAGCTTGGCGACTCCACTGGGGACACTAAGAAGAGAGTCAAGCCGTAAAATCAATAATTTCATGTCCTTTTGTCTGAATTTAAAAATCTGATTTGAAAAACCATGATCCTTTTTTTGCATGTGGTTCTAATTTTTAATATATCTCTCTGCATTGCACTGCATGGCCGTTGTGGTCACACCCTTAAGTGGGATTGAGAAACTATGCCTTCGTGAGGTTTTCACCTCCGCATGGGCTAGTGGATTGCTTCCGGGATACATCCGTACCTATGTCTTCGTGAAGTTTTCACTTCCGCATGGCCATAAGGAAATGTATTGTAACAACCTGATTTTGGGGCTAGTCGGAACAGTGGTTTCGAGACCACTAAACCGAGGTTGAGAAAATTATTTTGATATTATTTCTTGTGTCGTAACATGTTTATAGGGATGTATGAGAATTTTGGTACCTTAAATTTTAATGATTGATTGCTTAATTGTGAAAAAGGACTAAATCGCATAAAGTGCGAAAGTTCTAATTTACAAGGTAGAGGTGTCAAATAGCCATAGAATATTAAATTGGAGGTCCTTAATGTGTAATTAGGCCATATTGAGAGTGTTGGCTGGCCATAGGAAGCTAGGGGGACAAGAGCATTAATTGTAGTCAAATTTGGTAACATTAGGTGATAAAAAGATGAATAAAAAAAATGCTAAAACGGAAAGATATCATCTATCACTATTCACCCTCCTTCTTCCACCAAAAATTGAAGAGAAAATATAGAGTTTTGGGGTTCAAACTTTCAGCTAAGCTATCTCTTTGCAAGTAAGTGATTTTGGTGGTTTTATTTGATAATTTTTGTACTTTTTGAGTCCCCAAAGCTCAAGCTAGCTAATGAGGGGACTAATTTGTGATATGATTGAAAGTCTAGGGATTTTCCATGAGAGTAATTATGTTGTTAGCTGAGTTTTTATGAGAGAAAATGAATGTTAGGGAGATAAGGAACAACTTTTGTGAAAGGTGTTTGCATGAAAACACCTAAGTAGGAATTAAAAGCAAGAATGAGGTTGTGTTATAAATGCATGATATTATGAGAATGGTGAGTAGTTGTAAGAGAAATAAATGCTCAGCTAGACTTAATTATTGAGGAAATGTGTTGAAAAATAAATTACGAGCCTAGGGGCAAAATAGGAATTTTACCAATGTACAAGGGCAAAATGGTCATTTTTGCCCAAGTGTAGAATTTGACGTATTATGATCATAGAATGATCTAAACGGGTGAATTTCATTGTTATAGATTAAGAAGAGCGCGGAATCAACCTTGACCGTGGAAAAGGCAAGGTAACAGATTAAGTCGTTGGTTATCACGTTTTGCACCGAGGTAAGTTTATGTGTAAACAATGCATATTTGTGTAAACATTGTGTTGCTAATTAGTGTATGGCATGATTGAGAACATGTGTGGTTCAAATGGATGGAATGTGGTAATCGTTGAATAATTATTGTGTGAATGATGAAATAGTTATATAAATATGTTGTAACACCCCGAATTTGGGCCTAGAAGAATTGGGCCCAATAGGCCTTGGGAATGGGAGCGTTTAAATTATTTTTGGGATATATGTAGCACTTAGAATATAAATATTAAGGTATTATCGGGATTATTTGAAGCTTGAGAGATAAGGGAGACCATAGGGGAAAATTTATTTTTCTCAGTGGAAAGTGGCGTCACTAGGGAGTTATGAGGTGGCGTGTGTGGAAGCTGAGGAGGTCCAAGGTTCGAGTAGGAGGAGTGCATTTTGGAGTGTTTTATTTTGCATAGGTGGACGGCAAGAGTTGTGTGGATTTTGAACTCTTGCCGTGGAGAGTTTGAAGGAAGTAGGACTGATAGATGTGGAGGAGATTTCGAATAAGATGAAGATATTATCAGAGAGAAAAGATAGGAGATGAGGAGGGTGAAGTGTTGGGGCCGAATAGGACTGTGGGGGGAAGGCAGTTCGGCTTTGGCTATAAAAGGAGGGTGCCGAAATCCTTAGAAGGGGTTCTTAGAGTTTCCATCTTTCTTTCTCTTCTTTTTTTCCCTCATCCTTATTTTCTTCCATTGCCAAATACCACCATCCCTGTTTGTCGAAATCTCTGTTTGCCGAAATCCCTATTTGCCAAAACCCCTGTTTATGCCGATTCTTTATTGTTTGTTCTTCCACCTAAATCGATTATTATCTACTCTTAGTCACGTTTGGAAGCTGAATCTTGTTCAAGTAGATATCTAAGCCGCAGGATAAAAGGATAATTTCGGTAAGTGCTTAGTTAAACTTTTTAGTGTGTTTTGTTAAAAGCCGAAGGTCTATCTAACCCAATCCTTATCGTTAACCTGTATTAATTAGGGAAAGGCTCAACAATCGCAAGCGTGGCAAGTAAGGATTGCTAACAAGGTGGTAAGTGTTCTCGGTTCAGTTAGAGTTTTAATAAGTGACCGAATCTATTGTGGCTCATAGGGGTGATTTATGATCTATATGGGTCACTTGGTTTTGATGATATAGGTGTTTGGGTGCAAATCTAGAGGATAATCGCCAATAGTAGCAAAGGAAGGGCTACTAGAGCGTGGGGTACACGGTAAGGGTACAGTGAGGTTTCGGTTTTTGGTTAGTATGTGTTAACGCTTTGGTTAATCGCTAGTAATGTCAATTGTAGGTTCGTGACTAAGGGGTTTGCAGCACGCGAGGTTTCCAGGTGTGTACAAACACTACACACACGATATCGGCAATGCCGAAAAGCTGAAAAGCCGAAAGTGACTAAATGGGACCGGTGGGCCCTGAGGCTAAGTTTGATAAAATGTTTTGGTTGATTATACAAATTAAGTTAGCTATGTTTGATACATGATCTGGATATGTTTTGGGCCTAATAGGCCATATGATGAGATTTGGGCCTAACGGGCCGTAAGGACATGAGATGGGCTTATGGGGGCGTAGACAAGTATGTTAGGGTTAATGGACTTTAGGCCTAGCTTGAACAACTTTGTAATTTCATAAGACTTAAGCTAATTAAACATGTCTGTGGACAAGTCGATTAGTTAGAGTGTGGTAACCGACATATGCATGTCTAGGATTGGATCTAGTGAGAGCTTGGTACTTAGGCGGTCATAGTGACCCACCTCCTCTTTTCTGAGATCCTACCTAGTGCATAGTGTTTGTTCACTTTAACCGCGAGGACTTGTTTATGGGCCAAAGTTTATAACTAAAACCCGAGAGGGACTAAAATACCCTTATATTGGAAAATTACTAAAATACACTTATATTGGAAAATTAGTAAAATACCCTTATGTTGGAAAATTACTAAAATACCCTTGTATTGTAAAATTACTAAAATACCCTTATATTGTAAAATTACTAAAATACCCCTATTTGTAAAATTACCAAGATACCCCTAATTTGCCAAATTACCAAAATACCCCTGTAGGGTAGAATTATAAAAATACCCCTTGATGAATATGGGTTTGTGGATGTTACTTTTGTGTTTGATACATTCATATGATATTCTGCTTAGGATGCATATGGGTGGGAATGATGGTACGGAGGAAGATTTGAGGATCGCATGGCCGTATGGTATGGATCTGGGATCGCATAGCCGTATGGTATGGATCCACCACAGGCTTTTTAGCCACCGAGCGACCATCTTTGTCCGATAATGTTACCGAGGGTGTGTGCCATTAATATGGGCTTCGTCACGTAATTATGGGCTTTGTGCCAATCTGAGAAGGCTTTGTCTGTTGTTATTATGGCTTTGTGCCAATCATATTTACCGTGGCTATGTACCTAACATATATATATTGATGACTCTGTGTCAATATTTGAGGATCGCATGGCCGTATGGTATGGATCCGGGATCGCATAGTATGTATGGTCCCTGAAGGCTTTAAGCCCAACATATGATTAGCGACTTTCTTGCCGCAACATTCGATAATCGCAACCGGGCTACCCTTGGTGTGTAGCGGAGGGTGGGTCGAGCTAGAATTCCCACAGAGTCATAAGGTTGGAAGGGAAATGGTGTGTTTAGCGGATGGATTTTTGGGGTGGGTTTTGCATTATCTGTTTATAAATGATACGATATGATATGATATGAGGTCATTGTGGGCTAAGGCCCAAGACCACCGATTTTGTTAGGGCTTAGGCCCAATGTGAATATTTGTATGTGATTTGATTGCCAAGGGTTGTACACCTTTGAGTTTGAAACTCACACCCTTAATTTAAAATGTTTGAGGTAATCCTGAATAGGCGGCTCGACGAGGGAGAGGACTCGGAGATGGCCACACTACAAGCTGTTCAAATGTTTTAATTTATTCAAATGATTCTGTTTTAAATACTTTGTTTATTTTATTTTTCATTGGATTGTAATAAGGCCATGTAACTCCTATTTGACTTTGAATTTTGGGTTTATTATTATTATTGTTTCAGTTACCCACTTAAGAAATTTCATGAAATTATTAAAGTGTTAATATGGTTTTCAAAATAATCTTTTGTTTTGGGCTTTTGGGCCTTAAATGGTTAACTAGTAAATTGTTTTGAAGTGCGCCTTTAATGTGATGATCCAGATTGGGCCTAACTTCTAGGCCGGGTTTGGGGTGTTACATTTAGTAATATCGAGCCCATTTCAAAGCCGGGCTATGAAATGGGCCTTAGATTTTGGGTTTTAAAAGTTTTTTACAGATTCTTGAAGTGTGGTTCACCGAGTCCTCGACGTCGAGCCAAGTAAGTTCTCTGTACTATAATTGCTTAAGTTCATGAACTGTGTAGGTAATGGGCTACTTAAAATAGGATTTTAGATACTAAAGCCCGTAGGGAACTTACGCCTGTAGTGGATTCTCGACCGCGGAATAACTTTAAGAAAAGTCTTAATACTTACATAAGACATGTGTTCTAAATAAGTGGAATTAAGTACTAATTTCATAAAATTCTTAAATCATAGTGCGCAGCGAAGCATAGTGGTGTGACTTGAGCGGTGCGATTAATAGTTAGTTGGAAATTTCGAAGACGAAATTTCTTTAAGGAGGGTAGAATTGTAACACCCCGAATTTGGGCCTAGAAGAATTGGGCCCAATAGGCCTTGGGAATGGGAGCGTTTAAATTATTTTTGGGATATATGTAGCACTTAAAATATTAATTTTAAGGTATTATCGGGATTATTTGAAACCTGAGAGATTAGGGAGACCATAGGGAAAAATTTATTTTTCTTTCTCAGCGGACCCTAGTCTCAGGCATGAGGCCTCTTAAGTAGATTAAGAGAAAATAGGACACAAATGGGCTTGTGGTCCAGTGGAAAGTGGCGTCACTTGGGAGTTATGAGGTGGCGTGTGTGGAAGCTGAAGAGGTCCAAGGTTCGAGTAGGAGGAGTGCATTTTGGAGTGTTTTATTTTGCATAGGTGGACGGCAAGAGTTGTGTGGATTTTGAACTCTTGCCGTGGAGAGTTTGAAGGAAGCAGGACTGATAGATGTGGAGGAGATTTCGGATAAGATGAAGGTATTATCAGAGAGAAAAGATAGGAGATGAGGAGGGTGAAGTGTTGGGGCCGAATAGGACTGTGGGGGGAAGGAAGTTTGGCTTTGGCTATAAAATGGGGGGTGCCGAAATCCTTAGAAGGGGTTCTTAGAGTTTCCATCTTTCTTTCTCTTCTTTTTTTCCCTCATCCTTATTTTCTTCCATTGCCGAATACCACCATCCCTGTTTGTCGAAATCCCTATTTGCCGAAATCTCTATTTACCGAAATCTCTGTTTACCGAAATTCCTGTTTGACAAAATCCCTATTTGCCGAAACCCCTGTTTATGCCGATTCTTTGTTGTTTTTTCTTCCACCTCAATCGATTATTATCTACTCTTAGTCACGTTTGGAAGCCGAATCTTGTTCAAGTAGATATCTAAGCCGCAGGATCAAAGGAGAATTTTGGTAAGTGCTTAGTTAAACTTTTTATTGTGTTTTGTTAAAATCCGAAGGTCTATCTAAGCCAATCCTTATCGTTAACCTGTATTAATTAGGGAAAGGCTCAACAATCGCAAGCGTGGTAAGTAAGGATTGTTAACAAGGTGGTAAGTGTTCTCGGTTCAGTTAGAGTTTTAATAAGTGACCGAATCTATTGTGGCTCATAGGGGTGATTTATGACCTATATGGGTCACTTGGTTTTGATGATATAGGTGTTTGGGTGCAAATCTAGAGGATAATCGCCAATAGTAGCAAAGGAAGGGCTATTAGAGCGTGGGGTACACGGTAAGGGTACGGTGAGGTTTCGGTTTTTGGTTAGTATGTGTTAACGCTTTGGTTAATCGCTAGTAATGTCAATTGTAGGTTCGTGACTAAGCGGTTTGCAGCACGCGAGGTTTCCAGGTGTGTACAAACACTACACACACGATATCGGCAATACCGAAAAGCCGAAAAGCCGAAAGTGGCTAAATAGGGCCAGTGGGCCTTGAGGCTAAGTTTGATAAAATGGTTTGGTTGATTATACGAATTAGGTTAGCTATGTTTGATACATGATCTGGATATGTTTTGGGCCTAATAGGCCATATGATGAGATTTGGGCCTAACGGGCCGTAAGGACATGAGATGGGCTTATGGGGGCGTAGACAAGTATGTTAGGGTTAATGGACTTTAGGCCTAGCTTGAACAACTTTGTAATTTCATAAGACTTAAGCTAATTAAACATGTCTGTGGACAAGTCGATTAGTTAGAGTGTGGTAACCGACATATGCATGTCTAGGATTGGATCTAGTGAGAGCTTGGTACTTAAGCGGTCATAGTGACCCACCTCCTCTCTTTTCGAGATCCTACCGGTGCATAGTGTTTGTTCACTTTAACCGCGAGGACTTGTTTATGGGCCAAAGTTTATAACTAAAACCCGAGAGGGACTAAAATACCCTTATATTAGAAAATTACTAAAATACCCTTATATTGGAAAATTACTAAAATACCCTTATATTGGAAAATTACTAAAATACACTTATGTTGGAAAATTACTAAAATACCCTTGTATTGTAAAATTACTAAAATACCCTTATATTGTAAAATTACTAAAATACCACTGTTTGTAAAATTACCAAGATACCCCTAATTTGCCAAATTACCAAAATACCCCTGTAGGGTAGAATTATGAAAATACCCCTGGGTAGTGAAATGACGAAAACACCCCTATGTGATGAATATGTGTTTGTGGATGTTACTTTTGTGTTTGATGCATTCATATGATATTCTGCTTAGGATGCATATGGGTGGGAATTATGGTACGGAGGAAGATTTGAGGATCGCATGGCCGTATGGTATGGATCCGAGATCGCATAGCCGTATAGTATGGATCCACCACAGGCTTTTTAGCCACCGAAAGCACCATCTTTGCACCGATAATGTTACCGAAATTTGTGTGCCATTAATATGGGCCGTTAAAGTAATTATGGGCTTTGTGCCAATCTAGGATGCTTTGTCTTTGTTATTATGGCTTTGTGCCAATCATATTTACCGTGGCTATGTGCCTAACATATATATATTGATGACTCTGTGTCAATATTTGAGGATCGCATGGCCGTATGGTATGGATCCGGATCGGATAGCCGTATGGTATGGATCCACGAAGGCTTTAAGCCCAACATATGATTAGCGACTTTGCCGCAACGTTGATAGTACGCAACCGGGCTACCCTTGGTGTGTAGCGGAGGGTGGGTCGAGCTAGAATTCCCACACGAGTCATAAGGTTGGAAGGGAAATGGTGTGTTTAGCGGATGGATTTTTGGGATGGGTTTTGCATTATCTGTTTATAAATGATACGATATGATATGATATGAGGTCATTGTGGGCTAAAGCCCAAGACCACTCGATTTTGTTAGGGCTTAGGCCCAATGTGAATATTTGTATGTGATTTGATTGCCAAAGGTTGTACACTTTGAGTTTTGAAACTCACACCCTTAATTTTAAATGTTTGAGTAATCTGAATAGGCGCTCGACGAGGGAGAGGACTCGGAGATGGCCACACTACAAGCTGTTCAAATGTTTTAATTTATTCAAATGATTCTGTTTTAAATACTTCGTTTATTTTTCATTGGATTGTAATAAGGCCATGTAACTCCTATTTGACTTTGAATTTTGGGTTTATTATTATTATTGTTTCAATTACCCACTTAAGAAATTTCATGAAATTATTAAAGTGTTAATATGGTTTTCAAAATAATCTTTTGTTTTGGGCTTTTGGGCCTTAAATGGTAAACTAGTAAATTGTTTTGAAGTGCGTCTTTAATGTGACATTCCAGATTCGAGCCTAACTTCTAGGCCGGGTTTGGGGTGTTACATTTAGTGATATCAGAGCCTAGTTGCAAAGCTCGGGCTGTGAAATGGGCCTTAGATTTTGGGTTTTAAAAAGTTTTTACAGGATTCTTGAAGTGTGGTTCACCGAGTCCTCGACGTCGAGCCAAGTAAGTTCTCTGTTGCTTAAATTAATGAACTGTGTAGGTAATGGGCTACTTAAAATAGTATTTTAGAGACTAAAGCCCGTAGGGAACTTACGTCTGTAGTGGATTCTCGACCGCGGAATAACTTTAAGAAAAGTGTTAATACTTACATATGACATGTGTTCTAAACAAGTGGAATTAAGTACTAATTTCATAAAATTCTTAAATCATAGTACGCAGCGAAGCATAGTGGTGTGACTTGAGCGGTGCGATTAATAGTTAGTTAGAAATTTCGAGGACGACATTTCTTTAAGGAGGGTAGAATTGTAGCACCCCGAATTTGGGCCTAGAAGAATTGGGCCCAATAGGCCTTGGGAATGGGAGCGTTTAAATTATTTTGGGGATATATGTAGCACTTAGAATATTAATATTAAGGTATTATCGAGATTATTTGAAGCCTGAGAGATAAGGGAGACCATAGGGAAAAATTTATTTTTCTTTCTCAGCGGACCCTAGTCTCAAGCATGAGGCCTCTTAAGTAGATTAAGAGAAAATAGGGCACAAATGGGATTGTGGTCCAGTGGAAAGTGGCGTCACTTGGGAGTTATGAGGTGGCGTGTTTGGAAGCTGAGGAGGTCTAAGGTTCGAGTAGGAGGAGTGCATTTTGGAGTGTTTTATTTTGCATAGGTGGACGGCAAGAGTTGTGTGGATTTTGAACTCTTGCCGTGGAGAGTTTGAAGGAAGCAGGACTGATAGATGTGGAGGAGATTTCGGATAAGATGAAGGTATTATCAGAGAGAAAAGATAGGAGATGAGGAGGGTGAAGTGTTGGGGCGAATAGGAATTTGTGGGGAAAAGCGGTTCGGCTTTGGCTATAAAAGGGGGTGCCGAAATCCTTAGAAAGGGTTCTTAGAGTTTCCATCTTTCTTTCTCTTCTTTTTTTCCCTCATCCTTATTTTCTTCCATTCGTAGAATACCACCATCCTGTTTGCCGAAATCCTGTTTTTTAGAAATCTCTATTTACCAAAATCTCTATTTACAGAAATCCTGTTTGCCGAAAAATCCTATTTACCAGAAACCCTGTTTATCTTTGATTCTTTGTTGTTTGTTCTTCCACCTCAATCGAATATTATCTACTCTTAGTCACGTTTGGAAGCCGAATCTTGTTCAAGTAGATATCTAAGCCGCAGGATCAAAGGAGAATTTCGGTAAGTGCTTAGTTAAACTTTTTAGTGTGTTTTGTTAAAAGCGAAGGTCTATCTAACGCAATCCTTATCGTTAACCTGTATTAATTAGGGAAAGGCTCAACAATCGCAAGCGTGGTAAGTAAGGATTGCTAACAAGGTGGTAAGTGTTCTCGGTTCAGTTAGAGTTTTAATAAGTGACCGAATCTATTCTGGATCATAGGGGTGATTTATGATCTATATGGGTCACTTGGTTTTGATGATATAGGTGTTTGGGTGAAAATCTAGAGGATAATCGCCAATAGTAGCAAAGGAAGGGCTACTATAGCGTGGGGTACACGGTAAGGGTACGGTGAGGTTTCGGTTTTTGGTTAGTATGTGTTAACGCTTTGGTTAATCGCTAGTAATGTCAATTGTAGGTTCGTGACTAAGGGGTTTGCAGCACTCGAGGTTTCCAGGTGTGTACAAACACTACACACACGATATCGGCAATGCCGAAAAGTCGAAAAGCCGAAAGTGGCTAATTGGGGCCGGTGGGCCCTGAGGCTAAGTTTGATAAAATGGTTTGGTTGATTATACGAATTAAGTTAGCTATGTTTGATACATGATCTGGATATGTTTTGGGCCTAATAGGCCATATGATGAGATTTGGGCCTAACGGGCCGTAAGGACATGAGATGGGCTTATGGGGGCGTAGACAAGTATGTTAGGGTTAATGGACTTTAGGCCTAGCTTGAACAACTTTGTAATTTCATAAGACTTAAGCTAATTAAACATGTCTGTGGACAGGTCGATTAGTTAGAGTGTGGTAACCGACATATGCATGTCTAGGATTGGATCTAGTGAGAGCTTGGTACTTAAGCGGTCATAGTGACCCACCTCCTCTTTTCTGAGATCCTACCTGGTGCATAGTGTTTATTGACTTTAACCGCGAGGACTTGTTTATGGGCCAAAGTTTATAACTAAAACCCGAGAGGGACTGAAATACCCTTATATTGGAAAATTACTAAAATACCCTTATATTGGAAAATTACTAAAATACCCTTATGTTGGAAAATTACTAAAATACCCTTGTATTGTAAAATTACTAAAATACCCTTATATTGTAAAATTACTAAAATACCCCTGTTTGTAAAATTACCAAGATACCCCTAATTTGCCAAATTACCAAAATACCCATGTAGGGTAGAATTATGAAAATACCCTTGGGTAGTGAAATGACGAAAATACCCCTATGTGATGAATATGGGTTTGTGGATGTTACTTTTGTGTTTGATGCATTCATATGATATTCTGCTTAGGATGCATATGGGTGGGAATTATGGTACGAAGGAAGATTTGAGGATCGCATGGCCGTATGGTATGGATCCAGGATCGCATAGCCGTATGGTATGGATCCACCACATGCTTTTTAGCCACCGAAAGCGACCATCTTTGCACCGATAATGTTACCGAGGGTGTGTGCCATTAATATGGGCTTCGTCTCGTAATTATGGGCTTTGTACCAATACCGAAGGCTTTGTCTTTGTTATTATGGCTTTGTGCCAATCATATTTACCGTGGCTATGTGCCTAACATATATATATTGATGACTCTGTGTCAATATTTGAGGATTGCATGGCCGTATGGTATGGATCCGGGATCGCATAGCCGTATGGTATGGATTCACAGAAGGCTTTAAGCCCAACATATGATTAGCAGTTTTGCTACAACGTTCGGTAGTACCGTAACCGGGCTACCCTTGGTGTGTAGTGGAGGGGTGGGTCGAGCTAGAATTCCCCACAGGAGTCATAAGGTTGGAAGGGAAATGGTGTGTTTAGCGGATGGATTTTTGGGGTGGGTTTTGCATTATCTATTTATAAATGATACGATATGATATGATATGAGGTCATTGTGGGCTAAGGCCCAAGACCACCGATTTTGTTAGGGCTTAGGCCCAATGTGAATATTTGTATGTGATTTGATTGCCAAGGGTTGTACACACTGAGTTTCGAAACTCACACCCTTAATTTTAAATGTTTTAGGTAATCCTGAATAGGCGACTCGATGAGGGAGAGGACTCGGAGATGGCCACACTACAAGCTGTTCAAATGTTTTAATTTATTCAAATGATTTTTATTTAGATACTTTGTTTATTTTTCATTGGATTGTAATAAGGCCATGTAACTCCTATTTGACTTTGAATTTTGGGTTTATTATTATTATTGTTTCAATTACCCACTTAAGAAATTTCATGAAATTATTAAATGTTAATATGGTTTTCAAAATAATCTTTTATTTTGGGCTTTTGGGCCTTAAATGGTTAACTAGTAAATTGTTTTGAAGTGCACCTTTAATGTGACATTCCAGATTCGGGCCTAACTTCTAGGCCGGGTTTGGGGTGTTATATATGTAATGACAATACTTTTTGGTGGGCTAAGTGCGATACCACCTTGTTGCTTAACTACGATGGGCTATGTGCGATACCATCGTCTATAATCTTTTTGGTGGGCTAAGTGCGATACCACCTTGTTGTTTAACTACGATGGGCTATATGCAATACCATCGTCTATAATCTTTTTGGTGGGCTAAGTGCGATACCACCTTGTTGCTTAACTACGATGGGCTATGTGCGATACCATCGTCTATAATCTTTTTGGTGGGCTAAGTGCGAAACCGCCGAGTAATTTAATCTTGAGCAAAGGAACTAGAGATAGTGATGTGTTGTATTATGTGATTTTATGATGCTATGTGCAGGGGAATCTGTTAATGAATGTATGTACTATGCTTATGACATGGTGGAAATGTGGGAATAAAGAAAATGAGTAAGCATGGTCATGAATGTAAATTATTTCTTGCATAGTATGTAATGCTATGTAATCGTTTAATACATGTTATAATGTTATGTTGTTACATGTAAATTTACTAAGCTTAAAGCTTACTCCCCATTCTCTTTTTCCCTTATTTTATAGAGCTTAAGAGCCGAGCCGAGATACGTCGATAACCAGAAGACCGCCCGCACTATCAGCTCATCTCGGTATACCTAGACTTAATGATTTTGTAAAAGGCATGTATATGGGCTAGACTAGTAAAATTATTTTGTTATTTTGGCCAAAGGTGTAATGGCTCTTGTTAAGACATTTAATTTGTAAATTTCCATGCATGATGGCTCATTTTACCATTTATGAAATTACAAGCTATCTATGGGAGTTCATGTTGAAGTTATGAGATGTTTACTAGTATGTTAAATGGATTCATGTAGTGTAAGCTATAGGGGTACAAAGAGCTTGGCAAACAACCTTGTTCTTGTCCACATGGGTAGACACACGGGCATGTGTCTAGGCCGTGTGCGACACACGACCAAGCCATGGGCGTGTGCCCAGGCCGTGTGAAGTCTGCACCTTGAAATTTGAAATTTGAGTGATCACACGGTTAAAGCACACGGGCGTGCCTAGACCGTGGGGAAATAGTCAGAGGCGACCACGGACTAGCCATATGGGCGTGTGTCCAGGTCGTGTGACCCAAGTCAGTGTCGTCCACGAGTGTCGAACACGGGCGTGTGACTAGGCTTCGAGACCGTGTGTGTGTAGTCAGTATTTACCACGGTATAGAAGCATGGGCGTGTGCGTCTACACACGGGCGTGTCACATTTTACACGGGCGTGTGAGCCTTGTATAAAAGAAAAAATTTAAAAGGTTGAAAAAGTTTCGGTATAGTCTCGAGAGTCTTCGTGCTTACGAGTGAGGTCTCGTAAGTCGAGAACGAGGTTGTTAAGGCGACTAGAGAGAGTAGTCATGATAGGTCTAAGTGGAGATTATGAGGACCTTTTACGGTAACGCCTCAGGCCCGGTTCCGGCGTAGAACCCGGGTAAGGGGTGTTACATTTAGTGGTATCAGAGCTATGGTTTAGTCGGTTCTAGGACTACCGTAGTGTGAGTAGGAGTCTAGCTATACATGCCATAAGCGTATGATGATAGTGTGGTGGCTTCTAATGATTTTAAACTTGTTTTATGTAGTATATGGATCTGAGCGAGTCGGTTCTGGCGATGGCGCGACTAGTAATGCACCGGCTCCTGCGCAAGGGACCGCGCCTGTGCAGAGTGAACCCGAGACTAGGGGTCAAGGAGAAGAGGCTCGGGAAGCCTTTCTCCAAATGATGAGTAACTGGTACACTGAGTACGTACGAGTGAATCCCAATGCTCAACCTCTTCCACCTCCTCCTATACCTCAGCCAGTTCCTATGGCTTCTCAAGGTATAGAAGTGGTGAGGACAATTAAGCCCCCGGTAGATTAAATTCGGAAGCAAGGGGCTGAGGATTTTTGAGCTAATATAGATGATGACCCTGAGCGAGCGGAGTTCTGGCTTGAGAACTCAATAAGGGTTTTTGATGAACTCTCCTGTACACCTGAGGAGAGCTTGAAATGCGCTGTGTCCTTGCTGAGGGACTCGGCATACCATTGGTGGAAAACGTTGACAGCAGTGGTTCCTAAAGAGAGGGTAACGTGGGACTTCTTTTTGGAAGAGTTCCGATAGAAGTATATAAGTCAACGATTTCTTGACCAGAAGCGGAAGGAATTCCTTGAGTTAAAACAAGGAAAAATGACTGTGGCGGAGTATGAGCGCGAATTTGTTAGGCTCAGCAAGTATGCGCAAGAATGTGTATCCACGGAAGCCATTTTATGTAAGAGATTTGAAGATGGGCTGAATGAAGATGTCAGACTTCTAGTCGGGATTTTAGAATTAAAAGAATTTATGGTATTGGTGGTGTAACATCCTAAATTTATGGGCTTGTACATTTTGTGTGCTTAAACTATTAATTTGAGAGTTTGAGGTACAAATGGGGCTCAAATTGGGCTGAGGCCTTGTTTTAAATATTTTGTCCAGACACTCTAGGGGTTTAAATTGAAGTTTTAGTAGTTTAATAAGCATTTTGGGCTTGTGGCCCAGAGGAAATGGTGCTACTAGGAGGAAGAGGAGTTGGCGTCACTTGTGCATGAGGAAGGCCCAAATTATGGTTGCTTGAAGCCCAAGTTTTAGGGCTAAAATTCGACATTGAAATGAGCAAGGGGGGACAGCACAAGGCTAAATTTTAGGGATTTTATTGTGTGGATAATAAGCAGATAAAGGCTATTTTTGAGGAGATAATAGATCAAAGATAGGAGCCATCTTTAAGTGTTTAATGCTAGTCGAAACTTTGAAGAATTTGAAAAGAAAGGGGCATTCGGTTTTGGCTTAAGGTGTATGTGCCGAAATTGCTAGCAAGTTCTCATTATTCTTCTCTTTTCTCTGCCGAAATTCCTACTCCATTCTTCCTCTTCTCTCTTTTCTTTTTCTGACAGAAATCAAAGCTCTTGAAGTCTCAATTGCCGAAACCCTGCTATTCTTTTCTTTTGGCCGAATCTCTCTACCCATTCCTTGCTTTTATTTTTCCAATTCTTTGTTCTTCTAAAAGCCGAAATCACTAAGATCTCACCTCCTAAAGTTGCCGAATCTTCTTTAGTGGAGCTTGTTTGTGCCGAATTTTGAAGGAAGCAATAGGTAAGTGTTGATTTCGGGATTTCAATGTTTTTTTCGGCTTTTCAAAGTCCCTAGCCGAATGGCTATTTAGAAACTAATCTCTTATTTCTCTCTTATTTTCGGCGATGCAGGATCTGAAGAGGAGTCAATCGCATAGATCTCTAAGTCATAAGTTCGGTAATACTTGAATCGTGGTACTTTCGGGATTTCAAGGTAAGGGAATCTATTGATTTTAGTGTGTAAGATCGGGTAAAACACTAACCATGGCCGGTTATAGGAGAGGCCCTATTGTCACATCTTTTCGGCTTTTCAAGCAAAGTTGTAGATTGGTTTAGCAAGGGTATCGACATTAATCAGGTGTGTAACTTCTCACACCATTAGATTGAATGCTATTATGTATATATATATATAAGTATAAATCTCCTATACTCTGTTAAATGCCGAAATCCCGGCATAACGTTTGAAAACCCGAGAAGGGTAAAGGATAAATATCGAGTTAGTGTTTTACGCCATTCTTGATGAATGTTTTCGTTAAAAGATATGTTTTGCATGTCGATTTCTATGTATGCTCGGGGTTGGGTGATTGATAAAAAGGGAAGTGATCATTGCTCGTGGCTTATGCCATTTCGGCTGGTGACTCTGTCACAATCTCTGCATTTTCGGTGGCTTACGCCATTTCACCTGGTGACTCTGTCACAACTCTGACGATGAGCAACTAACTGCAGCATGACTGCCATCGATGGTGTGTAGCGGTGTGGGTTGATTGTAGAAATCCCCAATGGTGTGATTGGCAGGTAAGGGTGGTGTGTAGCGGATGGAAACCTAGGATTGGGTTGGGTTTTTATGTATGTTATCTCTTATATTATGTTCTATATTCGATCGTGGGCTAAGGCCCGATCGATGGTGCACGAGGGTTGCACATCGAGTCTCGCGACTCACCCTATTATTTTAACAAATTTGGTAGCACTTAGTGCATCGGACCGGTGGAGAAGAGAGCAAGGTGGCCATGCAAAAGAACATTTGGATTCGGCAAAAAGGCTTTAATTTATTATTTTATATTTTTTATTTAATGGGTTTTAAATCTCGCTGTAATAAGGCCACGGGCCACTAGACTATTATACTCTGTTTTGCGTTTTAGTTTGGGCTTTTATTCTTGATAGACATTTAAATTTTAATTAAACTAAGGCATGTATTAAGGTTTTGGTTTTAATTCACGAAAACAACAAATGAACTTTAAATCTTACTTAAACTTATCAAGTTATTAAGTTTTGCCCAAATTTTGACATCTTTTACAAAAATCTCACGAGTGACATACCAAATCCGGTTGTAGTGTTTGGGCGGAGTTTGGGGTGTTACAAGTTGGTATCGAGCCGGTTCAAAACTCGGCTTTGGGGTTTTGGGCTCAAAACATTTTCTAAAGATGGGTTTTGAAACATGCATGAGTTTGTTAGCTCGGGCGTGGCACTGCGTCTCCGGCCCAAGTCCGCTGTAAGTATTCTCGAACTCATTGTGTGTTATATGTATGTGGGCTTGATGGGCTTTATGGGACGTAGATTAGTTAGATTAGAACTTGATGGACTCTAGGCCTATTTGAAACAACTCCTAAAATCTCATAAGACTTAACTTCACTAAACAAACCCGTGAACAAGCCGCAAGACTAGGGTGTGGTAACAGCATACGCATGTCTAGGATTGGATCCGGGAAGAGTCCGGTATTTAAGCGATCCTAGTGACTCACCTCCTCTTCGCTGGAATCCCTGCAGTGCGTAGGACTGTTCACCTTAGCCGAGTTAGGGTGTGGCAACGGGCATACGCATGTCTAGGAGTGGATTCGGGGAGATCTTGGTATTTAAGCGATCCTAGAGGACTCACCTCCTCTTATTTGGAATCCTACAGTGCGTAGTGACTATTCACCCTAATCATGAGGACTTGTTGACAGGCTAAACCTTATAATTAAAACCCGGAAGGGACCAGCCACCTTATTTTTACAAATTTCTAAAACACACTTACTTCGAAAATAAATACCAAGATACTCATGATTTGCAAATACACCCCGATTTACAAAGTCAACAAAATTTTCCTTAGCAAAGAAAAACTCACACAACACACGACAACAAACCCACAAACACACGAACACTATTATTATTCCTCACAAATCAAATTCTCCAAGACACCCCTGTTTTAAAAAAAAAACCCCTAGATGTCAAAATTACCGAAATACACCCGGGTTGCAAAATTACCAAAATACCCTTATTTCACAAAATCACCAATGAACCCTATTTTGGAAAATTATGAAAATACCCCTATAGGATAAAATGAATGAAAATACCCTTGGGTAGTGAAACAATGAAAAATGACTTTATTTGATGAATGTAAGTTCATGGATGATTCTTTGTATGTTAATTGAGTGTATGTGTTTCCTAGAACTAGAGGGGTGCGAACATGAGACTAAATTATGAATGCGAATTCGAAAGAACTACCATTAAAAGCGCTATTCATAAGATTGTTCGTGGTTAATCGGTGGAAAGAATTAATGATTCATAAAATTCTTAATCAGATAAACATCGATCGAAAGAATGAGTACAAGGGGTAGAGGGCGTCCACCGCATGGGCGCGGTAGGGAGTAGGAGGACCGTGTCGAGCCGGTAGGGTCCGGCCACGGTCGAGAGAAACGAGATGCCGGATCTGCCAATCAGAGAAGGAGAATTTCGGGATGAGGCACCGGAGATGGTCTTTGTATCTCGAGCGATGTTGAGGGTTTTAGAGGGGGTTGCTGGAGTAGGCATGGACACAGGAGCCCGAAAATCTGTGCCGAAGCGGCTTAGGGCCAATGGGGCAGAAGTGTTTAGGGAGTTTTCGGCGTAGCCCCTAACACTGGTGAGTATTGGATGGAAGCAGCCCGAGTGCATAATGGGCGATTTAGATTTCACGGAAAGGAGAAGTTGAAGGGGGTCGTGTCTCTTCTTCGAGACGAGGCTTACAGTGGTGGCTCACGGTAAAGGAGGGTACCGCTGCTGACCGGATTGTTTGGGATTTCTTTAAGGAGTCATTCCAAGGAAAGTATGTTGGGGCGGCTATGTGGCTTGCATTGCAGGAAGCGCGTTCTAAATTTGGTGCAGGGAAGTAAATCTGTGGCTGAATATGAGGCGGAGTTCCTGCGCTTGAGCTGATACGCTCGAGGAATGGTAGCAACCGAGTATGAACGTTGTGTTCGGTTCGAGGATGGATTGCGGAATAAGTTAAGGGTTTTGATAGCACCGCAGAGAGAGAAAGATTTTGCTGTTCTGGTGGAGAAGGTTAAGATAGCTGAGGAGGTAAAACAGACTAAAAGACAAGAAAGAGATAAGGAGCGGGAAGGAATAAGAGAAATTTTGGGCCGGCAGGAGCATCTAGGAATTCACGAAAAGGCCTAGGTTCGATGGGCGGCTCGTGTTCGACACTCTTTGGGGAACGAGAATCGATTATGTAATTGGTGCGGGAAAGCACATTCGGGAGTGTAGAAGAAGAACGGGTGGATGTTTTGGTGTGGATCCACGGAGCATATGATTAAGGGGTGTCGCAGAAGGATCAGTGCGGCCCGGCCGGATGAGGTTACGATCGGGATGGGAGAGGTGGTCGGCCAAGACAGAGAGGGTCGTGGCGCAGCCAGAGGTGGAAATGGATTCGGTCGGGGTCGTGGAGCACCTGGTAGGGGTGCAGGTAATGTAGATGCGAGGCAGCCGAGTCTAGTTTATGTAGCTCGCTGACGGGAGGATGGTGACGCACCGGATGTTATAACCGGTATGTTTCTAATTTTTAATAAACCATTTCTTGCCTTGATTGATATTGGGTCAGCCCACTCCTATGTTGCATGTTCAGTATCTGAGACCCTAAGTATAGACTCTGAAACAACCACTAGGAAGATGACTGTGGTTAGTCCCCTAGGACAGTCTAGGGTAGTGGACAAGCTATTTAAGGATGTACCGTTAGAAACTCAAGGGGTAGTGTTTCCGGCAGATTTAATGGAATTTCCATTTGGAGAGTTTGATCTTATTTTAGGAATGGATTGGTTGATTAAGCATCGTGCCAAGTTGGATTGTGAGACCAAGCGTGTGGTGTTGAATACCCCGAAAGGCGGGGAGGTGGTTGTGTTAGGAGAAAGAAGGAACTATTTGTCCAACGTAGTATCGGTATTGAAGGCTGTTAAGATGATTTGGAAAGGATGAAGCGCATACTTAGCTTTTATTAGTGCGTTGGATGCTAAGGAGGTGACTGTCGATGAGGTTCGAACAGTCAAGGATTTCGTGGATGTCTTTCCGGAGGAGTTGCCAGGATTACCCCCGGATCGCGAGGTGGAGTTTGGAATAGAGCTACTTCCGGGTACGGCTCCGGTATCCATTGCTCCTTATCGAATGGCACCGAAAGAGTTGGAGGAACTCAAAGCTCAGATCCAGGAGCTTTTGGATCGAGGATTTATTCGACCGAGTGTGTCTCCATGGGGAGCGCCGGTCCTATTTGTGAAAAAGAAGGATGGATCCATGCGTATGTGCGTGGACTATCGTCAACTGAATAACTTGACGATTAAGAACAAGTACCCATTGCCAAGAATCGACGACCTGTTCGATCAGCTTAAAAGAGCTTCGGTCTTTTTGAAGATTGATCTAAGGTCGGGTTATCATCAGTTAAAGGTGAAGGAAGGGGACATTCATAAGACGGCGTTTCGAACACGTTACAGTCATTTTGAATTCTTGGAAATGCCGTTCAGTTTGACAAATGCGCCAGCAGCATTTATGGATATGATGAACCGGGTGTTTCAGCCATACCTTGATCAATTCGTGGTAGTGTTCATCGATGATATTTTGGTTTACTCGAAGTCCGAGGAGGAGCATGATGCACACCTTCGTGTGGTGTTACAAATTTTTAGGGAGAAGCAGCTGTACGCAAAGTTCAGTAAGTGTGAGTTCTAGCTGAAGGAAGTGACTTTCTTAGGGCATGTAGTTTCCGCGGAGGGGATCAGGGTAGACCCTCGGAAGATAGAAGCTGTATTAGATTGGAAGCCGCCGAAGTCTGTGGCAGAAATCTAAAGTTTCTTGGGATTGGCAGGGTATTACAGGAGGTTTTTTGAGGGGTTCTCTGCAATAGCGGCACCTTTAACTAAGTTGTTAAGGAAGGGAGTATTGTTTGTATGGACTGACAAACAACAGGAGAGCTTTGAGAAGCTGAAGAAGTTTCTGACGGAAGCACCAGTGTTAATTCAGCCAGAGGCGGGAAAAGAATTTACCGTTTATTGTGATGCGTCACACACAGGGTTAGGGTGTGTGTTGATGCAAGATGGAAAAGTTGTTGGATATGCGTCTCGACAGTTGAGACCGCATGAGTTGAACTACCCTACGCATGATTTGGAATTGGCGGCGATAGTGTTCGCTCTGAAGATTTGGAGGCACTACTTGTATGGGGAGAAGTCGGTTATTTACACGGACCATAAGAGCCTGAAGTATCTCCTTACCCAGAAGGAGTTAAATTTAAGACAACGTAGGTGGATCGAGCTCCTGAAGGACTATGATTGCTCGATCAAATACCATCCGGGTAAGGTAAATGTGGTGGCAGATGCGTTAAGCCGTAAGGTAGTATCTGAACTAAGGTGCGATGTTCGCTCATCTTAGTCTGTATGAGGATGGTAGTTTGGTAGCTGAACTTCAAGTTAGACCTATATGGACAAGACAGATCAAGGAGAAGCAACTTTTGGATGATGTTTTGGGTGCTCGAATCCGACAAGTGCAGAATGGTGAAGGAGAGGACTATAGTTTGAATGGTGATGGAATTTTGTGTTTTCGTAAGAAAGTTTATATGCCAAAGGATATGGAGTTAAGGCAGATGATTCTTCAGGAGGCACATAGTAGTCTTTACGCTATGCATCCTGGAGGGGTTAAGATGTACCGTGATTTGCGGGAACAATTTTGGTGGCCAAGTCTGAAGCGAGAGGTAACGAAATTTGTAGGGAAGTGTTTGACGTGTCAGCAAGTGAAGGCGGAACACCAGTTGCCTTCGGGGTTGTTGCAACCGGTGAAGATTCCGCAGTGGAAATGGGAGAGAATCATGATGGATTTTGTTAGTGGACTACCCCTTACGCCCACTAAGAAGGATTCAATTTGGGTAGTTGTGGATCGGCTGACGAAATCCGCTCACTTTATACTGGGTTCGGGTCGACTATCTTCTACGAGAGGTTGGCTAAGTTGTGCGTGGCCGAGGTTGTGAGACTACATGGTGTACCGGTATCGATCATATCAGATAGGGACCCTAGGTTCACGCCACGATTCGGAAGGCTCTTCATCGAGCAATAGGAACAAGGTTAGACTTTAGTATCGCTTTTCACCCTGATGATGGTCGATGCGAGAGGGTAATTCAGATCTTGGAGGATATGCTGGGGTTGCATCATCGATTTTAGGGGTAGTTGGGAGGAGTATTTACCCTTGGCTGAATTCGCATACAATAATAGTTATCAAGCTAGTATTCGGATGGCGCGCATTTAAGCGTTATATGGAAGGAGATGTCGTACCCTACTTGTTTGGACGGAGTTGGGTGAACGCGTCGGTGTTGGGTCCAGAGTTAGTTTCGGAAATGGAGGAGAAGGTTAAGTTAATACGGGCTCGGTTGAAGGAAGCGTCTGATCGGCAGAAGTCTTATGCGGATCTAAAGCGAAAGGAGGTGGAATTTGTAGTGGGAGACCAAGTCTTTTTGAAGGTATCTCCATGGAAAAAAGGTAATGAGGTTTGGACAGAAGGGTAAGCGAAGTCCCTGGTTTATTGGCCCTTATCGGGTATTGAAACGTGTGGGGCCAGTGGCTTATCGTTTGGAGTTGCCTTCAGAGTTGGAACAAATACATGACGTATTTCATGTCTCGATGCTAAGACGTTATCATTCTGATCCATCGCATGTGGTGCCAGTGGAAGAGATTGAAGTAAGGCCAGATTTATCCTTTGAGGAGGAACCAGTGCAAATCTTGGACCGAGACGTAAAAGTGTTGAGAAGGAAGTCTGTCCTTTTAATCAAAGTTTTGTGGCGAAATCACGGCGCAGAAGAGGCAACGTGGGAGCCAGAGGATGTTATGCAACAACAGTATCCCCATCTCTTTTGATCAGGTAAATTTTGAGGCCGAAATTTATTTTAAGAGGGGTAGAACTGTAACATCCTGAATTTATGGGCTTGTACATTTTGTGTGCTTAAAATATTAATTTGAGAGTTTGAGGTACAAATGGGGCTCAATTTGGGCTGAGGCCTTGTTTTAAATATTTTGTCCAGACACTCTAGGGGTTTAAATTGAAGTTTTAGTAGTTTAATAAGCATTTTGGGCTTGTGGCCCAGAGGAAATGATGCTACTAGGAGGAAGAGGAGTTGGCGTCACTTGTGCATGAGGAAGGCCCAAATTATGGTTGCTTGAATCCCAAGTTTTAGGGCTAAAATTCGGCATTTAAATGAGCAAGGGGGGACGGCACAATGCTAAATTTTAGGGATTTTATTGTGTGGATAATAAGCAGATAAAGGCTATTTTTGAGGAGATAATAGATCAAAGATAGGAGCCATCTTTAAGTGTTTAATACTAGCCGAAACTTTGAAGAATTTGAAAAGAAAGGGGCATTCGGTTTTGGCTTAAGGTGTATGTGCCGAAATTGCTAGCAAGTTCTCATTATTCTTCTCTTTTCTCTGCCAAAATTCCTACTCCATTCTTGCTCTTCTCTCTTTTCTTTTTCTGACAGAAATCAAAGCTCTTGACGTCTCAATTGCCGAAACCCTGCTATTCTTTTCTTTTGGTCGAATCTCTCTACCCATTCCTTGCTTTTATTTTTCCAATTCTTCGTTCTTCTAAAAGCCGAAATCACTAAGATCTCACCTCCTAAAGTTGCCAAATCTTCTTTAGTGGAGCTTGTTTGTGCCGAATTTTGAAGGAAGCAATAGGTAAGTGTTGATTTTGGGATTTCAATGTTTTTTTCGGCTTTTCAAAGTCCCTAGCCGAATGGCTATTTAGAAACTAATCTCTTATTTCTCTCTTATTTTTGGCATTCTGGGATCTGAAGAGGAGTCAATCGCGTAGATCTCTAAGTCATAAGTTCGGTAATACTTGAATCGTGGTACTTTCGGGATTTCAAGGTAAGGGAATCTATTGATTTTAGTGTGTAAGATTGGGTAAAACACTAACCATGGCCGATTATAGGAGAGGCCCTATTGTCACATCTTTTCGGCTTTTCGAGCAAAGTTATAGATCGGTTTAGCAAGGGTATCGACATTAATCAGGTGTGTAACTTCTCACACCATTAGATTGAATGCTATTATGTATATATATATAATATAATATAAATCTGCTATACTCTGTTAAATGCCGAAATCCCGGCATAACGTTTGAAAACCCGAGAAGGGTAAAGGATAAATATCAGGTTAGTGTTTTCTGCCATTCTTGATGAATGTTTCGTTAAAAGATATGTTTTTCATGTCGATTTCTATGTATGCTCGGGGTTGGGTGATTGATAAAAGGGAAGTGATGCATTACGGTGGCTTATGCCATTTCACCTGGTGACTCTGTCACAATCTCTCATTTACGGTGGCTTCGCCATTTCACTGGTGACTCTGTCACAACTCTGACGATGAGCAGCTAACTGCAGCATGACTGCCATCGATGGTGTGTAGCGGTGTGGGTTGATTGTAGAAATCCCCAATGGTGTGATTGGCAGGTAAGGGTGGTGTGTAGCGGATGGAAACCTAGGATTGGGTTGGGTTTTTATGTATGTTATCTCTTATATTATGTTCTATATTCGATCGTGGGCTAAGGCCCGATCGATGGTGCACGAGGGTTGCACACTGAGTCTCGCAACTCACCCTATTATTTTTAACAAATTTCAGGTAGCACTTAGTGCATCGGACCGGGCTGGAGAGGAGAGCAAGGTGGCCATGCAAAAGAACATTTGGATTCGGCAAAAAGGCTTTAATTTATTATTTTATATTTTTTATTTAATGGGTTTTAAATCTCGCTGTAATAAGGCCACGGGCCACTAGACTATTATACTCTGTTTTGGGTTTTAGTTTGGGCTTTTATTACTGATAGACATTTAAATTTTAATTAAACTAAGGCATGTATTAAGGTTTTGGTTTTTAATTCACGAAAACAACAAATGAACTTTAAATCTTACTTAAACTTATCAAGTTATTAAGTTTTGCCCAAATTTTGACATCTTTTACAAAAATCTCCTGAGTGACATACCAAATCCGGTTGTAGTGTTTGGGCCGGGTTTGGGGTGTTACAGGTGGATAGGGCTAGTAAGGCCGAAGAATTGAGTAAGGAAAAGAGGAAATCCCTGAGTGAGGCTCGAGATGCGAAGAAGAGGCCGATGAGCAAATCATACCAAGCTCAATCGAAGAGGTCTAGGAAAGTGAACCCTCGGACAACTACATCAGTCGGGTATTCGCAGAGAGAGCGAGGTAACACGTACTCGGGTTCAAGAGTTCAGGCCACCTCAATGGCAAGTGTGGGTAATCGAAGGTCCAAAACAGAGTGTCCAAGTTGTGGCAGACATCACACTGGGGAGTGTTAGGGAAGCAATCGAAATTGTTATAAGTGTGGATCCCCCGACCATCTCATCCGAAACTATCCTGAGAGGGATGACAAGGAGAGGAAATAAGAGATAAGATCAAGCAGTGCACCCTTTAGAGGTAGACCAGAAAAGAACCTGGGAGGTGGGACTAGTGCCAGAGGTGTATCACGAGACACTACTGTGAGGCCGGAGGGCCGGGCGCTAGTAAGAACTTATGCTATTCGCGCTCGAGAAGAGGCGTCATCACCAGATGTAATAACGGGTACATTCTCTCTCTATGACACCTCTATTATTGCTTTGATTGACCCGGGGTCAACCCATTCGTATATTTGTATGAGATTGGCATCTAGTTTGAGTATGACTGTTGAGTCTACTAAATTTGTGGTAAAGGTGTCGAATCCTTTAGGTAAACAGGTGTTAGTTGACAAGGTGTGTAGGAACTGTCCTTTGACAATTAGGGGTCATTGTTTCCCGGCAAACCTTATGTTGTTGCCGTTTGATGAATTTGATTTGATTCTTGGTATGGACTGGTTGACTGCCCATAATGTTTTAGTGAATTGTGGTAGTAAATTTATTGAATTGAAATGTGAAAATAGATATGTTATTCGGGTTGAATCAGGTGAGTCAGATAGTTTACCGGTGATGATTTCTTCCATGATAGCTGAGAAATATCTGAGAAAAGGGTACGAATCTTATATCGCTTTTAATAAACACTCAAGAATCTGAAGTAAGGATTGAAATAGTACCGGTTGTGTGTGAGTATCCAGATGTATTCCCGGAAGAGCTGCCCGGATTACCCCCAGTTAGAGAGGTCAAGTTTGGAATTGAGTTAATTCCGGGACCAGCACCCATTTCGGTTACTCCGTATAGGATGGCCCCGCTAGAGTTGAAAGAACTGAAATTTCAGTTGCAAGATTTGACGGATAAGGGTTTTGCAAGACCGAGCTATTCACCGTGGGGTGCCCCAGTACTCTTTGTAAAGAAGAAAGATGGGTCGATGAGATTGTGCATAGACTACAGACAGCTCAACAAAGTAACTGTGAAGAACAAGTATCCTTTACCGAGGATAGATGATCTATTTGATCAACTGAAGGGAGCTACGGTGTTCTCCAAGATTGATATGAGGTCTGGTTATTACTAGTTGAGGGTTAAGGAACAAGATGTGCCGAAAACAGCCTTCAGGACGAGGTATGGCCATTATGAGTTTCTGGTCATGCCGTTCGGTTTAACGAATGCTCCTGCAGTTTTATGGACTTAATGAACCGTGTCTTCCAACCGTATTTGGATAAGTTCGTGGTTGTCTTTATTGATGACATATTGGTTTATTCTCGAGACGAGAGTGATCATGCGGAGCATTTGAGGATTGTCTTACAGATTTTGAGGGACAAGCAATTATATGCTAAATTTAGTAAGAGCGAATTTTGGCTTCGGGAAGTAAGATTCCTAGGACATATTGTGTCGGGTGAAGGTATTAGAGTTGATCCAGGAAAATTCTCAGCTATTGTGGAGTGGAAATCGTTGAGGAACGTGTCGGAGGTCAGAAGCTTTTTGGGTTTAGCAGGGTACTATAGGCGGTTCATGAAGGGATTCTCTATGATTGCTATTCCAATGACAAAACTATTGCACAAGGATGTTAAGTTTGAATGGACTGAAAAATGCCAATAGAGTTTCGAGAGATTGAAAATGTTGTTGACAGAGGCACCGGTTTTGGTACAACCTGAGTCGGGAAAGGAGTTTGTGGTCTACAGTGATGCGTCGTTAAATGGTCTCGGTTGTATGTTGATGCAAGAGGGTAAGGTAATCGCTTACGCCTCGAGACAACTAAAATCACATGAGAAGAATTATCCGACTCATGATCTGGAATTGGCCGCAATTGTTTTCGCGTTAAAGATTTCGCGACATTACTTATATGGTGAGAAGTGTCGAATCTTCACGGATCATAAGAGTTTGAAGTACTTGATGGATCAAAAGGAATTAAACTTACGGCAACGACGGTGGCTTGAATTATTGAAGGACTACGAGCTAGTGATCGATTACCACCCGGGGAAAGCGAATGTAGTTGCGAATGCTTTAAGTAGAAAATCCTTGTATGCTTTGAGAGCTATGAGCACGAGTTTGTCATTGTCCGATGATGGTGCTATACTAGCCGAGTTGAGAGCTAGACCACTATTTGTTCAACGAATATGTGAGGCTCAAAGGAATGATAGTGAGATACTAGCTAAAAGAGCTAAGTGTGAAACAGGAATTGATTCTGAATTCCGGGTGAGTTCAGATGGTTGCTTAATGTTCCATGATAGAATTTGTGTACCCAAAGATGACAAGTTGATCCGAGAAATTTTACAAGAGGCACATAGTAGTTATTTTTCGGTACACTCGGGCAGTACGAAAATGTACAATGATCTGAAGAAATTTTACTGGTGGCCGGGAATGAAAAGAGACATCTCAGAGTATGTAACAAGATGTCTAATTTGTCAACAAGTGAAAGCGGAGCATCAAGTGCCTTCGGGATTACTTCAGCCAGTGATGGTTCCTGAGTGGAAGTCGGATCGGATTACCATGGATTTTTTTACGGGTTTGCCTATGACCCCGAAAAAGAAAGATGCTGTATGGGTGATCATAGATCGACTAACAAATTCGGCTCACTTTATTCCAGTACGTGTTGATTATTCACTGGATAATTTAGCTGAGTTTTATATTGCAGAGGTAGTAAGATTACACGGAGTGCCTGTATCTATTATCTCGGATAGAGACCCGAGATTTACTTCGAGGTTTTGGAAGAAGTTACAGGAGGCCTTGGGTACGAGGTTGAATTTCAGTACTGCATTTCATCCTCAAACTGATGGTCAGTCTGAGAGAGTAATCCAAGTTCTTGAGGATATGCTCCGATGTTGTGTGTTAGAGTTTGAAAGTAGTTGGGAAAGATACCTACCCTTGGTCGAATTCGCTTACAACAATAGTTATCAGTCGAGCATACGAATGGCATCGTATGAAGCCTTGTATGGTTGTAAGTGTCGGACCCCTTTGTATTGGACCGAGCTGAGAGAGAAGCGAATTCATGGGATTGATTTAGTTAAAGAGACTGAGGAGAAAGTGAAAGTTATCCGGGATAGTCTGAAGGCTGCTTCGGACCGACAAAATTCGTACACGGATTTGAAAAGAAAAGAAATTGAGTTCCAAGTGGGTGACAAGGTATTTCTGAAAGTGTCACCATGGAAGAAAATATTGAGATTTGGTCAAAAAGGTAAATTGAGCCCGAGATTCATAGGGCCGTATGAGATTACCGAAAGGATTGGGCCAGTGGCATATCAGTTGGCTTTACCGGTAGAGTTAGAGAAAATTCACAATGTGTTCCATGTATCAATGTTGAGGCGTTATCGTTCTGATCCTTCACATGTGATTCCTCCAACAGAAATTGAGATACGACCGGATATGACGTATGAGGAAGAGCTGATTAAAATCTTGGCTCGAGAAGTGAAACAGTTGAGAAATAAGGACATAGCCTTAGTAAAAGTGTTGTGGCAGAAACATGGTGTAGAAGAGGCTACATGGGAACCGGAGGAAGCCATGAGAGAGCAATATCCAAACCGTTTCACTGGTAAAATTTTTGAGGACGAAAATCTCTAAATAGGGGGAGAGTTGTAACAACCCGGTTTTGGGGCTAGTCGGAACAGTGGTTTCGAGACCACTAAACCGAGGTCGAGGAAATTATTTTGATATTATTTCATGTGTCGTAACATGTTTATAGGGATGTATGAGATTTTTGGTACCTTAAATTTTAATAATTGATTGCTTAATTGTGAAAAAGGACTAAATCGCATAAAGTGCGAAAGTTCTAATTTACAAGGTAGAGGTGTCAAATAGCCATAAAATATTAAATTGGAGGTCCTTAATGTGTAATTAGGCCATATTGAGAGTGTTGGCCGGCCATAGGAAGCTAGGGGGACAAGAGCATTAATTGTAGTCAAATTTGGTGACATTAGGTGATAAAAAGATGAATAAAAAAATGCTAAAAAGGAAAGATATCATCTATCACTATTCACCCTCCTTCTTCCACCAAAAATTGAAGATAAAATATAGAGTTTTGGGGTTCAAACTTTCAGCTAAGCTATCTCTTTGCAAGTAAGTGATTTTGGTGGTTTTATTTGATAATTTTTGTGCTTTTGGAGTCCCCAAAGCTCAAGCTAGCTAATGAGGGGACTAATTTGTGATATGATTGAAAGTCTAGGGATTTTCCATGAGATTAATTATGTTGTTAGCTGAGTTTTTATGAGAGAAAATGAATGTTAGGGAGATAAGGAACAACTTTTGTGAAAGGTGTTTGCATGAAAACACCTAAGTAGGAATTAAAAGCAAGAATGAGGTTGTGTTATAAATGCATGATATTATGAGAATGGTGAGTAGTTGTAAGAGAAATAAATGCTCAGCTATACTTAAGTATTGAGGAAATGTGTTGAAAAATAAATTACGAACCTAGGGGCAAAATAGTAATTTTGCCAATGTACAAGGGCAAAATGGTCATTTTTCCCAAGTGTAGAATTTGACGTATTATGATCATAGAATGATCTAAACGAGTGAATTTCATTGTTATAGATCAAGAAGAGCACGGAATCAACCTTGACCGTGGAAAAGGCAAGGTGACGGATTAAGTCGTTGGTTATCACGTTTTGCACCGAGGTAAGTTTATGTGTAAACAATGCATATTTGTGTAAACATTGTGTTGCTAATTAGTGTATGGCATGATTGAGAACATGTGTGGTTCAAATGGATGGAATGTGGTAATCGTTGAATAATTATTGTGTGAATGATGAAATAGTTATATAAATATGTAATGACGATACTTTTTGGTGGGCTAAGTGTGATACCACCTTGTTGCTTAACTACGATGGGCTATGTGCGATACCATCGTCTATAATCTTTTTGGTGGGCTAAGTGCGATACCACCTTGTTGCTTAACTACGATGGGCTATGTGCGATACCATCGTCTATAATCTTTTTGGTGGGCTAAGTGCGAAACCACCGAGTAATTTAATCATGAGCAAAGGAACTAGAGATAGTGATGTGTTGTATTATGTGATTTTATGATGCTATGTGCAGGGGAATGTGTTAATGAATGTATGTACTATGCTTATGACATGGTGGAAATGTGGGAATAGAGAAAATGAGTAAGCATGGTCATGAATGTAAATTATTTCTTGCTTAGTATGTAATGCTATGTAATCGTTTAATACATGTTATAATGTTATTTTGTTACATGTAAACTTACTAAGCTTAAAGCTTACTCCCCCTTCTCTTTTTCCCTTGTTTTATAGAGCTTAAGAGCCAAACCGGGATACGTCGATAACCAGAAGACCGCCCGCACTATCAGCTCATCTCAGTATACCTAGACTTAATGATTTTGTAAATGGCATGTATAGGGGCTAGACTAGTAAAATTATTTTGTTATTTTGGCCAAAGGTGTAATGGCTCTTGTTAAGACATTTAATTTGTAAATTTCCATGCATGATGGCTCATTTTACCATTTATGAAATTACAAGTTATCTATGGGAGTTCATGTTGAAGTTATGAGATGTTTATTAGTATGTTAAATGGATTCATGTAGTGTAAGCTATAGGGGTACAAAGAGCTTGGCAAACAGCCTTGTTCTTGTCCACATGGGTAGACACACGGACGTGTGTCTAGGCCGTGTGCAACACACGACCAAGCCATGGGCGTGTGCCCAGGCCGTGTGAAGTCTGCACCTTGAAATTTGAAATTTGAGTGGTCACACGGTTAAAGCACACGGGCGTGCCTAGACCGTGGGGAAATAGTCAGAGGCAACCACGGACCAGCCATATGGGCGTGTGTCCAGGTCGTGTGACCCAAGTCAGTGTCGTCCACGGGTGTCGAACACGGGCGTGTGACTAGGCTTCGAGACCGTGTATGTGTAGTCAGTATTTACCACGGTTGAGGAGCATGGGCGTGTGCGTCTACACACGGGGCGTGTGAGCCCTGTATAAAAGTTAAAATTTAAAAGGTTGAAAAAGTTTCGGTATAGTCTCGAGAGTCTTCGTGCTTACGAGTGAGGTCTCGTAAGTCGAGAACGAGGTTGTTAAGGCGACTAGAGAGAGTAGTCATGATAGGTCTAAGTGGCGATTATGAGGACCTTTTACGGTAACGCCTCGGGCCCGGTTCCTACGTAGAACCCGGGTAAGGGGTGTTACATCTATTCCCCTGAACCGAACTCGGTCCATATGAGCCTATAATGGGTGAGGATCGAGGAATCTGCTGGTTCAGGTACCTCAACTTTAAATCTAAAACCACATATAGTAAACCCTAAGAACCCACCTTAGGTAGAGCTATGTCAAACCTTAGTAGTTACCCAGATAAGTGTTCATTTTACTTGCTTTATATTTTATTCTGTGGTACTAACTTGTTGTGTTTTATTTTTGTGCATGACATTTCATATTTTTAGAGGTATCGATTCACGGTCAGTTTCTAAGTTAGAAATCTGGTTATGGAGAACGAGTTCCTTGATAAAGTGGGTGACAATGCAGCCGTCCCGCACATGGTCGAGCAAACGCAATTGGAGAAAGGGAACGGCTTAGGCGATGATGCGATGATTCGAACTATGGGATTTTACTCGTATTAGTATTACGCAAAATGAGTTCCAAGAGTTGAAAGAGATATGGACTCAGTGGGATGATGAGGCTAAGCAACTATTTTATCGTAATTATGGAGATCTACCCTATTTACTCGACATCAGGGTAGATAAGCATATTTTCCGGGCCATGACTCAGTTTTGGAACTCTGCCTATAGCTGTTTCACTTTCGGGAAAGTAGATTTGGTGCCCACGGTGGAGGAATATACAACCTTGCTTCGCTGTTCGAGGGTCCAAGTCGACAAAACTTATTTTAGGGCTGCCAATGTCCCAAATTTTGTGAAGAAATTAATGAGTATCACGGGGATGAGTGAACAGTGGGTTGCAGCTAGAATCCAAGAGAAAGGTGAGGGTAAGTGCATACCTTGGGTGAGTTTGAGGGACCTGATCCTAGCACATCCAGACATAAAGAAGAAGATCGACGTCTTTGGCTTATGTATTTATGGTTTGGTAATTTTCCCTAAAGCTCTAAGGCATATAGATGAAGCAGTTACTGATTTATTCGACCGACTTAACAAGGGGGTCACACCTGCACCTGCGATCTTAGCTGAGACGTTCAGATCTTTGAATGCATGTTGGAGAGCTGGTGAAGGTAGATTCATTGGATGCGCACAGTTATTATTGGTTTGGTTCCACAGTCATTTTTGGAGGGTTGATAAGGTCCCTTGCCGAGTGTTCTTTGAAAGTTATTCCCCTTTAAAGGAGGCCACAACTGCGACAAGGAGGGACGATCTATCAGAGGAAAGGTGGATGGAAATTCTTCAAAACCTCTGAGAGGAAGATGTTGAGTGGAAAGCCCCTTGGTTGGTTCCTGACGAAGTCCTTTATCGGTGTGGAAATTTTGATTGGGTACCTCTGTCCGGAATCTGGGGAGCTATTGGATATGCACCGTTGCTCGTACTAAGGCAATACAAAGCAAGACAGTTCATACCGGCGACATATGGGTTAGCTCAAAGTGAATTCTCATATAAGGGGATAATTATAAGAAGAGGATTCGAGAGATTTCTGAGGCTTGGAAGCGAGCTCGCTGTATGAAGATGTTGACTGGAGGACCGATGACAACCCTGGAATACAAGGAGTGGTCGAGTAAAAGGATCAATGATAACATCCCTGGGCCAAGCTTAGAGGGTGCTCGATCGATGAAGGAGTATTTACAAGTGGTCCCATCGGAGTTAGAGATTATAAAGCAAGACTTCGAGAGACAAAGTTTAGAGTTCGGAAGGAGGATAGAGAAGTTGGAAGAAGAAAAGATGTACTTGAGGCTAGATGTGGATGTCCAAAAATTGGAGGCTGAGATATTAAGAAAAGAAAAGAGGAAGATAGAGGAAGATCGAGATAGTTTGAAGACAGATTATAAGAAGCTTCGTCTATCGATGAAAAATGCCGAATTGGGGAAGACTTCGGAACAGTGGCAACAGGAGATTCAAGAGGAAAAGGCCAAAGCTGATTATTGGGAGAGGAAGTTCCAAGAGATGCAGATGCGAAATGAGGCCCTAGAAAAGAGTTTAGCAGAAAGCCAAAAACAGAAATGTGGATTGAAAGCTAGAGTGGTGGAACTGGGACAGTCTCTTCACCACCATCGAAGCCGTAATTCTGCAAGCGAGCTGAAATTGAGTCTGAACAAGATCAAGAAAATGAAGGGCAAGATTGAAAGATTAGAATCAGCATTGTAGAATTGTGAACTCCGAATCGAGCATCTTGAAGCAAGAGAAGGGCGTTGGAAGGAAGAGCTCCACCATTCCCATGACCAAATTAGAAGTTGGGATTACCTCATGGGTGAAGCAATAGTTCAGATTCGAGAGGTAGCTGATCATCTACAGACTTTGGCAGCACAGGCTGATATATTGAGCATGAAGTATGAGCTACAGTCGGATCGTGGTCAAGAGCTAACCTCTTTGTTTGGAAAGATCAAAACTTTGGGCCTTAGGGCGAAAGCATATTTGTAGTCTGTTTTATGTAAAGGATTTTATTTTCTAATAAAGTTTTCTAAAAGGAAGTTGAATCTGAATCGATGCCTTTTTGCATTCATGCATTTACATTACATTACATCATTTGCATTAGACTTTTACAAAAGGAATCTAATTAGGTAAAAATATTTTAGTTTACTTGGAAAACATTGAACAAAGGTTGGAGAGAATAGAGCAAATGCAAATACAGATGCAGGGGCAATTGACCAAGATTCAACAAGAAATGCGGGAACAAATGCTAGAATTCTAAAGGAATATGATAGGCCAGCTAACCCAGTTACTAGCCGGAGGACTTGAAAAAAGGAGTGGCCAAATGGTCAACAGTGTGGATGATGATGAAGACATCGTTTATTCCCCAATAGGTGTCCTGACTCAACCTGACACGCATTCGCATGGGGTACCCGTCACTATTGGACCCCAATGTCAAACTGATACTGCGGCCCCATTGAACTTCCCGATGGGTTCAAGTTTTGATCAAGCCAAACCGGTTGTACTGGCAGAAACAAAAGAAAATTGAGAGTATACTTTAAAGGCCTCGAAGAAAAAGGAAAATAAAGCGAATAGTACGAGAAGGTATAACAAGGGCCATTTAAAGCCGATTACAGTATGCCGGCCAAGGACAGTAAATACCAGCCATCAGGTCTCCCCAAAGCAAGAACCCAATTCAAGACTGAACTCAGAGAAACCTCAGTTCGCACTCATTCCAATCACGTATAGGGAGTTGTACCGAATTTTTTTTGACGCACATGTCATATCCCCTTTTTATATAGAGCCAATACGGCCCCCATACCCCAAATGGTACGACGTAAATGGCCAATGTGAATACCATGGAGGAACCACAGGGCATTCGATCGAGAATTGCGTTGCTTTTAAAAAGATAATCGAAAGATTCATCAAATTGGGTGTCGTAAAATTCGATGATCCCTCCGGTGCAGAAAATTCATTACCCAACCTTTCTATTAAACGGGTAAACATTATGAATTCCATAATAGATAGGGGCAGGAGATCCAAGAATGCATCGAGCTCAGGGCCTTAGTGCAAGGCTTGATGGATAATAAATTGAGGAGATCAAAGGACCCGATGAGAATATTGGGGAATCTAAGCATTAACGACATATTCGAAGAGAGAACCGGGGAATAAAAGTTTCCAAGCCCTTACATACTTGGAAAGATTTTAAACAATGGAACTGCGGAAGGAATTCTTGTATTTTTAAGACTAATCTAGAGTAATATTCAAAACGTGCTTGTTGCCTTAAGCCTAGAGACAATAAGAATCCTTTTGTGAATTAGGCTTATGTCCAGAATTTTTATTTCAATAAAATGCATCTTTTTTTAAGCAAATATTTTTTTCATTCTTTGCATTTTCACACTGTACATTCTTTTTTTTAGAATATTCTTTCATTCATGACCATACCATACAAATAATCATCCTTAGAATCATTTATTCTTTGGATTTTTTTTGCCTTCGTACCTAGGTACCCAGATATCAACGACATGAGCGACGTTGTTACTGATTCCCTTTTTGAATGAAATATGGGTCTAGGGGATCTAAGGACTTTGAAAATGACAGAGATAGCTGCCTGTCTTTTGATTTATTAAGGATGGTAGAACAAGTGAAAATAGACTCTACTTTGCAAAGGGACAGTGAACGTTACGAGCTTAGGAAAGGGGTAATGATCGAAGCTTAAATCATCACATAATTAAGGCGATACATCATTGAGCTATTTTCAAGAATTCCAAGATGTTTTCGCACAATCTTATCGAGGAACGCAGGGTTTGAAATGTGGGTATGTTGTTCTACGATGGTCAGGCTAGTCATAAGGTTCGGGTACTATTGGTTCACCATAAAAGAGAGATTGCTTTAGTTATGTCGTAAATGCCAAATTGAGGAAGACAAGACTTATGTGCCTTATCTATTTCTTCACAGATTTTCTATATGTGGGGAATGGGTATTATGGGGCCAATCTCGTCAAAAGCTTCTAGTCAATATCGATTCATCGTCGTGGTCATCATCTACTTTACTAAGAGGGTGGAAGTAGCTTCATACGCCAATGTTACAAAGTCGATAGTCATCAAATTCTCAAAAAAAAAGAGGGCACCGACAAAGAATGCCAAAAAGGACAATGTCAAAAGTTTGTAGTCTGTTCAAAGATCAGACGCCATATCATAAAGCAACAAAGGCAGCCAAAAAAAAAGAATCATGAAAAATGTCTGAGATTTGTAAAGGTTGGCATAAAGAAGTCACCATTTACCCTCTTTGTTTCTTGAACGATAGCTGGGACCTTCACCGGGTCAACATCTTTCCCATTGGTTTATGAAAGGGAAGCAATTGTGGGAGGTAAAGATTCCTTTTCTCCAAGTTTTGATTGAATTGTATGAAGAAGAATGCCCTCAGTAAGTTTGATTGAAAGTATTCATGGTCGAATGTACCAAAAATGGATGGTACAAGCTTATGATAAAAGGTTTGCCCAAGAAAATTTCATGATGGGGACTTGGCATTAAGAATGATTCTTCTCATACAAAAGAGCTTCAGAGGAAAGCAGATGCCAAACTGGGAAAGACCCTATGTAGTAAAAAAGGGGCTTGTTCTAGAGGAGCATTGATATTGACCGAGACGAAGGGCGAAGACTTGCCCAATTCGATGAATTCAGGTTCAGTTAAGAAGCATTTTACCTGAAAGGGGAAAGGCCAAGGTGAAAACCCGCAAAGGGCGCCTTGAGTTCAAATTCAAAAAAAAAGGAGAGGCCAAGGCGAAAACCCGCAAAGGGCGCTTTGAGACCAAAGGGTTTTTGAGCAGAAAACCCAAAAAGGGTGGCTCAAATTTTGATCAAAGATAGGGCATGTGGTAGTCTTGCTATGCTTGAACTAACAATGAGGAAGTATGCTACGTTTTAGGGGCATTGACAAAGTACTCCGGATCCTCTAAACACGTATTGAGCTCAAAATGGTCTTCAAGAAGTTTGTACAGAGAAGCTCAGGCTGCGATATCTGGGGCACCTAACTTCTATCTTACCCATTTTGAATTGGCTGTCTTTGATTATTTTATTCTTTTCAAGATACACCCCAATCAATTTTCTTTTAGGGCTTTGGTTATCTTTGATTAACTTATTTGTTTCGAGCTATGCTCCTGATTATTTTCTTTCTCGTCCATTGTTGTGATCTTTTTCAAGCATTTTATATTGAAATAACGATTAATGGACTAATAATACTTTCATAAAAGGAGTTTTGCATATTACTCTGGAAACTTCTAAATAATATGAGAATCTGAAATAGGAATATTGTTTAGAATTCACCAAGCCTAAGGTTTGGAAATATTGAAAGATGGTTATTTTCTTCGGATTTTATTGGATAAGACATTTCGTCAATGATACCCTCTCGACAAATGACGAACAATGTCAACCCAAGGGTAAAACGGGATCATTCTCGAGAAAAGAAAATTGATACCTTGTATTCATGCAAATTTTAGACACATACATCTGGTTATTACACCCAAGGAATGGTGTAACAGATCAAATTGATAACAGATTGGATGAAAGAAACCGAATGTTATTCCCCTGAAGTTGCAGTGGGAAGTACAAACTTTATGTCCCAGAAGGTACAGTGGAAGGGACTCTGAAATTACAGCGGGGCAAGCTTGTTGAGCAGAACATGATTGATGTTTTGAGAGGAACAAGAATGAAGAACAAATGAGTGATGACACCTAGAGTAGGAATCATACTCATAACATTTTTTTCATCATAGCGAATCTCATTAGGAGTATTTGATTCATTCCGGTCATTGCATTCTAATCCTTAAACGTTTAAAAAGGAATCATTTTCATGACATGTTGCATTCATGTCACTCATAACACATGTAGCTAGAAGCATTTGATTCATTCTGATCATAGCATCTTGGTTATTTGACATAAAACTGAGCCTACGGGACATGTCCCTCAGAGGACGGCGTAGCAATATCGGTGAATTTACAGATCTTATCTCCCTAAGAAGTAGTGGAGCAGATCAAATTTGGCGAATCTTATCTTCCCGAGGTAGCAGGGGAGCAGATTCAAGTCACCAACTTTATCTCCCTGAGATAGCGAGGGAGCAGGTTGAAGCTTGCAGTCTTATCTTCCTGAAGTAGCAAGGAAGCAGACTGAAGATTGTAGATCTTATCTCCCTAAGCGATAGCGGAGCAGATCAAATTTGGCGAATCTTATCTTCCCGAGGTAGCAGGGGAGCAAATTCAAGTCACCAACTTTATCTCCCTGAGGTAGCAAGGGAGCAGGTTGAAGCTTGTAGTCTTATTTTCCTGAGGTAGCAAGGAAGCCGTAACACCCATAACCCGTATCCGTTCCCACGTACCCTCGAACTCAAGAACGCAACATCTCAACATATCCTAGAGTATTTGAATAACACGCTCGGATTGACCATCTGACTGAGGGTGAAAAGCTGTACTAAAGTGTAACTTGGTACCTAAAGCATCCTGCAGTTTCTTCCAAAACCGCGATGTGAACCTCGGATCTCTATCTGAAATAATAGAGATAGGCACTCCGTGCAGTCGTACAATCTGCGATATATACAACTCAGCTAGCTTATCAAGTGAGAAATCTGTACGCACTGGGATAAAATGAGCTGATTTCGTCAATCTATCAACGATAACCCAGATTGAATCTTTCTTTCCTAGCGTCAAAGGCAAACCCGATACGAAATCCATAGTGACTCGATCCCACTTCCACTCAGGTATCATAATCGGCTGAAGTAATCCCGATGGCACTTGATGCTCGGCTTTTACTTGTTGACACACTAAACACTTTGATACATAATCTGAGATGTCTCATTTCATACCATGCCACCAATAATGCTGTTTCAGATCATTATACATTTTCTTGCTACCCGGATGAATTGACAATCTACTACTATGAGCTTCATCACAAATCATTCGAATCAATTCAAGGTTCTTCGGTACACAGATCTGATTCTTGAAACGTAAACATCCTTCAGTATCTATCTGAAAATCTGAATCCGCACACGAGCCACAATGACTTTTCTTTGTTTTTAAATCATCATCAACCTCTTGGGCTTCTCGAATCTGCTGCTCAAACAATGGTCTCACTTTCAACTCAGCAATGATCGCACCATCCTCAGTCATAGCTATATCCACATTCATTGCGCGCAGAGCAAATAAAGACTTTCGACTAAGTGCATCTGCAACCACATTAGCCTTTCCCGGGTGATAATCAATCACGAGCTCATAGTCTTTCAACAATTCTAACCATCGTCGCTGTCTCAAATTCAGATCCTTTTGAGTCATTAAATACTTTAGACTCTTATGATCCGAATAGACGTGGCATTTCTCACCGAATAGATAGTGACGCCATATCTTCAAAGCAAAGACTATAGCGGCCAACTCAAGGTCGTGCGTCGGGTAATTTCTCTCGTACGGTTTCAACTGTCTCGAAGCGTAGGCTACGACTTTACCCTCCTGCATCAATACACAACCCAACCCATTTAAAGATGCATCACTCAAAATAACAAACTCTTTACCCGATTCTGGCTGAACGAGCACTGGAGCTTCCGTTAACAAGGTCTTTAGTTGATCAAAACTCTTCTGACACTTTTCTGACCATTCAAATTTCACATCCTTCAGAATAGATTTTGTCATCGGGGTTGCTATCATCGAGAATCCTTTCACAAAACGTCTGTAATATCCAGCAAGCCCCAAAAAGCTACGTACCTCAGAAACATTCCGCGGAGGTTTCCAATCCAATATAGCAGAGATTTTACTCGGGTCTACCCGAATACCCGATGCTAAAATGACATACCCCAAAAAGCTGACTTCTTTCAACCAAAACTCACATTTACTAAATTTTGCATACAATTGCTTATCACGCAAAATCTGTAATACTAACCTCAAATGCTCAGCATGTTCAATTTCGTCACGTGAATAGATCAGTATATCATCTATGAATACAACCAAAAACTAATCTAAATAAGGTTTGAATACCCGATTCATCAAATCCATGAAAATAGCAGGGGCATTAGTGAGCCCAAACGGCATCACCAAGAACTCATAATGTCCGTATCTCGTCCGAAAAGCATTTTTTCGTATGTCCGATTCTCTAACTCGCAACTGATAATATTCGGACCTCAGATCAATTTTCGAGAACACCGAGGCTCCCTTAAGCTGATCAAATAAATCGTCGATACGTGGCAACGGGTATTTGTTCTTCACGGTCACCTTATTAAGCTGCCGATAATCAATGCACATTCTCAAGGTTCCGTCTTTCTTTTTCACAAATAGAACGGGCACACCCCAGGGAGAGAAACTCGGTCTGGCGGAACCTCTATCTGTCAATTCTTGCAACTGATTCTTTAATTCTTTTAGCTCAGTCGGTGCCATCCTATACGGAGCAATCAAAATCGGGGTAGTCCCCGGCACTAGCTCAATCCCAAACTCTACCTCACGAATGGGTGGCAATCCCGGTAATTCCTCCGGGAACACATCAGAATATTCATTAACAACCTGTACCGATTCAATCTTCTTTTCAGCTACCTTGCTGTCAATCATATACGCAAGATAGGCTTCACAACCCTTTCTCAGATACTGTTGAGCCATCATCGAAGATATCACAACAGGTGGTCCACTCAAATCCGCAGACTCAATTCGGATTCTCTCATTATTCTGGCATTTTAAATCAATAGTCTTTCGTCTGCAATTAACTACTGCATCGTGAACTATCAACCAATCCATACCGAGAATAATGTCAAACTCATCGAAAGGTAGTAGCATCAGATTAGCCGTAAAACACATGTCTCGAATCATTAATGGGCAGTTCTTGCACACTTTATCAACTAATACACATCGACCCAGGGGGTTTGAAACCCGAATCACAAATTCAGTAACTGATGTAGCCTGAGAACTCACTGGTGGTCGTTCTCGTATAGAAATCCCGGTGTTAAGTTTAGATCGGCTACCATCATTCTTGAACTTCTTTATTACCATCTGCGAAAATTTACCCGCAGATCTCTTTCGGAAATCTTTAGATTCAAGCTCAGCTTTTTGTTTTTCTTTCCCCAGTTCTTCAGCTTTACAAGCTCTTTCAACTAGTACAATGAACTCGTTAATCTTAAGAATGCCAACCAAAAGCTTTATGTCTTCATTTAAACCCTCTTCAAACCTCTGGCACATAGCAGCCTCTGACTAAACACATTCACGAGCGTAGCGAATAAGTCGCACAAACTTGCGCTCATATTCAGATACAGTCATACGACCCTGTTTAAGCTCATGGAATTCTTTACGCTTAGAGTCTATGAAGCGCTGGCTTATATACTTCTTATGAAATTCCATCTGGAAGAAGTCCCAAGTAACCCTCTCTTTTAGAACAACTGACATGAGTGTATTCCACCAATAATAAGCAGAATCCTGTAATAATGATATGGCACACTTCAGACACTCATCGGGTGTGCAGGACAACTCGTCGAAAACACGAACAGTATTATCGAGCCAAAATTTGGCTCGCTCAGCATCATCATCATCCTCGGCTCTAAATTCTTGAGCTCCGTATTTTCTGATACGATCAACTGGAGGCTTATTTACTTTTTCAGGATTTACAATCGGGGGTACCATCGGTACTGTAGGGGGAACATTCGGATTCAGGGGTGGTTAAACAGCCGGATTGGTTCGTATATAATGACTAAACCAATCATTCATCATACTATAAAAGGCTTGTTTAGCCCCTTCTTCAGGATTACTCGCAGCTGGTCGAGATTCCTCCGGCGTGGTCCCTGACACGGGAGCTAGCGCCACACTCTCGACGTCATCAGCTACAGCTCGCTCGGAATCAGGATCCATTACTATATAAGAGAAACGAATACATGTGTCAGAAATCATCACATTATCATACCACAGTTTATGGCATGTATAGCTAGACTCTCACGTGCTACGTTAGTCTGAGAACCGACTAAACCGTAGCTCTTATACCAATAAAATGTAACACCCATAACCCGTATCCGTCGTCGGATTAGGGTTACGAGGCATTATTCGACCAAACACAAATCAATGCACTTTTATAAAAGTTATAACTTTAATAATGTATACCAATTCATACTATCAAAGATAAACATGTATATCTCGTCCGAAATCAAAACATTGACTTACATTTCACAAATAATATCATTAACAACTAGCAATCCACTATTCCTTGGATCATTCAAAATCAAAGACTGAATAAGCATATGGTAATTGTTAATTTATTTCATTTCTATAATCAACCTTGCATTCAATTATATAGCCTTTTTGGAACGTATGCATCTCTTTCGATTTCGTACATTTTTCATTTCAATACTACCTAAGATTATACCATTGACCAATATATTTATTCCACATTAGAGTATATCATAAATATAAATATCAACCAACGCACTTATCACATAATTGCTCATCCCATTCGGCAATAACCATTATATATATATAACATCCTAAACACACCTTAGCACTCATTTCTCATAACGGAATATACCTTAACATTTAACATAAGCTTAGACTCCAAACTAACGTACGGTACATGCATACAATTGTACATATATCCACTCAATTACTTTAATACACTACACATATATTGTTCAAAATCATACACATGCATTCGGACATGCTACATATATATATTTTACCAAGGTATAAAATTTCTAAAATGCTTACCACAAAACCGTACATATCTAATCATTATAATCAAGACCTATTAAACATAACACATACATTACTTCATGCATAAACAAGTCAACCCGACATAGTAAGATAGCCATTTTCGTATGGCATCCTTATACATTCACATTTGCCCCATTTAAAACATTTCAACAAATAATTCAGCCTATACATGCCATGGACCTTGGGTTCAAAAACAAAAAAAAAATACCAAAAGAGATGATAATGTGATTGACTTCGACGACGAACCCCGAGCTCGAACTTCAACTTCAAAATCTAATGAACAATGCATCAAACACACCAAGTAAGCTATTATAGCTTAGTAAGTTTAAGCAATTTATATTCACATCATATACTTATAATAACTTCCATATACCATCATCACATGATAAATAACTAACATACATATCATATACTTACCAAATCTTCTACTTGCATTTCAAGCTACTAAGAGTCTCAATTTAATAGGTATAATACATACCTCTAAATTTACTTACCCTTCCACACTTAATCGTTCATAAATAACATGTAATTATACACTTTTACATTTCCGTATACATAATAACATTACTCATAGAAATCCTTTAACGAACCTTATACTTACACACTTGTTGATAAGATTTAGTAACGTATCGCTCACATAGAGTCGTTACTTAACACTTCTCGTAACGTATCACTCACATAGAGCCGTTACTTAATACTTCTCGTAACGTATCGCTCACATAGAGCCGTTACTTAACATTTCCGCACACTTAGTGCCCTTGAACCGGTTTCGCACACTTAGTGCCCGGTATTTTATATTTTGCTCACTTAGTGCATTAGTCCGATTACTCTTATTCCATATAAACATATAATCACATTTTTACTCACATGAACATTCATAAATGCATATGTTTAAATCCACCAATTCTTCCTATGAATTTCCAACACATTCGATACATCAATATACTTAAGAAAATATATATATATTTATATATCTCTTACTCGAATACATACTTCTTTCTCAATACATTTCCACATATAGATATCATTTAGTACATATGTATAAATTCAATTCACACATTCGGCTATCACTAATTAAACTCTTTGTCACTTTCGGCATTAAGGAATTAAACATAATAACATGAACTTAACATTTACATATTCATATAAATAGCTTTTATTCAACCCGATTGCTTAAAATCTTACCTCGGATAACAACGAGTTCAACTTCCTGATTAGTCGATTAACTTAGCTTTTCCTTTATCCACCCCCTTTTCCTTTGAATCTTGATCTAAACAATTTCAATTAAGCTCACTTATAAACATTTCCATTCAATTTGATCCATAAACACATAATTTAACAAACTTATGAATTTACCCCTAATTTTACAATATATACAATTTAGTCCCTAATGCCAAACTCATCAAATATTAAAATTTAATTGTTTTCCCCTAAAGCCGAATCTTCATAAGGACTTTATAAGTCCATATATTCAACAAATTTTTCAATTTGACCATTCAAGATAATATTTTCACAAATAATTCCCTAATTAGCTACTTTCCTCAAAACTCAAAACAAAAGATGTTCATCTAGCTCCAATCTTAATTTAATACAAAAGAAATCATCATGAAATTCAACTTATCTTCAATGGTATATTTCACATACATGACTATTGCACAAAATTAACAAATGGGTTTGAAAGTAGAATAAATAACAATCACAAAAATACAAAAATTATCAAAATTTCAAAGCATAAACTTACCTAATTAAGCCTAACCCTTGCCGAAACCCTTGAAACTTCTTCCCCTTCTTTTTCTTCCTTAGTTTCGGCCAACAAGTTAAAAAGATGAACATGCATTTGCTTTTCCTTTTTGTTTTATTAAAATATACTATTTAATATATTATAAGTGTCATTATTATTATATCACATATATAATTAATATTAAAACACTTAATGGTTGCATGTTGTCTTCCACTAACCACTCAAATGGAGAATTTATAAATTAAGTCCACATATTAAAGGAAACAAATTAATTTAATCACTCAAATGATAAAGGCTATTTTTACCACCTTTGTAATTAAGTCCCTTGACTAAAATTAAGCATCCAAACAAACGAATTAACCTACCATATTTTAAGACATACTCAAGCACATAACATAGATATCAAATTAATAATAAAAATATTTTTCTAACTCGGATTCGTGGTCCGAAACCACCGTTCCGATTAGGGTCGTAATTAATTTATTCTGTACGGCATCAAGATTGTAGATCTTATCTCCTAAGCGGTAGCGGGAGCAGATCGAATTTGGCGAATCTTATCTTCCTGATGTAGCAAGGGAGCAGATTTTAGCCACTAGCCTTATCTCCCTGAGGTAGCAAGAGAGCAGGTTGAAGCTTGCAGTCTGATTTTCCTGAGGTAGCAAGGAAACAGACTGAAGATTATAGATCATATCTCCCTAAGCGATAGCAGAGCAGATCAAATTTGGCAAATATTATCTTCCCGAGGTAGCAGGGAAGCAGATTCAGGTCACCAACTTTATCTCCCTGAGGTAGCAAGGGAGCAGGTTGAAGCTTGTAGTCTTATCTTCCTGAGGTAGCAAGGAAGCAGACTAAAGATTGTAGATCTTATCTCCCTAAGCGGTATCGGAGCAGATCGAATTTGGCGAATCTTATCTTCCCGAGGTAGCAGGGAAGCAGATTTTAGCCATCAGCCTTATCTCCCTGAGGTAGCAAGGGAGCAGGCTGAATATTATGGTCTTATCTCCCTGAAGTTGCAGTGGAACAGACTGAAGACAGCAGATCTAGCATTCCTGAAGTTGCAGTGAAGCAGATCAAAGACAACAGATCTTACTTTCTCGAAGTTGCAGGAAGAAAATCAAAGACGTTAGCTTTGGCTCTCTGAGTTTACAGTAGAGCGAGCTAGAAGACACCAGTCTCGTTTCCCTGAGTTTGCAATGGAGCAGACTAAAGATAGCGGATATTGCATTCTTGAAGTTGCAGTGAAGCAAATTGAAGCCGTCAAACTTATATTCCAATGCCCCTGAAGTTGCAGTTGGGTTGGAAGACATTTGGAGAAGACGAGGACCAAGAAGTCAAGATTCGGCAAGACCGGGCAAAATTGGTCCTTTTATAGTCTTTGCTCTATTCTCGTTACACGACAATGAGCAAAGAGGGGCAGCTGTAGGAACCCAATTTTGATCGGGCCCATGTAACAAACCAAAACAAAAATAAAAAAATAATAAATGTCCAAATTTGTTATTACAGTCTATTTACAATAAACGGGCTTAAAGCCCAAACCTAAATACCAGCAGTCCACTTACACCCTCAATACCCAATACCCCAAATTACAGATCCTAAACGGACTACCCAGCCAGGACCCAAGCTCGTACGGCCCAAAAGGGCCCAAAAACTTCAGCAGATTCAGAGACCTAGGGTTTCTGAGAAACCCTAGGCGCCGCAGCGCCCAGCAACTCCTCACGCCCACGCCAGCCTTCGATTGCGCCGCAATCAGCGCACGAATCCCGCACCACCGCCAAGACCCTCGTCGATCTCCTGCAAAAAAGGAAAGAAACAGCAAGCAAATATGGCAAAATCCATATATTCCTTTTTTTTTTAATTTATTTTTGGGTTTATATAAACCCCAAAAACCTGTAAAACAAGGGGACACAGAGAGAAAAGATACACACACAAATACAAAAGAAAATACAGAGAAGTTTACAATCAATCGGAAAACAGAAGGTGGTTTTTTTTTATTTTGTTAAGTTTTTCTTTCTTTTCGATTTATGCACATTTTATATATATAAAATACTATTAAAAAAAAAACGAGATTACCTTTCGAAAATGGGCATTTCTCACCGTAGAACTGTCGCGAACGACGGCGTGTGAAGCGCGTGCAAGGGTGGCCGGAGATCGAACGATCTGTGATGGCAAGGCTTTTCTCTGAGGGCTCTTTTGTTTTTTTTTTTAAAAAACCTAACTAAAATGTTTTTTTTACCGATCTTTTGGTTTATATAGGCTATAGGAACGACGTCGTTTTGGTATAGCCCATTAATAACCAAAACGGCGTCGTTTAAAGAAAGGATCCGCGCGTTGACCCGAAAACCCGGGGAGGATCCGCGTGTTTTTATAAAGGGCAAATTCCCATTTTAGTCCCTCCACAATTTTATTAATTATAATTTTGTCCTAAATTGAATTTTCTTTTATTTTTAAATTAGCCTTGAGATTTGTATTTCATTTTAATGGTGGATATCCGAACACGACGTCATTTTAAAATTTTGGCATAATTGCCATATTAACCCCTACAGTGTGACGCGCGTTTTAATTTAATCCTTTTATATTTATTTTTATTTGCTATTTAATCCTCATTTCTTTATTTGTTTTTTATTTTATTTTTAAATTATTCTAACACTATATTTAATTATTTTATCATATTAAAATATTATATTATTCTTATTATTTGTATTTTAATTTATTAATAGTATAAAATGTGTATTTTTTTATATGTATTATCCTTATATATTTTGAACTATTATTTATTATTTTACTTGGTTTAATTATTTTTATTACATATTATTTATTAGTTATTATATTATATATTTTAAAATTTTGTACATTAGATAGTATTATATTACATCATATTTTTTTAATCTAAAATTTATTTATATTGTATAACATATTATTTATTCTTAAATATATAGTTTTTTTATTAGGTTATTATAAATATGTTTTTATTTAAAGTTATAAATCATTTATTTATTTTTAAAACGTATTTTATTTATTTTCTCAATATATATATATACTATTTTTTTTTTATTTTGCAACATTTATTATTTGGTGTATGTCATTGTATGAAAGTTTAATATTGTATGAGAAATTTTCATATTTATTTAGTTTTTTTATATAATTTGTCATTTATTGTTTTATATATTCTATTTGTTCATACTCTTTCTTTTATTTATGATTGCCTTAATGTAGTTATTTTTATTAGTTGTTATTTTATATTTTTATTTCTTTTATTGTCTATATTAATATGAAATGTTAGTATGTCATGATTGTTTTTGGTATTTATGTTTGATGATGTATTAATGCAATATTTTCACATGTATTAATATGAAAAGTTTTTTTTTCTTAAATAAGGCAATGTTTTGTATTTAGAAATTTGGGAAATAGTACCCTAACGTGCTGGGTTTCGTTTTTCCGTTTGACTAAATAACTAAATATCCTTTCAATAAAATTTTGTAAATCATGAGATGATTTTAGTTACGAGGGTTTAAAAATATCATGTCCTAACGTGCTGGATGTGATGTTTGTATTCTTTCGGAACAAAGAAATATCAAATTTTAACTCAAATTGTTCAGTTTTTTTTTAGAAATCATATTTTTAATTTTTTTAATTCTCAACATTAGGACATGATTTTATCGATTAGGTACCAGTTTTTGGGCGTTATGAGGGTGCTAACCCTTCCTCATACATAACCGACTCCCGAACCCGTTTTCTTGTATTTCGTGGACCAAAATAAAATGTTTTAAAATCAAACGCTTTACAAGGTGATCCAATCACACCTAAGTAAAAAAGGGATTGGCGGCGACTCCATTTCCGTTTTTAAAAGTCGATCCCCGTTTCCTAAAAATTAAAAATGGTTTCGACAGACATATTTATGTCTAGTATCATAACTATCATTTTTCATTTATTAAACAATATCCTAACACTACAGCAAAACAGACTTTTAGCGGCATTTTTCGTGGCGTTTTAGTAAAAAATGCCGCAAAAAGTTGATCAATAGCGGCATTTTGGAAAAAAACGCCGCTAAAGATCACAGCATTAGCGACGCTTTTGAAAAAATGCCGCTAAAGAGCTGAGCATTAGCGGCACTTTTAAAAAAACGCCGCTAAAGATCCGAACATTAGCGGCGCTTTTGAAAAAACACCGCTAAAGGCCGGAGTTTTAGCGGCGCTTCTAGAAAAATGCCGCTAAAGATCTGAGCATTAGTGGCACTTTTAGAAAAACGCCGCTAAAGATCGGAGAATTAGCGGCGCTTCTTAAAAAACGCCACTAAAGGTCCGAGAATTAGCGGCGCTTCTAAAAAACGCTGCTAAAGGTCTAAGAACTAGCGGCGCTTCTAAAAAAAACGCTGCTAAAGGACCGAGAATTAGCGGCGCTTCTAAAAAAACGCCGCTAAAGATCCGAGAATTAGCGGCGCTTCTAAAAAAACGCCGCTAAAGATCCGAGCATTAGTGGCGCTTTTAAAAAAAACGCCGCTAAAGAGCGCTAAAAGTTTTTCATATTTTTCTCTTATTCTTGCTTTGAATTATATTTTATTTTGATACATTCACTTATAAGCAATGAGAAAGTTTCAGTTTAGTTACTTAATTATGAAAAGTTACAATTTGTTAACTAAATAATTTAGAAGTTTTCATTTAAGTTATAAATTAAGCTATTAAAATTGATTTAGGGTTTAATGTTTAGTATGTTAATTTCATGGTTTAGGGTTTTTTTGGGTGTATGGGTTTAGTGTTTTAAAGTTTGTTGTTTGGGTTTATTGTATAGTGTTCAATATCTTAGTGTTTACCAGTATTAAGGTTTAAGTGTTAGTGGTTAGGGGTTAAGGTTTAGCGTTAGGGGTTTAAGGGGAAATGGTTAATGGGTTAGGGTTTAGGGTTTAGGGTTTATGGTTTATAGGTTTAGGGTTAAGGGTTTGGAAGGAAATGGTTAATGTGTTAGGTTTCTGAGTTTAGGGTTTATGGTTTAAATTTATGATTTTTAGGGTTTAAGGTTTAGGGTGTTAGCTATATGACCCAAAATCCCAAAACCAGAAATCCTCATGATCGGATTTATGGTTAATGTGTTAGCTATTAAAATATATTTTTTGTACTACACTAACATTGGCCACATGAATTCCCAAAAAGTTGGTCTCGGATTATGGTTCAAGGTTTGCAGTTTAGAGTTTAGGGTTCGAGTTTTATGGTGATCTAGTAGTTAAGGTTTGGGGTTTTGAGTTTGAGGTTTAGGGCTTGTTGTTTGTGGGTTAGTGTTTAAGGTTTAGGGTCTAAGGTTTATGATTTAGGGATTAATCTTGGATTTTTTGGAATATAAATCAAAATAAGATAAATGTAAATTATTATTTTAAAAAAATATATATGAAAATGGGTTAAATCCCAAAAGCATACATGAACAATGGTTTAGTGTGCAATTGTATACACGAACTTTAATTTGATCCAGATCTTGTAAAATATTAACACAATTACATCAATTTTTATTTATATATTGCATATATATATAAAAAGTTATATTTATTCAATATAAAAATATATTGATGTATTTATATTTTAAAATAATGTGTATGATTAAATGAAAATTAAAGTTTGAACTATACATTTAAACCGGAATTAGAAATTCACATATAGAATTACACATTAAACCAAAATTCATATATAATTCTGAGATGTATCTATATCAAAATTTAGGTGTATACATATAATTGAATGCCATTTATATAAAAATCTAAACAACTAATGTTGGTGTAAAAAGAAAGAAAAAGGAAATTCGAGTTGATAATGGTAATTAAATTTTTAAATTTTAATAATAAAAAATTAAAAACTTAAAAACTTAAAATTAGATATTTAATATTTTAGTTAAAAAGTTCGATACTCAAAATATAATAAAAAAAAATTGAAAAAAATGATAATGTCAGCACAAAATTTTGAAAGAAAAAACTTAGAAAAATATAGGTTAAAATTAGAATTAAAATTAAAATTGAAAAAAAATTAAAATTAAAATTGAAAAAAAATTAAAATAAAAATTTTATATGTTAATTTAAAAATTATAAAAATATTCAAAAAATTCCAAAATTTTCTTAAAAAGTTTAATATTCAAAATTTTTAAAAAATAAAAATTCCAAAAAATGATAATCTAAGCACAAAAATTTTGAAAGAAAAAAATAAGTAAAAAATGAAAAAAAATTAAAATTGATAATAGTGGCGTTTTCATAAAAAAACGCCGCAAATATGTTCTCCGAGACTGAAAACACAGCCGTTTTATCAGGGTTTTAGTGGCGTTTCAACAAAAAACGTCGCAATAGTATATGTTATAGTGGCGTTTGTTAATAAACGCCGCAAAGTATTAGTTTATTTTTTAGTGGCGTTTTATAAAAAACGCCACAAAAGGTGGGATATAGCGGCGCTAGTCCAAAACGCCGCAAACAATGTTACTGTACTTTAATTAAAACGGCGTAGTTTTATAGTTTTTAGTGGCGTTTTTTAGTTAAACGCCGCAATAGGTATGTATTTAGCGGCGCGATTGAATAAACGCCGCAATGCTTGACTGTTAAGGCAAAAAAATCGCGTTTTGCTCTTTGAAATCCCTAAATTGATTTTGCATCTCCGATTGGGCTTCCTCTAAAATCTCCGATTTGATAATCCGACGTTGCTGGTTTTTTCTGAGGTCTGGCTTTTTAGTCCTCTCCGATTTCCATCTAGATTTTGCATCACAGGCGAGATTAATCGTTGTCCGAATTCCAAGCCTTTACCAATTCAAAGGTAATCTTAATCAATAATTCGATTTCTTAATTTATTTGTTGTTTGGGTTCTGGTTTGAATGTGGTTAGGTATTTTCCGATTTGTATGTTGTATTTTTCGATTTGTTTGGGTTCTGGTTTGAATGTGGGTTATTTCCTTGAACAAAAATATAAAACCAGAGCAACTTAAGGTCGCTTGGTTGATTTTGCGCGTTCCTCAGATACTTTTACAGACTCTACGCTTTTCTCTCTTGGTTCACATTCATATTCCTTGCTGGTACTTGGTTGAAGTGATGACTTTTCTGGTGAAACAAATTTCAGAGGTTGTGCCTTGTTTGCTCTTTGTTTGTCAAGCTTTTGATGTGTGACGAGTGTCTCGGTATCTAAATTGGGTGATACAAATTCAAAGCTTTCAATTACAGGTACTTTTGAACTAGATGGTCGTAATTCTTTGTCGATGGTCGTCACCAATTTCAGCATTTCCACTATCGTAAGAAATTTCTATATCTTCCTTCATCCTTTCTCTGTTCCCAACATTTTCAAACCCGTTAGCCATAGAGAGGTTTTGCTCATCGATTTTCCTTTCCTTATGGATGCAACACCTTGTGTTTCTTGTGTACAGTTCCTACACCGCTTGAACTGGATCTATGTCAAGCTCCTCCTCCTCTAATAAACTTCCATTACTAAAGAGACTTCAACTTTCTCCGTAGTCCTCCAAATCTCACTATAACCTTCTTAAATACTACTAATAATTTTTAGTATAATTATGGGAATCAACCGCAACCTCCATTATTTAGTCTTTATCAACAAATGATATATAAAGCATAATTAAATCCCATGACGCAATTGTCTCTCTTTTTTTCTGATCTAATGTAACATATTTTTGTCTTTTTAATTGTCTAGTGATAATTTAAAAGCAGGTAGATTATGGTTTTTTTTTTCTTTCTTTTAAAAGAAAGAAAAGCAGGAAGATATTTAGAGATTCCTCTGTAGAGATTAGTGAGCTAATATTATATGGAAGAGTCAGAGACTAATTATGAACTTAAGACAAAAGCATTATACATGAGTAAATCTTAACCATTCAAGGATGTTGTAAAATATTTATATATAATAACCATTAATATAAATATAATAAATGATGATGCCTTTAAATGATTTCCAAGCTAAATTACTTTTTAATTTAAAGAATCTGCAGATTATGAACTTAAGCATTATACATGAGTAAATCTTAACCATTCAAGCATTAATACTATGGATTATGGGTGAATTTATATTCACTAGCAAAATATTCACTAAATCTCTTTTTGATTTTATTCTTGCTTTGTTTGCATATTATGTCTTTTTTTATCACTAAAATCAAGTTCATGTAAAAACAATTTGCGCAGTAGTCATTGATGAGAAATTCGATGCTATTTATCTTCTTTTACCGAGTTGAAGCATTTCCAATGGAATACACACTGGTAAATTTTGTTGATTTATTTAGTTAATGTAAGATCTTCTTCACTTTTATATATGTTCAAAGGTTGATTTCTATTTTCTAACACCTAAGTTTGTATTTTATGTGCATCTTGCTCAAAATTATTAAGTCCCAAAGATCAACTATTTGTTTATTCTTTGATTATTCTTTTGCATTTTAGTACAGACTGCTTCACTTTATATGCAGACATGTTGAAAATGGAGTTGGTTTTGTAAACAATGTTATTCAAAGGCATGTATAACTCTATTTTAAATGTACTATTATTATTGTTATTTGTTACTAAAATGTTGAACTATTTCATGTGTATTGCAGGAAAAATGCCTAGAAGACGATTACGAGATTTAAACATTGTCCACACTACTCCAAATTTAGAAGAAGCAAATAGTGAACAACAAACAGTTGTTGGATCTTCTAGTCTGCCGGACATAGATGACGAACCTGCAGAATTTCAAAGTAATGTTAAGTTTATTTTACATGCTTGTTGAATTTTATTATTGATTCATTTTTTAATTTTAATATAATAATATATATTCATTTTTCAGCTGAAGGTGGTGGGACGCGCAGAGGTCGAGGACGTATATTGCTTAAAGATTTATACGACTTAGAGTCTGTCGAGCGTGTTAAAGTAAGGAGAAACAATCATGGCCAGCCTATTGGATCTGAAGCTCGACTGTTAGCAGGCTATTTGGGTATTATGGCACGAAATGTCAATATGTTGCCCATTAACTACGAATCATGGCATCACATGCCTGATGCCAATAAAAATCAGGCTCTCCATAATATTAAGGTAACAAGAAGTGAATGTAATTTATAATACTTTGTTTTAACTTTCATTTATATTAACTGTTTAAACTTTTTTTGTTCAGGAGAGATTTGCTTTAGAGGTCTCCGATGACTATGTTAAGAAGACATTGGGTAAAAAATGGAGAGACAATAAAAGCATGCTGAAAAAACAATATTTTAAGAAAGATGTAACATCCCAAACCCGGCCCAAACACTACGACCGAATTTGGTTTGTTACAGAGGAAAACAATTTTGTAAATCCCTTTAAGCTGATTTAAATTTTGGGGAAAACATCTCATTTTTAATTATTTGTTAAAAACCGTTGAGGTGTACGAGGAAAACCATACCTAGCTTCGTGGTTTAAAAATCTATTAAGCCTTGTTGTTATCAAATTCAGATGTACCCGATGGCACAGAAAACATTTACGTTTAAATTTGGGAAAATTTGTGTAATCATGTTAAGGACATTAAATAGTTTAAATAAATTATCCAAAGCATGTAAAGTATCAAAATAAAATATTAGGAGGCCTTATTACAACTTGATTAAAACAAAACCAACAATAAAGTATAATAAACTAAAATTTAAAGTTCATTTAATTCAAATATCCACTGCATGGCCACCTCGAGTCCATCCGGCTCCTCATCCGCGATCTACGAGTCACCTGAAAAATGTTAAAGGAGAAGGTGAGTCACCAAGACTCAATGTGTAACCCTTCCCCTATTTAGTGCAACAACATACACAATTTATAACAAATTAACATGCACTAAACCATGCACCCAACCTAGCCCTCCAAACACCTTTTTCTACCCGTGTGGTACCAAACCCTTTGGTGGTGCCAAACCACTGGTGACTTAAAGTCACGAAATCCGTCATATTGTGGTGCCAAACCACTGGTGGTGCCAAACCACTGGTGACCGAAGTCACAAATCAAATGATGGGGCCAACCCATCGTGTGATACCAAATCACTGGCGTCAATCCCATAATGTAAACTGTGGGGCCAACCCACTGTGGTGCTAAGCCACTGGGACGAGACGCTATGAGGTGCCAAACCTCTGGAGGTGCCAAACCTCTGGTGACCGTAGTCACAATGTGGTACCAAACCACTGGTGTCCGTCGACACGAATATCACTTCCCCCTCCACTCGTTTAACCCACATAAGTCAAGATATGCATTTAACAAGAATTATGCCCACATGCTTATTTAGCAACATACATTGGATTTATCAATTACCATTTATAGCCACATATGCCAAATATGCCATGCTTTCCAAAAGCATCATAACAACAAGATCTTACCTGGATCCTTGCTTATACCCTTTTATGGTATTAAATCCGAATCTACATAGATCCGATTAGCACATAATAGATTTAGTACATTAATTTGTTATAAGTGTGTATGTACACACCTGTTTCTACCGAAATTCCTAGATCCCGAAGATCCGATCTACGACGCTAGATCCTTGACCCTATAATCGGCCAACAACAGGGTTAGGGATTTTGGCCTATTCAGCCAATCCAAATAATCCCGAAGGATACGATGTACCAAAAATATGGCCTTTGGCCGAATGTGCTTAACCACTTACCAAACTCGTCGAAATCCCGAATTTGTCACTTGACCTGTTGAGATCCCTACCAAAACACTTGTTAAAATTGGCTTGCACACTAATACATAATCAAAGCCTATAGCCGAATGTTACTTACCACCTTTCCTTAGGAGAATAAATCCCAAAAGCTTCCCTTAATGGCTATGGCTTCCCTACAATTGCTTTACCCGTATTAATAAGGGTCATAAGCCATTCGGCCATAATCTTTGAACCTAAAAGAGGGTATCGCCCCTTACCTTGATAATTATATCGGCCCTTAATACCACAAGTCAGTGCCTCTTAGTGTTGTGAGGGGGGGTTCGGCTACCTCCAAAGAAGAGAAAAGAACAGCACCTTACTTTAAGGGAGATTCGGCTGAGAAGAAACAAGATGGAAGGGCTGGAAATTTTCTCTAAAAGAGGGGTAGGTTCGGCTAACAAGAAGCAGGAGAAGAAGAGATGTAGGGGAAGTGGTGGTGGTTTCGGCTTAGTAGAAGAGAAAGAAGCTGGAATTTTTTTTGAACAATTTAGGCAATGCAACAAGGGAAATTCGGCAGCAGCAAATTGGAGAGAAAGAAAAGAATTTTAAAAAAATTTGGCCCCTCACTCTAGGTGGTAAACCGAATGTGGACAGCCCTCCCCCAAGGAGTCCTATAACCGGCCATCACCTCACTTTTTGGTGATAATTCTAGCTTTATTATCACCCAAAAAGAATAATATTTATCTCCTACCCTTACCTTTATCACCTCTTCAAATAAAGATAAATAAATAAAATAAACTAATATTTATTCCCACTCCAGCCGAATAACAACAAGGTTGATTGTTATCAAATTAAGTCCCACGTGCAGGCCATGACCCTCTCTCCAGGACGCCAAAAAAAAATAAAAACCCCACTGCTGCTTCTTTGGTTCGAACCCAGGACCTTACTGCCGCAGCCCCTTCTTCCAACGCCCCATGCCATCTTTCCCAACTGACTTTCATGTCATAAAACCACAACATTTATTTATAAGACCTTCTTCTCGGCCCTCTTTCTTTTAACGCAAAAAGCCCCAAAAATTAAAATACACCCCCTTGTTTCTCCCATGAATCGAACCCAAGACCTCCCTTGCAACACCCTTAGACGCACCCTTGTAGCACCTAAGTGGCGCATGGAAGCCACTTCTCCAAGCCATTTTTCGTGTCATGTTTCTTCCAGATTTATACTTAACCCCTATCTCCTAGCTCCCTCCTTTTAGATACTTAAAAAGAAATTTTTAGGTCTAAGTCAGGCCTAGCTCGGGGTTATTTCTAGACCCTAAAACATGCCAAATGATCCTAGTATTTAATTCTTCAAGCGCACACATGGGAAATTAATTAAATTTTAGACAACCCCTAATTCAGGATGTTACAATTCTACCCCCTTAAAAATAATTTGGCCTCAAATTACCCGATTAGAAGAGGTGGGGGTATTGTGCGCCGCATCACATCCTCGGGTTCCCACGTAGCTTCCTCTCGTACTATGGTTTCGCCATAGCACTTTCACCAAAGGTACTGATTTCTTCAGTAGAACCTTGACATCTCGATCTAGGATCTCGAACGGTTCTTCCTCGAAAGATAAGTCGAGTTTACCTCAATCTTCGCCACGGGCTGGCGTGTGATGGATCGACCGATACCGTCTAAGCATCGACACATGAAATACGTCATGAATCGACTCAACTCTCGCCGTGATTCGAGGTGATAAGCTACCGGTCCCACTCGCTTCAACATCGTATATGGGCCAATGAACCTTGGGCTTAGCTTCCTTTTCGCCCAAATCTCAACACCTTCTTCCAAGGTGACACTTTCGGGAAGACTTTATCTCCTACCGCATACTCCATTTCTTTACGCTTAAGATCGCGATACGACTTCGCCGCATGTCGATGCCTCCTTGAGACGAGCCCGAATCACCTTAACTTTATCTTCGGTTCGTCACCAACTCTGGACCCGTAACTTGTCGTTCACCCAACTCTGTCCAACACATCGGAGTACGGCATTTTCGTCCATACAGTGCTTCGTACGGTGCCATTTGAATACTTGCTTGATAACTATTGTTATAAGCAAATTCCGCCAACGGTAGATACTCCTCCCAACTACCACTGAAATCCAAAACGCATCCTCTTAGCATATCCTCCAAAATCTGTATGACCCTTTCCGATCGCCCGTCGATTGTGGATGGAAAGTCAGATCGAAATCCGATCGTGTACCCAAAGCTTGATGCAACGCTTTCCAGAACCTTGACGTAAATCTGGGATCCCTATCCGAGATGATTGATACTGGCACTCCATGCAACCTCACTATTTCTGACACATACAGCTTAGCTAGCTTCTGAAGTGAGTAATCCACTCTCACCGGTATGAAATGAGCTGATTTAGTCAGACGGTCCACAATCACCCAAACTACGTCCTTTTTGCTGGGCGTGAGGGGTAGCCCACTGACAAAATCCATAGTGATCCTCTCCCATTTCCACTGCGGGATCTTCACTGGTTGAAGTAACCCTTATGGCAACTGATGTTCAGCCTTAACCTGCTGACACGTCAGACACTTTCCGACGAATTCAGTTACCTCACGCTTCAACCACGGCCACCAGCGCTCCGCAAATCTCCATACATCTTGCTTCCTCCGGGATGCATAGCGTATGGGCTGCTATGTGCATCTTGGAGAATTCTTTGTCTCAACTCCACATCCTTTGGCATACAAGGCCGCCCTTGAAAACATAGTACACCATCACTGGTCAAACTATACCCTTCTAACCCACTATCTTGAGCTTGCAACCTCCTTGCATTCAAACTATCATCCACCAATTGCTTTTCCTTAATCTCCTCGATCCAAGTTGGCTTAACTTGAAGTTACGCCAAAGACTTCCATCGTCGTATAGACCGAGGTGAGCAACCATCGCTCTTAAATCATCACGACCTTCCGGCTCAACGCGTCCACCACCACGTTAGCTTTGCCCGGATGGTACTCAATTGAGCGATCATAGTCCTTCAACAGTTCAATCCATCGATGTCGCCTCAAATTCAAGTCCTTCCGGGTCAAAAGATACCTCAAACTTTTGTGATCCGTAGACTATCGACTTCTCCCCATATAAGTAATGTCTCCATATTTTTAAAGCGAAGACTCTCGCCGCTAACTCCAAGTCGTGAGTTGGATAGTTAACCTCATGCGGTCTTAGCTGACGGGATGCATAGGCCACTACCTTCCCTTCCTGCATCAACACACATCCCAAACCAGGATGGGATGCATCACAATAAACCGTGAACAATTTTCCCGCCTCAGGTGTACGAGCTCGAGCTTCCGTCAGAATCTTCCTTAGCTTATCAAAACTTTCTTGCTGTTTCTCCGACCAAACAAATGGAACTCCTTTCCTTAATAACTTAGTCAACGGCGCTACGATTAGAGAGAACCCTTCCACAAATCTTCGATAGTACCTGCGCACCGAAAACTTCAATTTACGCCACTGACCTAGGCGGTTTCCAATCCAATACCGCTTCAACCTTGCGAGGGTCCACTCTAATCCCTTCAGCTGATACCACGTGACCTAAGAAAGCCACCTCCCTAAGCCAAAATTTGCACTTACTGAATTTGGCATATAACTGCTTCTCCCTCAATACTTGTAGAACTATACGCAAATGCATATCATGCTCCTCTTCCGTCTTTGAATAAACCAATATGTCGTCTATAAACACCACGACAAATTGATCCAAGTACTACTGAAACACCCTATTCATTAAGTCCATGAATGCTGCAGGTGCGTTGGTCAACCCAAATGGCATCACCAAAAACTCGTAATGCCCATACCGAGTACGAAATGCCGTCTTGTGCACATCCACCTCCTTCACCTTAAGTTGATGATAACCTGACCTAAGATCTATCTTTGAGAAAACCGATGCACCCTTCAGTTGGTCAAACAAGTCATCGATCCGAGGCAACGGATACTTGTTTTTGATCGTTAACTTGTTTAAGCTGGTGGTAGTCTACACACATCCGCATCGAACCGTCCTTTTTCTTGACAAACAACACAGTGCTCCCACGGAGATATGCTTGGTCGAATAAACCCTCTATCCAAGAGCTCACGAATTTGAGCTTTCACTCCACCAATTCCTTTGGTGCCATTCGGTAGGGTGCTATAGACACAAAGCGCGTGCCGTGCAACAAGTCTATACCAAATTCAACTTTCCGATCCGGAGGCGGACCGGAAGTTCTTCTCGGGAACACATCATCGAACTCCTCTACCGTTCGAACCTTCTCAATCACGACTCCTTATCCTCCAAGGCACATATTCGAACGTAAACGCCTCACAACCCTTTTTGACCATCTTCTCGACCTTCAAGGCCGACACCATGTTGGATAGGTAATCTCTTCTATTACCTATCATGACCACCTCATCACCTTCAGCCATCTTAAGAACCATGCGCTTAGCAGCACAATCCAACGTTGCTTGATACTTAACCAACCAGTCCATTCCAAGAATCAAATCGAACTCCCCAAACGGCAGTTCCATTAGATCAGCCATAAACACGACCCCTTGGAGTTCTAGCGGTACATCCCTATATAGCTTGTTTACAACTACAGAGTGTCCTAGAGGGCTAATTACAGTCATCTCCCTAGAAGCAGTCTCAAAGTCTAGGTTCACAGTCTCTACCACACTACTAGCAACGTATGAATGCGTCGAACCCACATCTATTAAGGCAACATATGGGAGACCAAAAATTAGGAACGTACCGGTTATGACGTCCGGTGCGTCACCCTCCTCGCGACGCCTCGCTGCATAGACTAAGCCAGGCTACCTTGCCTCTGTGTTGCCTGCGCCTCTACCCTGAATTCCGCGACCTCGATTAGGACCACTGCCTCCTCTACCATTACCACGACCCCTCTGTGGTCCCATAGTTCTATCCTGAGTACGGTTTTGCCCCTCTGGCTGATTCTTGGCTAACTTTCGAGGACAATCCCTTACACGGTGATCCAACGACCCACATTCAAAGCAACCCCTCTCACCGGTCCAACCACCTCCCCAATGTGATTTTCCACAGCGATTTACACCGGGCGGTCTCGATTAGTAGCCATGGGCCTACTCGCCGATTTGGCCCACTCTGCCTAGCCCTTTCTCGAACATTACCACACGACCTGCACGACCCAAAGCCTCTCTTACGCTTGTTCCTATCATAGTTCTGTTTCACTGGACTCCTTGACTCTTCGGCTACCTTAGCCTTTTCCACCAAAGACGGCAAACTCACGCTCCTGTTTGTGGAGCAATCGGCAACCTTAACTCATCTCTAAGTCCGTCTTCAAAGCGGGACGCAACGTTCATGTTCGTGAGCCACGATGCCTCTAGCATATCGACTCGGCCTTAAGAACTCGCCTCATACTCGAATCGACTTATTTCCTTGTACCAATCCCAAAAGGCTTTCTCTCCGAGCATCGGTGTAGTGGTGCCCACATACTTCTTCCCGATAAGCGGTTTTGAAGTACCCCACGTAAGATCATCTGCCGTAGCACCATCTCGAACCGTGAGCCACCACTGATATGACTCATCCTTTAGAAGCGACACCGCTCCTTTCAGCTTCTCCTCATTTGTCGATCGAGATCGTCCATGATTCTCTCGATCCAATTCTAACCAAGATTCGCAGACTGGGTGCCACGCCCGACACTCCCCGGAATACCTCAGCTCTGTTGGATCGGAGTCGCTCGGGAACAGATTTCCGAGCTCCCATACCTCCACTAGCCCCAGCCACCATCTCAAGGACTCGCAATACAGCTTGCGATACTGCCTCACCCCCTGTCTGATCCTGATCCTCAGCTCCAAAAGTTGGAGGTGGTGGTATGATGGTACCTCATTTTCCGACCCTTGACCCGACCTAAATGAGTTCTCGACACGGTCATCCTTCCCTACTGCGCGCCCACGACGGCCACGTCCTCTAAAGCTCATTCTAACTATCGCGCTTTAATCTGGTTAAGAAATTTTTATGGATTAGTAATTGTTCCACTTGGTTACTCGCGAAGAAATTTTATGAAAAGTTCAATAGGGATTCCTTCGATCAATCAAAGTTTTAAGTCCTCTATCCTAGTTTACACAGAAGAGCACATCCATTCCCTAATACTTTTCATACCTATTCACTCTTGGGCATTTACGTCCAGTTTCTATCGAGGTATTTTCGTCATTTTGTCAATCAGGGGTAATTTTGTAAATTTTGATAAGCCAAGAATATTTTAAAAATTTTTCCAAAAAATAAATTTGTCCTACTATTTTAAAGAGATATTTTAATGATTTTAAAATTAGGGTTTTCATAAAACATGGCTAATCCCTTTCGGGTTTTATTTAGTATGTTTAGCCTATGACCGAGTCCTCTTGGTTAGGGTGAACCGAAGCTACGCACCAGGTAGGAATCCCGCGAAGAGGAGGTGAGTCACGAGGACTGCTTAAATACCAAGCTCTTCCGGATCCAATCCTAGACATGCGCACTAGGGTTACCACACCCTAACTCGGCGACTTGGTCGTAGGTTTGTTTAGTTCATTAAAGCTTATGCTTCGTTTTTGTGTTTGAGTAGTCTAATCCTAGGGTTCAAGTTCCTATAAGACTATTCTACGTTCCATTCCTACCTTTTCTACAAGTAATAATTCACAAAGAAGTTGGAAGTACTTACCTAGGCGGATTGGTGTCGGAGACTCGGTGCCATGCTGTTCAAAAACCCAAAAATAATTCCAAAAAGGCCTACCAAAACATTTTGGGCCTTGGGCCCCCACAGCTGAGCTTTGAACCTGGCTCTGATACCAATTTTGTAACATCCCAAACCCGGCCCAAACACTACGACCGAATTGGGTTTGTTACAGAGGAAAACAATTTTGTAAATCCCTTTAAGCTGATTTAAATTTTGGTGAAAACATCTCATTTTTAATTATTTGTTAAAAACCGTTGAGGTGTACGAGGAAAACCATACTTAGCTTCATGGTTTAAAAATCTATTAAGCCTTGTTGTTATCAAATTCAGATGTACGGATGGCATGAGAAAACATTTACGTTTAAATTTGGGAAAATTTGTGTAATCATGTTAAGGACATTAAATAGTTTAAATAAATTATCCAAAGCATGTAAAGTATCAAAATAAAATATTAGGAGGCCTTATTACAACTTGATTAAAACAAAACCAACAATAAAGTATAATAAACTAAAATTTAAAGTTCATTTAATTCAAATATCCACTGCATGGCCACCTCGAGTCCATCCGGCTCCTCATCCGCGATCTACGAGTCACCTGAAAAATGTTAAAGGAGAAGATGAGTCACCAAGACTCAATGTGTAACCCTTCCCCTATTTAGTGCAACAACATACACAATTTATAACAAATTAACATGCACTAAACCATGCACCCAACCTAGCCCTCCAAACACCTTTCTCTACCCCGTGTGGTACCAAACCACTGGTGGTGCCAAACCACTGGTGACTTAAAGTCACGAAATCTGTCATATTGTGGTGCCAAACCACTGGTGGTGCCAAACCACTGGTGACCCGAAGTCACAAATCAAATGATGGGGCCAACCCATCATGTGATACCAAATCACTGGCGTCAATCCCATAATGTAAACTTTGGGGCCAACCCACTGTGGTGCTAAGCCACTGGGACGAGACGCTATGAGGTGCCAAACCTCTGGAGGTGCCAAACCTCTGGTGACCGTAGTCACAATGTGGTACCAAACCACTGGTGTCCGTCGACATGAATATCACTTCCCCCTCCACTCGTTTAACCCACATAAGTCAAGATATGCATTTAACAAGAATTATGCCCACATGCTTATTTAGCAACATACATTGGATTTATCAATTACCATTTATAGCCACATATGCCAAATATGTCATGCTTTCCAAAAGCATCATAACAACAAGATCTTACCTGGATCCTTGCTTATACCCTTTTATGGTATTAAATCCGAATCTACATAGATCCGATTAGCACACAATAGATTTAGTACATTAATTTGTTATAAGTGTGTATGTACACACCTGTTTCTACCGAAATTCCTAGATCCCGAAGATCCGATCTACGATGCTAGATCCTTGACCCTATAATCGGCCAACAACAGGGTTAGGGATTTTGGCCTATTCAGCCAATCCAAATAATCCCGAAGGATACGATGTACCAAAAATATGGCCTTTGGCCGAATGTGCTTAACCACTTACCAAACTCACCGAAATCCCGAATTTGTCACTTGACCTGTTGAGATCCCTACCAAAACACTTGTTAAAATTGGCTTGCACACTAATACATAATCAAAGCCTATAGCCGAATGTTACTTACCACCTTTCCTTAAGAGAATAAATCCCGAAAGCTTCCCTTAATGGCTATGGCTTCCCTACAATTGCTTTAACCGTATTAATAAGGGTCATAAGCCATTCGGCCATAATCTTTGAACCTAAAAGAGGGTATCGCCCCTTACCTTGATAATTATATCGGCCCTTAATACCACAAGTCAGTGCCTCTTAGTGTTGTGAGGGGGGGTTCGGCTACCTCCAAAGAAGAGAAAAGAACAAACACCTTACTTTAAAGGAGATTGGTGAGAAGAAACAAGATGGAAGGGCTAGAAATTTTCTCTAAAAGAGGGGTAGGTTCGGCTAACAAGAAAGGGAGAAGAAGAGATGTAGGGAAGTGGTGGTGGTTTCGGCTTAGTAGAAGAGAAAGAAGTTGGAATTTTTTTGAACAATTTAGGCAATGCAACAAGGGAAATTCTAAGCGTGACAAATTGGAGAGAAAGAAAAGAATTTTAAAAAATTTGGCCCCTCACTCTAGGTGGTAAACCGAATGTGGACAGCCATCCCCCAAGGAGTCCTATAACCGGCCATCACCTCACTTTTTGGTGATAATTCCAGCTTTATTATCACCCAAAAAGAATAATATTTATCTCCTACCCTTACCTTTATCACCTCTTCAAATAAAGATAAATAAATAAAATAAACTAATATTTATTCCCACTCCAGCCGAATAACAACAAGGTTGATTGTTATCAAATTAAGTCCCACGTGCAGGCCATGACCCCCTCTCCAGGACGCCAAAAAAAAATAAAAACCCCACTGTTGCTTCTTTGGTTCGAACCCAAGACCTTACTGCCGCAGCCCCTTCTTCCAACGCCCCATGCCATCTTTCCCAACTGACTTTCATGTCATAAAACCACAACATTTATTTATAAGACCTTCTTTCTAAGCCCTCTTTCTTTAACGCATAAAAAGCCCCAAAAATTAAAATACACCCCATTGTTTCTCCTATGAATCGAACCCAAGACCTCCCTTGCAACACCCTTAGACGCACCCTTGTAGCACCTAAGTGGCGCATGGAAGCCACTTCTCCAAGCCATTTTTCGTGTCATGTTTCTTCCAGATTTATACTTAACCCCTATCTCCTAGCTCCCTCCTTTTAGATACTTAAAAAGAAATTTTTAGGTCTAAGTCAGGCCTAGCTCGGGGTTATTTCTAGACCCTAAAACATGCCAAATGATCCTAGTATTTAATTCTTCAAGCGCACACATGGGAAATTAATTAAATTTTAGACAACCCCTAATTCAGGATGTTACAAAAGACATAAGCCTCGACGAAAAACTAAGAAATGTTCCGCCGGGAATGTTGAGGTACCAATGGGAAGATCAAGTTAGATTCTGAAATTTAAAGAAAGGAGAGGTATTACGTACTTTTAAAGTCTTATAAATTTTTCGGTTTATAGTATTTATTATATACATAATTCAAATTCCATTATGTAGGACCGTGAGCGAGTTGGAACAAGCAGCAGACAGAAACAAAAATTTATTTATTTGCTGGCGGAGTTCCGAGAAGTTTTGCTTGTGTAAGTGAGGCCGAGGTATTATAATTTATTATTTCTTTCAAATATTAATGACTTTATACTATTAAATTATATTTTTCTACTATAATGTAGGAAGCTTAAATGCGGTCAAAAGTTGGACGCCTTGACTTTTGACATTACGCATATAGGAAGAAGGACGGATCTTCGATGACATCCAAGTTGTGAGAAATTTTGGTATATTTACTTAATAATTGATTTATTATAAATATTTATAATGTTTAATTATAGTACTTTAATTCATCGTTTGTAGTTTTAATTTTATAATTTTAAGTTATGTTGCATTCCTTTTTATTATATATTTCGTTTCTAACTCTTTCGTTGATTTATTAGGATAAACTAAAGGAGAAGAAGGTGGAGTATGAAGCGGTTGCTTGAGTGATAGTTACGTTAATCTCGAGGAGATTGATAATGCAAATTATTGCGATGTTTTGGGTCTGAAAGGTACAAACTGCTTTGATTGATAGTTCTGTTAATCTTGAGTATATTTATAACAAAATTATCACTAATGTTTTGGGTCTTAAAAGGTATGGTCGGGTTCGATGTCAAGGATCTGGGGTTACCCCGACCCAATATTTTGGATCCGGCTCCCAACAGTACATGCCTTCCGGGAGTCAATCTCGTGCTGAAGTTCAGAGACTAAAAGACCAGATAGCTCAGATGGAAGCGAGCACAGCTAAGCAAATTTCTCAACTTAGAGCGGAGGCAGCAGCGAGGGAGGCGGAGCATATTGCTCAACTTAGAGCGAAGGCAAAGAATGAGGGAGGCAGAGCGAGAACATAAAGTATGAAGAACTCCACTCTGACTTGGACTATGATGAAGATGTTCAGTGATGCAGAGGCCGCCATCTTAGACATTTGTTTTCTTGTTGTAAGATGATTTTTAACATTGTTACATTTAACATTATTGTAAGAATTGTTTGAATTATACTTCATTTATTAATGTATATCATATATCTTTTATTAAATTTGAAGTATCGTTTAGATTTAATGCTTTTAGTGAGATTTAAATGTTTTATTTGCTGTCTTGAGTTGAAATTATATGCAATTGCTGTTGTTTTTGGTTTGTTTTAATGCAGGGAGGGTAGGATATTGGAGAAAATGAGCATTGCAAATCTGTGCAAATTAACAACGTTTGTGTTAAAAACGCCGCTAAAAGTCCCCACCTTTAGCGGCGTTTTTTTGAAAAGCGCCGCTAAAAGTCCCCACATTTTTGCGGCGTTTTTTTGAAAAGCGCCGCCAAAAGTCCCCACCTTTAGCGGCGTTTTTTTGAAAAGTGCCGCCAAAAGTCCCCACATTTTGCGGCGTTTTTTTGAAAAGCGCCGCTAAAAGTCCCCACCTTTTGCGGCATTTTTTGAAAAGCGCTGCTAAAAGCCCCTACCTTTTGCGGTATTTTTTTGAAAACCGCCGCTAAAAGCCCCTACCTTTTGCGGCGTTTTTTCACAATAAACGCCACTAAATTTTGCGGCGCCTTCTTTAGCGGCGTTTTTTGCGACGCTTTTGAAAGCGCCGCAAATACTATTAGTGGCGCTTAAAAACGCCGCTAAAAGCCAAAAAAACGCCGCTAAAAGTCTATTTTGGTGTAGTGTAATTCACACAATTACTATATAAATGGTCATTCACATATCAAACCATATTTATTCGTATAATGACATTAGTCATACAATACTCAATTATCACATAAATCACAATTTCTCATACATTTATTTATAACTTATTCAATCTTTATCATTTGCTATCCCAGATAGCTTTTCTTCATTTTAATTTATATATCTTCTTACTATATCAATATTCATTTCATGCATTTCATCAATAACCATTTCATAAAATCATTATTTCATATATTTCATTTCTATTTCTCAACTCAATAACTTATTTTATTTCATATCTAAAACCTTACAATAATAGTCTTTCAATAATTATTCAAACCAACATTTTTTAATAAAAATAATTATAATTAATTCATATGATTATATTCAATTAACTCATACACTATTTCATTATTTCCAATTCATTCTATTTTCACTTCTTATTTCGATATTTTAACAAATTCATGAACCTTAAGTTCATGCTTCAAATCTCATGTCTCAATTCAATTCACATTCAACTCATAATTTCTTTCTCATATTTTTATTAGTACGATCAATAAAATTTATTTAATTTTCTCATTTCAGTTATTCACCCTATTAACAAACCCGGACCTTGGCGGATACATGGATTCCAACCAAACACACCAGTATGGCACATTGTGCCTAAAACGGTACTCAGTACCTGATCAATATATCAGAAGCAGTATACGACACATAAAGTGCCTGAAACGACACACGTGGTGCCTAATACGACACATAAAGTGCCTGATCGGCAAAGCCGATAAATTCCCGTACTCTTCCAATCCTATGGCATGCCAACTATATCCGACTCAGCCCGACTAGTTAATAGGGTATTCAAATCATTTTTCTATTTCAAATTCACTTTCAATTCAATCACAATTCAATTCAAATTCACTTTCCACTTTCCACTTTCTAATCAATATACAATTCAATACCAATACATATTTCAGATATTCACATATAATCATAATTTAATTCACTTTTATTCAATTCATATTTTTAATTCATTTTCCAATCAAATTCAAATCACTAATTACTTTATAATATCTTCATACAAAAAAATTAAAGCTCTAAACCCACTTGATATTAATAATTTCTTCCAATGTATTAATTTATTCATGCAATTTGGTCATTTTTAACATTTTTACAAAATTGCGTCTAAAGTTTTACTTTTGTTCAATTTAGTCCCTGGGCCTAAAACATGCAAATTAGCCATTTTTAATATAAACTCATACTAGCTGAATATTCATATATTTTCCTCCTCCTCCTCTCCATTACACATCCTTAATGTATATATATAATTCCACTATTTACTTATATGTTCATATCAAGTTGTCCACTTGAGTCATAGTCACTAAATTATTTATATCTTGAGCTAAAGAATTCTAAATTAAGATCCTCTTGATGTTTTAGAAACTAGACTCAAATATATTTCTACCACAAAATTTCCAGAATTTATAGTTTATCCAATAAGTACAGTAAAATCTTCAAATTTGTCCTTGTTCTGCTGTTTGACAGCTTTGACCTTTCTTCACTAAAAATTAATTATCTCTTAGTACGGAATTTGGATGATGTTCCCATTTGTTTCTATTGAAAATAGACTCATTAAAAATTTAAAAATATAAATTTAAGCCCCTAATTATTTTTTTAAAATTTTTTTATGATTTTCCAAAGTCAGAACAGAGGAACCCGAAATCATTCTGACCTTTTCTCATAAAATTTATTATAACTCATAATTTACAATTCCATTGCTTACACGTTTCTTCTATAAGAAACTAGACTCAATAAACTTAAATTTCATATTTTATTCAACCTCTAATTCGATTTATAAAATTTTTGGTGATTTTTCAAAGTTAGACTATTGTTGTTGTCCAAAACTGGTTTAGTGCAAAATGTTGATTACCAAGTTTATAACACCCTTATTTCCTTTCTCTACAATATTTCCCATCATTTTCTCTTATTTCCTATTGATTTCAATCTTTAACTTGCTTTTCTCTCTCCTCCAGCTTCCATTTCTTGAATCTAACTTGATATTCTAGCTCTCCATTGTCTTCTTATTATTTTACTCTCTTGGTAGCTATGAAAATTCTTTTGATTTCTAGGTGAAAATGATGATTTTTTTTATGGAAGGACTAAATTGTAAAGAAAGCAAAACTTTCTTTCTTTCTCTCTTCTTCTAACGTGGGTTCATGCATGGAAAGATGAAGAGAATTCTTCATCTTTCCTTCCTTATATACTAAATAAATAATAAAAAAATAAAAAAATATATCTTATTAATTATTTTATTAAATATCTTATTAATATTAATAAAATAATATTTATCTAATTAATTAATTTAAAATATCATCAACAAAATCATTACATTCTAGAATTCTCTCTCTTACTAATTGACCATTTTTCCCTTTATGATCTTTTAAAATTCCATCCTTGAGTCATCACTTAATTTAGTAAAATTGCGATTTAGTCCCTCATAATTATTCACCTATTCAATTTGGTCTTAATTCATCCATTTTCCTTAGTTTCTAGATCATTCCACCCATAAAATATTTGCACTATTGGTCCTTCAACTTTTTCATATTTATACTTTAAACCTCTCAATTTTTGAGTATTTACTCTTTGGCAACAAAACTTTTCTCACTTTTGCAATTTAATCCTTTGTTGAATTAATATGTCATAATATACTTCCCAATGTTGACATAACTCAAAATTTCCCCTTTTTGTCACTTTATTTATTTATTTTACTATATCAAGATACTATCTTACTTTCTTACTGTAGAAAATTTCGGGGTATTACATTATTATTATTATTATTATATTATATATATATAAACTAAAGAAACAAAAGAAAGGAAATAGAAACAGAATAGGGGACGAAACAGAAAGAAAAGAAAAAGAAAAGAAAAGAAGAAATTTAGGGTTTTCAAGGTTTAATTTCAAATTGGTAAGTCAAATTAAGTTCTTTTCTTGTAATTTTTGAGTTTTTATGAAACTAGAACAAAATACTATTAAGTATGTGCTGAAATTTTGGAAGATATTAGATTTTTAGACATTAAATTTTATTGAGTAAAAGTGTGAATTGGGGATTGAATTAATAGAATTTCTAACTAGAAGTGGGAGATAGAATAAATTGTAGAATAAGTTATAAATTTTGTATAATAGGGACTAAATTGAAAGAAATTTGAAATTATGATTTTTATGCTGAAAATTTGTTGTTAAGTTTAAGTTTAGTTAAAATTTGAGTAGAAATAAGGTATAAATTGAGGTAGAAAAATGGATGAATTTAGTTAGGACTAAATTGAAATTAAGGTAGAAATTGAATAGAAATTCAAGTATTTAATGTGAATTAATGTTGTATTAATCATTGTAAATTTATTTTAATTTTCGTAGCTAACAAAGAACCAGAGGTATCGGCTCAAAAGGGAAAAGAGAAGATTACCGAGGAGTAAATCAAGAATTTCGAGTTTGTATTACTATAATTCGAATTTATTATTATTATTAATTGTTGAATTTTAATTAAAGTACTTGGCAAGTGAAAATTGAGGTGAGTATGAATATTGCATTGAATAAAAGTGAATGAATTTATGAATATGTGTGAATATATGAATTGTATATAGATTGGAAAAGTGAATCGAATTGAATTGAATCAAAGTGAAATTATCTGAAATGTGTATTGATTAGATATTGGGAATTGATATAAATACCCTATTAACTAGTCGAGCTAAGTCGGATATAGTTGGCATGCCATAGGATTGGAAGTGTTCAGGGATACTTCGACCTCAAGTCGATGAGACACTTTGGGTGTCACTATATTACCGGATAGATTCGATGAGAGTCACTGGTACCAACTTTCTTGGCTTTGCCGATGAGACATCGGGTGTCAATTATATTGCTTCGAACTATCCGATAAGGCACTGGGTGCAATTCTGGTGTGTTTGGTTGGATCCGTGTATCCGCCAAGGTCCGAGTCTTGTTAATAGGGGTGAATAAATGAAATAAAGAATCAAATGAATTTGATTGATTGAATTATTGAAAGAAATGAGAAAATTGAATTGTGAATTGAAATTGAGATTGGAAATGGAAGGCATGAACTAAATGTTCATGAAGTGAATGGAATTGAAGCTTATGATATGTGATTGTAAGTGTTTAATAGCTAAAATTTGAGTTGCTATTGTTGATGAATGAAAGTTTAAGAATGAATTAGTACTTGAGAAATTCAATTGTTACATGTTTGATATTATATTCCATTAATTGTCATTATAATTTGAATTATGGTAATACCACTGAGTATAGACATACTCGGCATACGGTTGTTTCCGTGTGCAGGTCAGTAGAAGTCAAAGGTCCCGGTTCAGCATCCAGATCAATCCTGACTTCAGCACAACTTTGGTGATGTACTTTTCCTTTTGGTAAATGTGGCATGTACCTAGGTTATATACATGGGTCATATGATTTTGGTTATAAAGTATGGATGGTCGTAATGTTTTGAACTTAGTCTAAGTGAAATGGTAAAAAGTATACTATAAAATTTGGTATTAAGTTTGAATGGAAAATGAATGAAGTTATTAGTAAACTTTGAATGATATTATGAATGTTTAATTATTAAATTATTGTGTTAATGAAGTGATTATGATTTAGGTGTATTTGAGTATAAATTGTTTTGGTTGTGCCATTGGTTTTGGATTGGTTGTGGTTTGAAATTGCAGGGAAGGTTAGATGTTTATAAAGGGGTTATATTGAGTTCACACAAAAAAAATAAAAATAAAAATTACGAAAAATTTTCAGAGCACCCGATCAAGTATTGATTCACTTCTAATTCGTATTTTGGGCTTCGAGGGTCCATGAAAGGGACTTAATGAATATATTATATTATAAATGTTAATTAATTGTATAATATTTGTAAGTTGTCTGTAATGTCCGATAATGCTTCGTAACCCTGTTCCGGCGACGGTTTAGGGTTAGGGGGTGTTACACAACCTGATTCAAAGTCAATAATACAAGCTCTCAACATGTCTTCTAGAATCTGAATTACCCGCTCGGTATGCGTCGGTTTTGCGGATGAAATGCGATCTTTGAAATTGAGCCTGGTACCTAGAGAATCATGTAATTGCCTCTAAAATTTCGATGTAAATCGTGGATCCCGGTCTAAAATTATCGATGTAGGAATACCATGTAGTCTCACAATTTCCCGAATATAAACTTCGGCAAGCTTCTGTAAAGACCAATCAGTTCTAACTGCTATAAAATGAGCTGACTTTGTGAGTCGATCGAAAATTACCCAGATGGCATTCTTTTTACTCGCTGACAGTGGCAATCCCGTAACAAAATTCATAGTAACACAATCCCATTTTCACTCAGGAATACTAATAGGCTGTAACAACCCTGTCGGTACCTGATGTTCTGCTTTTACCCGCTGACATGTAAAACATTTACCGACATACTCAACTACATCTTTCTTCATCCCTGGCCACCAATACAGTTCTCATAGATCACGATACATCTTCGTTCCATCAGGGTGCAACGCAAAAGCGCTATCGTGTGCTCCTCGAAGAATCAACTCTTTTAACTCAGAAGTAGTTGGAATACAAAGCTGATTTTGGAACCTCAAACAATCATGTTCATCAATACTAAAATTTTCCATCATACTTTGTTGTACCATCTCTTTTTTCTTCATTAAATTTTCATCTTCTAACTAGGTTGCTCTAATTTGATCAAACATTATCGGCTTAACCCTTAGTTCAGCTAACAAGCTTCTATCATCATTAATACTAAGCCGAGCGAACATTGCCCGTAATTCAATTGCTGTTTTTCTGCTCAATGCATATGCTACTACATTTGCTTTTCCTGAATGGTAGTCTATTACACAATCATAATCTTTCAGAAGCTCAATCCACCGTCTTTGTCTTAAATTCAACTCCTTTTGCGTCAAAACATATTTAAGGCTCTTATGATCAGTATAAATGTAACATTTCTTACCATACAAGTAATGCCTCCAAATCTTCAATGCAAAGATTACAGCAGCTAACTCCAAATCGTGTTTCGGGTAGTTACGTTCATGTGGCTTCAACTGTCGAGATGCATAAGCTATGATCTTTCCGTCTTGCATCAATACACAACCCAAACCGCTCAGGGAAGCATCACTATACACAACAAAGTCCTTTCCCGACTCTGGTAAGGTTAAAACAGGTGCCTCGGTCAACATCTGCTTCAATGTCTCAAAACTCCTCTGGTAAGGATAAAAGGAACATTCTTTTGTAACAGCTTTGTCATCGGCAATGCTATTTTTAAAAATCTATTAACAAACCTCCGGTAATATCCAGCTAACCCCAGAAAACTACGTACCTCAGATACATTCTTTGGTGCTTTCCACTGGACAATTGTTTCGATCTTTATCGAATCAACTCTAATCCCTTCGGCAGATACCACATGTCCCAAAAATACTACCTCTGATAACCAAAATTCACATTTACTCAGCTTCCCGTATAACTGTTTTTCTCGAAGAATCTGTAGAATTGTTCTGAGATGCTGATCATGTTCCGCCTCTGTCTTCGAATAAACCAATATGTCATCAATGAATACTACAAAAAACTGATCTAAATATGGCTGAAAAATGCGGTTTTTCAAGTCTTCGGCACATCACTTTCTTTTACTTTCAGCTGATAATACCCGGATCTCAAGTCAATCTTCAAAAATACCGAAGCTCCCTTTAACTGATCAAACAAATCATCTGTACAGGGTAACGGATATCGATTCTTGATCGTCACTTTGTTCAACTGTCGATAATTGATACAAAGCCGCATTGAACCATCTTTCTTTTTAACAAATAGTACCGGAGCTCCCCAAGGTGAAATACTTAGTCGGATAAAGTCACGGTCTAATAAGTCCTGTAACTGTACCTTCAATTCCTTTAATTTGATAGGCGACATTCGGTATGGAGGTATAGAGATTGGAGCTATACTCGGATAAACCTCAATCGCAAATTCAACCTCCCTATCTGGTGACAAACCCGGTAATTCTTCAGGGAATACATTTGGAAACTCACATACAGTTCTGATCTTGCTACACTGACTACCAACCGAATCTAAATTAATGATATAAGCTAGATATGCTGTACAACCCTGCTGAAGCAATTTGTTAACTTTTATCGCCGAAATGATACGTGTCGAGCCACTAGTACGGATGCCATTTACCTCAATGATGTCCCCATCTTCTGTCTGAATATTGAATCTCTTTTTATAACAATCCAATACCACCCCATGTTCAGACAATCAATCCATGCCCAAGATTACATCAAATTCATTGAAAGGCATAATTAACAAATCAACAGGAAACATTTTATCCTGTATTATCAACGGGCATCTTCGGCACTCTCGATCCACAGACACAGTTTGTCCTAAAGGGCTAAACACTTCTATTAAAACTCTAGACATCTCAGACTTTAACTTTCCCGACTCAACCAGTTTTGAATTAATATATGGATGTGATGAACCCGGATCAATTAAAGCATATACAGGTTCAGAATACAGTAAAAATATACCTATTACAACATCGTGTGCATCACCTTCTTCCCGAGTCTGAACCATGTACGCCCTAACTGGTGCTCTAGCCTCCGAATGCTGTGTAACTATATCACTGCCCCTTCGTACGCCTCCACCTCTGGATACAGAACCACTTCTGCCTGAACCTCTACCTCGAGCAGTAGACACTGATCTCTGTGATGCTGCAAGTGCAGTATTTTCTCCTTTCGGGCAGTCTTTGATGAAATGATCTGTGGACCCACATCGGAAGCATCGTCTGGTTATTTTCCAACATTCACTTAGATGCTTTTTCCCACAATGCTCGCATTCCAGAATATCAATGTTTAGTGAAGGCCCTTTTACACTGCCAGTAGAAACCGTAGTCTGCTTTCCCCGGCTTCTATCTCCTCGATCCGATCTAAAACTCGACCTCCAACCACCTCTGGATTCTCTGGATCTTTTTGGTAGAGGATTTGAACTAGTGGTTCCAACTCGTTTCCCGGTCGATCTAGCTATTTCTGACTTTTTATCCAGACCCAAAACCTGCTCTACCATCTTTGCTCTCTCAACCAAGTTCACAAATTCTGTGATTCGGTGTGATACTAGCTGTACTCTGATTTCATCTCGTAAGCCCCGTAAGAACCGCTTGCAACTGTCGGCCACTGTCGGTATAAACTCTGAAGCATATCGACTGAGTCTAGAAAATTCCCGTTCATAGTCTACCACTGATAGATCACATTGTTTCAACATCAGGAATTCTTGCTTTTTGTCTTCAATATATAATTCCCCGACATATTTCTTCTGGAATTCTTTCTGAAACAGATCCCATGTTACCTGTTCTATTGGCAGATGTCAAATTACAGATTCACACCATAAATAAGCTTCACCTTGTAGTAGAGAAACAGCACAGATAAGACATTATCGGGGGGTACATCCATTTATTGCAGAACTCTTTTAGTTCATTCCATCCAATTCTCTGCTATGGATGGATCGACTCCTTTCAGACCCAAGAATTCAGTGGCACCGTATTTTCTTAATTCTTTTATTGGGGCTCGTCTCGGAGTAAGTACGGATGTCGTAGCAGGAGTAGTTCCTGCTACTCTTTGTAAGGCATCAGCAATTGCTCTTAATAAATCAGAATCATTCCTATCTCTGACATTTCACCTATCTACTCTAGGGGGTTGATTTCTCATCGGGTTTATACTAGGTGTTATTGATTCAGTTTTATCTAATCCGTATGATTCTTCGTCTCCGGTGTACATTTCTTGGTCAGTATCATTTATTCGTTCATCTTACATCTTTAATTTATAAAAAAAACAAATAAATATGTCAGCATCCAAATCCCGACTCAGTTTCGACTCAACAGTGGCATGTACCTCTAGACTCATTTTCGAACTCGATTTAGCCCAAGAATCGACTAAACCTAAATAGCTCTGATACCAACAACTGTAACACCCCCTAACCCTAAACCGTCACCGGAACAGGGTTACGGAGCATTACCGGACATTGCGGACTACTTACGAATATTATACAATTAATTAACATTTATAATTTAATACATTCATTAAGTCCCTTTCATGGACCCTCAAAGCCCAAAATACGAATTAGAAGTGAATCGAGACTTGATCGGGTGCTTCGAAAATTTTTCGTAATTTTTTTTTTTTGTGAACTCAATATAATCCCTTTATAAACATCTAACCTTCCCTGCAATTTCAAACCACAACCAATCCAAAACCAATGGCACAACCAAAACAATTTATACTCAAATACACCTAAATCATAACCAATTCATTAACACTATAATTTAATAATTAAACATTCATAATATCATTTAAAGTTTTCTAATAACTTCATTCATTTTCCATTCAAACTTAATACAAAATTTTATAGTATACTCTTTACCATTTCACTTAGACTAAGTTCAAAACATTACAAACCATCCATACTTTATAATTAAAATCATATGACCCATGTATATAACCTAGGTACATGCCACATTTACCAAAAAGGAAAAGTACATCACCAAAGTTGTCTTTGGCGGGATTGATCCGGATCTTTGAACAGGGACCTTTGACTTCTCTCGACTGAGCATGGAAACAACCCTACATTTGTAGTATGTTTATACTCAGTGGTATTACCATAATTCAAATTATATAACATTAATAAATTATAACATCAACTTGTAATATAGAAAATTATAAGAATAAATTTTACAATCAATTTAATATCTCATTTATAATAGCCTATCAACAGATATCATATATCAACAATTTGCATTTTTGATCAATTAATGAACCTTAAGTTCATGCTTTCAAATCTCATATCTCATTCTCACTTCATATTTCGATTCATAATTTCACTATCTCATTTCTTCCATCAACTAATTCAAATCAAGATTTGTTCATTTTCTTTTTCATTTAATTACCCCTATTAATAAGACTCGGACTTTGACGGATACACGGATTCCAACCAAACACACCAAAATAATCCAACCAAACACACCAGAATAAATAATCCCCCCAAACACTCCAGAAAGGCATTAAATGCCTCTTCGGATAATCCGAAGAAATAAAGTAACATTAGTATCTCCTCGGCCAAGCCGAAAAGTCCCCTGAACTCTTCCAAATCCTATGGCATGCCAACTATATCCGACTCAGCCCGACTAGTTAATAGGGTTTTCAATTCACATTTTCACACATTTTCACAACTCAATACATTTTCATTCAATTTAATATCAGTCACAATTCGATTCAAATTCACTTTCCGCTTTCAATCAATATACAATTCATATCAATTATTCAATTTAATTCCCACTCATCTCAATAATAATAATAATAATAATAATAATAATAATACTTACCTCATATTTCATTTACCATACACATAGATTAAAATTTAACATTTAATAACAAATAATTCGAATTATAGTAATACAAACCGTGATTGTCGTGTCTACTCCTCGTCCACTTTTTCTTTTCCTTTCTTCGTGGATGCCTCGGGTGCGATATTAGCTATGAAAAATTAAGATAATTTCATAATCATTAATACACTACTAATTTATATCTAATTAATTGAATTTCTATTCAATTTTCTACTTTAATTTCAATTTAGTCTTAACTAAATTCACTTACTTTTCTATCTCAATTCATACTTTATTTCTACTCAATTTTCAACCAAACTTAGACATAACTATCTAAATTTCATCATAAAACCCTAATTTCGAAATTCTTGCAACTTAGTCCCTGCTATATAAAACTAATAGCTTCTTTTACAATTTAATCCTTTAATCAATTCTAACTAAAAATTCTATCAATTAAACCCCTAATTCATCATTTTGTTCAACATGAATTATGTTCAAAAACCTAAGAACTTCCAAAACTTCAACTTAATTTCAACACAAATTTGTTCTAAAGCTTCTAAAACATCAAAATTAAAAGAAAATGACTTAATTGACTTACCTATTTAAGTTCCAAGCTTTAAAATCCTAATTTCTCCCTTTTCTTTTCTTTTCTTTTCTTCTTTCCCTTCTCTGTTTTCGAATGATTCTGTTCCTTTTATGCTTTGTTTTGTTTCATTTTATTTTACTTTAGTTTATTATTTTATTATATTAACTTAATAAATATTATTATTTCTTAAATAATAAGTAAATAAATATGTATATTACAATTGTATGTATATGATTTATTACACTTATATTTTACTATCACCTTACATTTGTCAACTTATTAATTTATTCATTAATATAATAATATAATATCAATTAATTAAATAATAATAATAAATATCTATTTAATACACAAATACATATATTACAAATGTTCATATATACATTGTTAAATTTGTATATTATCATCACCATCCACTTGTCAAAAATTTAATTTATTTATCTTATAAAAATCTTATAATATAATTATTTTAAATTAATTTATCATAATTTATATCTAAAATATTAATTATATAATTAAAATATAACATAAAAATCTTAGATTTTTATTGCATATTTGCCGCCTCATTTCTTATTAATGGCTTAATTTCCATTTTAGTCCTTTTTATTTTCTATTGATCTGTAATTCAACTTTTACCCCTTATTCAACTTAGTCCTTTTTACTAATTGCTCTTAATTAAACTAAATTCACTTAATTAAAACCTAATTAAACACACTATTAGACTCATAAATATTTCTAATAATATTTACTAATTCGGTTTACTAATACGGAGGCCTGATATTGCACTTTTACGATGCCCGTGAATTTTGGGTCATTACATTTATGTAAATTAAAGTTATTAATTGAATAGAACTCTAAGCATATTAATTATTATTAGAGTCATATACCAATTAAAATTTAACTTTAATTTTTTAAAGTAAATTTAGTAGTTAGATATATTCAATCAAGTAACATCTAAGAAAATTTATGAATAAAAAAATTGGAAAATTTTAATAAAAATAAGTAAGAATTATATAAAAAAGAATGAAGCATTAAAGTAATGGTTATTCAGAAATGTAAATATTGAATCACATTCTAACAACAATGGGAAGAGAGAGAGAAATAAAATATTATTTTAATTGCTGACGAGATAATATAACATTATGATAATATTTTGTAAGTTGTCAAACAATCTTAAATTCGTCTTTTAATTGGTGTTGGTGGAAAACATTTTGTGAATTCATTTTATTTTTTGATGGGACAGAGAACGCAAACAATGTTATTCTCAAGTTTTTCCGTTGGAAACCTCCTTCCCATCTCTAAGTTATTCGTTGCATCTTCATCTATAGTAAAATATTAATTTTTTATTATATTATTACTAGATAAAGAAAAGAAAAAAAAAGAGTTAAATAGATAAAATCATAGCAGCACCTCATAAGTTGTTGTATAGATAAAATGATGGCTTAATGAGAGAAGAAAGATAATTTCAAATGACGCTAAGAAAATATTATGATATTAATTTTTAACAATTTAGGTTTTAGATTGAAAGACTAAAAAAAATATTTATGAATTATTATGCATGATTCATTAACTAAAAGAAAAGGAATGTGGAATGGTATTAATCTACAATGTGCACTTACTTTAATTATAATTTATAATATTTTAACCATCTTTAAAAAGTATTTATTTACAATCTTGGTATGAAAGCGATATTTCAGTAGTTTATAGAGGTATCTTAGCATGGAGATCTGTTAAAGGTTTTGGGCCTTTAAGCCTACCAGAATTCTGGGTCATGTTTGACTCTCCATTTTAGTTCAATAAATTCTCAAAACTTATTTACACTGTATTTGTTTTGTGACAAATGATTTATAAAAAAATATTTTGTGCATTTTCTTATATTTATTTTACGAAAAAATGAATCGGTTAAAAGAAAATAAAATTATTCTTCTAAAAATTGTCTTTCTCTTTTATAAGGCATAAGATATTTAAAAAGAACTATGCTATCAATAACATGATTTTTATATAAAAATTAATATAAATATGCAAAATATTATTGTAAATTTAAAATTTAAAATTTATCATTAATCATATATAATAAATTATTAATATATTTTATATAATTTATTATTTTGAAAAAATATTAAATTTTAATAATTTTATTTTAATAATAAAATCAGCAAAATAATTTTAAATTTTAAATAATATCCTTAATGTTTTATTGAAAATAATTTAGATTAATATTTTAATAATATATGAATAGATTATAATTTATAAATATTTAGTAACAAATATTTTCTAACATAAATTATGAATATTTTAATAATATAAAATAATATTTGTTTAAATTCTTCTTAACTCCATTTATTTTTTCAACTCCAATGTGTTACTATCAGCTTTCATACAACTTAAAATTTAAGTTTGAATTGGACATTAAATATTATTAAGACTATATAAGATAATATAGTTATTGTAAGATAAATTTCAGATTTAAGTTTTAATTAGGTATTAATTATTATTAAGTCAATATAAAAATATATAGTTATGGTAAGATAAATTTTGGTTTTCAAAGAGATATGCTTCAATAATATTTAATTTTAGTTTAATTAGGTCAAGCAAAAAAAATTAATTAGGCATTGGTAATTATTGATAATATATAAAATAATGTAATTATTATAAAATAAATTTAAGTTAAAGATATTATCTTGGTTTTTGTCAATTTCTTTTTTCTTTTTCTTTTTTACTGTGCAGGCCATGGTAACCAGGTTTTCGTCCATTTCAACAAAGAATCTATCAAACGCCTTAAGGACTCTAACCATTGATAAAAGCGTGGTTGCAACAAGTGACTACAACGAGTTTCACAAATGGCCAAGCGATTTTTACTGAGATATATTTTGGGTTCAAATGCTCAGGTTGGCTATCAAGGGGTTTATGAACTATATGATATTCTATGTTTGTGTTTTCTGTGCCATTCTCGTTTCAAACTTTTGACCAACTCCGTTTGGTTTTACCTTGTTCATCATGTACTGTTCGTTTTATTCTTAGAGACGACATCGACACCATAGAGAAACCATGATTGAAAACATATCAAGCCAATTTCATGTTTTGCTCAAGGAAGATCCTCTCCGACCTGTTAACTTCAGGGAAATATTCGAGTCCAAACTTTATGGATTGGCAATGAAGCAGGTGAGTTTGTGCTAATGGAAGATACGGGGAGTAAGGAATTCATAGATGACAAAATTTGTTTGAATTTGCAGGCTTTGGGAGAAGATGTGCAATCAATTTATGTGGAGGAGCTTGGTACAACTTTATCAAGAAAAGAGATGTATAAAATCTTAGTCATTGACATGATGGCTGGTATAATTGAGGTAGATTGGCGAGATTTCTTCCCCTACTTGAAATGGATTCCTAACAAAGCATTTGAAATGAGTATCCAACAAAAGCTTTTCAAGATGATGGCAGTCATGAATGCCCTTATCAAGGAACAGATTAAACGAATCGATTCGGGGGAGGTACTCTTTTTTCTTCTTAGCTTAGTGTTGGAATTTTTCTTTTCTTTTGATATTTATCATTTCTAATAAGTTGGCTGGACCAAAACAGGAAGTGAATTGTTATCTAAGTTACTTGTTATCTAAAGCAAAGACGCGCAAATAACAATGCTGGTTTGGTCACAACAGAGTGGGCTATGTATCAGCTTGTTAAAGATCCAACCCGACAGGTTGTTTTAATTACTAAATTCACTTTGTTGTTTTTAGACAAGATTCTGAATTTCTTGTTTCAAATTTAACAGGATCGTCTGTATGATGAAATGAGAAAGGTTTGTGGTTGTAACAAGGTTAAGGAAGAAAATTTATCCCAACTCCGATACTTGGATGCTGTTTTCTATGAAACCCTTAGGAAGCACAGTCCGACTCCATTGGTTCCTTTAAGACATGTTTATGAAGATACCCAAATAGGAGGGTATTATATACCAGCAGGAAGTGAGGTTGGTTTTTCTTTTACCTAAAATGGTCACTGTAAAGGAAGCATATTAAAGTGACACTATGTTTTGAGTAGATTGCTGTTAATATCTATGGCTGTAACATGGACAAGAATCATTGGGACAACCCAGAAGAGTGGAATCCAGAGAGGTTTATGGATGAGAAATACGACCCTTTGGATATATACAAGACGATGGCCTTTGGAGCTGGAAAAAGGGCACGTGCAGACTCTCTTCAGGCGATATTTCTGATTTGTGTAACGATTGGTAGGTTGGTGCAGGAATTTGAGTGGAGATTGAATGATGGAGAAGAAGAGAAAGTTGATACAGTCGGGTTGACATCTCAGAAGCTGCATCCACTGTTTGCAATGCTAAAACCTAGAGAATAAGAGGGAATACCTTCAGGTTTCTTAATTTAAAAAAAATAATAATAATAAAGCTTCGATGAAGCATCAGCTTATTGTAAGAACTAATGTATGCCTTTGGGCCACTAAGTAATTACTTGTCAATATTTGAGACCGAGACTAAATTCTATGAGTGGAGTATCCTTGCATTGGTTTACTTTGTGGAGGATTAGCGTTGGGCCCAAATAGAAGTGAAGTGTAACACACTCTTAACCTTCACCTCGAATTCGTTTCTTACAATATTCATGCAACTTATGAATTAATGCACAACCAGCTAAAGTCAATGTTAAGTGTACCTTGGTTCTTGTGAGGGTCATACACTGTGGGATGGGCAGTCTAAAACAGGTCCCCTAATCTAAAAGCCGTGCCCAAGGAATTTGAAGTATACGCACCTCGAAACTGATAAGAGACAAGAGATGTGAGTCACAGTTCCTGTTTGGTAGACTGGCGCAAGACATTGGAGCCGCACGCCTGCTTGGCTATTAACAGTAACCACCATTCTATCTGCCACGTCTCCTATTGAACGGTCATAGCCTTCTCGAACCCTGTCTGCGGTGTCCATGGCAGGCAAACCCAGTCTCTTGATATGCGCCCACCCGAAGGAAAGAGGGTGAAGCAGCGTCCCCACAGCAAAGAGAAGCCAAAACCATACGAAATACAGAAACACTATTAGGATTAAAGAATGATACTGTAATATGTAAATATAGAAATACAAAAGGGTGAAAACTGAGAACTCCAACATATGCAAATAAAGAAATTGGAGAGTAGCAAAATCAAAGGAGCAGAGATCTCGGGAACCGAGAAATCCGGCTAACAGGGGCAGAGTTCAGAGTAGCCGGCCAACAGGCAATCCCAATTATTGTTTCTCACGCTGCCCGACATAATTATATTGTCCATCCACTTTTAGTATTTTAACTATACCTCCCCTCCTACATTCTACATTAAATAATCCCCTTCTCTTACATTTCTACGTTTTTGTATTATAATGCCCCCACTACATTTCGTGTTTTTTTTTTTTTTTTCATATTATTTTGTTAATGTTAAAAAAGGTAAAATTATTATTTTTATAATAGTTAGAATATGATTTTAATTTGTTAACTTAGATCCATTTTTATATTTGTATTTCTTTTTGTCCATTTTTACTTTTTTGGAATCACAAACAACACAATTTATATATAATAAAACTACCGTGTGTCGTAATTTGAAAATTTAAAAAAATGACATAAAAATTAAATTTTAAAGTTATAGACAATAATATTATATAATTTAGAAATATCACAAAGGAAAAAGTAGATATGAAAGCAAACATATGGAAGGCTAAAAATTACATGAATCCTTAAAAGAAATGATTAAATCTGGGAGATGCAGATGATTAAATGATGTGATAAATATTCATCCAACACATTATAACTTAAAAACTTTGAATTAGTAAATAGAATATGGGAACAAGATTATTCTCATAACAAATTTAAAAGAATAAAATATTGTATATTCTTCTAACACAACCGTCGCTTGACCGTCAGCGTTTCAAATTTAACAGAGGAATTACGAAATAAAATTGTTGCAGTTAGTAAAAAGAAAAAGTAGATTGGCGATGTAGAAGTAGAAGGGTATATAAATAGCAGCGAAAAAGCCATTATTATATTCAGGTTTCTCAGTTCCTCTGCTATAGCTTTTATATCCAATCCAACATTAACAAAACTCCTCCCATATTCTCTTTTATAACTTCAAAAAACATCTCTCCCTTCCCTTTCATTCTCTCACTCATCTCTTTTCTCTCCACACCCCCTTAAAACAATGCCTGCTGATTCCGGCGATAGGCGTCAGGTTGCAGTTCCAGGAACTATGGCGTCCCACCCACCACCTAAGCTGACGGAGCCACTTCCATGCCCTAGGTGCGACTCCACCAACACCAAGTTCTGCTACTACAACAACTACAACCTCTCTCAGCCTCGCTACTTCTGCAAGGCATGCCGCCGTTACTGGACTCAAGGCGGAACTCTCCGTAACGTGCCGGTCGGTGGCGGGACCCGCAAGGCTTCCAAGCGCTCACGTTGTTCTTCTGGCTCTTCTCCTTCCGTTGCAGTTTCTTCTTCCTCGAGCTTGACGCATGAAGCTGAGTCCGCCCCTATGGTTGTTAACCCTGCCCCCGTTATGCCTGGACTCGGAATTAAACCTGAAATGGGTTTGGCCGACGTGAATTTGAATGAAACCGTGGACCTTCCTGTCAATGGAGGCTTCACTTCGTTCTTGAACTCGCAGGGAGAAGGGTACTTGACGCTTGGTGGATACGGATTTGGAGCTGGTTCAGGGTTTGATGGGGTTTGGGCTTATCCTGGAAATGGTTATCTTGGTGGCTTTAGTGGCGGAGGTGGTGGTGGTGGATCCGGTGGTGCCGTAGGTGGAAATAATACGGGGTGTAACACATGGCAAGCAACAAGCGATGTTGAAGGTGGCGGAGGATTAAGTGATGGGGAATGCTTTGGTTGGCCAGGGCTTGCAATTTCTGCACCAGGGAAAGGTTTGAAGTGAGGAAAAAGGATTCAGCCATTTCGAGTAAAAAAACAAAGGTGTCGATTTTAACTGTTTGTTTTTGTGCCATCGCGATTGAAAAGTTTGCTGGTTAGTGGTATTGTGGCTTTTATAGAGAGGAACAATTATAATAGAGTAGATAATAGACTGTTGATCAAAGTGTGGCCTTGTTGTGGTGGGTAGTGGATTCCTATGTTCTTAGGGTTTCGTTTTTTGACGACTCTGTAAATCTTTGAAGAAATGAATGCATAAACCACAGTTTTTCTTTCACAGTTTTGTTGTGGATTCCTATCTTCTTCATTATTGGAATAGATTTTATTTTATTTTTGCATAAAATCTCAACACTAGCTTCTTTGCTTTTTTCCCTTGGAATGTGTGATTTTCATATTCCATTGAATGATCTGCAGGAGAACAGTCTGAGCATTTGAGTTTCGGTTCTCGAAGAATGTCTGCAGGTTTCAGCTACCACTAGTCACCCACTACTTCACTTTAACATGATATAGGTTCTAATCTAGCCAAAATTTTCAAGCATTTTGATTATCCGCCCATGCTATACTACCAATTGTACCGCTCTCAAAAGCAACCAAATTCTTATTATTTGATTTTGATCACTTTTTGAACCAGATACGGACGGTTAACATTAACCATAGGGGCATAACATTTGAGCTTTCAAATTACTAATTCCAGACAAGGAAAACAGGTAGCAGGTGGACCTGGAGTGGCATGGAATTTAGAATGACACCTAGAAGAAGAAATTATTAATTAACCCCTTTGTCTGGTTTGAAAATTTGCTTGTTACCTGAGTGACATTCCACCAACCAAGGGACCGTTTTAGAAGCATCTTCTTCACATCTGCTCTGTAGTGAAAGCTGTTGCTTTCATGTCCCTACATGCCCATCTATCACTAATCAGTAGGGCAAATTTCCTCTCCAAAAACTCTTCCCATTTCGGAAGCTATTGAATTCAAACCTGAAAACGAACCATTCCCCCATGCCTAGTTGGGCCCTTCCAATTCTAGTCATCTCATATACGCGACCCCATCATAATATAATATGATGAAGCTTCATCATTCATGCCGTAAGTTGTAAATTGACTGGATTTTTAACATTTAAGAAACCAAATATGCTTTGCATGTGAGAATAAATAGAATGGCCTCTGACTACCACAGTTGTTTAACTGCTATTCGATTCGACATAACACCAACACAATACAATATTGACCATGTTTCCAGGTTTTTTTTCCTTCTTTTTTTTTACCCTTTTTAAGACGGATTAGATTACATATTAGTTCTTTTTTAAAGTTATCTTATGTTTATATTCATAGGCTTAACCTTCTAGCTTATGATATATATGCTATTTTAAATAAGACGTTTATTATTTGTAGTTCTAAACAAATTAGTACATATAGTATTGATATTGATATTCAATGATTATAACGATGGGAGGGGGGGGGGGGTCAATTATTATGTCCTAAAATCATTTCCTGTGGGATAGTGGGAGGTTGGTTATTAAGGCAGCAGCCTGGTAATGTGCACCAAAGTGCATTCTTTAAATGTTTAAATTAATGGAACTTTGTCAGGTGTATTCATCATTTTCCATCATCTATGTGGGGATTGGTGTTAGACCCACTTTTATATACGAGACATATTCATCCCTTTTCTAGTACCATATAGACAATGGGGGTGAAGCAATTAAAAACTAAAAAAAAAAATGAACAGAAAAGTGCAAGGAGCTAAGACCTGTCTTTCCAAGAACCATCCAATTCCATCGCCACTCAAACCTACTTTAATAAAAACCAAGAATACCACTGGAAGCTGAAATGTGCTAAGTCAAATGCTCAGCAGCTTTTGCCAAATCAGAATCTGAAATGCACCCACTTTTTATAACCTTACAGCATGTGTAGAATGTTCCAGGTTGTCCATTAGTGAGGACTGATGAGGACAATTCCAAGTGTTTTAAACCAAGTAGCTTCATTGGTGATTTCTGTCTTGCTTTTTGTTTATTATGTTAGATGAGTTCCCCTGCAGAAAAGGACAGGGACAATGAAAACTTTAGTTACTATATGTCTGCATGCGCACCCGTAATTGACGGATTCATTATCCATACATGATGTTATACAGTGTTTTGATTACAATCCCCATTTTGCTTCATCATGATGTCAACATGATAATTGCAGTGGCTCATTTGATCACCCATGGACATTTGACAAATGTTTAAGCACTTGGTTTATTATAATTAAGCTGACAAGATTTTACAAAAAAAAAAAAAAAGCATACAGCAGCGATGGAGAGTAATTTAGGGAGAAGGATTGCACGTTAAGAGTGGTAATAATAGCACTCAATTATGAATTCAGAGGGAGGGGTACCGCTCTCCTTTCATTGTCACTTGGACCTTTTGAAAAACTAATAATATGGTTCCATCGAGATCAACTAGTGACATTTGAGGTGGGACTGAAATCCAATCCAATGCCATCACTGATTGCGTGGTACTGGTGAAAGCTAGTGAGGTTTTAAGTTTGGAGTGGAAGTAGGGTAGGTTCAATATATGTCATGGTTAATCATCAAACTTAATTCATGAAATTTCATTTCAGATTAAGGTATTTGTTAGCTAAGATAGTTGCAATGTTTTAATAATGTCCAACTCAAATCCTAGATTCAACAAGTTTGTGGAGTTTGTTGTATGCATAATTTTACAAAATAAGGCTCCAAATAGTTGTAACATTATGGACAGTCTATTTCATTGTCTAAGACAGGATGAAGAGATGTGAAGACAATGCAATGAGTTGAAGAAGGAATCAGGAGGAAACTATATATCATTCGATTTGAACTTTGCATCACAAAAGTACATATATAGATTTTATATATATAAGGAAGTGTCTTTTTTTTCCTTCTTAATTGGGCTTGAAGAACTTCAACTTGAGTCCATTGTTCACTATGCTCCAAATGCCACCAATAGAGAAGGCCAGGCTGAAGGCAACACCCAACCAACCCAGGATCCAATTGAAATACCAGTTGAAGCTGTATTTCGGAGGCCTTTTTATTAGAACCCACATGAAACAAGGATAAGCAAATGTAACTGGAAGGGTGAGTCCTCCTAACAGTCCAGCAAGGCTTGAAAGGAATGGGAGTGCCACCCCTATGAAGAAGGACACAAATCCGTAGAAAACACGAAAACCAGAACGAACCCAGATCGAGCAAGGGCGATTCGTACGGCTGGTATATCCAGCCTCAAAGCTGTCGAAAGCCGGCATTGAATATATTTGGAAACTGCTGAGACAGTTGAATACCACAAGAAGAAAAGTGAGGGCAAGGAGTCCCCTTGGAATGCTGTGACTGTGAAATGCATAAAGTGCATTCAGAATCCCTCCTGAAGGCATCTAAATAAAGACAAACAAGTGTAATAAGCAATAGATTGACATTGCAGACGATATAATCCATCAATGTAGAAAAAATAGGATACTTACAAGGTTTCCGTAAGCCCAAAAGCCTCCAATGGCAACAGGGAAAAGGCACATGGCAATGAAGAAATAAGCAACCTTGGCTCCTCTCCACATGGGCACATGAGCTGGGTTTTTGAATGTTGATGGCATTGTTGCCTGAAAAGAAGCCACATAAAATTATCATCCTTAGAAGATAAGAATGACCATCGGCTTCCAAGAAATCTCATAGATATTGGCTTAACAGTGTGCACACCTGGATCTCTAAAACTAAATTATGGCCTCTGAATGCGAAGGCTACGATTCCAAGTGCATTCATGACTGAGAAGAGAGCTGCAGAAGAGGATGGCAGTGAGAGAGGTTCATAAGAGATTGTGGGTGGCCTTTGTTGGCTAACAGAGAGCACCCACACCATAGTGGAGTAAGTGATGGCTGTGATGGCTCCTACAAGAGAGAGCCCTGCAATTGAATTAAGATTGGGGAGCTGAGACAGGACAATGCACAATGACGTGAACACCAGATACCACTCAACCGTCGTCAGAGGATTTGATGAACAGAGAGGGCCACAGACAATCTGGAAGAACAGTTTCATGGTCTCCCCTCCTATGAGAATCAAAGCTGTCGCAGTTCCCGCTGATAAATAAACTGTAGGGAAGAGAGCAAGCCAAACACCTAATCTTTCTCCTGCAAAAAAAAAAAAAAAAAAAGGAGTAATATTACATGAATTGAAGTTTACATGTTGCATAAAGTTGATTTACTTGAAATTTTCTCCTAAAAGTCACATAACAAAATTCTAGTTGTATTGAAGTAATCTGTGAGACTTGAGACGAATGCATGAGCTGAAAGGGTCTTCCAAGTCGTTTAGTTTCCTATGTATCCAAATGTTACAAAAACGACAGAAAATAAGTAACTTGTAAAGCTCAAAGTCAGCTGCATAACTTTAGCATTTGACATGAAAACTCAACTTGCAAGTTGCAACACTAGCTACAGCCATTCATGACAAACGATGATCATGCATGTTAACTTCTTCTTCTTCCTCTATCATGCTATTAATAGAGAGTTTAAACAAGCAAACAAGGGTTAAATGTGTAGGGGATCTTCTGTTCTCACCAAAAGCAGCTTGTGCGAGCTCCACATATCTATTGTATCTCTTTCCTGGGACAGCTTCATGCAACTGAACCAGAATCCATAAGGTGTAAAGTTGCCAACAGTAGGCTATAGTTAACGACAATATACCCCAACTCCTACACAAACAACCACATCAAGTTAACAGTATTCAAATTTTCTTCTATTTGCTTTTATAGTTGTTGCATTTAGAGTACTGGAAGACCAAGCCAAATGTATATGACAAATTCATGGGTAATGTGAACCGCTTTTGAGTTTCTTCAGAATTCAACCAAAGTTTGGTTAATCTTGTCAATTAGGTTCAAGTCAATGCTCTCGGGAGCATAAAAAATAAAAGCACCTGTTCATAAATTCAAAACATAAAGGCCAACATAGTTTATTCTGCAACATGCTTATCAGATTATATGATGCGGTGTAAAATCATGAGAAATGGATATCAGGAATCTTGGACCGGGAAAAAGCAAAAACCATAATAATAATCAATGATAAAGGAACCCCCCATAAAAAGAACCAAAAAGCATACGTGGACCCGGAATATCTTATTCTCTACAGTAATTCAACTAGTGATAAATCTAAATACAAAGACTTGTTGCAAGGAGATCATTTCTTTCTTTTATTAAATTCAAATCTTTGATATTAGCGTAAAAAAAGAGGGTAATAAGGATAAATGGGAAGGACCACATCCACACCAACTTTAGTCCAATTCCATGACTGCATGTCTTGGCAGGCAGAAACAGAGTAACTTCCACCCAAAAAAAGAAAAAAAGTCAGTGGTCACCTTAAAGAGACAAAAGACATTAATGTGATATCGTGGATAGGAGTATGTTCCAAGGTGATAAAAGCTGTAAAAATGGAAATAAACTTGCAAGAAAATGAAACAGTAGCTGAACATAATACAACTTCAAACTAGCAAATGGATACAAAAAATCATTAGTAATCAACAATAATTCTAGAGTTTTTTGTTATTTTAAAAAAAAAAAAAAAAGTCAAATAGGAACACCATTGTTTTGTGCCATGGAGTCTGTTTGCTTTTCCCATATTCTCCTTCTAACATTAATAATAGAAATTACTTGCAAATGCAACTTCTAAATGAACGTTAAACATGCAAGCTAGTGCTAAAAAATTTAAAAGTCCAAAAGGGTAGTGTTTTTAGTGGGGGAAAATGTTCATACCAGCCTAGAAAAGCAAAAGCAACAGGCAAGACCAAAGCTTGGAACCCAACCCCAGCATTCAGGTTATGAAACGCGGCGTAATGAGCGTTCCCATTGCGTGATTCAGTGATGGGAAGCCAAGCATCTTGAGGGTTAAGCTTAGTGAGATGACCCACTTCTTCCAAGTAACCTTTCATATTGATCAAAACCTTCTTCATTGGAGTCCCTATCGGACTCAAGAACCTGGGAGATATAAACGACGTTGGAGTCCATGCTGTCGACGACTTCTGCCCAGCTGGCCTCGGCGACCTCTGCCCCGACGGCGTTTGTATCTCCGGTGTTGACACTCGCGGCGTTGCTGGAATGGATATCAACTCTGTCTCAGGCCGCTCATCCATCACTTGAAAATGCAAAAAGTGAAAACCTTGGGTTTCACTGTGCACCTGAAACTGAAAAGAAGAAATAATGGAGCATTCTTGGTCGCCTTTATATTTGTTCCCAGTGGTTTTGCAGTAAGTGAAACTGGACAGAAAAAATATAATAATTAAAAAAAAGAGCTCGTAGCATCAAATTTTGCACATCTTGAATCACCACCGTTGATCAAAAGAATAGAACCAAATTTGACGGTGGCGATGCATTTTCAATCTATTGTCTACAATCTTTAAAACCAGATTTGATGTGGACGGGTATGATTTTGATTGATGGGCGGAGGGTAAGTAACATTAGATGATAAAGTAGTCAGGTTTAGAGAGATTGAGACTGTATTTAGGGGTGAGTCAGTGTAGTTGAAAAGTGATTGGGTTAGTGGGTCCGATGTTCTTGTTCCCGGATTTTACGGTTATAGAGTAGGCCGGGAATGCTTCACGCGATGTGGGGCGCGTGACCGAGATAATAACGTTGCACTTGGGCGTGAAGTTGTAAGCAAAAGAGTGTTAAGACTAATAGACGTAATTCTCTTGTCCTCAATCTTTTCTTCAGTTTAACTAACAAATCCAGACCCTTGTCATCAACATATTGCAGTCAGTAATTTACTAGCCAACCCTTTTTTTTAATTTACTTTTTCTCGCCATTTTAATTGTAAACTATTAACACGTTATAAATTCCCTTTTTTCCATTTGAATAAGTAAAAGAATTGACTGTTAATTACTTGAGCTAAATACTTTGTTATAGAAATGTTATACTTAGACAAAGCTAATCGTTTTACATATGATATATTCTAATGGGTTTTAAGTTATGGTCTTTTATTGCAAAAACTGCCTTTTTCATGATTACATTACACCACTTTTTACTCTCTCTTTGCCTATTTGAATAGGGGAAGAGTAAAAGAAGCATGAAGGCTACTAATGCTTAGTTGAACGTTTACATCTTCTGAAGATTCTTATGGGTAATTCATCCTTATGTTTTTTCTTTTCTTTTCAACTTTAGGATAAAAATCTTGCAAAATAAAAACAAACTTAACAAAAGTTTGAAATTAAAAGAAAAACCCTACATCTTGGAAAATCATAAGACTTTAGACAAAATTAGACGCAGTAGGAGAAAGGGCAAAAGAAAAAGCGCGCGTGGGAAAGCGGTAGAGGATTATGTTCCTACTCCTACTGCTATCGATATTTGTGAGGCGCTAACTTTGAAAAAATGGAATGGGAAAATGTCAGATTTTACCGACAAACCACGTGCCATAGGCTCACGTGGACTGCTTCACAACTCTTTCATAATTAGCTAGCCGCGCTTCACCTTATTGCCCTGCTCGACTAAATAAAAACTTATCATCCTTAAAATCTTACTTTTTTTCTATATTTTATTATTGCCACTTTGGGAAACCTAGAAAAAAGAAAGGTAAGGAATTGGACCTCACCCGCCGAAAGGAAATCCAAGAACCGGCACTATTGCCTTCTTTGCCTCTTCCATATTTCCAGAATTTAATGACATCGGGGTGATGGTCCCATTATCCCATTCAATGTTATTTTGAGTTGTTTTAGTATATCCTTAAATCATGTTGATATGTTTAATTTTAGTATTCCAATCCAAGAAGAAACAGTCATCGACCATTTCCATTTCCACCAACCAAGCTTCAACTCCATCACTCAGTCACTGACGCTTGTGTCACAGAGCATGCACCAATCCAACTGCGAGTGGCGACCCAGTTCCAACCCAAGGTTTTACAACCACAGAACAGGCGCCCTGGACAGGAACCAAACTCTCTGCCATCGCATGCGTCCAACCTACTACACCCTCACTCCCACCATATTTAAGCAAGGAATGAGTAAAATCAAGATGAACACCAAAACAGTTCAATTCTTACATTATACCTAACTTGGCTGTCTAATGAGCCAATAACACAACATTTCCCGTATATAAAATAATGGGTAAATATGCACTTGGTTCCAAGTTTTTACTACTTAATTAAGTTTTATAATTAAAATAATTTATTTACCGTAAGCATTAATTTGAATAAAAAAAATCAAGTTCTTGTATCAAATACTTAATTGGATCAAGCTTTAGATACTAAATTGAACCTTAAAGCTAAGTTCAAGCACCTAATTAGACCAAAAAAACCCTTAAGTACTAATTTGAACTCTAAAGCCAAATACAAGTACCAAAATATAATTTTATCATAAAATACTAAAAAAAAACATAAACAATAGGAGTGATTGGATAAAACTTTAATTTTAAAGTAATTCGTAAAGCATTAAGTAAACCCAATCCAATGTGATCTCATGTGTTCGTCTCCTTGTCATTCTAAGTCGTAATGAAAATACTTTTGCCAAGAAATTTCGAGTATGAACCCTAAACATCGTTTTCTTATAGTGGTTTTTATCTATTGTTTTCACATTATAAATTTCAGTTTATAATGACAAGTACAACTAAAATTATAATTTGGACAATATATGCAACCAACTATTTCCCCTTAATAACCAAAAACTTTCTTCCGGTGATTATTGTAATAGGACATTCAAACTCGAAAAGACGTGCTTATCAACAACGCCAACCACGTCTTGTTTCAGCCGAATGGGTAGTCTAACGTTTTCTCTAAATTAATACCACCCAAAGTCCTAGGAAACTCACCATGTAATTTCTATTGTGTGCCTCCCTGTATCACTACCCAAATTGAATTACCTAATCTGGGATTTGAATCTAATTTCAATTTACCGGTTCACACCTAACGTGAACATCCTTGGAAGTATTGGACTCTTGCCTTTTCTTTCTATCAACGATGCCGTTGGGTAATGATCCTACTAGTAACTCGGATATGAAACATAAAGGAAAAGTTACCAGTTGAGGCAACCGCAGCGAGCCCAATATGCGAGGGTATGGGCTCATGGGCAATGTCTCCTTCAGATGTTGTCGTGGTCAACCACAACATTCAAAGATGCCTTGCATATTATTTTGGAAATTGCTTCGAAAATTTCCTGTCTTAATATGTACAGAGTGGGAACACCAAACTCTATATCCCACTTACTATAATATTCCAGTCAAACCCCTCGCCATGTTTTGCTTAAAGACTTGTCAAAGTACTATCCTCAATCTGCCATCCTTTTTTAACCTTAGAACTTTGATAAGATTTTTATGTTGGTTTTGAGAGATGGAAAAAATATCCATACCAACAATACCCAAAGGCAAGCTTTGTTCTTATTTTCTTATTCAACAGTAGATATTAAGATTAAAACTTAACTAACCTAAATTTAATTTTTTAAAAATGATAATATGAATTAACTAAACTTCGCACATACAAAATATTTCCTTTATTCATAAATTAAAATTAGATTTGTTTTTGGTGAATGTATTTAGGAAGTCCCTCTATTATTGGAATTAGACTAAATTAGTCCCTCTAATGTTAAATGGATCAATTTAATCCTTTTACCATTAAAAAGAATCAAATAAGGCCAGATTTGAATATAATTAACACTTACTAATTTAAAAATTGACATAAAAATTATTTTTTTCATTTATAGTTTAACTCCAAACAAAATATAACTCTGTTAAATAGTAAATGATATTTTTTAACCCTAAATGTTAACTCTATTGAAATTTTGTCTTATTTGATTCTTTTTAATAGAAAAGGGACCAAACTGAATCATTTAATAATAAAGGGATTAATTTGATCTAATCCTTACTTAACAGTTACATTTATCTTTGTTTTTTCAAAGAAAGAATTAACATTAGATTCATGTAGAAGATGTGAGGTGATTGAGTTTAAGATATTATATTCACCATCAAAATTTTGATGATTTTTTTGGAAAAGTATACTTCACTAACTTTGAAAACTTAATTTACTTGATGGTGCACTACGAAGTTAATTTTAATTTAATTTATCAAAAAAAAAATTCGAAAACTAAAAAGTATTAATACAATCAGCTAACAATTTATATACAAAATTCGTATCAAAATAAAGACAAATAAAAAAATTATTTATCAAACCTTAGAAGTTACAATTTCTAAAAGTTTATTGAACGTAAAAAGATCTTTCAATAAAAATTCCAAGGATGATTTTGATTTTGAAAAGTTACTTTCTTGAAATTAATTAAGGCTAATTCGAGATTTTATGTTAGTTTAATGAGATATGCTTTAAGGACCGTCGAGATGTATTCTAAAAATCTTCAAGGACCGTTGAAAAGATTTAATTTTAGAATTTTCGAGATTTGTCATTTCAATTTAAGAGCTTTTTAGACTTTAACCTCAAAAAATGGGTTTAGTATTCTTTAAGAAGATCGTTTGTTAAACTTTGCTTTTAAAAAATATACATTTACAATTTTTAGTAAGAGATATTTTAAGAATAATAAACCATCATTAATACATCGCATGGACTATGAGTAAAACACTACAAACATGATCTTACCGCAAAATTGAAAGTTTTAAAAACTAACCAAAAATACATTATTTTGGTCCAACGTTAATAATTGTATCCTAATTTTTCTATCATTAATTAGACTGTTCTAATGATGAACTCTAGTTAATCAATTGGTGACAACCAAAAACCCTTAAGAGACCCCGTTGCATTAATGATACACGAAAACTAGGTTTCAAATGATATATCCTTCTCCTAAATAACCTGGAGCTCAATTTTATGTTCAATACCATATTCGACAATGTCTTTCCACAATTATTTTTAATAAATCTAGCAATGCACTTCTCTTATAACTCACATATATGTGGGCTAAATTTTAGGAAAATGCCATTTAAAAGAAAAAAAAATTAGTGTTTTGGGTCGATTTCTACGATATCTAGGGTAATAGGCCAATTTTAGAGAAAGATTGTAAATGAAAAACCAATGATATTTGAATGGTCTAATAATATTTGAAATAATTAATTTTGTAATTTTTGGAAAATATTTCACATGTAAAAATATTTGAAATATCATACCCACAATATAGATGAAAAAACAATTATATTTGAAATATTTTACATATAAAAATAATAATGATATTTGAAATAATTATTTCATTTTATAATATTAAAAAGTACCATACCCACAATATAGGTGGAGAAAATAAATATTTGACATATAAATATTATATATAAAGAAAAATATATCAAAAAATTTAGTTAATGTTTTTAAAAAATAAAATATATTTAACATAATGATAAATATAAAAATATATATTTTTACTAAATAATTATTATTTTATTTATATAAATAAAGTAGTTATTAATTTCAAATATTTTTAACATAATGATATATATAAATGATATATTTTATTATATAATTACATATTTATTATTTGATTTTATAAATAAAAGAGTTATTTATTAAAAATAAAAAATTTGAAACTACATAAAATAAAAATACAAATGCGCTTAGAAGAAGAATCACACCTAAGACTCAAAGATGAAATATCTATTATTTAACCATCTAATCAAATAAGCTGATATGTTAAAAAATTAATTTAAAAAAAAAAAGGAAGAAACTTGAAACAATATGAAATAAAAAAATACAAATGTGAGTAAAAAAGGAATCAAACCCAAGAGTTAAGGACAAAACCACTAATATTAACCATATGACCAAAGAAACCAATGTGTGAAAAGGGTTAAAAAGTACACCCTACTAAATACATTTTTATTTCAATCTCCAAAATTAATCTATTCGCTAAAATATCGCAGAACCAATCCAAAACTCTTAATTCTTTTTAAATCTCATGTTCCTAAAATTTAGCCCATATATGTGACGTAACGCAAATAGAAACTAATACTAACAAAAACACAAAGAAGAAGTTAAAACCAAAAGATCCAAGTTAAACCTCCTAGAAACTTGTAAAGTTAACTACTTACACCACCACATATTTAAGATGAAAGTAGGCTAAACTTTTATTTATGTACATATAGGGCGAAGAGTAATATGGTTAGATGTAAGATTATTGTGTAAAAAAAAAAAAAAAAATTAAAACAACTACTAAAATAAACCACATCGAATAAATTTAATAATTCGTACTTCTTTTTATAATTTTTTGTGACACTTTTTTATGTGTTGAATCTATTAAATTATATTTTTTCGTATTAATGTTGTTAAAAACGTCTTTTTCAACATATGTAAAAAAAATTATTCATCCATTGATCTCCCGTCATCGTAAAAAAATATTCTTTCTAAACTTGCTATAATAACTCATAAAATCAATGCAAGCTTATTAAGGGGATAAACAATATTTTTTTCTTGGCAAAATCTTGAATCCTTTGACAACTTCATATTTGATTGCATGCGAATACGTATATAACTATGAGGAATGATTATTTACTAGCATTCTTGGTTTACCGTTCATAATATTAACTTCGGGAAAGGTTTTTCCTTTTTTGGCTAATTCAAAGGGTCTTTCTGTCTTTCATTCATCCAGTAAACTAGTTATTATATCCTTGGATATTTTAACAATTCTAGCTATTTGCCATCTTTCAGTGTCCTTTATGATACGTTGTTCTGAAACCAAAATTTTATTCACATTTTGGAGTGAAAACTCCATAAAAAAAAAATAGAATTAAAATTTTAGAGTGTTCGAACATTAAGATTTGTATATGAAATAATGGTATAATATGTCACATCAACTTATCGTTACATCGTTAGTGATAGTTAACGGTTTAGTGATCATAATGTAACAAATCGATAATATTAGTAACCATATCATAACTTTTAAAGTTCAGTAACCAAAATGTAACTTAAACCATATATAAGTGACTAAATTTGGAGTTTACCTTTTCCTTTTTGCTTTGTAAAATATATTTTTTAAAATTTTGGTGTGTGATTTTCAAAAATTTTGCTTGATTAATTCAACAAATATATAATATTTTATTTTTGAATTTTTTTAGGTCAATTGACCACACAGTCACATAGGTGGCTCTGTCATTGTGTATAAACTTCCAATTAGTAGTGTCATGAAAACTATTACGAAGTGGTAGTGTACTTCTTCTTTAGGCATTTGGATCATGTTTGAATCTTAGATTCATCCATTTTGGGTGGGTTTTACTTTGAATACCATCCTGACCAAATAGGATTAGTCTTAAACCATTAAATAGATGAGGACATGAATTTCAAAAGATTAATTACATTTACAATTTCTTTTTGAAAGTTTACAAGTACGGTTAAAATATATAAATATTCTTTTGATTTGTTTTAGGTCAATTGACCCAACAATCACATAGGTGGTTCTTCTACCATATATAAACTTTTAGTCGATAGTGTTCAACAAATGTTTATCGACATGAAAACCAATATGAAGTGGTAGTGGACTTTTCTTTAGACATTTTGGACGTTTAAATTTTAGAGTCATCCTTGTTGGGAGAGCTTTACTTAATACTACCTTTAAACCAAATAGATTAATCTCAGACCGTAAAATAGATGAGGACATGAAATTTTAAAAGCATTTACATTTTTTTTTTTGAAAGTTGTATAAAATTAAACTATTATAACACAAAACAGACTAAGAACTCAAACGAAAAACCAAATTATTACAACACGAGTAAACTACGAACTGACTAGCCAGATTAAAATCCACACATGACAAAAGCTCATGATCTGACTCGAAAATCCACACATTTAATTGTACATTAGAGGTCTTGAATCTAGATACTCAAATTTAAGGCCTTCGCTTCTGCAAATTATGCCAAAAACCTCATTGGCAATACATTTACCAATTAATGCTATGTTTGGTTATTAGTGTAATAACACGAGAAAAAGCTTATTTAGTCTGCATCTGTTAAAGTAGTTAAACATAAAATAAAGAATAATTTAAACAAATTTAAACTTGAAATTGGAAGTATGAGTAAATACTCTTGTAAAAATAAGACATCTTCAAAATAAGCAAAAAAAATTCTACCTCTTGCCAAATATAAGTCATAAAAATAGCTAAATATTACTTATTAAAATTAATTTATTACTAAATTATATACTAAAAGATGAAGAAAAAATAATACTCCTACACAAACGCAACATAAATGAAATGAATGAGTAAATATCGAATATAATGATTTTTAGCACATTAAATGATTTTTTTTCACAAATAATCTTTAATAAATGTAGCTATTTTTAAAAAAATAAATTATTCTTAACTTCGATCGTTAATTAATTATACTTGAAGACATATTCCAACGATGTGGATACAAATTAAATTATGTAATCAACAATAAATGTACTTTTATAAGAGCAATAAAATGTTTTTATTTTAAAGTTACGCATATAACTACTATAGTTTTAAATAATTATAATTATAATAAAAGATTATAAAGTAAAAATAAACTGTTCAATCTAATCAAAAGAAAATAGAAAAAACTAGAAGATAAATTAAATTTAAAAGAAATATAGAGAAAGTCTGTACAGAATTGATTCCAACTTAAATAATAAAGATTTCATGTGATTAAGTGCTGAACAATAAAATTATTTAAAAGGATAAATGATTTTTAATAATTTAAAAAATAGAAAATAGATGATGATTTAGGAAATAAATTAATATTAGCAAGACATTTGAAAAAGAGAGGTGAAAATGGGATGAGTCAATATGATTGGTTAGCCATTCACAGCTGATGTATGCGCTTACGTCACTCACACCTACATCACTTCCTAAAGTTAAAACAAACCCCGCATCCATTCGTATTCACCCCAAATTTGTCGCTTCTCTTCCCTTGACTTTCATGCTTTGCAATTTCATCCACTCCCCTTGAATCCCCCAAAAGCTTAGAATTCAAATTTTGGTAAGTAAGAATGACAGCAACATTATATGAATTTCTTTTTCATTTTTATTCTACTTTTCAAATGAATAATGAAACATTGAATGCCAATCAACCTTATAGGTGCATTATGATAACAACAGAATCCACTTCAGTTGCGGTATGATGATATTTCACCCACAAGAAAAATGAGTTCATCATACTAATATCCCTTGTGCAGGGCTGTTCAACTCCTTTCAGCTGACTTTGTTTAACTTGTTGCATCGTAGTGTACATTTGGGGGGTAAAAGTTGAAATCTCTATATTACGTGGTTTTGAAAAAAATGGGGACCTCTAGTTTTCCCAAGTTTCGAGGGAATCCATCATTTTTCCGGAGTAGCCTCAAATTCTGGAAGCGTTTATCCAAGGAGGAAGAGGGTTGCTGCTGCTGTTGTGAAATAGGGCAGCACAAATTTCCAAATTGGTTGGATAATTGAAGAAGGAAAGTCACAAGAAGCAACATCATTTCATTGGTCTTCTCACTTCTTACCCAAATATTGGTCAAACTGGAATTGGCAATTCAGTGTTAAAATACCCTCCATTTTGCACAAATCCCAAAACCAACCTCAAAGGAAACTCAATTTTTAATGAATAACGAAATTTAAAGAAAATATATATTTTTTAAGTTTTACAAATACAAATTTTAGTAATTAAAGTATCAAACTATTACAAACTAATTGTTTGAGTAATCACTAAGTAAAATTAAACTATAACAATATAAATGGACTAACGACCAATACAATCTAAACTAATGCCAACAAATTGAAACTTCCCATATACAATGGAACTCAGAGACCTAAGCATATAATTACATACGATAATGTGGTGCTTGGTGAAAAAATGATTAAAAATATTTTAAATTAAATGCTTATCCCTACTAATATTAAATTTTTTATTGAATTTGATAACGCGAGTTAACTAAATACCAACCCAATTAGACAATGACAAAAATATTGTTACTTTATAAAGTAAATTATATTATTTTAATAGTGTTTTTAAAATTTTATATAAATTTCATATAGAAGAATAGAAATATAAATACACACGATATGATTTGAAGTCAAATATCTATTCAATTGAAAACTCATTTATTAATTATATCAATTTTTTTATAAATATATTTATTATATAATTCTTTTTTTTTCACCAATATTGTGGATGTACTATAATATTGTAATATTTAAATAATATTTTATTTATTACTTCTGATTGAAGTTATTTTAAAGATTAAATTTGAAAATTGTGTTAATTAAAAATTTGAACACAAGTATTTTGTGGTTCACTATAGTTTAGTTGGATGCTTATTTTATTTTTACATGATTATGCCATGGTAAATATTTTTTAAGTAAATTATATAAATATTTAAGTTGTATTTTACTATATATATTTTATCTTTCATTATGGGGTAATTTACCAATATATACCGAAAATTTTTTTTTACGAAAATGGGCGAATTTTGCATTATTTACGGAAAAGGGTCATTTCCCCAAAACGCGCGTCACGTCGGTAGCGTTTTGGGGATGCAAAGCAGAAAACGCTACCGACGAGGACGCGCTTTGCTGATGTGGCACAAAGCGCTCCCCCAAGGGCATGCTTTCCTGCTGCAACGGTCAAATTTTTTACCGTTGGGCCTCCAACGGTCAGAAAAAAAAACCTATAAAAACACCCTCCCACCCTTTTATTTTTTTCACAACAAAGTCCTTATTCATTTTTTCTCTCAACTTTCTCTCAAATTCTTCTCAAATTTCTCTTAAATTCCTTGAAACTTCCTCTAAAATTTCACAATAGTCCTTTAATATTTACCAAAAAGTCCTTTTTTAAATTTTTTGAAATATATTTTTTTTGATAAATTTTAAAATATTCGATCGTATTTCCAATGGCCGGGGAATTAATTCGTCTTGACGATAAACACATCTCGTCGATCAAATGCAAATGGTAAGTTTTAATTTTAATTTTTCAATACTATTTAATATTTTTTAGGTTTATGCAATTTTAATTAATTTTTATTTTATATTTTTTTAAATAGTCTGTAGATCGGGTGTTGCAATGCTATATTCGCAATATACCTGGTCCGCCATCGCCGCTTATCGAGAATTATCTGCGGGAAGCGGGGTTTTGACATGTGGCCACGATAGGCCGGGGGTGCAAGTTGGAGCCGAAGTTAATCAATGCGTTGATAGAGAGGTGGAGACCCGAGACGCACACTTTCCATCTTCCATGCGGAGAGTGTACTATCACTCACGGAAGGCGTGCGATTTGCAATTGGGATTGCCGGTGGATGGGTCCGTAGTCACCGGGTCCGCAACTTCTAGCGATTGGACCGCCGTATGCTACGAGCTTCTGGGTGCCATTCCGGATAACATTCATGGAGGTCGAATCGAGATGGGCTGGTTACGAGACACAATCCCGGAGCCGAATAATGGTTCGGTCGAAATAGAAAGAATACGGTATGCTCGGGCATACATTCTTGAGATGATTGGAGGCTACCTGATGCCAAACCTGTCTCGAAACCTCGTAAACCTGAGATAGCTGCTGAAACTCGTTGATTTTAGAGCAGCCGGTGAAATGAGTTGGGGGTCTGCCGAGCTATCAAAATTGTATCGGGAGATGTGCGGGGCGACGCGGTCGAGTAAAGCGAAAATCAGAGGTTGCCTATCACTACTGCAGTCATGGGCACAGTTTCGATTTCCATTTTTACGTCCTCGAGTCGACCACCCATATACATTCCCACTCATAACGAGGTAAATTTAATATTATATTTTACAATTATTACGTAGATTTAAAGTATAATTGTATGCTAAAAATTTATTTAATTAGGTGGAACCATTCGACGAGTTATGTTGGAATACTTACCGAGCTTGAAGATATACGGCTTCTATTAGAGCAACGGTCGGAATCACAAGTAAGTATTAAATAAAATATATTTTCGTAATAAAATTGTCATTTCGAATTTCGTATTTAGTATTTAGTATTATGTATATAACTAATATTTTGGTCATATTAATATAGTTTCAATGGACACCATACGAGGATCCGGCAATTCGGGCAGTAATTCCGCAGGAGTTCTTGCAAAATCCGAACATTTGGCATGTAAAGGTCCCATTGATCAACTATGCCATCGTGGAGATGCACCAGTCAGATCGGGTTCTGCGACAATTTGGATTAAACAATCGATTCCGTGCCACATGAGGTGCTCGATGATGAGCACAAAGTCGACTTACGACAGTTGCACACGGATTGGCCAAGATTTTGGTCAGCGTATATACATATATGGGAGAACCGGTATGATTATATACCTATTCGGGAACCGATCGTCGTTCCTGAGTTAACGTGCGTGCCGGAATACATGCCATGGTTTAGGATCCATGGCAAGCCGTATTTGTTGTCGGAAGAGGAGAGGAGACGGCAACTTCGTGAACAAAGGGAACGACGGGGCCCTTTAAATCCAAAGAGAAGGGGTGATGAGACTGTACCATCAAAAGCGCCGACACAGTCACCGGGCCCATCAACAGCGCCCACACAGTCACCGGGACCAACACTTCAGCCGATGACACCGACATCACAGCTTTTGGCCTTTATGTCAGGTGCGTACCCTAGCCCTTATATGTATCCTAACTAATATATGTTTCCTTTTCCCAGTCCCACTGCAGGTTGGAATGCATGGCCCGGTTCGAGTCTGTTCCCGAATACTCCGACTAGCTAGCCGATCTTGAGGCCGCCGTCACATGAGGGATCACACGAGGCGCCGTCGGGGAGCTCTTCTTTTTACCAGTCTCATTCGCCGTATGGGATTCGACACCCCGCCATGGTTTATGCAAACACCTCGCATGATCGTTATTTTATCAAGGTGGGTCATCCTCCCAACATCCACAACGGACTCCACTGCTGAGGAGGAACCAGAATCCCGATCGAGGTTCCACGACCCCGCGGAAGCTAGAAGAAGGAAGAATCCGGTACAGAATCGCCGACCACCCCTATGTGGCATCGATTCCGACCGGCACCAACATTGATTCCACCGCTTTTTTATTTTTAATTGTAATATATTTTTTTAATTTTTTAATAAAATAAAAGTTGTTTTTTTATTTTTGTTTGTAATTTAATTTTAATATCTTTAATAAAATAGAAGTTGTTTATTTTTTATTGTAATTTAATTTTAATATCTTTAATAAAATAAAAGTTGTTTATTTTTTATTGTAATTTAATTTTAATATCTTTAATAAAATAAAAATTGTTTATTTTTTTTGTAATTTAATTTTAATATCTTTAATAAAATAGAAGTTGTTTATTTTTTTATTGTAATTTAATTTAAACATCTTTAATAAAAATAAAAGTCCAAGTTTTTTTTTGTAATTTAATTTTTATTTTTTTTTGCAAATTAGTCATTCTACAAAAGTTCACCGTTTTCATCAAGAAATAAATAGAATTTACATAGCCACCAAGAGACAAAAAAAGCTAAAAAGACTGTCAACTATTTCGATTTGGACACGAGCGAGATGTATGGCTGGAAACACGAAAATTTATACACTTTTTCATGCCCTTTTTAACTCAAATTTATGCGGTTTCGATTGAATTCTTGTCAGAAAATAATTAAATATTATAAAATAATTAAATTGTGCTAAAAATATGAACATGATGAATTTTAATTAATTTTATAGTTAATTTTGACTAATTTTGACTATTTTCGACATATTCGCACAAAGGGCGAAAATTGGCTCGGCAGACACTGCTCGAAGAATAAACCCGAGAAGCAAATTGAAGTATCAAGGCGAATTTATTTCCAGCCCAAGACGGTCTAATTATGAATATTTATTCATTATATAATTAATTTTAATTTATTCCCAATTTAATTTGGGCTAAATAAATTAATCTTAATTAATTATGAAAAAGGCCCAGTTGAACCGCATCAGTTGAACCAAACCGATTGAACCGAACCGAGCAAAGAATTGGGTAGCCCAAACCGTCCATATGCTGACCCAAATCAGCTTATTAGCTGATTAATTAAGCTTGCAAAGAAGCCCTTGAGGACTTTTCAAAGTTGCATTCAACCCCCTCCAAATATAGTGGCTTTGTAGATTTGCCCCATGCCATATTTAGCAAAGTTGAAGCCATCAACTTTGCCACATAGATGGCCGGCCAAGGGAGGGCTCTTTGGCTGATTGGATTTGCTATTTTTAGCAGCCACATTCAGCTATAAATACCACCCTTGGCTGATCATTCAAATCATCCCTCAAACCAACAACATTCTCTCATTCCTCTCTTCTCTTCTCTCAAGTTTTCTCTCTTCTTTTCCATTCCATTTCCCCTTCCTCTGGTGCCGATTTCTCCTCTTGGGAAAGAGGTCTTCTTCAGCCATCATTGAGCAACAATTGGAGTGTTCATAAGCCACCTTGATATCCGAGGACAACGGAGAACGAAGAACGGAGCAATCAGTCAAGCCACAGAGAAACACCGAATTTGCTTCTTGTTCCCTATCTCTTTAAATTTCGTTGTTGTTTTGACAAACATGTTTATGAATATTTATGCTATTGGAATGGTTAATTTAATCAGCCTAGCTTGAATTTAATTCGTGTTGGGTTGATTGCATTTAAATCCTCTTAAATTATTAAAATTGTGTTTATCTTTGTTATAGGCCTTGGTAAAATGCTTGATTAAGTAAAATCATGCTTAAGTTATTCTGGCATTTTAATTGTTTAGATAACTAAAGAATTAATTATTTAAACGTATTGAAATTGTAATTAATGGACACAATACTTAATCTGTGCATGTTTAATTCTTCTAAGGTAGCTGAAGATTAAATTAGCATTGTATTTGGCGATACATATGCCTTGCATAACTTGCGTGGGATTTTTGTGATTAAATCTGTTTCAAGGTAAGGATACTTTGTTACCTCACATAGTCTTTTATATGCTTATTAGATTGAATTAATCGGTTGAATCGACATAGGAATATGCGAGAGATTATTTAATTTAATAAGTATGTATGTGCAATAACATGTTTACTTTTATAAATCTGTTTAATCGGTCGAATTGACATAGGGATATGTACAAGAGATAAATGGATTTTTGATTTGTAAATATGTTCATAAGTTAGCAAATTACTGATTTCCCGTGATTTATTCGTAACAAGTATAAGCATGAATTTAATGATTCTAAGCTAAGGAATGTAATTAATCCAACACAATTATATCATCTTGATTGAAATCAGCTTTTGAAATCGTGCGTAAGAATTTCTTTATTTTATTTATTTTACTTTGTTTTTTTTTTCTAGTTTTTAATCATTTCTCAAAACCAAATATTTTTCCCTCACCAAAGTGTTTAAAAATCATTTTCATAAATAAGTCTTTACTGGTCCTGTGGGTACGATAACTCGACATTTACTTGTCACTTTATTACTTGTTGCGATTGTGTACACTTGCACATTTTCACCGTTCCAAGTTTTTGGCGCCGTTGCCGGGGACTGTTTTTCAAAGCCATTATTTGTGAATCTATTTTACATTTTGGTTTATTTATTTTCGTATTGAAAATTTTACTTACTTAATTTCTTTTGTGATTATTTCAGGTGTTTATGAGTATTGACCAGATTATTGACTTACTCATTGTAGACCCTGAAATAGAACGAACCTTTCGACAGCGAAGAAGACAAGTGAACCAGAGAAGGACCGAAGAGATGAACTTCGAGAATATGAATCAAGGAAACGGAGCAAACCCTGCTCAGAATCCTATCCTTATTACTGATGATAGGGATAGAGCTTTACGACAGTATGCTGTGCCAGTATTTAACGATCTTAATCTGAGTATTAGAAGACCCGAAATTGAGGCACAACAATTTGAGCTGAAGCCAGTCATGTTCCAAATGCTTGCACAGTGTGGGCCAATTCAGTGGAATGCCTACCGAAGACCCTCATCTACACTTGAGACTATTCATTGAGGTGAGCGATTCTTTCAAGTTAGCTGGAGTACCCAAAGATGCCTTACGATTGAAGCTGTTCCCATATTCGTTAAGGGACAGAGCTCGTGCCTGGTTAAATTTATTGCCACCGAACTCCATCTCTACATGGCAAGAGTTAGCCGAGAGATTCCTCATGAAGTATTTTCCGCCAAGCGAGAATGCTGTCGAGAGCGAGATTCTCGCCTTCCACCAAATGGATGACGAGTCCTTGTATGAGGCATGGGAAAGATTTAAAGAATTATTACGAAAATGCCCTCATCATGGAATCCCACATTGCATTCAACTTGAGACATTCTATAATGGTCTCAACGCTCACACAAGGATGGTAGTGGACGCCTCTACTAATGGTGTTCTCCTTTCTAAGTCTTATAATGAGGCTTATGAAATTATTGAGAGGATTGCCAGCAATAATTATCAATGGCCAACCAGTCGAGCAGCGTCAAGAAGATGAGTCGTTGGAATTCATGAAGTAGACGCTCTTACTTCACTCTCATCTCAGGTATCATCAATATCTTCAATGCTTAAAAACCTTACTAGTAATGGGTCTAATAGTTTTCAAAGACAAACTAAGAATCAATTTGAGAATGTAGCCTGTGTCTATTGTGGGGAGGGACATTTGTTTGAAGAATGTCCGTCAAACCCAGAATCTGTATACTACATGGGTAATCAGAACCAAAATCGAGGAAGGCAAGGGCTGCAATCCAATTTTTATAACCCATAATGGAGAAACCACCCGAATTTTTCCTGAAGTAACCAAGGGGCTGGAACCAGTACCACTTACACCCAACCCAGACCAACCCAGCTACCTAGTTTCCCTCAACAAGTTCAGAAACCAGTTCAAGCTGAAGCATCCAATAGATTGGAAAGTTTTCTTAAGACATACATAGCGAAGAATGATGCCTTAATCCAGAGCCAAGCAGCTACATTGAAGAATTTGGAAAATCAAGTGTGCCAGCTTGCTACTGAACTCAGGAACTGACCACAATATGCTCTACCTAGTGACACGGAGAATCCGAGAAATCCGGGGAAGGAACATTGTAAAGCGTTGGCATTGAGGAGCGGAAAGATAGTAGAGCCCAACACTATTGAAGTTGGAAAGGAGCCAGTTGACGCTCAAGATTCAGAAGAAGTTCAACCAAGTGTTGAAATCCCAGTTTCACCAGAACCAGAATCAGAAAAAACCGACAAAGTAACCCCAGGACCAGCTAATTCTGATCAACTAACAACTTCGTTAGGTGCAGAATTACCGCCAAAGACGAATCAACCAAAACCAGTTCCAGTAATGAAACCACCACCACCCTACCCTCAAAGACTTCAGAAGTCGAAACAGGAGATTCAATTCAAGAAGTTCCTTGACATACTCAAGCAACTTCACATCAACATGCCGTTAGTTGAAGCACTTGAGCAAATACCGAACTATGTCAAGTTCATGAAAGATATCTTGTCTAAGAAATGAAGACTTGGAGAATTTGAGACGGTAGCTCTAATGAAGGAATGCAGTGCATATCTTCAGGACAAACTACCCCCAAAATTAAAGGATCCTGGATGTTTCACCATACCATGCAACATTGGATCCACATATTGCGGTAAGACATTATGTGACTTAGGTGCAAGTATCAACTTGATGCCTATGTCAATATTTAGAAAGTTGGGGATAGGAGAAGTTAAACCAACTACGGTTACACTTCAACTAGCAGATCGATCCTTAGCGCATCCAGAAGGAAAAATCTATGACGTATTGGTACGTATAGATAAATTTATTTTTCCTGCTGACTTTGTAATTCTAGACTTTGGAGCAGACAAAGAAGTGCCAATTATCCTATGAAGGCCGTTCCTAGCAACTGGAAGGACCCTTATCAATGTACAAAAGGGCGAGCTGACTATGCGTGTTCAAGATGATCAGGTAACATTTAACGTCTTTAAGTCTATGCGATTTCCTGACACAATAGATGATTGTTCTGCAGTATCCGATTTAGAGGAATTAATAGTGGAGAGGGAACTCAACTGTGTTGAGGACCCACTGGAGCGAATTTTGACATCTGACCCTCCAAACGATGAAGAGGAGGATGAATACTTAGTTGTGCTAGAAGCTAATCAAAAGGGATTTAATCTGTAATCCCGTTTTGAATCTTTAGAATTAGAGAAAAGAGATTGCATTCAGCCGAAAGCATCAATCGAAGAGCCACCTAAGTTAGAACTTAAGGTATTACCTTCACACTTAAAATATGTTTATTTAGGTAACGCCTCTACTCTGCCTGTGATTATTTCAGCAGAATTAACTACTGAACAAGAAGAGAAACTTATCTTAGTTTTGAAACAATTCAAGAAGGCTATCGGATGGACCATAGCCGATATTCGCGGTATTATCCCATCTGTATGCATGCACAAGATCATATTAAAAGATGGCGAGAGAGGAACGATTGATGGACAACGGAGACTGAATCCCATCATGAAAGATGTAGTGAAAAAGGAAATTATCAAGTGGTTGGATGCGGGTATAATTTAACCCATCTCAGACAGTTCATGGGTGAGTCCAGTCCAGTGCGTGCCGAAGAAAGGAGGTATCACGATCGTAGAGAACGAGAACAACAAGTTGATACCAACTAGAACAGTTAGGGGATGAAGAATCTGCATCGATTATCGAAAGCTGAACAAGGTGACTTAGAAAGATCACTTTCCTCTACCGTTCTTGGACCAGATGCTGGATAGACTCGCAGGACGATATTACTATTGTTTTCTCGATGGATACTCAGGGTATAATCAGATTACAGTAGCACCAGAAGATCAACACAAAATGACATTCACCTGCCCGTATGGTACGTTTGTATTTAGGCGCATGCCATTTGGTTTATGTAATGCACCTACTACATTTCAAAGATGTATAATGTCTATTTTTACTGACATGGTTGAAAAGTACTTGGAAGTGTTTATGGACGATTTTTCAGTATTCGGAGATACTTACGACGATTGCTTAGCCAATCTAGCTAAGGTACTAAGGCGATGCGAAGAAACGAATCTCGTACTCAACTGGGAAAAGTGCCATTTTATGGTACGAGAAGGAATTGTTTTAGGCCATCGGATAACGAGGCATGGGATCGAGGTAAACAAAGGAAAAGTAGATGTTATTGAGAAACTCTCACCTCCAACATCTGCAAAAGGTGTTAGGAGCTTTTTGGGTCACGCCGATTTTTATCGAAGATTTATCAACGACTTCTCTAAAGTTGCTAAACCCTTATGCAAATTATTGGAGAAGGATTCGATATTCAAGTTTGATGAGGAATGCTTAAAAGCATTCAATGATCTGAAGAGTCGATTAGTCACGGCACCCATAATCGTCACACCAGACTGGGAGTTGCCATTCGTGTTGATGTGTGACGCAAGTGACTTCGCAATTGGAGCTGTCTTGGGCCAGCGAAGGAACAAAGTTTTTCATCCCATCTACTACGCAAGTCGAACTCTAACCGGAGCTCAACTGAACTATGATAGAATGAAAAAGAGTTTCACGGCTATTGTGTTTGCTTTCGACAAGTTTCGATCTTATCTTGTAGGTACCAAAGTGATTGTCTATACGGATCACTTTGCAATTAAGTACTTATTAGCCAAGAAAGATGCTAAGCCGAGATTAATCCGGTGGGTGCTTCTACTTCAAGAGTTCGATCTAGAAATCCAAGATCGAAAGGGGGTAGAAAACCAAGTAGCGGATCACTTATCCGATTAGAACCACAAGAGGAAATTCTCCACTTTTACCGATCCAAGAAACATTTCGGATGAACACATACCGAAGGTAAATCATGTCCATAATATTCCTTGGTTTGCTTTGATTTTGCTAACTATTTAGCTTGTGGTTTGATGCCGCTTGATAAAATGTATCAATAAAGGAAAAAGTTTCTTCACGATGTGAAGTACTATTTCTGGGAAGAGCCATATTTGTTTAAAAAGTATGCGATCGGATGATCGGAGATGTGTGGAGAAGATGAAATACAGAAGATTTTATACCATGTCATTCGGCTCGAGTGGGGACACCGGAGGTACTTTGTACAGTGGCCAAAGTATTGCAAGCGGATTCTTTTGGCCAACACTATTCAAGGATGCATACGCTTACGTAAAGAGCTGTGATCGATGTCAGAGGGTTGGAAATGTCACCAATAGAAATGAGATGCCTCGAACAAATATCATTGAGGTAGAATTGTTCGATGTTTGGGGTATTGACTTTCTTGGTCATTTTCCTCCGTCTTTTGGTCACAAGTACATATTGTAGTAGAGAGATTATGTGTCCAAGTGGGTCGAGGGTGAAGCTTATCCGATTAACGATGCTAAGGTTGTGATGAAGTTCTTGCAGAAACATGTGTTCACAAGATTCGAAACCCCAAGAGCTATTATCAGTGATGAAGGGACCCATTTTGTGAATAAGTGGTTAAAATTTTTTGTTAGATAAACATGGAGTGAAACATAAGGTTGCTACAGCTTACCATCCGCAGAAAAATGGGCAAGCTGAGTTAGCAAATAAGGAGATCAAAGGCATACTTGAGAAGGTAGTTTGCCCGAACCGACGAGATTGGTCCAAGAGACTAGATGATGCTTTATGGGCTTACAGAACAGCATACAAGACACCTTTAGGAATGTCACCCTACAGGTTGGTCTTTGGGAAAGCCTGTCATTTACCTTTGGAGTTAAAGCACAAAGCCTACTGGGCTCTTCGACGACTCAACTTGGATCTTAAGCTTGTCAAAGAGAAACAGATGCTTCAACTCAATGAGCTAGAGGAATTCCGAATGTTCTCATACGAAAATGCCAAATTACTCAAAGAAAGACTCAAGAAATGGCATGACAAGCATATTCGAGTTCGAGAGTTTGAAGCAGGTCAGCAAGTCTTGTTATTTAATTCCATATTGAAGTTCTTCTGATCGCTGTAAATCAGAGTTTTAAAATTTATAAAAGAATGATTGAACCTGGAAACTAACTCTGACAACGATTGAGGCAAGTGCACCTATCGAACAGTAGTATAGCTTAGGCAAGACCGGATTATCGAACCCAAAGGAACTAAAAGTACTAATACTAACTTTATTTTTTTATTATTTAGCCTAAAATAAGTGAAGTTGTTTATTAAACTAAATTAATTAACTACTAAGCTAAAGACTCTAAGACAAAGAAGAATGAATTTGGAAAATAACTTGGGAAAAACTCAGTTGATTTAGAAGATACCTTAGGAAGAATACACCTAGACTTCACTTGTTATCTAACCTTGAACCATATGATTTATTTACTTAGTTTGATTCGTAAGACTCCCTAACGTATACTAAACCCTCTCTCGAGGCGAATAACGTCTAACCCTAGGTTAATTAGTGGAACTCTCGTTCTCTAATAATAACCCCCTAGAATAGCAGTAAATCGATCTATGGATTCCCATATTAGGTTTCACCCTAATCCGGCAAAATCTCGTCACCCTATCTCTAGGAGTGCGATCAACTCCGCTTAATTATGTTGGATCTACTCTTAGGCAGAGTCTATTCCTCCTCCACCTAAACACATTAAATTTGGATTAAGCTCACATAATTAAGAACAAACTAAGTATTTATCATATAATTCAAATAATCAAATAACAAGATTCATCATAGGTTTCATCCCCTTCGGGTATCCGAAGGTTTAGTTCATAACAATAAAGGAAAACATCTCAAGAGAAAAGATAAAACAAAACATAAGAAATCCCTAAAACCCCTGAAGGAATTGAAGAGGAGATCCTTCGTCTTGAGTATAATTTCGCTTCTTGAGATGGATCAACCTGGCTATCCACGAGTGAATCCCAAATCGCCTTCTCGGCCTAGCACGACGCCCCTAGAGCGATGGCTTTGGGCTCCCCCTTTCAGGTCATACTTAGGGTGTATTTATAGGCTTTTGAAATATGTTTCTTTCTCCCTAAGTATCTTTTCCCGAATAAAATTGCTCTTCTCCACGGCAGAGGCACGGTCATGGCGCACACCCGTGTAAATCGTGGACAGGCCGTGTTCGAATTCCTTTAATGAGACACGGCCGTGTGAGTCGGGGTTAGACCGTGTTCTAGATGATCAGTGAGGCATAGCCGTGTAATCTTTGGTCCAGGCCGTGTAGATTTCATGCTTTGGCCCATTTGTCCCGTTTTAAGCCTGTTTTGCATTCTTTTCATCCCCTGGTGCTTTCCTGAGTATATATCATGAAAAGAAAGGATTAAGAGCACCAAATTACATAAAATAAGGGATAATTCATCCAAAAGCATACTAAATGTGGGCCTAAAATATGTTACTATTTCGGTTTATCATCTTCCTAAGTAAGTTAAAATCACGTTGGTCCGGTCCATTTACGATTCATCGCGTCTATCCATACGGAGTTGTTGAACTCCAAGGTAAGGGAGGTAATTTTCACGTCAATGCTCAGCGTTTGAAACATTACTACGGAGAAAGACCTGAACGAGATCAAATTTTGTTTAGTTTATCTGATCTTTAGATTTTATTGTTTTCAATAAATCATTTAGGGTATATTTTTGGGTTTATTATGTTTAAAGGAATTCTGTCTAGGAGATTGGAACTTAAGCGGGACCGCTTGTGACCCCTCCAATCTTTCCTGGGAATTTATTTTTACATAATTTTCCAAGAAATTAGCCCCTAAATGACAAAAATAAATTTTTGGTTTTCCAAATAAAAAGGTCAATTTTGACCCAAGGCTTAAATTGCAACTCAATTTCAAATTTTCATTAAGTCTAGGGACTTAATTGAAATATTTTAAAATATGGTTACTATTTTTGTAAATAATAAAAATTAGGTGCCTCTTTTTGTAAATATTTTTAAGGCATCTAGAATAAATATTTTTACTTAATATCATAGTTATAAATTATTGATAAACTTTAATATATAATTATATCCATTATAATATATATTAATTTTTATCAACTTAGCTTAGGATTAGGATTAATTTTATTTTTATGTTTATCTTAATAATTTAATTGATAATTTCATATGCATTTTATTAATTGTTGATAACTTTGAGTAGAATTAGAATTAGAATTTCTTAATTATTAAATTAATCTAAGAGTTCTATTCTAATTCCTACTCCTTCCATTATATATACCACCCATCTATTCCATTCTTCTCATCCATTCTACCCCAAAACCACTAAAGTGCCATAAGCCCCTAGCCACAACATGACCATTCGGCCCAGTGACCATAGCCCACATTGCTTGCTGCGCGCTCATCTCCCGCACATCCGACCAGCCCGGCGGTGTGTCCTCGCTCTTCTTGCGCGCGCACTGCAAGACGCCAGTGGCCTACCCGCAGTAGTAGGCGTTATGCGTGGCTCTTTGCTTGTGTGCAGCCCCTACCATGCACCTATCCGCCCAACCTAATCCAAAAGCCTTCAACCCTCCTTTTAAAATTCCATCTTTTGTTCATTAGTATATTTTATTTTAGGAGTTCTTAATTTTTACGAAGAATGTGGTAAGAACAAATTTTTTCCCTTAAGTTTAATTTTTATTCAATTATTCAATTTTTTAATTTATTGAAGAATTAATAATTTTTATAAATTAAATTTTTAAGAAAATAATTTTTTCCATCTTATGTTCAGAGTTAATCATGCCCATGAAGAGAACTCGTGCCTCCGCCCAAATTGACGAAGCACAAAACAAATTTCACTCTGAAGAAGCCAAAGTAAGATACGAAAGTATTTTCAAAGATCAACAGATCCATCCAGAGAAAGGCTTCACACTGAAGGAAAGCAACTACAGAGACTTTATGGCACGTATTCGTCAAGTTGCTGAAGCCCTCAATTGGGAATTGTTTTGTGAAAAGAGACCAAGTGTGATGAGGAACTAGTTCGTGAATTCTATGCGAACTTGACCTCAAGCGAATTGACCGAAGTTCCAGTCCGCGGAATCAAGGTACCAATAAATTCAAATGCTATTAATGAATTCTTTGAATTACCTGATTTCGAAAACGATTAATATTCTTCTCTGTTGAGCAACATTAAGTCTGAAAATTTGCAAGAAATTCTCGAGGAACTCACAGTTCCAGGTTCTAAGTGGACTGTGTCAAAGTAAGGAACCCACACGTGCCGAAGAGAGTATTTGACACCACTTGTGAAGGTATGGTTCTACTTCATTCGTTTCAGCCTTATGCCTAGTTCACATGGGACTACAATATCATTAGAGCGAATGGTCTTATTATACTCAATTCTAACTGGAAAGACCATTGATGTGGGCAAAATCATCCTAAGAGAAATACGAAATTGTGCCGTTAGACGTTCTAGCCCGGCCTATTTTCCCTTTACGATAACAATTTTATGCTTAAAAGCAAAACTCCTCGCGGACGTGAAAAAGACAGAGTATAATCAAGGCACAATCACCGATTGGGACCTCTACCGAGTAGCCAGAGATTCTGTTCTTCAGCAACGAGTTAAAGAGAGTGAGGATCCCGAAGAAACAGAGGATGAACCCACAGAAATCCCGCCAGAGCAATCAACTGAAGTCCCTGTTGAGGCAGAATCAATGGAACGGAAGGTCAAACGATATCGAAACCTCAACGTTTGGAGCTCCACCGCCTAGCCCAGATCTTCGTAATGAGCTATCAAAGCTGATGAACTTAATGCAACACATGCAATGGCAGCAACAAGCCTACTGGAGATACGCAAAAATTTATAATGACCCATTTATTTTTGTGCCTGAGTTTCCAGATTTCATATTTGAACCATGGATTTCATCATCGAAGAGGGAGCAAGGCGATTCATGCAAAGGCAATACTGATGGAGTAAAAGATGAGTCGAATTCGGAAGGATCGGCAAACAAATAAAAAAGGGAGGACTTCAACTTTAGCTTATTTTTATTTTTAAGTTATTTTAGGATTAGGTGAATTAGGAATTTTCATTTTTGCATAATAAAATAAGAGATAGGAATCATGAATAAAATCTGACAAGTCCCAAAGGCTAAAGTGTGGCAATAGATATATACATGTCTAGGATTGGATTTTAGAGAGAGCTTGGTATTTAAGCAGTCAATTTGACTCACCTCCTCTTTTCTAAAAATCCTACCTAGTGTATAGTATCTATTCACTTTAAACAATGAAGACATTGTTCACTTTAAGTAGGGGGACAGAAAATTTGAATTGATTCCACTCAGAATAAAATTTTCTTTTAATTATGATTAGGATATATATTTTGCTCAATAAATTTGAATTTTGTTAAGTATGCTAAACTTCAGTATTAATAAAGTTCTATTATTTCAATAAATTATTATGTTAGCTTAATAATGATATGAATGTATTTTTAATAAAGCATGCAAATTCGTACCATAAAATTTTTAGTTCCCTACGAAAAAATTAGGCATGCATGAAAGTTTAAGTCTTTAGAATTGACTTAGTAATTTCTTGAGGCGAAATCCTAGGAAGCATGGAATATTGAAAATGATTTAGGCAACTATTGTTTGGACCGTTTGAGCCTTTCAAGCCAACCTTGATAAAATTATCCGTTGAAACCCAACTTTGAGACTATATGGCCTAATTTTATTTGGACCTTTTCAATATTTAGCCATCACTTTTCTCTTCATTACCTTTAAAATTGTCCCAAATACTAGACTCAGTACTATTCAGAATATCGTTTGAAAATAAGTTTGGGGGAGTTGAAAGGAAGTACCAATTGCTCGAAAATTGTAGTACATGAAGCAAAGTGCTAAAAAAAAACACATGTACTCAAAAGAAAATAGATGTACAAAAGAGCATGTTGGTGTATCGAAGGTAAAAATTTCGAAGGTTCGATTTATGCTGAGTCTAGGGTTTTAAAGCCAAAATTTATCTATCGTTTACCTACCCCTAAGCCCAGCCACGTCACAACCTTATTAAAGACCTATTGATTCAAAATTCCAATGTTACCTACATTAGTGGAGAGAAATTACTCTGTTCAACATATGAAGACATCAGTTAAGCTTAATGATTGCAGTTTAATTTTGAATAAGGAATTAAAATCAAATTGGTAGGGATTAACATGTCTTTATTAAGAAAAATTTAGTCTAATTTTTCTAGTATAATAGTTGTTGGGTGTAATTTGAACGATATGTATACTTAAGTAGCATAATTATCAGATTTCTTATTTTTGAGCCTAAGTATATTGAATCCATAATTTTGAGAAGAAAGTTGTTCTGAAGGAGTTTTTCAAAGGTGTTTCCGAGAAAATTCTTTTCAAATCTGTGCATTACTCGGGACGAGCAATGAATTAAGTTTGGGGGTGTGGAAACACGAAAATTTATACACTTTTTCATGCCCTTTTTAACTCAAATGTATGCGGTTTCGATTGAATTCTTGTCAGAAAATAATTAAATATTATAAAATAATTAAATTTTGCTAAAAATATGAACATGATGAATTTTAATTAATTTTATAGTTAATTTTGACTATTTTCGACAGATTCGCACAAAGGGCGAAAATTGGCTCGGTAGACACTGCTCGAAGAATAAACCCGAGAAGCAATTTGAAGTATCAAGGCGAATTTATTTCCAGCCCAAGACGGTCCAATTATGAATATTTAATCATAATATAATTAATTTTAATTTATTCCCAATTTAATTTGGGCTAAATAAATTAATCTTAATTAATTATGAAAAAGGCCCAGTTGAACCACATCAGTTGAACCAAACCGATTGAACCGAACCGAGCAAAGAATTGGGCAGCCCAAACCGTCCATATGCTGACCCAAATCAGCTTATTAGCTGATTAATTAAGCTTGCAAAGAAGCCCTTGAGGACTTTTCAAAGTTGCATTCAACCCCCTCCAAATATAGTGGCTTTGTAGATTTGCCCCATGCCATATTTAGCAAAGTTGAAGCCATCAACTTTGCCACATAGATGGCCGGCCAAGGGAGGGCTCTTTGGCTGATGGGATTTGCTATTTTTAGCAGCCACATTAAGCTATAAATACCACCCTTGGCTGATCATTCAAATCATCCCTCAAACCAACAACATTCTCTCATTCCTCTCTTCTCTTCTCTCAAGTTTTCTCTCTTCTTTTCCATTCCATTTCCCCTTCCTCTTGTGCCGATTTATCCTCTTGGGAAAGAGGTATTCTTTAGCCATCATTGAGCAGCAATTGGAGTGTTCATAAGCCACCTTGACAGCCGAGGACAACGGAGAACGAAGAACGGAGCAATCAGTCAAGCCACGGAGAAACACCGGATTTGCTTCTTGTTCCCTATCTCTTTAAATTTCGTTGTTGTTTTGACAAACATGTTTATGAATATTTATGCTATTGGAATGGTTAATTTAATCAGCCTAGCTTGAATTTAATTCGTGTTGGGTTGATTGCATTTCGTCCTCTTAAATTATTAAAATTATGTTTATACTGTTATAGGCCTCGGTAAAATGCTTGATTAAGTAAAATCATGCTTAAGTTATTCTGGCATTTTAATTGTTTAGATAACTAAAGAATTAATTATTTAAACGCATTGAAATTGTAATTAATGGATACAATACTTAATCTGTGCATGTTTAATTCTTCTGAGGTAGCTGAAGATTAAATTAGCATTGTATTTGGCGATACATATGCCTTGCATAACTTGCAGGATTTTTGTGATTAAACTGTTTCAAGGTAAGGATACTTTGTTACCTCACATAGTATTTTATATGCTTATTAGGTTGAATTAATCGGTTGAATCGACATAGGAATATACGAGAGATTGTTTAATTTAATAAGTATGTATGTGCAATAACATGTTTACTTTTATAAATCTGTTTAATCGGTCGAATTGACATAGGGATATGTACAATAGATAAATGGATTTTTTATTAGTAAATATGTTCATAAGTTAGCAAATTACCGAGTTGCCGTGATTTATTCGTAACAAGTATAAGCATGAATTTAATGATTCTAAGTTAAGGAATGCAATTAATCCAACACAATTATATCATCTTGATTAAAATCAGCTTTTGAAATCGTGCATAAGAATTTCTTTATTTTATTTATTTTACTTTGTTTTTTTTTTCTAGTTTTTAATCATTTCTCAAAACCAAATATTTTTCCCTCACCAAAGTGTTTAAAAAATTATTTTCATAAATAAGTCTTTTACAGCCCCTGTGGGTACAATAACTCGACATTTACTTGTCACTTTATTACTTGTTGCGATTGTGTACACTTGCACATTTTCACCGTTCCAATCGCCTGGGTTCCTACACCATCCGCACAACCTACGTTGGTTGGCCGTTTCTCGGATATCCATATTGTTGCGTATTCTAGTCGAGTAAGGTCGACCTTTTGGTTTGCGCCTCAGTTGTCTATCCGGCAACAGCTTATATGGTGCAAGCGATACAGACGGCCACTTACGTTCATCTGGGACTGGTGGGAATACGTGTCTCCACACGCTGTACATGTTTTCTACTTTATACACTTCGTCGACATAGCTCATGGGATCAAGATGGAGATTCTGACAAGCTGCAAGTACATGAGCACATGGGTAACGAAGTGCATCAAATACCCCACAGTCGCAGGTCCTATTTCTCAAGTGTACACGATATTGACCGCCAACAATACCTTGGTTCGGCCTGTCAAACTCCGTCACACGAAACCATAGGTTTTCGCGATCGTGACACACTGTGTGCATGGTGATAGCCCGTGCCTTCCCATTGTTAATTTCTCGCAAGACCTTCGCGCACCATACATGGCCTCCTTGCATTTGGCCTTTATAACTCGCTGCTCGCTTCAGAAATAGTGCCGCTAAACGAAAATATGTCTCTCGTACAACCGATGTTATCGGCAAATGGCGCGTTCCTTTGAGAACAGAATTTATGCATTCGGCCAGGTTTGAGGTCATATGACCATATCGTAGGCCGCCGTCGTATGCTTGTGTTCACTGTTCGAAAGGAATATTGCATAGGTAGTTTGCGCCTTCTTCGTTAACTGAGCGCAAATTCGCCAACATCTCGTGAAAACGGTCCTTATTGATCTCGTACCCTGCCAATATAAGTTGATAGCGAATATTACATACCACTCTTCAATTAAGAATAAATTGAATATTAAAAACGAAATTATATTAATAGATATTATATACCCATGTTGGTCACTTACCGTTTTTGACTTGTAGATCGATGTTGCCCGTAGTAGTTGGACGCAACATGCCTTAGACAATATCGATGGTGTGTGTGATGCCACATGCTTCCCTGTCAATCTATTGCGGCTAGTATTCCAGGGCCCCGATCCGATATAACGCATATATCAAGTTGGGGGCAGACATGCTTCCTTAACCTAGATAGGAAGAAATCCCAGTCATCAGCTGACTCCCCCGGTGTTATTGCAAACGCAATTGGAAGGATTCTGCCACTGCCGTCCTGCACCACAGCTAGCAATAGCCGATGCGTATATCTGCCATACATAAAGGTACCGTCAATTTGTACCAATTACTTGCAGTATATAAATGCATCTCGGCATTGCTTAAATGTCCAGAAAAGACGCTTGAACACTATGCATCCTCGGAGAAATCGATTGTTATAGTACGCAGGTTTCGTTTCGAGGTCTGATATGCTGCCTGGAACATATCTCTCCAGCACCTGACACCACTGCCACACTTCATTATATGAAGCGTCCCACCGACCATGCAACTTTTCCAACGCATTCTGCTTAGCTATCCAAGTCTTTAGAAGAGAGGCGTGTACCCCAATTGGCTACGGATATTGCCAATTAAGGCCGGCACTGTAGTCTTGGGATCGGCCTTCACCGTCGGTATTATTAAGTCAGCCAACATCTCTGAATCCATCTTCGGATGATCTTGTGAAACACCTGTCAACGAAGTACGTTAAATAATACAACATTACCTAATATTAGTATTATTCAAAAACTTTGAACACATAGTGATCTTTGCATCGACAAGACATGTATGTGGACCTTTGTACTTTTTGATCTCCCACAAGCTTGTCCTTTTCCTCAACGAGGCCATGATTTTTCATGAACATGTACCGTTTTGCACTGCACACTTCGCCTCGTACTTATCGAGCTTTGATTTAACCACGTTGTAGTTAACCCCGTTCTTGATGCTGTATTGTTTCAATGCACCAAGAAAAGCATCCTTGTTGGAAAACTCTTTACCAACTTCTAATTCGCCGAATCCAATAGCGAACTTATGCGGTCACGCGTGCGGTGTGGTAGTTCAGAAACTCCAATGCATCGTCTTGAGATAGATCGACATTATGCATGTGAAATTTTGGAGAGTACGCATACTGAATAGCGAATCTTCTTCTTCTTCATCCGAACCGCCCTTAACATCTTCAGTGCGGTTGGAGCAGGCTGCAGTTGAGAAAATAATGCAAACACGCACCATCGGGCCGGGCTCTCGAGGTGGATCCACATCGGACTCATCATCCGCCCACCATAATGCTGCAACGAACGAGGGCCCCTCGCCGGTGGATGTCGGGGAGTACATTATCCCTCCTTAAACATCTTTCGTAGCTTTCCCAATCATATGTGGATTGCCAACCACTAGAAGTTGATGACGTTCCCCAATACGTATTTCTATCATCGAACGTCGAAGGAAGGATATGCATGTCCCATCCACCAACCGAGTGTCGTGCAGGGGTTATGTTTTCCATACTAACACCAAACACGAGCACTTCCGTAGTCTGCCTCCCACTAACAGAGTGTCGGCTTGGGGTCGTGTCTTCCCCTCGAACAGCAGTAGATGTTGAGGTCGAAGGAAGATCACTTGGCGATGAAAATTATACATATACCTCAAGATAGGGTGATCCACTGGCAAGATGAGTCTCCACCATTGCCTCAAAGCTCCGAGGACCTTTGATGTCGAATGAGTCATATCTCACCGGATCAACCGAAGCGCAAAATCTATACTTAATAGACTAAACTTTCATTGGCGTTGTTCCGAAGATTTTACGCCTAATTCTTTTGCGAAGTTCTAGCAAATCTATGTTCGATTAAAACCCGGGCCGTATTTGTGTTCTCCGATAAAAAACAACACCATTTTGGTGTCACAAACCTCACCATCGTAGTAAATAATAAAGATTAATACGTTCACTCATTTTGGTTTCTATTTTTCTTTTGCCTCAATTTACGTTATGGAACCGAGAATGAAATTTGGCTGATTTATAGTCTAAGGATTGCCAGAGACTATCGTAGCAAAAGAGCGCCCACGTGTGAGCTCTTTTCAAGACTCTTCTTGGCGAGTGCATCCTGCTTGAAGCATTTTCGGCACTATTTGTTCAGAAACGTCTTCTCAAAATTATTTTACCGGAGACTACTGTAGCAAAAGAGCGTCCACGTGGGAGCTCTTTTCAGTACTCTTGCTGACAGTGCATCCTGCTTGAAGCGTTTTCGGCACTATTTGTTCAGAAACGTCTTCTCAAAATTATTTTACCGGAGACTACTGTAACAAAAAAGCGTCCATGTGGGAGCTCTTTTCAGTACTCTTGCTGACAGTGCATCCTGCTTGAAGTGTTTTCGGTACTATTTGTTCAGAAACGTCTTCTCAAAATTATTTTGCCAGATACAACTGTCAAGAAAATTCAAATAATTTTTATTTTGCTAATATATTTTCCCCTAAACCCTAAACATATTTTTACTAAACCCTAATGATCGTGTGTCAGAGTTTTAAAAATTTAAATAATGAGAATGATCGAACCTGAAAACTAACTATGACAATGATTGAGGCAAGTGCACCTATCGAATAGTAGTATAGCTTAGGCAAGACCGGATTGTCGAACCCAAAGGAACTAAAAGTACTAATACTAACTTTCTTTTTATTATTTAGCCTAAAATAAAGGGAATTTGTTGTTTTAAATCTAAATTACTTAACTACTAAATTAAAGACTCTAAGACAAAGAAGAATGAATTTGGGAAAATAACTTGAGGAAAAACCAATTGATTAAGACGACACCCAAGGAAGAATCCACCTAGACTTCACTTGTTATCTAACTCTGAACCAGACGATTTATTCACTTGACTTGATCCGTAAGATCCCCTAATGTATATTAAACCCTCTCTCGAGGCGAATAACGTCTAACCCTAGGTTGATTAATTGAAATCTCTTTCTAATTAAAACCCCTAGAATCACATTAACTCGATCTATGGAATCCCATATTAGGTTTCACCCTAATCCGGTAAAATCTCGTCACCCTATCTCTAGGCGCGCGATCAACTCCGCTTAACTATGCTAAATCTACTCTTAGGCAGGGACTTTTGCTCCTCCACCTAAGCACATCAAACTTGAATTAATATCCGCGAAATATCAACACAATAATTAAGAACACATAATTAAGAACAAGTCAAATATTTATCATATAGTTCAGTAAACGATAACAAGATTCATCTAAGTTTCATCCCCCTCAGGTATCTGAGGGTTTAGTTCATAACAATAAAAGAAAACATCTCAGAAGATAAGATAAAACAAAACATAAGAAATCCCTAAAACTCCTTGAAGGAAATTAAGGAGAAATCCTCCGTCTTGAGTATAATTCCGGCTTTTAGAGATGAATCAACTAGCTATCCCTGAGTAAATCCCCACAAATCTACCTTCTCTGGCCTAGCAAAACGCCCCCTGTCAAAGGTACTGGGCTCCCCTTTTTAGGTCATACTTAGGGTGTATATATAGGCTTTTGGAATGTGTTTCTTTGCCCCTAAGTATCCCAATCCGAATGAAACTTCTCTTTGCCACGGTAGGGGCACGGCCATGGTACACGCCCGTGTGAATCGTGGCCAGGCCGTGTTGGGTCGACTAATGAGGCACGACCGTGTGGTCTTGGGCTCAGGCCGTGTTCGAGATTATTAAGGAGGCACGGCCGTGTGGTCTTGGGTCCAGGCCGTGTCGATTTCGTGATGTGGCCCATTTGGCCCGTTTTAAGCCCGTTTCTTGTTCTTTTCATCATCCGGTGCTTTCCTGAGTATAAAACATGAAAATAAAGGATTAAGAGCACCAAATTACATAAAATAAGGGATAATTCATCCAAAAGCATGATAAATATGGGATTAAAATATGTTACTTTTACGATTTATCACCTAATTAACCCTATAATCTAGTCCATTAATTTTCCCCTAAAAACCCTAAACACAACGATCCTAAAAAATCCTAAACCCTAGCCCTAAAACCCTAAAACCTCATACCCTAACACTAAAAGCAGTGAAAAAGCGATCGGGGAAGGCGGGCAAAAAGCGCGCCCTTGGGGTGTGCTTTGTGCCACATCATCACAAAGCGCGTCCTCGTCGGTAGCGTTTTGTCTTGATGTGGCACAAAGCGCTCCCCTGCGGCGCGCTTTCTCTCTTGCATCCTCAAAACGCTACCGACGTGGGACGTTTTTGGGGGAAAATGGCCCTTTTCCGTAAATAATGCAAAATTCGGCCCATTTCTGTAAATTTTTTTTCGGTATATATTGGTAAATTACCCTTCATTATGTACTTGCTTTTTTTTTTAAAATTTTGTTTCCATTTTCATGATATAATTGATGGTGGTGAGATCAATTTTATTAAAATTTTTATTATAGTATAAATATATATATATATATATATATATATAAATATAATGGAGAGATTTAAGTAAGTAGAATTCATAATATACTAAAAATTGTCAGAGTAAAAAAATAATATTTCATAAATAAAATTTGATTAACTTTAAATTTTCGTTTTTTTATTGAGTTGGATTTTTTTTAAATGGCAAATTTCGTAAATATGGAAGCAAACAAGTCCACTAGATGAGTGCATAAAAATAATCGCCATATCTTATAAAAGCCGTCTGGTATATGACGTTATTCAATTTTTGCCTCCCCAAAAATCGCAAACCCCGTCCCTGTCGAGCGGAGCCTGGTTCCCTCTTCTTGGAAGAGCCGAAGAAGCTCAGGTTTCCCACAATCTCCACCGTTTTTTCCCTGAAATAAACCCCACCTCACTCCACAATTTAAAAAATCGCTTCCTTTTCTCTTCCACTTACCTAGCCCAACTCTCCAATTCCCCGCTCTCGTCTCTCCTTCACTGATCACCTACTCCAAAATGGTTTTCATTTGCTGTTAGTGTTTTTAAGATCAACCCTTTTCGTTTCCGAACCCAGTCTGTTCCCTATCTTAATCTACTTTTTCCAATTCCTAAATATGGCTATCCGCGTTACCTTCACTTACTCCGGCTACGTTGCCCAGAACCTTGCCTCCACCGCCGGCTTCCGTCTCGGATCGTGCTCCACTCGCTCCGCCCATGAATGCTGGCTCCGCTCCCGTTTCCTTTCCCCAAACAAAAAGGCCGACATCGACTCTTCCCCTCCTCGTACCTACCATTCTGCTGCCGATCTACGCCACCCTCGGTCGGGCATGTACTCTACCCTGGCCACCGAGATCCTTGACGACGGTTGCAAGAATCCAATTATCGTGGGTTTGATCTCTCTGATAAAGTCAACGACATATGGTTCTTGTTCCCCGGTCACCACCATGTGAATTGCATCTTTTAAAGCCACTTCGATTATCCCTTTCTTGCAGGGATCGAAGTGGCTTCCGTGCAATGAACTGACTCCTGGCGGACTGGAGAGTAGTGAGGTGGATAGAGGAGGAACAACAAACAATGATGACTGAAATTTGAGCTTGGAGTTGGATCCCAAAGCGCTTGCTAAAAGTAGTTGGATTTCGAGGGTGTTAAACGTTTGCTCCGAAGATGCCAAGGCTGCTTTTACCGCTTTAACTATTAATTTACTATTCTAGTCGTTTATGGCCGAGCCAAAGTCCATTCCGTCGGCTTCTATGTACCCTACTTTGGGTGTTGGCGACTGCATTTTGGCTGAGAAGGTAAAAATCTTTGATTACTGAAACACCCATCTTAATAGACAGTGAAATTTCGAATATTTTATTGAATTTGTTTCGTTTATTCTGATATCAACAGGTTTCATATTTCTTTAGAGAGCCTGAAGTTTCCGATATTGTTATATTCAGGGCACCTCCTATCCTGTAGGTAGGTCTTGAAGTTTGCTTTTCGTTAAGCTCTAATTTCATTGCTTAGTCATTTGCATTAATTTATAGCTGTTGATTTTATTTCAATATGCAGGAATATGGATACAACACAAATGATGTTTTCATTAAAAGGATAGTTGCTAAGGCTGGGGATTGTGTTGAAGTAAGCTCTTAAGATTGTGTAATTCATTTTCACTTTTTCTTTGTTTCTTTAACTTTATCCCGATATTTCTGTAAAAGGTATAATGATAACTGTTGCTGACATTCCATATTGAATTTGTGGTAGGCTCGTGATGGCAAATTGTTTATAAACGGTGTTGCACAAGATGAAGATTTTGTTCTAGAGCCATTAGCTTACAAAATGGATCCAATGGTTAGTGTCTTATAAATTTACACTGTCCTTGTTTATTTGTTTTGTTTCTCTGGTTCTTCATTATGCTTTATTACATTGTTACTGGGTCAATCACAGTGGTTAACAGAGTTCATCATTTATTTTGGATGATTTTACAGGTTGTGCCTAAAGGTTATGTTTTCGTGTTTGGGGATAATCGCAGCAATAGTTTTGATTCCCATTACTGGTAATTCAAAATTTTCAACATTATACTAATGACTATTTGGTTTTTAGAATGCATTGGAAAAGCCATGAAAGCAAAAGATGAAACACAGTTCTTCAACCTAACAAAAAAGAATGTATGCATGGTGTGCCTTGTTGTTTTAGGACTGTAAGCTCCTATAATTGGCATCTTATTTCCAATTATCTTGTTTTTCAGGGGTCCACTTCCCATCGAAAACATTGTGGGTAGATCTATATTTCGCTATTGGTCTCCATCCAAAGTTTCAGCCACTATATATGACTCGAATGTGGGGAAGAATGCTGTAGCAGTTTCTTGACACCTGAAATAACTTGAAAGACTTTATGTGAGTCTGAGCTGCAGTGAATTCGCACCTGGATTTATTGCCATGGTGCATGTTTTATTATGGATAATACATTCATCATATTCGTTGTTTTTGTAATTTTATTTACGGCCAATTGTAGGCCCACTCACAATTTTTCCTGTAATTAGAGTGTCAAATTTTCTTTGACAAGGATTTGGAAGAATCGAGGAAAGAAAACCAAATGATTTCTCTGATATCCGATGCTTTTTCAAACTTGGGTGCTTAATATAATTCTTATTAAAAGGATTTGGGCATCCCTTTTGTACTGAACTGAATTGAGAATAATCTGAGGTCTTAAGCTGAGTAAAAGCAGAGATAGGAGATTGTTGAAGAAAGGTGTTAGCTGATGGTCAGTGTTTGTGCAGGCCGATTCCCAACTTTGGTGGGCCTGTGAATGTAATGTCAACCCCATATTTGGATTATGAACTTTATCTTCATTTGTAATAAGGAAAATATCTTTTGTAACACCCCCTACCCGTATCCGTCGCCGGAATAAGATACGAGGTATTATCGGAGTTTACAGAAACATTTTTCATTAAACCAAGTCATTTTACTATTCATATTCCGAACATAACTATAATGTCCCTCTATTGGGCTCTCGAAGCCCAAAACATACATTAGAAATTATTCGGGACTAAACCGGAATCATAGGAAAATTTTCGCATAATCCCAATTTTTTTCTTTTTCTCTATTACAGGGGTCACACGCCCATGTGCTATAGGGACACGCCCGTGTGGTTCTGGCCGTGTGACCAACACACCCATGTGACTTACCTCCGGTAGCCGTGGCTTCACACGCACGTGTCCCTAGGTCGTGTAACTCTCTGACTTGCAACTCATGAACAAATTGATCTCACACGGCCAAGGCACACGCCCGTGTTGCTAGGCCGTGTGGTTAATTTTTATTTTTGAATTAGGTGCAGGATTCACACGCCCGTGTATCCAGACCGTGTACCTCACATGGGCAAGGCACACACCCGTGTGGGAACCCGTGTGCTCGATTCTCGGCATTCTGTTTTGCAATTTCTGGATACAGGGGACACACGGCCTTGACACAAGCCCATGTACTAGACCGTGTGTCACACACGGCCTAGACACACGCCCGTGTGTCTACCCGTGTAGACAAAAACAAGGCTATATCCAAGCCTCATTTCTCACCCAATTGGTCTTTTACTTACACCAACATTTAAATATGTTCAAGATTCAATTTATATGGTTAAATATCTAAATTTATCAATCAACTATTCATATATATATAGTCATATTAATAATTTTTTATAGCATTCTTAACCATCATCTTCATCCCTATATTTATACCATCTCATCATTTGTTCATTTTAAACCCATATCAAACATGATAAAATCATAATTATATGTAACTCAAAACTTACTAAATACAAGCCATACCAATGGCTAGTTATAGTTAGATCATTTATAAGCCAACATTTACTAATTAACCTATACATGCCATTATAACCACAGTTCATTTACCATACATACCAAAATAGGCCAATGGATACTGTGGGTGATCTCCGTCGAGCTTCCTAACCAACGAGCTTCCGAAAACTCACTCATTTAAATTTAATATAAACATACAAGGTATATTCAATCATCTTGATCACGAGCCCTAACACATAACCTCATCACCCTTTTTAGTCGCACACTTCATATAAATACCAAGAAACATGTATGGGCTCAATTCTCCTTAAATTTCTCATATATATAGACAATTTCACATTATGTAATCATATAACGTATAGCAACCATATCTTTGTATTTTAAATACATTTTCATAACAACTTGTCTTGATTTCATACTATTTTATATTTGAGCTTTACTCATCAAAGTATTTGAAATATCATCTTTATGCAAATAGTAACATGAGGTACATAATTCCATAATTATGAATGAACATATTTATCAAACATATTCCATGTTCATATGTCATAGTCTCATGTCTCCATATATCAAGAACCATCATTTTCTTGTATTTCAGATAAATACTTGTAACCATACATAAGTATGAAATTCGCTATTTCTTCCTGTCAATCACAATTTCAAATGACAAATTCTTGTGAATACGCTTACCAATTTCATAATCCCATGTATTTACCGTTTTCCATATTTATCCTGTTGAATTTCTTGGAATTTCGATAGATTTCCTGTAGTACACTCATGGTGTACAATCTCATAATCCGTCAATTCGTACACATATATACATAAGTACCTTTTCAGAGAGCACACTCCCGCGAACCTCATTTCTTCTTAAAGCGAGATTACACCCAGGCTAAATCCTCAGAATGTGAGCACACTCCCGCGAACCTCATTTCTAACAGCGGGATTACCAGTCTAGGCTAAATCCCTTGTAACATATGCTCAAAGAGTATTGTCGGGATTACCAGTCCAGGCTAAATCCCCTGCAATGACAAATACTCTATAGAGCTTTGTCTGGATTACCAGTCCAGGCTAAATCCAGACTCACATTTACTTTGGATTACCCGTCCGGGCTAAATCCATTTCACACATATTCTTCGGGAGGGCTTATATCAGGATCACCCGTCCGAGCTAGATCCTTTTTACCGTCAAATCCTTTTCAATAATCCATCGAATTCCATTCCATTCAACCGGGATTTATTTCCCTTTTTATTGAATATTATCAACATTTCATCAATAATCATACATTGAGCATTCAAATCACATTTTCATCACATAAACATACATTTCAAACATTTAAGAATACAATTCAAGTTACACAAACTTACAATTCGATTTTTATACCATAACGATAATCTTAGTTTCATAATAAATATTTGAAATAAAACATTATATCATTTATAATTTAACGTTTATCGATTATAATCGGGCATGTGATCAATTTATACATAAGTCATTCATATATTTTCCTCCTCCTCCTCTCCATTCCACATCCTTAATGTATATATAACGTTTATAAGTAACATTATCTATAATTTCACTATTTACTTATAAGTATATTCAAAGCTGTCCATCCGTGTCATTGTCACTAAATTATTTTTATCTTGAGCTGCAGAACTCCAAATTAAGATACACTTGATGTTTTTGAAACTAGATTCATATATCCTTCTACCATAAAAAATTCAGAATTTATAGTTTAGCAAATTAGTACATTAAAATCTTCAAATTTATCCATGTTCTGCTGTTTGACAGCTTTGACCTTTGCTTACTAAAAATTAATTATCTCTTAACACAGAATTTGGATGATATTTCCATTTGTTTCTCTTGAAAATAGACTCATTAAGAATTTAAAAATATAAATTTAAGCCCTTAATTATTTTTCTCCAATTTTTGATGATTTTCAAAAGTCAGAATAGGGGAACCCGAAATCATTCTGACTTTGTCTCACAAAATTTATTATATCTTATGATTTATAATTCCATTACTTACACCGTTTCTTTTATGAGAAACTAAACTCAATAAGATTTAATTTCATATTTTATTCATCCTCTAATTTGATTTCCACAATTTTTGGTGATTTTTCAAAGTTAGACTACTGATGCTGTCTAAAACTGTTTTAGTGCAAAATGTTGATTACCATTTTCCCCCTAAACTTTTAATACATGACAATTTCGTCCCTAGGCTCGAAAAATGAAATTCTTGCAATTTAATCCTTATTCCAAGCCTAATTATTCTCATACATACCAATAACAGCCCATGAATTCCATGAAATTTCATAATTTTCCATAAATTTAACACTTTTCAATTTAACCCCTAAAACATGTTTTCATCCAAAATTCTTTAATAAAACATCTTTAAACATCCATTAACATCTCAATTTCATCATCAAATAACAAAAATCATATGAACTTATCAATGGTAACTTCCAAAATTTTAAACAAAATCAAAAACTAATAGAATACTAAGTTGGACCTAATTGTAAAAGTCCAAAAATATAAAAATTTCAAGTAAAAAGCAAGAATTGAACTTACTTGAAGCTAAAATATGAAATACCAGCTCAAAAACCTCTTCCATGGCTATTTTTGACAGAAATTTGAAGAAGAAATGGCCTAGAAATCATTAAAGTCAACTTTGGCCATGTAACTTTTGTTAAAATTCCAATTTTGTCCTTTTCACATGAAAATCTTTGATTTTTTTCACGCTTACGCCTCAGCCATTTTAAAATGATCCATTTTCTCTTTTAGTCCTTCCTTATTTAATGGTTAAGCTATTTAATCACTTTAGCAAGTTTTGCACATTTTCAATTTAGTCATTTTTATCAATTGACTACCGAAACGTTAAAATTTTCTGACGAAATTTTAATACTACCTTATTGACACTCCGTAAATATTCATAAAAAATATTTATGGCTCGGTTTATAACACCGAGATCTCAATACCTCTTTTTCTCAATTTCTTAACCAAATAAATCTTTATAAAACACAGTTTACTATTTCAAAAATATTTTAAAAGCTGCATTTGGCTCGTAAATATTAAATAATATAATTTACGAGTTCATTTTCCAAATTTGGTGGTCTCGAACCACTATTTCCTACATCGCTGAAATTTGGGCTATTACACATTTGTCTTGTTCTTCGTGTGATTAGAGGGAGAATATTTTTCTCCACATTTTCCTAACCAAAAGCCGCATGTTGCGCATGAAATCTTTACATGCACCCTTGGCGGCTTGACCTTTATATTTTGGAGAAAGAAAAGCCTAAAACTGGATTAAAACGTATTCATTATGATGTACATAGATCTTATTCATGTGATTCACTTATTATTACATCAATATCATTGATGGTAAAATCTTTAAGCAGCAGCCTCTTGAGACTTTAATTAGCAGCAAAACCATGAATAGAAATTTCTTGTTGTTTCATTTCCTCGACGTTCTTGTACTTGTACCAAGATGCACACACCAAATAAATGACGAAGTTAACAGCACTTAACCCTGATAATAACCAATAGAAGTAGTTCAACTGGTCTCTATTGAGGTTGTTTGAAGCCAACCAACCCCCGCTGGCCTTGTTCACCACCTCCACCACTACCGAGCTTATAAAATACCCAAATGCTAGTGAAAACCAAGAGAGGGCTGTGCTTGTTCCTTTCATTCCTGCTGAGCTCTCCACATGGTAGAACTCTAGCAGCCCTACCAATGTGAACATATCAGACAACCCAAACACGGCGAATTGGAATCCAAGCCAAAACACACTCATTGGCAGTGGCTCATTAGAATCTACCATGTTGTGCTTAACAGCCACAGATTTACGTTTGCTTTCCATCACTCCAGAAATTGCCATGGAAATGGTTGAGAGCACCAATCCAACTCCAATCCGCTGAAGATGTCGAATTCCTGTTGGAATTCCTGTTATTCTTCGGGCTAGTGGAACGAAAATGCGTTCATAAATCGGAATGAAAATGAGGTTGAATCCCAGGGGAATGACAGGAAGGGAGGAAGCAGGGATTTCAAAACCAAATATTTGAGTGTCCAATGTCATGCTTTGTTGTATGGAGAATGTTTGGAGTTGAGCCAAACAAGTATTTATGAAAACTGTGCTGAGTACGATGGGAAGCATGCGCAGCAAAATTTTGGTTTCTTCAACTTGGGTCACCGTACTAAGCCTCCAAGGTCCTGGAGTCATTGCTGCTGATGCACCCCAAGTGGTCATATCATGAACTGCTGCTCGATCTAAGAATCTGTGTATTTTGTTAATCTATCCAGGTTAGGGCTAGTTTTTCAACAAATGAAACATGCCAAATTATAAACTGTGTACCTAAACTGATTGGTTCTCCGAAGAGTTTCATTTTGTGTTCCTTTTTCATAAACCTCATAAAGTTCATCTTCCTTTCTTGGTATTGGAAGGTATCGGTTGCGGATGGATGCAGCAAGTACCTTCAAACAGCAAAATGGAGGCCATGATTCACTTGGAAAATAAAATTACTACTATTTATTATGATGGAAAATTGGAAATAGACTTACCCGTAGGATTCGAATTATGGGGCTTCCTTTAAGTGCATTATCCCTATAAAATGGCTTGCCAATGCACACCAACACAATTGCAAACAAGACTGCTATGGTGCACACTCCAAAACCCCAATCCCAACCTTTTTTAGAACTTATCCACACTACGAAAGTGACCCCAACTATAGATCCACCCGTCAGGCTAAACATGAACCAGTTGAAGAAGCTTGAAAGTTGAACAGCCTCTTTAGGGTCCTTGCTGTCGAACTGGTCAGCTCCCAGCAGTGGCAAAGCCGCCTTAACCCCACTGGTTCCTAGCGCTATCAGGTATAGACCTGTGTAAAGAATTGCTGCTTGGCCAGTATTTGCAGCCTCGCATTGTTTTGAAATATCCGTGCAAGGAGTTGGCCTCAGTTGATCGAAATGTGCTTGTACTGTCAGCAGGGCATATCCCTTAATATTCGAAAGCATCAGGTCAAGTTTTGTCAGATAAGATGATTTTAATTATTGAATTATTTATATCAAGACGAGCTACTATATATATATATATATATATATATATATTTCTAAATAAACATGGCTTTAACTACCAACATTCTAGAAATTGATTGATCATCTATATATAGCCATTGTCAAAATGTGCATTTGTTGTGACATGGAATCCTGACCTAATGCAATGTTTGCGTGAGATGTACCATGTGGAGCAAGCTGCTCATGGAATGCTCATGTTAATTAAAGACAATTTAATATCTTTTGGGTGTTTTGAAATCATAATCATCTTCTTTTCTGGCACTATATCTTCCATGAAAGCATCATATATACATAGTAGTGTTTTAAATATATATATGTGTGTGTGTGATATATATACAGTAAATGAAAGAAAAATTCATCACGTCAATCATCCCACCATTCATAAGTTTTATTAATTATATAATTCAAGCAATAAATCTAATTTCCCATAGTAACAAGGATTAACCTCTCTTTTCCTCGAGTTCTAACACGCAAGAGCAAAATGATAATACATTAAAAAAAGTAAATTACATAGTTGATCATTTAATTTTCATAAAATTTCATTTTGGGCACTAAAAATAAAAAAGTTTATAATATGGGCACTATTGTTACATATTTTATCATTTTGGTCATTGTCGTTACATACTTTATCATTTTAGTCACCAAATTTTTATAAGTTTTTATTTTGGTCACTCACTTTATCTCTTTAATTTCCTTTTTTAAGAACTCGTTTTAGTTTTTTTTTTTTAATTAAGGAAAAACTTGAGTTTTTATAATGAAAAATCTAAGTTAGAAAAACCATATTATCTTTTTTATTTCTTTTATATTTTTTTTAGAATTAATTTTAGTTTTTTCTCAGTAAAAAAAAAGGAAAAACTTGAAATTTTATAGGGAATTACCTAAGTTTTTATAAGAAGAACTTGAATTTTTACAGAAAAAATTAAGTTATCTTTTTCATTTCATTTTTAGAATTAATTTTAGTTTTTAAAGTAAGAAGGAAAAAATTGGGGTTTTACAGGAAATTATCTAATTTTTATAGGAAAACTTGGATTTTTACTAGGGTTGTTTGAACTAGATTAGATCGATTTATTGGATCGAGGATCAGCTGAGTTATTGGTTTGCAGAAAGGCATCAAACCAACTGACCTAGAAACCAGTTTGGACTAGTTCAATGTAATGACCCAATTTTTAGTGAACTGGAAAATGCAGTTTTGGAACCCTATTTTCGTAAACTGAGTTTGTAAATGTTAAATATTAATATTTAATAGGGTAATATAAAAATGTATTAAAGTTTGGTCAAGAAATTTAGCCGAATTAATAGTTAATTAAGGTCCAAGGACTAAATTATAAATTTTAATCGTTATAGAGTTTTAATTGTCAAGAGGCTTGAGGACTTAAATGGCAATTAGAAAAATGTCTAAAATGATAATAAATCCATTTTGTAATAGGAAATAGTGGAAGATAACGGGAGATTCCACTAATTCTTGATTAATCATTTATTAAGCTAGTTAAAACATTATTAGCTTAATTAAACCAAGTTAATTAACATCCAAGCATAGTATAAAAGGGCAAGATAGTTGAGTTTTGTCATCACTTTCTTCCTCTCTACTGTCCAAACCTAAGAAAACAAAGGAGAAAAGGGTTTGTTGCTTCAATCACATTCGACCATCAATATTAAATTGATTCCAAGTCTTTTTCTTGTAATTTTTATAAATTTGGAGTCATGGGAGATTGATTTAGCTAGCACATGTACAATTTGTAAAACTGTTAAAATTTGTGGAAGTTGTCATTGTTGATTTCTTGAAGAATTAGGCTTGAAATTGATAGGTATTGAGCTTAGAATATAAAAAGGACTAGATTGTAAAGTTACTTTAGCTTGTTTGTTAACTTCATTGCATTAAGGATCAAATTGAATAATTGTAAAACTTGTTATGAAATTATGTTAGAAATAGAAAGTTAAGGTCTCTAATGATAATATTGAAATTAGATTTTAATCTGAGGTTAGGAATTGAAAGTTATGACTATCCCGAGTTTAGGGACTAAATTGAATAAAATGAAAAAAATTAGGGATATTGAAAAATCGAGTTATATAGGTTCATGCGTATCATAACACAAAATGGAAATATTTGGTATTGATTAATGTTATAAAATAATTGTTTAGATCGAGAATTGGATCGAAGTGGAGTCGATAGGGGAAAAGCTAAAATTACGGATTAAGTCCCTACAGTATCCACTTTACGTATTTTGAACAGGTAAGTTCATATGAAACTTACCCCTCTATTTTATTTTATATATGAATGAAACTTGAATTTTTACTTATATATTAGAATTGAGTAGAATTAGTGAATTTGACACACATGTCTCAAAATGGACTGAATTGTAAAGTCATGTAAATATTGGCTACATGGAATTGGTTCAGGATGTAAATGTGAATATTGATTAATTATATGACTCAAAAATGAGAAATGAAATTACACACAAGAATTGGTGTTGACAATTATATGGAAATGATGCCCAAGTGAACTTAGTAAAAGGCTAGGATACGTATGGCATGTCATTAGGGTTATATGCACGTTTAATTAGGGATTATGCATGTTATTACGAGATCTAGCATTTGTTACAGATTCTCGGGTTATACATATCGAAGGTTTAGCCCGAACTGGTAACTTCGATATAATGCCAGCTTGTGTGAGCACTTTTGTTATAATGGCAGCTTGCGTGTACAACTTGTTCCCGTGTATTCGAGTTTGTTTTACTATATTTCCATCGGGTGATATTCAGTTGATTGAAAATGAAAATTAAACTATGGAATGGAAATGAAAGGGTATTTGATGATACTTGATATATGAATGGTTATATGAATTTGTTTAAGTTTTGAGATTTCTTATGATTCTAGAATATAACTAATGCTTTTGATTGATGATGTTGCTCTATTTATAGATATGTCATAATGTGCCAAAGGATAGTTAAGTTGGTTGCCAAATAGATTAGTTAATTATGCCTTAATGATCGAGGTATGTTTTAGTTTCAATTTGAATTTACTAAGCATTCCAAATGCTTACCTTAGTTGTTTACTTCCTTGTAGATTTGCACCTCGCGGAATTGCCGAGTCGGATCAACTGGGAAGCACACACTATTTAAAGATGATAATTATATGTTCATTTTGAGTCTAGGTTATGCGGCATGCACATATGGGTCCTAGTATGCTTGTGGTTATTTTGAAGTATGATGGCATCATGTGCTTATAGTGAGATTTAATGTTGGATGTATATTTTGGTATATAAACTAATAATACATATTTTAGTTAAGTTTGATAATGTATGAATGATGAATTTCCCTTTTAATGGTTTGGTATGTTAAACTATCATTTAGGCCATTTGAATTGAGTAAACTAAATAATGTTGTAGGAATGGTAAGGTTCATGATAAGTATGTTGTGTAATTTAGTATATGTTTTGACTTATTAATGCCAATCTCTTGAATTGGTGATTTTCAATTGGTAAGATGATTGTGTTGAGTTGGAAATTGAATGCATTTTGGTAGGTGTAGATGTAATAGTCATGTGTATAGCTAAATGTGAATAATTAGTTGGTAAGGTATTGAATGGTCGATTGATCAGTTTATTTGGTTGTTAATTGGTTTAGCTAAATGGCCTTATTTTTGTTGAAGATGGGATGAAAACATGTTCGGAATGAACTGGAATTGCTTAAAAGTGGATACCAAATGTGCATTTTGGAAAAAACAGGGGCAATGTTGCGACGAGAGGTCTTTGAAGTCGCGATGTTGTTCGGCAGTGAGTGACGCCGTGACAAGGAATCTTAAGGTTGTGACATCGGTCCTAAACTTTTAAAAACTTTACACTTTGATCTTGCTTCCTACTCGGCTTAGCAAAAGAGCTTTATAAGCTCGTGTAAGACCTAGAAATGAACGTGTTACATTTATTGGTATAAGAGCTATGATTTAGTTGATTTTAGGACTGAATTGTAGTGTAAGTCGAATCTAGAAATACATGTCACAATAGTTTATGATAGTGTGTAACATTGAATAGCTTAAATCGATTTTTTATATGAATTTTTTTAATAATTTACTTAATCGAATTGACCGGATTAGCGACTTGGTAGTCTGTCCAATTCGACCACCTGTTCGGTTCTAAAAACCTTGATTTGTACAGGGAAAAACCATTTTGTCTTTCTAGTTTCTTTTATTTTTTTAGAATTAATTTTAGTTTTTTTAGTAAAAGTGAAAAACATGTGATTTTATAGAAAATTACCTGGGTTTTTATAGGAAAATTTTGAGTTTTTACATGAAATTGAGTTATATGTGAAAAAGTTAGTTTTCATCTCAACAATTGAATAACTCAATTCCCAGTAAAACCCTTCTTAAAAAAATCAAGTCTAAAAAAAAATAAGTGACCAAAATGAAAACTTACTAAAGTTAGATTAATAAAATGAGTGTATATAATGACAAATTAATGACGGGTGACTAATATGATAAAAGTATGTAACGAAAGTACCTATATTACAAACTTTTTTTTTTTTATTTTTGATACCCAAATCAAAGTTGGGTGACCAATTGTGTAATTTACCTTTAAAAAAAAACTCTCAAACTGTATATATGAAAAGTATTTTAGAGCTGATTGTAGAAACGATAAAATTTTAGTTTCATTTAATATCATATAACATATATAATTTAGTTCTTGTTTGAAACTTATCTTCATGATCATGAAATAACTATTTTATATCATATATATAAGCCATAAATTTGGATATACAGTAAAATTTATGATTGTTATAAAACGCTAATTCTTGAATAATTTAATAATAATTTTGAAGTTAAAAATATGTTTTAAATCTATCTACTTTTTATATATTTAGAATTTTTCTTCTTTTATTTTCTAGGCCAAAAAGCCCTCGGAATTGGACTTCAAACAGACAGTTGAAATGGTATGAAGCTTTGATTTGTGGCAAGCAAGTGATCAGTTTCGTTTGAGAAACAGGAAAAAGGGGTTAATCATATAATTAATGGGGTGATCCAATTTCCATGTAAGAGAGTAAGGATGAACAATAACGTACCAACAATTCCAGGAATCCAAACAGGACACAGGTGGTAAATCTTGTCAAATATGTATCAGCAATGACTCCTCCTAAGAGTGCTAGAATGAATGATGTTCCCATGAAGTTTGTAACTGTGTTTACAGATTTGGTCAACCCAAAGTTCATATACCCCATCAAGTATGTCACCAGGCTCACTGCACTTGCAATAAACGCCATGTTCTCCAGCCCTTCCATCCCTGCATATACACATCAATCAACTCTCACAATCGAGTTAATTATAAGCAAATAATTTCATGAAGGTTAGGGCATATCATGGTTAATTACCGTAGACGAAAAGTGCAGCTTTAGTTCCTCCTACTCTTTTGTCCTGCCTTGAAAACTGTTTATTATCACCATCTCTACTGATTTCCTGTTGGCACTGTCACAAGAAAGAAAGTGATGGTTATTAGCAAAAAAATATGATTAAAAAAAAAAGGATGGCGGATGCTTTCAGTCCATGAAGAAAGAGAGAAATTTACCATTTTGTTCTGAGAGCTTGCAATTTCTTCTTTCTTTGAGGATGCAAAAGAGAAATACAGAAAGAGAACGCTGGTTGTGGGTCAGTGTCTGTCTAGAGAGTCATGACACATCAAACCCTATGAATGTATATATATATATATATATATATACACGTAAAGTACATTTATCCAGCTTTTCCTTCCCTCTCGTATGAACAACCCTTCTTTCCTTGCATAAACTATCAAATTTTAAAATTCAAGTTGGTTCAAAACCTTTAATCAGAGCCTCTACAGACTACATCCATCATTGCAGACACTAATTATTATCACTTTTTTTTTTCTTTTTCCATATAAACTAATCAGATTATTCTAATAATTAGTAAATCTTAAGAAGATGAACAACAAGGAAACAAGGGGCAGCTAGATGTACGTAGGAAACGGGAAAAAATAATAATTTTCTGGCTTCTGTTGTGTTCCCTCTCCCAAATCTCAGCACTTACGTGATCTCAGTCTCTCATGAGTAAACTAAACTTCACCTTATTTGTTTGACTCGATGGAAGATACAGGGAGATATTCTAATGGCCGCGAATCTGGATCCAATCCCCTCCACCCTCTTTTTTTTAAGACTTTCTTAGTACTTTGCTGTGTACTTGTTTCATTTGTTAAATTGTAACCCTCCAATCATCATTTTTGACATTTAAATTACTACCCATTGTTTCCCGCCGCGTATTATTCTTGATCGTGAATCAAGGTTTTGAATGTATATTTACTATAAAATTATCCCCAACACTTGGGTACAGAACTAGGAATAAATGAATACTTACTATAAATTTATCATCTCTACATGTGCTGGCCACCACTTCCTTTTCAACCCCATTTTTACTCTAATCTATGTATTCTATACCTTCAATAATTCAACAGGTTTTGGTTTCTGGAAGGGCTTCTTCTTGAATTTCATAATAAGAAAAATGTACCAGCTGGAAACCCTAAACCTAGCTAGGGTTGCCATTTTTAGTAACATATATCTTTTAGAATACTACCCACTAATTTGGTGAAGATTACATAAATATATTAGATAATGAACATAGTTTTATAGTGCCGGTAGCATATTTTAATGCAATTGGGCGGGGGGGAGGGGATTCACTTATCCTGTTTCATAGATTGTAATTTTCTCTCACATTCTTTTAGGGTGGAGAGTGATAATTAATCTCCATATAGGGAAGCCATTGTAGGCAACAATATGGATTAATTATGAGCCACTTGATTTCCTTGGAGACGGAGGCATTTAAATTCTCCAAGGTAAATGATTTTATAATAAAGCCCTAGAAACATGGTGTAACTAAATGCTCACATTGTTGTTATGTTCCATCATGTTCTTTTGTCTGTGTTGGCCTGTTTAGAGTTGGGGCGTAGTCTGTATGGCTTTTGGTCTGTCTATCAACATTTTTCATTTTTGATCCTTTTCAAATATTAAAATATTCTATTTTAGCCTCCCATAAAAAAATCATAATCCAATTTAAATCCCTCAAATTTTATAATTTTATCTCAAACCTTGGCATAAAATTTTTAATTTTCCCCTTTTTATAGTAAGATTTTTTCACATAGAAGTATATTTACTTGTCTAAACCTAAAGCCCAACCTCATCTTTTAGAGGGTTTAGATAAAAAAAATTAAGTCGGAAAAATGAGTTAGGGCTAGATGATTAGACCCATTTAAAATATTGGTTAGACTTGGGCTCTAAATTTTAAAGCCTAAGCTTGGCACGACTTGCTTTTAATATCGTAATATATTATATTATATCATATCATATCATATAAAAATAACTATAGAACAATATATAATACTACAATGTAAACATTAAAAAATTATGTTAAATTTCCATGTTTAGAATTATGATAAAAAATATAAGATTATCAAATATTAATTTAAACTAGGATTATTTTATAAAAAAAATTAAAAATAAATATGAAAAAATTTAAAACAAATTTAAATTAATCATTTACAAATAAATAAACCCAAGTAAAATTAAATTTTATATTTTAAATTCGGCCTAACTTGAGAAACACCATGCCCATCCCAACCCATCTACAACTCCAAATCTCTCTCTCACACACAAATGATAATATAGGCTAAACTACACTAGTAGTCACCCAACTATTAGTAAATTTTTTTTTGTCACCCAATTATAAAAAGTTGCAAAATAATCATTCAACTATTCGATTTTTCATTTTTAAAGCTTCAGTTTTTTTTTTCTAAAAACTAGTATCTTATATTCTAATTTTTTTAATAAACATTTTAAATACTAATACAAGGCAATAATATTTACTATTTATTATTAACATCTTTATTATATAATTTACATATTTCAATAAAAACATAAAATAATTTAACATACTTTTGTTAATAAATAAATAATAAAATTACGAATTTAAATATTGTTTCAACAATAATTTTAATTAATATATTGTTATTTAAATAATAACAATTTACTTATTCTATTCTGATTTTAGGGATTTTTTTTCTTTTTCAAAATATATTGGTGGATATAAAAAAAGGTTGCTTTCCAAGAGGAGATATAGATTTGAACATTAAAGACAGCATAATAGAAAATGACAACCACAAACCTCGAAGATTGATAGTAAAACTGAGAATAGAAAGATATAGGTGGATAAGAGTAGAAAATACAACTATAAGCTGGTGCTACTAAACTGCATTTAACATCTCAACTTGCTTTCCCTCAGCATGATTTTCTTCTTTGTAGAATACTTCGACCTTCTTATACCTATACCATGACGCGCAAACCAAATACACACCAAAATTCACCACACTCATCCCTGCCAATAACCAGTAAAAATAGTCGAGTTTGTCTCTGTTCAGATTGTTATTATCCAACCATCCCCCACTCACCTTATTCACCACATCTACCACCACCGAGCTCAAGTAGTAACCAAAAGCCGATGAGCACCACGAAATGGCCGTGCCCAATGATTTCATCCCTGCCGAGCTCTCTTCGTAGAAGAATTGTATGAGGCCCACAAATGTGAACATATCAGCCAACCCAAATATTGAATATTGGTATCCAAGCCAAAGCACATTCATTGGAAGAGGCTGAAGAGAATCCACCATGCCATGCTCACGAGCCACGGATTTGCGTCTCGTTTCGACAATTCCGGCAACCGCCATGGAAATGGCTGACAGAACCAACCCCACTCCAATCCTTTGAAGGTACCGGATTCCGGTTGGGATTCCAGTTATTTTGCGAGCAATAGGTACGAAAACACAGTCATATATGGGGATAAAAATGAACATGAACACTAGGGGAATAACCGGGATGGAGGAACCAGGCATTTTGACACCAAGGACATGAGTATTCATGGTTGTGCTTTGTTGGACGGTAAAAGTTTGGAGTTGAGCTAAACAAGTATTCATAAAAACAGTACTAAGTATAATTGGAAGCATCCGAATTATGATCTTTGTTTCTTCAACTTGTGTTACTGTACATATTCTCCACGGTCTAAGGTTTACTGATGTTGATCCATCGTCAGAGATATGTTCAATTGCTGCTCTGTCTAAAAATCTGCATGTTCGATTTTGATGGTAAATATATGCGAAATTTATAACTTTTTATAATAAAATATATGCACTAAGATCATCAAAACCGGTTACCTGAATTGATCAGTTCTGGGGAGAATTTCATTATGCACACCTGCAACCTCGTGTAATTCATCTTCTATCCCTGGTTGTGGAAGCTTTCGGTTTCTGATAGCCACCACAAATACCTAATACAACAGAATAAAGTATTATTTTGATTATCACTTATTAAGTGTATATCTATATATCGTTTTTGAAACTAATTACCTGTATGATACGAAGGAGAGGGCTTCCTTTGGGAACATTGTTACGATATAGTGACTTTCCCATGCTTAAAACCATAATGGAAACCAAAACAGCTGCCGTGCATACACCGAACGCCCAGTCCCAACCTTGATTTGTGCTTATCCACACGATGAAAGTCACCCCAATTATGGCTCCAACGGTGAAACTAAGCAAGAACCAGTTGAAAAAGCTTGATCGTTTCGGATCCCTTTCATCGAACTGGTCAGCTCCCAATGATGGCAAAGCTGCTTTAACCCCGCTAGTGCCAAATGCAACGAGGTATAGACCAGTGAAAAGGATCGCAGCCTGGCCGCTGTCGGCGGCCTGGCATTGAGTAGTTTGGCTTATTGCAAGACCCTGGCATGGGGGTGGTCTTAGTTGGTGGAAATGAGCTTGTACTGTTAAGGCTGCATATCCCTGCAAATTTAAGCATTAAATCCAACATTTCCATACCAAGAGGATTAAATTTAAAATTCTTTTCGAATAATTAAGGTTTGTTTCTTACTTTTCAGGTATTAACTTGATTTTTTTTTTCCAATATCACACAATTTAATGAATTTGGTACCTAAACCTCGAAATGCAAATGAATATTTAATATTGAAAATGATGATAGTTTTGATTTAGTCAACTATATGACTTTTTTTTTTACTAGTTTTATCATGTTGGAGAACATGACGAGAACAAAACATGTCTTGAGGTTAAATTTTAAATTTAATATAATTTATTTATACAACATATTTTTTAAATTTAGAATTTAAATTTCATGCATAATCTTTTGATTATTTTATATAATGGGCTATTATGAAAAAATGTGCTTACCAACAATTCTATGCAGCCAAATAGGACACAAGTCTTGAACCTTGACAAATAGGTGTCAGATATGAGCCCTCCAAAGAGTGCTACTAAAAATGAAGTCCCCATGAAATTTGTAAGGGTGTTTGCTGATTTGGTTAGGCTGAAGTTCATGTAGCCATAAAAGTAAGTTACCAGGCTGACGGCATTTGAGATGAATGCCATATTCTCCAGCCCTTCCATGGCTGCCAAGAAAATCACAAACAAATAGGAACCAAATACATTACAAGACGAGCAAATTTCTAAAATAAAGAAGGAAATGAAAGAGAGAAATTAAAAGAAATGAACGATTACCATAGACAAAAAGTGTAGCCCTGATCCCTCCACGTTTTGGTTCTTGCTTGGCCTGGCCATTAAAAGCCCTTAAAATACCCTGTAAAATAGCATAAGAGACCGATTAGCCTGAATAAAGGAAATGAAACATGTTAAGGGACAATGACAAAAACAAAGAGGGCACAAAATGTGCCTAATCCTCAAGATGTAAAATAATTGGCTAGACCAACTTACCATGTTGCTGGTGAAGAGAGTGTAAAGAGATGGCTACTCCTTAGTGACTCATCAGTTGGTTTGATTTGATAATTATATATAGAGAGGAAGATGATAGTATAAAGCTATAAGTCTAACAAACAGGAAGGGATCATATGTTTTGAACATCTTGTTGGACTCATCATTTTGTTTCTTCTGAAACCTTTCTCTTTCACAACAACAGCCAACTCTTGTCTTGACTTCTTTTACTATTTAGTAGTATTTACTAGGATGATGTTTCATGAAGTGGAATCTATAATTTTCATTTTCTTTTTTACTCTTGTGGTTTTTTGTTTGAGGACGACATGAGGAGATAATAGGGAAGTGAAAAAACAAGTTAGGTGTACGGAAAGAAAAGTGAAATGAATTAAAATAGGAGAGTTTATTATTTTTATTTTAATGCATAATTTTTTTTTTTCAAATCTAAATGATGAGAAGGGAGAAAATAAAAGAGATATGTTAGTTTAAAATTATATATATATTTTTAAATATTTTATTTTATTTATTTTTATTTTTGAATAAAAAAATTTCTTTATTTTTTCACTCTTCCAAATATTTACCACTTACCAATTTTTTCAACTAAAAATTTTCATATTTTCACTATATAAGCATTTAGATATCTTTTAGCTAGCAAGGCATTTGTGGATACAATTGCATCAACCGAATGAAATTACTCATCAATTTTTTGCATGTTCAATGATAAAACTAGCAAGCGTTTTTGAACGAAGTCTCGTGATGTGAAAGAAAAAAATTATAAAAACGTACAAAACTTGGCGTCGGTTTTAAATTGGGTAAACTTTATAAATAATCTCCCAAATATTAGTATATTTCTGTTTTGATTACTCAAATTTAAAAGTATCTGTTTTGATCACTCATCTGTTCAATTGTTAATGGAGTGCTGACTTGGCCATTTTTCATTGTCATAATAATAAATTTAGCTTTTCAATGTTTATAGATTCTATTAATTTGATCTCAGTTCTAAAAATTTTAATAAATTTAATTCTCAACTTTATACATTATGTCAAATTTAATCTTAGATTCGTAAAATTTCAAAAATAAATATTTAAAAAATTTTAAAAAAATAAAAAAAAATTAAAAGTTCATTTTCGATAAAAATACATAAAATTTTATAAAAATACATATAAAATTATAAACAACCCATTTTTCTCTTTTTTCTAACATGATTTATTAAAATAATAAATTTATATATAAAATATATTTTTTAAAAATTCACAAACAAAACATAAACCATATTCAAAACTCTCTCTCTTTTTGTTTTATTTTATAAATAATAATAATTTATTTATTATACGTCTGGACTTATTCTTTAATTTTCGTCAAATTCCTCAAATGTTGGGTATTGTTTTCATCTACAAGCACCAGCACTAATAACCCTTGCTTTGAACTCCTTAATTTTCACATATTCCGTCCTTGTACCATGCAACTAGGAATTAATTATTGAGTTGTCGATATGGACTTCCAATTACTAGGTCTCCAAGACCTCATGCCACTTGTATATCTCAGTCAGACCCCTTTTAAGCACTACCTTAAGCACAACAAACTCGTTCTTGATTATTATCTTTTTCAACCTCAGATTGAAAAATTCATTTATTTATAAATATTTTTATAATTTTGTATGTATTTTTATAAAATCTTATGTATTTGATCAAAAATGAACATTTAAATATTTTTAAATTTTTTAAATTTTTAATTTTTAAAAATCAATGCTAAATTGACATAAGGTGTAAAGTTGAGGTGTAAATTTGTTGAATTTTTTAGAATTAGGATCAATTTGATAAAACCCGTTAACATTGGATGACTAAATTTATTATTATGTTAATAAAAAAAAAGTTAAATCAGCATTTCATTAGTGATTTAACGAATAAGTGACCTAACTTTTTGATAATATCAATGACTAAAATTAAAATTTTTAAATTAAGATGACCAAAATAAAAATACACTAATATTTAGATGACTATTTTATAAACTTTACCCTAAACAATTTTGGGCACAGTGAAGTTTCGTCCGTTCCAAACTTGCCGCAGCCTAACACGACTTTTGGGCACAGTCAAGGTTCACCCGTTCCAATTTTGCCGCAGCCTAAGTCTTTTTTTTTTATTTTTGAAAGGGCAGCCTAACACGGACAAAACTAGTTTTAGTGGTATACCATTAATTTGATTATTTTATATTCGTCATCCAATTAACCTTGTGGGAGTTTAACACATATTTATTTTAATATTTTTATCTATATTTTTATGGTTCATGTTTGATATTCGAAGTTTAAAATTATATTTTTATTTATAAATATTTTTTCTTTAATTCCTTACATTATAATGCTACGTCTAGTAGAAGTATTGTTTTTTACACATGTTTTGATATATAGGTTAACAATAAATTAATTTAATTTATAATATTTAGTCACTCTTATGATTTATTTTTAGTTAAATTTTTTTTTACTTATTTTAATAAAAGTATTATTTTTATAAGAATTATTACTATTTTTCAAAATTTAAATTTTAAATTATATTAATTATTTTTTATTTTATATCTAATTATTGTATCACATATTATTTCATCGAAATAATCTTACCTAATCAGACTTTTCAATTAAAAAATAGCAGCGGTTGTTTAGAGTAGCTTGCATATCAAATGTAGAATATGTTATTAAATTTAATTATTTTATTCTACGTTTACCCATTTGAATAAACCATAGACATATCATATTAGTACAATTTCACAAGATTTTTAATGAATTTTTATACAATTAAGATTGTAATCGATGAATAAAAAACTGTCGAAAAATATTTCAATGTCTAGACTTCTTCTTGAAAACAAACAAGATCCTTGTTACATTATTTTCATGTTCATTATGTTTAAAGCTGTACCGAGCTAGCACTGTTCCATCATATCCTGCTTGGGAGAGATGCTGACACCATGGTGCTTTCTTGGTTGATTCCTCTTCAATAATTAGTAGCATTCTCTGGATTGATAAAGCGTACGAAGTCTGGAATGATCTTTGCGAACGTTTTTCTCAAGGTGGCATCTATTGCATCTCTGATTGAATTTTCGACCACTCCCATCTTGTTCTTGCTCAAACGTTGTTGTTGTGGTGCACTAGAAATAGTTAAGAAATATCAAGAATCTGACTATGTGATCAGATTTCTCAAAGGTCTTGGTAATCAGTTTGCAGCTGTCCGTTCTCAGATCATGCTTCTTCCATCATATCAATCACCGCAGATGTCAAACGCCTATAAAAAGCTAGCCAACCATTTGAAGGCCAAAATACCCCCTTCTACCAAAACCAAATGGGATCAATTCGAAATACTCACCTCTCCCAACATCCAAATCTTTATGGGTGGTTAAAAACCTTTCTAGCTTGAACTCTAATACATCCGATCAAACCTGGTGTCGAAACCATATTTTAAACATTTGATGAAATTTTCAAAAATTATTTTTTTAAAACATCAGGATTTGCACATATACCTAAAGTAACATAAGTTAGATATAGCTAAAGAGTGAAGTGCAACATAAGTTGATATGGAACAAAAACGAAACAGAAACTTATAACACAAAATTATACTATCATAGCATCTTACAATCATATAACCATAACTCGATTCATATGCATAAATTAATAAGTTCATACAAATACAATAATAGCATATACTCAATCATATAACCATAACTCAATATTGCATATTCGTATCCAAGCCAAAACACACTCATTGGAAGAGGCTGAAGAGAATCCACCACATCGTGCTGACAAGCCACGGATTTGCGTCGCGTTTCGACAAATCCAGAAACCGCCATGGAAATGGTTGACAAAATGAACCCCACCCCGATCCTTTGAAGATATCGGATTCCGATTAGTGACTTTGATCGTGTAGATAAGTACAAATCAGGCTTGGAATTGGGCGTTCGGTGCATGCACAATAGTTGTCTTGGTTTCCATTGTGGCTTTAAGCATGGGAAAGTCACTGTACCATAACAATGTTCCCAAGGGAAACCCTCTCCTTTGTATTATACAGTTAATTAGTTTCATAAACTATATATAGATATACGCTTAAAAGTGATAACCAAATATTACTCTACACCACTTTTTTAGGTATTTGTGGTGGCTATCAGAAATCGAAAGCTTCCACAACTAAGGATGGGAGATAAATTACACGAGGTTGCAGGCTTGCACAATGAAATTCTTCCTATAACTGATCAATTTAGGTAACTGGTTTCGATGATCTTAGTGCATATATTTTGTTATAATAAGTTGTAAATTTCGCTTACATTTACCATCAAATTCAAACATGCAGATTTTTAGATAAAGCAGCAATTGAACATACCTCTAACGATAGATCAACATCAATAAACCTAGAATCTTGGAGACTATGTACGGTAACACAAGTTGAAGAAACAAACATCATAATTCGGATGCTTCCAATTATACTCAGCACTATTTTCATGAATACTTGTTTAGCCCAACTCCAAACTTTCACCATCTAACAAAGCATAACTATAGACACTTCCAATTATACTCAGCACTGTTTTCATGAATACTTGTTTAGCCCAACTCCAAACTTTCACCATCCAACAAAGCACAACCATGGGATACCAATATCGGATTCCATGGATGTCCATGATTGTGCTTTGTTGGATGGTGAAAGTTTGGAGTTAGGCTAAACAAGTATTCATGAAAACAATTCTGAGTATAATTGGAAGCATCTGAATTATGATCTTTGTTTCTTCAACTTATGTTATTGTATATAGTCTTTAGGGTTCAAGGTTTATTGATGTTGATCCATCATCAGAGGTCTGTTCAATTAATGTTGCTCTGTTTAAAATCTACATATTTAAATTTGATGGTAAATGTGAGTGAAATTTACAACTTATTATAACAAAATATATGCAATAAGGTTATCGAAACCGGTTACCTGAATTGATCAGTTCTGAGAAGAATTTTATTGTGCATGCTTACTACCTCGTGTAATTCTCTCCTATACCTAGTTGTAGAAACTTTTGGTTTTTGATAGCCAACACAAATAACTAATAAAGTGGAACAAATCATATTTTGGTTATCACTTATCAAGCATATATATCTATATAATTTATGAAACTAATTACATGTATAATACAAATTAGAGGGCTTCCCTTGGGAACATTGTTACCTTACAATGATTTTCCCATGCTTTAAAATACAATGGAAACCAAAACAGCTATCGTGCATGCATCCAACGGCCATTCCCCGGATTTGTACTTATCCACACGATGAAAGTCACCCCAATTATGGCTCCAACGGCGAAACTAAGGAAGAACCAGTTGAAAAAGCTTGATCGTTTAGGATCCCTTTAGCGCCAAATGCAACGAGGTATAGACCAGTGAAAAGGATCGCAGCCTGGCCGCTATCGGCGGCCTGGCATTGAGTTGTTTGGCTTATTGCAAGACCTTGGCATGAGGGTGGTCTTAGTCGGTGGAAATGAGCTTGTGCAGTTAAGGCTGCATATCCCTGCAAATTTAAGCATTAAATCAAACATTTCCATACCAAGAGGATTAAATTTAAAATTCTTTTTGGATAATTAAGGTTTATTTCTTACTTTCCACATACTAACTTATTTTTTTTTCGATAGCACGCTATTAGTGAATTTGGCATGTAAACCTCGAATTACAAATGAATATTTAATATTGAAAGTCATCATATTTAGTCAGCTATATGACCCTTTTTCATTTTGGTAATACTATTACGCTGCTGGCTTTTCTTTTAATGGTTTGCTGAGCCAAATCATGGAGTTGAGACAACAACAACTAATTAAGGAAAGAAAAATAAATGTTTTGATGATAGAAATCGTTCTGATTGGTGGAAATGATATTCATTTTTTTTTATAGCTTTATATGTTGAAGCATGTGATGAGAAATATGTCGTAGAGTTAAATTTGAGATTTAACATAATTGATTCATGTAACATATTATTAAATTTAGAGTTTGAATATCAACATATATAATATTTTTCTATTTCTAAATTAGTGACCATGATGGGAATATATGCTTACCAGCAATTCTATGGACCCAAACAAGACACAAGTCTTGAACCTTGACAAATAGGTGTCAGAGATAAACCCTCCAAAGAGTGCTACTAAAAATAAAGACCCATGAAATTTGTAAGGGTGGTTGCTGATTTGGTTAGGCTGAAGTTCATGTAGGCATAAAAGTAAGTTACCAGGCTTATGACATTTGAGATAAATGCCATATTCTCCAGCCATTCCATGGCTGCCAAGAAAATCATAAACAAATAGGAATCAAAGACATTACAAGACAAGCAAATTTCTAAAGTAAAGAAGGGAAGGAAAGAAAGAAATTAAAAGAAATGAATGGTTACCGTAGACAAAAAGTGTAGCCCTTATCCCTCCACGGTTTGTTTCTTGCTTGGCCAGGTCACTAAAAGCCCTTAAAATACCCTGTAAAATAGCATACAAGACCAATTAGCCTGAGTAAAAGCAAATGAAACATGTCAAGGGACAGTGACAAAAACAAAGAGATTAAGAACCGAGGGCACAGAATGTACCTTATCCTCAAGACGTAAATTAATTGGCTAGACCAACTTACCATATGTTGCTGGTGAAGAGAGTGTAAAGAGATGGCTACTGCTTAATGACAGGTCAATTGGTTTGGTTTGAATATATAGAGAGAGGAAGATGATAGTATAAAGCTACAAGTCTTGAAAACAAGAAAGATCATATGTTTTGAATGAAACAAAAGGAGAAGAAAAGTGCAACTACTCACATACAAATATTGCCCCTAAAAAAAAGCAATTGCTCAAAACAAATTCCATACAAAGTGCACTCTGTAACTGTTGGGATTTCTTTGTTTTATTCATGGAGTTAGGTAGAATCTCAAACTCCAGCAATAAGTTCTTTAAAATTGATATTCCTCCCTGTTACAATAAGTAATCCACGTCTCACACAGTGCCATTGCCCTCAATTAGAGGCGTAAAAAACCTTTACCTTTTGTCATGATGCCATTGGTGCTTGAATCTTTGATTAGATGATAAACTCTTATTTAGATTAAATAATACGTTTTTAATTAAGTTAAATATAATTTTAAAATATTTAACTCTAATAGGAGTGAAATATAATTAAATTTTCATTATTTTGTTGTTAAAATTAGAAAATACATAGATACACAACAACAAAGGCATAATTTCTTTTATATAAAATTTGCTTGGTAAATAGATTTCCTCGTATGTGAGGAGCTCTGGAACAAAACATTTGGAGCTGTGTGCTACTTTGGGTTCTCTTTAAAAAAATTCAGACGCATATGCATGTTGGCTTTAACAAATTGCCAATGCCAAGCATTTCTTGGGTGAATAAAGAAATCATGGTCATATTGGTTTACCAAACAAGGTACCTCTAATCCAGTGGAATTCAAAGCATCTGCAAATCTCCCTAATTCAAGGTACAGGGATAACTAACAGCAAATGCTCCAGCTCTTCACTCCGTTATATTTATATATTGTTATTGTATTTCCAGTATCATGACAAAATCTAAATCACTCTACTAATTTCACATTAATCTATTAGGAACCAGAGGTTTTTTCTGTGGTAAAGCCAAGTTCCGCACAGCTTTACTAGATTTTTAAAACCACTATTTTACCGCTTGTATAAACATATATACTAAAATCATAAATACATGAATCTGTTATGTATGCAAAAGAATTACATATACCGAAATTATGTTCATAAATGAACTTATATTACATTAGAAATCCTTAGCAAAAGAATTTGAAGCAAAGTGAAACAGTATTGCTGAGGTCGACTTATGATGGGCTATTAGACTGAGCTAGATCAACATTCCAGGTGGGTTGCTCTGAGGCAGCACCTCTTATATTTATGTGAGTGAAAGTCTTGAAGAAAATAGAAAGAGATTCTATTAAGTAATAGAATTAGTGATGCCATGGTCAACTTTGTGGCTTTGGTATTTATAGGTGTGAAAAAAAATAATGTCGGTAATAACAAATATATCGCAAAGAAAAGAGAAATAAAAATAAAGAACACACAGATTTTACGTGGAAACCCTTTCGGGAAAAAATCACGGGCAGAGGAGAAGAAAATTCACTATTTCGAATTCAAATCAATTTACAAGAGGAATAGACTATGTCTATTTATAGGCTTTTAAAGCCATATTCTAATAGGAGTATAGTAAGATTGAAACTCCTTATTCTAATCAATATCCAATAGATGGAGTTTAATAAGGTTTAAAAAACCTTATTTAAAATAAAATAAAAGAAGTGTAGTTCTATAGGGATTCTTATTTTATTTTATTTTACCATTTTATTTTATTTTAAATAAGGATTCGGGTCACTTAATTCTAACAATCTCCACATTGACACGAATTCTAAATAAACAAGTTCTTCATCGCGAACTCTCAACGAACAAGTTCTCTACCTCTTCCATAAAACCCCTTAAGGGTTTAACTTCAACAATGAACACCAACCAAGTCTAAGCAATGCTCAAACTTGGTTATAGGAAGTGACTTAGTCACCATATCTGCAGGATTTTCATGAGTACTAATTTTGCTCACAATAATATCATGAACAAAATGATACCGAACATCAATGTGCTTTGTTCTCTCATGAAACATTTGATCTTTTGTAAGGAAGATGGCACTGATCGCCGCAAAATATCGTGGCTTTGATTTGAAGGTCTTCATTGAGCTCACTAAAGAGTCCCTTCAACCAAATAGCTTCTTTACAAGCCTCAGAATCGCCATGTACTCAAACTTGATGGTAGACAAAGCGATCAGTAGTTTGCAAAGTAGCTTTCCAACTGATTGCACAACCTCCGATTGTAAAGACATAACCGATGAGAGATATTCTTCTATCAAGGTCTCCGGCCAAAATCAGCATCAACATACCCAATAACTCCATCTCTAGTTCTTCCAAACCGTAAGCAAACATCATCAGTGAGTACCTCGTAAGTATCTTAAAATCCATCGAATCGCTTTCCAATGTTCTTTACCGGATTCGCCATGTATCTCGCTAATCGTGACCGATCGCATATGATAAATCCGACGTGAACAAATCATAGCATACATGAGAGATCCCATCGCACTAGAGTATGGAACATGTGACATGTACTCAATCTCATCATCCGATTGTGGAGACAAAGCCGATGAAAGTCCTGAAATGGGCTACTAAAGGAGTACTAACAAAGCTTAGCACTCTGCATATTGAACCGCAAAGAGCTTTCTCAATATACCCCTTCCGACTTAGGTACAATTTACTTGTTTTTCTATCTCTAAGAATCTCCATACCAAGTATCTTCTTTCTTTGGTCCCAAATCTTTCATCTCAAATTCTTCACTTAGTTGGGCTTTGACCTTTCTTATCTCTCCTTTATCTTTTGTCGCTATCAACATGTTATCAACATAAAGAAGTAGATACACAAAAGAACCATCACTATTTTTCTTAAAGTAAACACAATTTATCAAAACTACTTCTTTTAAAATCATGAGAAGTCATAAAAGAATCAAACCTCTTGTACCATTGTCTTGGTGATTGTTTGAACCGTAAAGGGACTTTTTCAACAAGCAAACATAGTCTTCTTTTTCTCGAGATCAGAAAAACTCTCTGGTTGTTGCATGTAAATATCTTCCTCAAGTTCTCCATGAAAAATGTAGTTTTTACATCTAATCGCTCAAGCTCCAAATCATGCATGGCCACAATACCAAGCAAAGCTCGAATCGAACTATGCTTCACAACCGGGAGAATACATCTCGTGAAGTCCACTCTGGAATTTGATTGTAACCCTTTGCAACAAGTCTTGCTTTATATCTGGGTTCTTCAACTCCTGGAGTCCCTTCTTTCTTTTTAAACACCCATTTACATTTAACAACCTTTTTACCTTTAGGAAGTTTCACAAGATCCCATGTTCTGTTTTTGTGGAGTGATTCCATCTCCTCTTGCATAGCAAACATCCACTTTTCTGAGTCTTCACAGCTAACCGCCTCAGAATAATTAGACGGCTCTTGGTTTGCATCTATATCTTCAGCCACATTTAAAGCATAAGCAACTAGATCAGCCTCGGCATACTTCTTTAGAGGTTTAATTTCTCTTCTCGTTCTGTTTTTGGCGATAGAGTATTGTGGTGAAGAAGCAACTCTATTCTCAATTTTTGTACTAGCTTGAGGAGTCGACTCTGTATTAATCTGATGCTCCACCTGCTTTTGATTTTCTTTATTGGAAAAGTCTTTAAGAGATAAGTTAGGTAGCATAGCAGTTTCATCAAAAACAACATCTCTGCTAATCACAACTGTCGAAACCATTTTTTATCGGGATTTGAAAAACGGGAATCGACTTTAAAAATATGGAAACGGAGTCGCCACCGATATTTTATTCAAGGTGTGATCGGATCACCTATAAAAATATTTTGGTCTGCGAAATCCGAGAAAACGGGTTCGGGAGTCGGTTACGTGCGAGGAAGGGTTAGCACCCTCGTCACGCCCAAAATTGGTACCAAATTGATTAATTGATGTCCTAACGTTGAAAAGTTTGAAATGATTTTGAAATTCTGTTCTTTTTCTATAAGTTTAAATAACTTGATTGAATGTTGAGATTCCCTTGCCCCGAAGGAATAGAGTATCACATCCAGCACGATTGGACATGACAATCTGAGTCCTCGAATTCAAGATCATCCCAAAATTCTCCAAGCACGTATTGAAATTTTGAAAGGGTATTTGATTTTCTTTTTGGACAAACAAAAAACCACACCCAGCACGATTGGGCACGATTTCTTCGAATTTCCAAACGTACAAATATTACCCTATTTTGAAAATATGGACAAAATATGAAAGGATATTCGTTTATTTGGTCAAACAAAAAACCGCACCCAGCACGATTGGGCACGATTTCTTCGAATTTCCAAACGCACGAATATTACCTTGTTTTGAAACTTTAAGCAAAAATTATTTTAGAGCTCAAATAGTGTTAAAACATGATATATTATTGCAAAAACATGTTAACGAAGCATGGCATTGGAAAGCATAAATGATCGAATGAATCAATATGAAAACAATGAACTCAAATTGCAACATTCAAGACAAATAAATATTCAACCTATATTATTACAACATTCGCATTAACAAATTCTGTAAATGAATTAAGCGATGTATATAACCACAATAAGAAATGAATCCAAATCAAATTAAAATAAATAGACTGTGAACATTTAAAAATAATAATAACCAAATTGAAAAATGTAAGAAATGGCTTGAAAAATATATAATACTTTAAAACAAATGATATATATAAAATATTAAATTTTTATATAAAAATGCAAAGTAATATTGAAACATTTTTAAAATGGATAAGTAAAACCCGAAATAGGATATATAAGATAATTTAATATAAAATATAAAAGGTTTAAAACAATATTTATAAAAGAAGAAATTATAATACATAACAATTTAAAAAGAATAATATATGTAAAAAGAAAACCGAGATAAACTATATAATATGTAAAAGAAAATCTAAAATAAATAATATATATAAAAGCTTAGGATAAATAATATGTATAAGATTATTTTAAATAACTAGTAAAACAAATTTAATAAACCTTACATTAAAAGGGGTTAAGATACATAATATATATAAAAATAATTTAAATAAATATTGTACAAATATTATTCAAATATCATATAATAAAACAGTTTAAAACTAAATAAATAAATGAATTAAGTCAACTAAGGACGAAAATGAAAGTCAGAATAATGTTTTAAGGGCAATCAGTAAATAAACAAATTATTAAGGTTGAATTAGGGACTAAAATAAGGTGCGCATAAACTGGCGAGGACCGAATCAACAAATATTTCAGTGATTAAAACGCAACGCATAAACTGGACTGAATAAAAAAAACGCACAAATCCTTGGGAAGAATTAAAGAAACAAAAGAAATGAAAGAGCACCCGATTGAAGCTTAACACGAAATAAGAAGGACCGAGCGCGAAATTATACCATTCTTAATAAAACGCTCGGATCCTCCGGGCTTTCGGGTCGGATTCGGGTCGTGGCCTATACGACACCGTTTTAGGGCCACTGAAACAGGCCCTAAACGGTGCCGTTTCGTGCTCTGTAATAAAATCTAAACTAAACCTAATTCCCAACCCTCCAATCACTCACAACAGAAAAGCCAAACCCTAAGCACTCTCCTAATCCTTCCCCCCCCCCCGGCCGATTTCTTTCAACAGACTTTAGAAACCCCTTTTCTAAAAACGTTTCAGCCTCTCCGTCTTCTCAATTGACCCATGTTTCTTCATTCCACTAAAACGCTACCATAAACGGCGAGTAGTGGTGCACGAAGGCCCGATAAAATCGACCAACGTCCTCGTCTAACCCCGATTGCGACGGAGAAATCGAGGACCGAATCTTACGACGGTAATCCCTACCCTTTTTGTATTTTCGTTTTTTATACTAAAAATAATCAGCGAAAAAGAAACTTGGTATCGAATAGAAAAAAAAAATGGATGAAATCACCTTTCTCTGTTTTTCTCTGTATATAAAAAAATTGTGACCCTTACAAATGTTTTGTTTCGGTTCTTTTAAAGCCAAAATCGAAAATTAATAATAATAAAAAAATAAAAAATACAATCGTTCCTTTTGTTTTTCTTGCTGTCTGCTGTGCTTTTTCGTTGTGTTGTGCGGTACAAGCGCGCGTGCGGGCGCGCGCGAGATCGAAGCGTGAAGGCACGCACGATGCGCGAGAGGCTTTGCGCGTGGGTAGAGCGCGTGGGGCACCGGAGGTTGCTGAAACGGCGCGGCGTGGAGTGCGCGCGTGGCGTCGCGGCGTGGTGACGCGCGTGGAGCACGCGCGCGCGCGCTGGAAGCCTCTCAAATTCTCTAGGTTTCGTCTTGCTAAAATTATTTGGGCCATTCGGGCCGGATTCAGATTAGGCTTAGTGTTTTGGGCTAGCTTGTAAATGGGTTAGGGTTTAGTTTAATAATTGGGCTTGCTGGTGTAAATGGACTGTTATTGGACTTTGTATTTTATTGGACTGTTTTGGGTCAATTTTTAATTTGGTTATCATTGTTTTTTGGTTTTTGTTTTGGTTCTTTTGTTTGGTTAATGGGCCCGGACAGATTTGGGCTCCTACAGCTGCCCATCTTTGCTCATTGTCGTGTAACGGGAATGGAGCAAAGACTTTAAAGAGGGCCAAATTTGCCCGGTCTCGCCGAATCTTGACTTCTTGGCGCTTCTTTCCTTCAAATAGCTTCAATCTGCTCAACTGTAACCTCATGGAGAAAGGATTTGTAATCTCAACCAACTCCACTAGGACTTCAAGGAGAGAGAAATTTAGGGAGAAGAGATTCGTAACTTCAATCTTCTCTGCTAAAACTTCAAAGAAATACTGATTGATCCTCATTGTAAACTCGGGGAGGAGGGATTTGTAGCCTCAACCTACTCCACTGGAACTTCGAGGAGATAGAGATTCAAGGAGAAGAGATTTGTAACTTCAATATTCTCTACTGAGGCTTCAAAGAAATACTGACCGATCCTCATTGTAAACTCAGGGAGGAGAGATTTGTAGCCTCAACCTACTCCAATGGAACTTCGAGGAGATAGATATTTAGGGAGAAGAGATTTGTAACTTCAATCTTCTCTGCTAAAGCTTCAAAGAAATACTGACCGATCCTTATTGTAAACTCAGGGAGGAGGGATTTGTAGCCTCAACCTACTCCACTGGAACTTCGAGGAGATAGATATTTAGGGAGAATAGATTTGTAACTTCAATCTTCTCACTGAAGCTTCAAAGAAATACTGACCGATCCTCATTGTAAACTCAGGGATGAGCGATTTGTAGCCTCAACCTACTCCACTGGAACTTCGAGGAGATAGATATTCAGGGAGAAGAGATTTGTAACTTCAATCTTCTCACTAAAACTTCTCAGAAATATAGGTTGATCCTCAATACACTCAGGGAGGAGGGATTTGTAACTTCGATCTACTCCGCTGGGACTTCAAGGTGAAAGGACTTGTATGGCTTCGATCTACTCCTGCAACTTCAGGATTGCCAGATCTGTTATCTTCAACCTGCTCCTGCAACTTTAGGATTGCCAGATTTGCTATTTTTAATCTGCTCCTGCAACTTCAGGATTGCCAGATTTGTTCTCTTCAATCTGCTCCTGCAACTTTAGGATTGCTAGATTTGCTATCTTCAATCTGCTCTCGCAACTTCGGGATTGCCAGATTTGTTCTCTTCAATCTGCTCCTGCAACTTCAGGATTGCCAGATTTGTTATCTTCAATCTGCTCCTGCAACTTCAGGATTGCCAGATTTGCTATCTTCAATCTGCTATTGCAACTTCAGGATTGCCAGATTTGTTATCTTCAATCTGCTCCTGCAACTTCAGGATTACCAGATTTGTTATCTTCGATCCGCTTCGCTCAAGAAGGCAAGATCTAATGTCTTCGATCTGCTCCTGCAACTTCAGGATTTCTAGATCTGCTATCTTCGATCCGCTTCGCTCAGGAAGGCAAGATCTGATGTCTTCGATGTTGTAACAACGTCCTCTAGGGGACCTGTCATGTAAAATCAGTTTTGTGTTTATGCTTATGCAAAATGGTTAGGATGTAATGATTAGAATAAATCTAATGCTCCTAACGAAATGTATTATGGACGACATTTGTATGAATACAGAATGTCATGAGAATGGTATTTTTACAGAGATTAGGATGCAATGATCGGAATGAATCAAATGCCCCTAAATAGATGTGTCTTATGGATGACATTTGAATGCAGAATGTCATGAGACTGGTCTCTTACAATGATTAGGATGCAATGATCGGAATGAATCAAATGCTTCTAACTAAATGTGTTTTGCATTAATGCAGAATTTCATGAGAATGATCCCTTTTTAAAAGTTTAAGGCGTCATCGTTCATTGTTTATTAAGGCTTTATCACTGATGTATTATGCTGCCATCTTGTTCGGCTGGTATTCTCAACAAAAAACCCGAGAAAATAAATATCTTGCTTAACAGATTTGCCCCACTGTAGCGGTGTAGGATCTGAATCTCTTCCCATCTATCCCACTGTAACCTCGAAAGGTAGGATTTGTTTCTTCTTCAATCCATCATATTTCTATTCAAAGGTATAAGATCTGTATTGTCTTCCATCTATCCCCCTATAACTCGAGGGTATAGGGCCTGTAGCCTGTTCCATCAACTGATCACTCATCAAGTGACCCAACCAGATGTGTATGCATGATGCTTGCGTGAATGCAGAATATCAATTTTTCTCCGGAGAATGATTCCCATTTTACACTTGGGTTAATGATGCCCACTGATGCAATATCTTGTTGTTTGCTCAACCACCCTCTTTGACAAAAATCCGAAGAGAAAATCTCAGTTTAGACTCTTCCTTAAACTTGGTAAGTTTTAAACAATAGTCATGTTTCAGTTTCTTGTATTATTTATAAGCTTCCAGAGTAATATGCGGAACTTCTTTTCATGAAAGTATTATTAGTCCACTAATCATTATTTCAATGCGGAATGCTTGAAAAAGATTATAACAATGGACAAGAAGGAAATTAATTAGGAGCATAGCTCGAAACAAATAAGCTAAGCAAAGATAGCAATTGCAATCAAAAATATAATCACAAATAACAAATTTAAAATGGGTTAAATGGAAACTAGGTGCCCCAGATATCGCAGTCTGAGCTTCTCTGTTCCAACTTCTTGAGGACCATTTTAAGCTCAATATGTGTTTAGGGGATTCGAAGTACTTTTTCGATGCCCCAAGACATAGCATACTTCTTCAATGTTAATTCAGGCATAGCAAAACTGCTGTATGCCCCACTTTTGATCAAAATTTGAGTCGCCATTTTCGGGTTTTCAACTCAAATCCCCTTTGCGGGTTTTTGCCTTGGCCTCTTCCTTTTTCTTTCTTCTTGATTGAAGTTTTTTCTTCTTTTTTTTTCGAGAACTCTTTATTGAATCTGATTCACCGGATTGGGCATATCCCCGCCATCTATTTTGGTCGAGATGCGGACTTTTCTACTACATAAAGTCTTTTCTAGTTTGGCCTCCATTTTTCTCTGAAATCCTTTTATATGTGAAGGATCTTCTTCAATGTTAGGTCCCCATATGGGAATTTTCTAGGGTGAACCTCTTTGTCGCAAACTCGCATCATCTGACTGTAACGGATAGCTATTAATTTTTCCTCACAAATTTGATTGATCATATCGGGATTGGATCCATTCTGCCTCATCCAATTTCAGCTCTGAAAGAATTTCGACTCCAATGGGCAAAACCAATGAGAAATGTGTTGCCCCGGTGACAGTCTTGACCAACGTTTGATAAGCATAGAGGGTAAATAGTAACTTCTGTATGCCAATCCTTACAAGTCTCGGTCTTTTTATGATTCTTTGTTTTTCTCTTTTGCTGCATTGATATGTGGCACCTGATCTTTGAACAGACCGCAGACTTCTTGTGCAGTTAAATGTGACCTTTTTGACATTTTCTTTCTTTCTTTCTTTTTTGTCAGTATTCTTTCTTTTTTTCTTTTCTTTGTTCCGATGACTATCGACTTTGTAATATTGGCATATGAAGCGACTTTTACCATCCTAGTAAAGAAATTGACAACCACAAAGATGAATTGGTGTCAGCCAGAAGCTTCTGATGAGACTGGCCTGATAACATCCATGCCCCACATATAGGAAGTCTTGTTTCTGCATTGAGCCAGGCTTTGATCTTCATCTCCTTCCTTGGCTCGCGACGTAGGATCTGTTTTTCATCCAGTATTAACAAATCAGAAGATATGTTGCAATTTCTGTCATCTTCAAAGTCCTGCGATCCCTTAGACTCTTATTTCATTCAAAAAGGGAGTTAGTAACAGCGTCACTCATGTCATTGATATCTGGGTACCTATTGTAGGTACGAAGGCAAATTCCAAAGAATAAATGATCCTAAGGATGATTATTTATACGGTATGGTCATGAATAAAGAATGAAAGAATATTTTAAAAACCAAAAGAATGCTCAATATGAGATGTAAAGAATAAAAATATTTGCTCTAAAATATGCATTTTATTGAAATAAAAACTCTGGACACAAGCCTATTTCACAAAAGAGATCTTATTGCTTCTAGGCTTAAAGCAACAAGTGCGTTTTGTACATTACTCTAGGTAAGCTCTAAATACTACAGGAATTTCTTTCGCAGTCCGATTGTCCAAAACGCTCCCAAGTATATAAAGGCCGATGCTTGGAAAACTTTTATTCCTTGGTTCACTCTTTGGATATTCCATTGGTGTTCTAACTTCCCGATTTCTAGGCTTCTGATGACTTCTTCAAGGAATCGCAACTCTCTTGCCCCCTCCTTCAATTTACTGCTTCGTTCAGCTCATCGGGCCTCACAACCCCTATCTTAATAAGCCTTTCCACGACTTTTTAAAGGCGATTGCAATTTTCTATTGAATGCCCCGAAATTCCACATGATAGTCACATTGGGTATTTGCGCTGTACTCACTTGGGGAGTGGGGCTGCAATGGTGTTAGGTAGAAATAGGACACCACGTGTGTGTCAAACAATCTCTGATATAGCTCTTGGTATGTTATTGGAATAGGAGTGAACTGAAGCTTTTCTGTGTTCGTCCTTTGACTAGATTCATTCCTTGAAGGAGTCTGAAGACTAGTAGTTGTCGTCCTTGGTGATCCCATAGTAACTTGCTTTGAATAACCTTTACTGTATGCTCCCACATTGTTTACCTCATTTTCTTTCTTTCCCGGGGTTGATCTCCTGGCACTTTCCCCCGTATCTATTTTACCACTCTTTATGGCATTCTCAATCATTTCGCCAGTCATTACGATGTCTGAGAAGCTCTTTGTCTCGCTCCCTAGCATATGAGTGATAAATGGGGCTTTCAATGTGTTGATGAAGAGCATAGTGGTTTCTTTCTCCATAAGAGGTGGCTGGACCTGTATGGCAACCTCTCTCCACCTTTGTGCATATTACCGAAAACTCTCGCTTGGTTTCTTCTCCATGTTTTGCAGGGAAATTCTATCAGGGGTCATATCTCATTACGTGGTATCATCGCTTCATAAATGCATGTGCTAAATCCCTCCAAGAACCAATTTCGGTACGGCTCAACTGATTGTACCATTTAGATGCTGCTCCCGCCAGACTGTCCTGGAATCAATGAATTAGCAGTTGGTCATTGTTAACGTACCCAGTCATTCTCCGGCAAAACATAGTTATGTGAGCCTCTGGACAAGTAGCCCCATCGTATTTTTCAAATTCTGGCACCTTGAATTTGTGAGGAAGTATTAGATCTGGCACCAAACTTAGATCTTTAGCGTCGATTCCATGTTGCCTATCAGCGCTTTCCATGGCCCTAAATTTGTCTTCCAACCATTTGCATCGCTCCTCTAACTGTTTTGGCAACTCAGCCCTTGCCCTTTCTCTCTCTACTGCCTCATCAAAGTCAAGAATAACAGCATTAATTGGATGATCCCCTAAGTTAGAACCCGATCCCGTTTGGAAGTTGGCCGGTATCAAAACATCCTCTTGAAATTGTTGAGGTTTAATTGTGACGGATGTCTTTTGTGGATGCACTTCAGGATGTATTGGGGTAAAACTATTTTCACCAGTGTTAACCCTGGGGGTTTTTCCTTTGTCCACTCCTCCTGCCAGTAGTTGAGTTAATTGGGTCATCATACTCTTTTGTGATTCCATCATTCGGTTTATCATATCTTGCTGGATCTTAGCAAGCTGTTCTTGCATTTGTAGCTGAAGCTTATCCTGAATCTCCTTTTGGAGTTGTTCAAGCTTATCTAACCTCTGATCCATATCTCTCGTCATGATTCGAGTACCGTAAGGATGTTTGGTTTTACCGATGTCCAGGTTAATGCTGAAATAATTTCAACCAATCAGGGTCTTTTCATGAAATCTAATGCATATGATGTAATGCAATGCACATGCATGGAATGAATGTAATGCAATGCACTCAGAACAAAAGACAACATGTTAGAGAAATAATCAACATAGAACACCTGACCGGGTGACCACTAGGGCTTGGCGTGGCTCTATTTAGGGTAGGCTCTTAGGGTTCACTATATGTGGTTTAGTTCTAAGAAATATGTACCTGAACCAGCAGATTCCTCAATCTTCACCCATTATAGGCTCATATGGATTGAGTTCAGTTCAGGGGAATACATTTCCCTATGCCCATACGGAGGTGAAAACCTCACGAAGACATAGGTACGGATGTATCTCGGAAGTAGTCCACTAGCCCGTGCGGAGGTGAAAACCTCACGAAGGCATAGTTTCTCACTCCCACTTAAAGGTGTAACCACAACGGTTATGCAATGCAATGCCAGAGTATTCTACGAGATTTTAATCATAACATCGGTAAATGCATTAAAAGAAGCATGATTTTTCAAAACAATTTTCCAAATTTTCAATCAAAGGACAACAATTAATCAATCTAATGGCCTGACTCTCAACCATTCCCTAGTGGAGTCGCCAAGCTGTCGAAACCATTTTTTATCGGGATTTGAAAAACAGGAATCGACTTTAAAAATATAGAAATGGAGTCGCCACCGATCTTTTATTCAAGATGTGATCGGATCACCTATAAAAATATTTTGGTCTGCGAAATCCGAGAAAACGGGTTCGGGAGTCGGTTACGTGCGAGGAAGGATTAGCACCCTCACCACGCCCAAAATTGGTACCAAATTGATTAATTGATGTCCTAACATTGAAAAGTTTGAAATGATTTTGAAATTCTGTTCTTTTTCTATAAGTTTAAATAACTTGATTGAATGTTGAGATTCCCTTGCCCCGAAGGAATAGAGTATCACATCCAGCACGATTGGACACGACAATCTGAGTCCTCGAATTCAAGATCATCCCAAAATTCTCCAAGCACGTATTAAAATTTTGAAAGGGTATTTGGTTTTCTTTTTGGACAAACAAAAAACCACACCCAGCACGATTGGGCACGATTTCTTCGAATTTCCAAACGTACAAATATTACCCTATTTTGAAAATATGGACAAAATCTGAAAGGATATTCGTTTATTTGGTCAAACAAAAAACCGCACCCAGCACGATTGGGCACAATTTCTTCGAATTTCCAAACACACGAATATTACCTTGTTTTGAAACTTTAAGCAAAAATTATTTTAGAGCTCAAATAGTGTTAAAACATGATATATTATTGCAAAAACATGTTAACGAAGCATGGCATTGGAAAGCATAAATGATCGAATGAATCAATATGAAAACAATGAACTCAAATTGCAACATTCAAGACAAATAAATATTCAACCTATATTATTACAATATTCGCATTAACAAATTCTGTAAATGAATTAAGCGATGTATATAACCACAATAAGAAATAAATCCAAATCAAATTAAAATAAATAGACTATGAACATTTAAAAATAATAATAACCAAATTGAAAAATGTAAGAAGTGGCTTGAAAAATATATAATACTTTAAAACAAATGATATATATAAAATATTAAAATTTTTATATAAAAATGCAAAGTAATATTGAAACATTTTTAAAATGGATAAGTAAAACCCGAAATAGGATATATAAGATAATTTAATATAAAATATAAAAGGTTTAAAACAATATTTATAAAAGAAGAAATTATAATACATAACAATTTAAAAAGAATAATATATGTAAAAAGAAAACCGAGATAAACTATATAATATGTAAAAGAAAATCTAAAATAAATAATATATATATAAAAGCTTAGGATAAATAATATGTATAAGATTATTTTAAATAGCTAGTAAAACAAATTTAATAAACCTTACATTAAAAGGGGTTAAGATACATAATATATATAAAAATAATTTAAATAAATAATGTACAAATATTATTCAAATATCATATAATAAAACAGTTTAAAACTAAATAAATAAATGAATTAAGTCAACTAAGGACGAAAATGAAAGTCAGAATAATGTTTTAAGGGCAATCAGTAAATAAACAAATTATTAAGGTTGAATTAGGGACTAAAATAAGGTGCGCATAAACTGGCGAGGACCGAATCAACAAATATTTCAGTGATTCAAAACGCAACGCATAAACTGGACTGAATAAAAAAACGCACAAATCCTTGGGCAGAATTAAAGAAACAAAAGAAATGAAAGAGCACCCAATCGAAGCTTAACACGAAACAAGAGGGACCGAGCGCAAAATTATACCATTCTTAATAAAACGTGCGGATCCTCCGGGCTTTCGGGTCGGATTCGGGTCGTGGCCTATACGACACCGTTTTAAGGCCACTGAAACAGGCCCTAAACGGTGCCGTTTCGTGCTCTGTAATAAAATCTAAACTAAACCTAATTCCCAACCCTCCAATCACTCACAACAGAAAAGCCAAACCCTAAGCACTCTCCTAATCCTTCCCCGCCGATTTCTCTCAACAGACTTTAGAAACCCCTTTTCTAAAAACGTTTCAGCCTCTCCGTCTTCTCAATCAACCCATGTTTCTTTATTCCACTAAAACGCTACCATAAACGGCGAGTAGTGGTGCACGAAGGCCCGATAAAATCGACCAACGTCCTCGTCTAACCCCTATTGCGACGGAGAAATCGAGGACCGAATCTTACGACGGTAATCCCTACCCTTTTTGTATTTTTGTTTTTTATACTAAAAATAATCAGCGAAAAAGAAACTTGGAATCGAATAGAAAAAAAAATGGATGAAATCACCTTTCTCTGTTTTTCTCTGTATATAAAAAAATCGTGACCCTTACAAATGTTTTGTTTCGGTTCTTTTAAAGCCGAAATCGAAAATTAATAATAATAAAAAAAATAAAAAATAAAATCGTTCCTTTTGTTTTTCTTGCTGTCTGCTGTGCTTTTTCGTTGTGTTGTGCAGGTACAAGGCGTACGGAGGCGCGGACGATACTGAGCGCGAAGGCACACACGATGCGTGAGGGCTTGCGCGTGGGGAACTGGAGGCTGCTGAAACAGCGCGCGTGGAGTGCGCGTGGCGTGCGCGTGGTGACGCTCGTGGAGGCACGCGCGCGGCGCTGGAAGCCTCTGGAATTCTCTAGGGTTTCTATCTTGCTGTAATTATTTGGGCCGTTCGGGCCGGATTCAGATTAGGCTTAGTGTTTTGGGCTAGCTTGTAAATGGGTTAGGGTTTAGTTTAATAATTGGGCTTGCTGGTGTAAATGGACTGTCATTGGACTTTGTATTTTATTGGACTGTTTTGGATCAATTTTTAATTTGGTTATCATTGTTTTTTGGTTTTTGTTTTGGTTTTTTTTTTGTTTGGTTAATGGGCCCGGGCAGATTTGGACTCCTACAACAACTTTTCTATTTTTAGGACACCATAACTTATATCCTTTTACACCAGCTTTATAACCAAGAAAAACACATTTAATGGATCTCGGTTCTAATTTTCCATTATCAACATGAGCATACGCAGGACACCCAAAGATCTTTAAATCAGAATAATTAGCAGGATTACCAGACCATACCTCTTGTGGATAGGGGTGCTCAGTCGGTTAACCGACCCGAAATAACATTAACTGAATTAACCGACCTTTCAAAATTTTTAACCGTTAACCGAACCGAATTTTTTTCAAAAAAATTAACTGAACCGAAATTTTTTCGGTTAATTCGGTCGGTTAACCGAATTAACCGAAAATTATATGTTTTTTATTTTTGGTTAAAAATTAATCGAATTAACCGAATTAACAGAATTACACGAATTAATCGAATTACCCGAATTACCCGAATTAACCGAATTACCAGAAATGAATCACTACATAATTAAAAAGACTACATAATTTTAGTTTTAATTTTAGAATTTTATTTTTATTTATTAAATTATTTGTAATTTTTATGATTGGGTTGGATTGGGTAATTGGGTTGGGTTGGATATTTGGGTTTGGATTGAGTTTAGGGATTGGGTTTAGGTGAATAGTGGGCCTATTTATATATTATAATTTTATTTATTAATTTTTTCGGTTAAACTGAAAAAATTTGGTTAATCGACTGGTTTCGAACCGAATTAACCGTTAACCGAAAAATCACAAAATAATTAATCGACCCCTGACCGAAAAAATTCGGTTAACCGACCGATTAACCGAATTCGGTCGGTTAACCGAAATTTTTTGATTTTACCCGAATTTTGCACACCCCTACTTGTGGAGTCTTTTTCTCAATGGCAACGGATGGAGATCGGTTGATCAAAAAACATGCAGTAGAGGCTGCTTCGGCCCAAAATGACTTTGGTAAGTTGGCATTTGACAACATACATCGAACCTTCTCCATGATCGTTCTGTTCATTCGTTCTGCAACGTCGCTTTGTTGTGGAGTATGACGAATCGTCAAGTGTCTCACGATCCTTCGACTTGCACGCTTTATTAAACTCATCAGAACAAAACTCTAAGCCATTGTATGTGCGGAGGTATTTTATTTGTTTTCCCGTCTGTTTTTCAATCAAAGTTTTCCAAGACTTAAATGCGGAAAACACGTCACTTTTCTGCTTCAGGAAGAATGCCCAAACTTTTCTGGAAAAATCATCAATAAAAGTTAGCATATAATTAGCTCCACCTCTTGAAGGCACTCTTGATGGCCCCACGATCGAATGAATATACTCTAATTTTTCCTTCGTGTTATGGATTCTCCGCGAATCGAACTCTCTTTACTTCCCAAAAACGCGGTGCTCGCGTAACTTCGGTTTGCAAATTCCTTACCCATCAAGAAGTTCTCTTTTGCTCAATTTCGCCATGCCATTCTCACTCATATGCCCTAGGCGCATATGCCAAAGTTTAGTAATATCATCATTTGATAAGGAAGAGGAAGCGACAGCTGCATCACCAATAACAATAGAACCCTGCAAAACATATAACTTGGCAGTCTTTCTCCGCTCTTTCATCACAACGAGGAACCTTTAGAAATCTTCAAAATCCCACTTTGTTTGTGTATTTGTACCTCTTGAATCAAGAGTACTCAACGAAATTAAGTTTATCTTCAATTTCAGAACATGCCAGACGTCACTAAGTGTTCTGACAACTCCATCAAACATCTTAACTTTAATTGTTCCAACACCTGCGATTTTACACGAAGCATTATTTCCCATCAAAACAACACCTTCAGACACTATTTTGTAATTTGTAAACCAATTCCGATTGGGACACATGTGGAAGGTGCAACCTAAATCAAGTATCCACTCCTCGCTCACTTTAGAATTGTTGACAGAAGCGACTAGAAGTTCACCATCACTGTAATCTTCTACAACATCAGCTTCACCGTAATTTTCTGGTTGTTTTCCCTTTTGATTCGCAGCCTCCCTTTTAATCTTGTTCTGTAGCTTATAGCACTCAGTTTTAATGTGCCCTTTCTTCTTGCAGAAGTTACAAGTTTTACCTCTGTTTGAAGACTTCGATCTACCCTTAGATTTACCGCGAGGATTCCGTTCCTGTGTCCTTTCCACGATCATCATCAGCATTCCGATCTTGTCTCCCACGAACAATGAGACCCTCTCCCTAAGAGTCGGGTTTAACCACAAGATGCTTCATCTTATCATATGAGGTTAAAGAATCATAAACCTCATCAACTGTGAGAGACTCGCGGCTATATAAAATCGTGTCTCTGAAGGTTGAATAAGACGGGGGCAACGAACAAAGTAGAATCATCCCTAGATTTTCCTTATCATACTGAACCTCCATGGCCTCCAAGTTTGAGAGAATTTCTTTAAAACATCAGTAAGTGTTCGTGTACTGACGCACCTTCCTCCAAACGATGAGCATAAAGACGTTGCTTCATATATAACTTGCTGGTTAGAGTTTTCGACATACATATTTGTTCTAGCCTCTTCCATAATGCCGCGCATGTTTCTCCTTCATCACATCTTGCAAAATTTCGTTAGACAAATGCAGATGTAATCGTGTTAACGCCTTTCAATCCTTGCGCTTTTCTCTTCCTCCGTCAATGTCGAAGGCATCTTATCTACCCCTAGCGGGGTTTCCTCTAAATCCATCTCATTGCAAGAATCGTCGCATCTTTATTTGCCCACAAGCAAATCGGTGTTGCGATCCAACAAATAAATTTCATACTTTAAAGACACCATTATCGTGATCGAGATGAAAAACCCGTAAGCTCGATACCAATTTGTGAAAAAAATAACGTCGGTAATGACAAATATATCGCAAAGAAAAGAGAAATAAAAATAAAGAACACACAGATTTTACGTGAAAACCCTTTCGAAAAAAACCACGGGCAGAGGAGAAGAAAATTCACTATGTCGAATTCGAATCAATTTACAAGAGGAATAGACTATGTCTATTTATAGGCTTGTAAAACCATATTCTAATAGGAGTGTAGTAAGATTGAAACTCCTTATTCTAATCAATATCTAATAGATAGAGTTTAATAAGGTTTAAAAAACCTTATTTAAAATAAAATAAAAGAAGTGTAGTTCTATAGGTATTCTTCTTTTATTTTATTTTACCATTGTATTTTATTTAAATAAGGATTCGGGTCACTTAATTCTAACAATAGGTCTTTCTTGACTGTCTAAGATTGTCCGGGCTTTCGCTCAGATCGATTAGTTTCTCCTGCTCTTTTAAGGATGTTAACCCTTATTTGCTTTCTAAACTGGGGATGCTAACAAGAGAGGAGCTAGGAGTATGGCTTGTGGGGTTGAGAGCCTGTGTAAGGCTTTTGAGCCTCATCCCAACTTGTCTAGGTTGAAATGCCTTTTAAGCTTGGATGTTTTTTGGGTCAGTCTGCTCTTTCTTTGGGGGTTGAACTCATTTATTGTGGCTCCATATAGTGCTTGGACTTGTTATCTAACAAGTATAAAGCAGCTAATATTCATGGATACAGATATTTTCAATACCCATTCAGATATAGAGAGGAAACATAGATCAATTTTTTCCCAAAAAATTATTTGAATTAGGAATAAAAAGAAGCTAAGATAGTATGAAATTATATGATTATGTTCTAAATTAATAAGAAGATGATGACTCTGATGATAACTTAGCAACTAACATTTATTTTTCTAAGTGATTTGCACTTGCATAATTCTCTTACAATTTCACAATTGTACCCTATTTAATTTTTGAATTTTTCAGCCTATAGTAGATATCTTTTAGTAGTTTGTTGTGTTGTAATTGTAAATTTTAATGCGTACAATATTCATGTATGTTAGAGTTGTGTGACCTAAATTCTAATATATTGCTTGCAAGTCAAGCTAAACAAAATATATCTTCTTTCTAGAAGATTTAGTATTTATGAGTATAATATATTTAGCATTTATTAGCATAATATATTTTTACTTTGATTAGAATTAGGTTTTACAAGCCTATAAATAGACATATTCTATTCCTCTTGTAATTGTATTCGAATTCGACATAGTGAATTTTCTTCTCCTCTGCCCGTGGTTTTTTTCCCGAAAGGGTTTCCACGTAAAATCTGTGTGTTCTTTATTTTTATTTCTCTTTTCTTTGCTATATATTTGTCATTACCCACATTTATAGTTTTCACAAATTGGTATCAGAGCTTCTGGATTTTCATCTCGATCACGGTAATGGCGTCTTTGAAGTATGAAATTCCGCTGTTGGATCGCAACACCGCATTCGCGTTGTGGCGTATAAAGATAAAGATGCGCGGTTCTTGCACGATGGATTTAGAAGAAGCCTGCTAGGGTAGATAAGATACCTTCGACATTGACGGAGGAAGAGAAGAAGCGCAAGGATCGAAAGGCATTAACACAGTTACATCTGCATTTGTCTAACGAAATTTTGCAGGATGTGATGAAGGAGAAAACCGTCGCTGCATTATGGAAGAGGCTAGAACAAATATGTATGTCGAAAACTCTAACCAAGCAAGTTGCATGTGAAGCAACGTCTTTATGCTCATCGTTTGGAGGAAGGTGTATTCAGGCACGAACACTTAATGTTGTTTAAAGAAATTCTCTCAAACTTGGAGGCCATGGAGGTTCAAAGATGATAAGGAAGATCTAGGGTTGATTCTACTTTGTTCGTTGCCCCGCCTTATTCAACCTTCAGAGACACGATTTTATATAGCCGTGAGTCTCTCACGGTTGATGAGGTTTATGATTCTTTGACCTCGTATGATAAGATGAAGCATCTTGTGGTTAAACCCGACTCTCGGGAGAGGTCTCATTATTCGTGGGAGATAAGATCGGAATGTCGATGATGATCGTGGAAGGACACAGAGAACGGAATCCTCGCAGTAAATCTAAGGGTAGATCAAGTATTCAAACAGAGGTAAAACTTGTAACCTCGCGAAGAAGAAATGGCACATTAAATCTGAGTGCTATAAGCTATAGAACAAGATTAAAAGGAGGCTACGAATCAAAAGGAAAACAAACGAAAATTTTGGTAAAGCTGATGTTGTAGAAGACTACGGCGATGGTGAACTTCTAGTCGCTTCGTCAACAATTCTAAAGTGAGCGAGAGTGGATACTTGATTCAGCTGCACCTTTCACATTAGTCCCAATCGGGATTGGTTTACAACTTACTAAACAAAGATTCGAAGGTGTTGTTTTGATGGGAAATAATGCTTCGTGTAAAATCGCAGTGTTGGAACAATTAAAGTTAAGATGTTTGATGGAGTTGTCGAATACTTAGTGACGCGACATGTTCCGTAATTGAAGAGAAATTTAATTTTGTTAAGTACTCTTGATTCAAAAGGGTACAAATACACAAGTGAAAGTGGGATTTTGAAGATTTCAAAGGTTCCTCATTGTGATGAAAGGGCGAGGAGAAAGAGGCGCCAAGTTATATATTTTGCGGTGGTTCTATTGTTATTGATGATGCAGCTGTCGCTTCCTCTTCCTTGTCGATGATGATATTACTAAACTTTGGCATATGTGCCTAGGGCATATGAGTGAGAATGGCATGGCAGAATTGAGCAAAAGATGACTTCTTGATGGGCAAGGAATTTGCAAACTGAAGTTCTGTGAGTACTACGTTTTTGGGAAGCAAAAGAGAGTTCGATTCACCAGAGGAATCCATAACACGAAGGGAACGTTGGAGTATATTCATTTTGATCTGTGGGGGCCATCAAGAGTGCCTTCAAGAGGTGGAGCTAATTATATGCTAACTTTTATTGATGATTTTTCCAAAAAAGTTTGGGTATTCTTCCTGAAGCAAAAAAGCGATGTGTTTTCCGCATTTAAGTCTTGGAAAACTATGATTGAAAAACAGATAGGAAAACAAATAAAATACCTCCGCACAGACAATGGCTTAGAGTTTTGTTCGATGAGTTTAATAAATCGTGCAAGTCGAAGGGATCGTGAGACACTTGATGACTCGTCATACTCCACAAAGAAAACGGCGTTGCGAAACGAATGAACAGTAACGATCATGGAGAAGGTTCGATGTATGTTGTCAAATGCCAACTTACCAAAGTCGTTTTTTGGGCAAGCAGCTCTCATCGCATGTTTTTTGATCAACCGATCTCCATCCGCTGCTATTGAGAAAAAGACTCCACAAGAGGTATGGTCCGTAATCCCGCTAATTATTTCGATTTAAAGATCTTTGGGTGTCTCGCGTATGCTCATGTTGATAATGGAAAATTGGAACCGAGATCCATTAAATGTGTTTTTTTTTGTTATAAAGCTGATGTAAAAGGGTATAAGTTATGGTGTCTTGAAAATAGAAAAGTTGTGATTAGCAGAGATGTTATTTTTGATGAAACTGCTATGCTACCTAACTTATCTCTTAAAGATTCTTCCAATAAAGAAAATCAAAAGCAGGTGGAGTATCAGATTAATACAGAGTCGACTCCTCAAGCCAGTACAAAAATTGAGAATAGAGTTGCTTCTTCACCACAATACTCTATCGCCAAAAACAGAACTAAAAGAGAAATTAAGCCTCCAAAGAAGTATGCTGAGGCTGATCTAGTTGCTTATGCTTTAAATGTGGCTGAAGATATAGATGCAAACCAAGAGCCGTCTAATTATTCTGAGGAGGTTAGCTGTGAAGACTCAGAAAATTGGATGTTTGCTATGCAAGAGGAGATAGAATTACTCCACAAAAACAGAACATGGGATCTTGTGAAACTTCTTAAAGGTAAAAAGGCTGTTCGCTGTAAATAGGTGTTTAAAAAGAAAGAAGGGACTCCAGGAGTTGAAGAACCCAGATATAAAGCAAGGCTTGTTGCAAAAGGTTACAGCCAAATTCCAGGAGTGGACTTCACAGATGTGTTCTCCCCAGTTGTGAAGCATAGTTTGGTTCGTGATATTATTGCTCGTGGTAATATTGTTGTGAGCAAAATTAGTACTCATAAAAATCCTGCAGATATGATGACTAAGTCACTTCCTATAACCAAGTTTGAGCATTGCTTAGATTTGGTTGGTGTTCATTGTTGAAGTTAAACCCTTAAGGGGTTTTATGGAAGAGGTGGAGAACTTGTTCGTTGAGAGTTCGCGATGAAGAACTTGTTTGTTGAGAATTCGTGTCAAGGTGGAGATTGTTAGAGTTGTGTGACCCAAATTCTAAGATATTGCTTGCAAGTCAAGCTAAACAAAATATATCTTCTTTCTAGAAGATTTAGTATTTATGAGTATAATATATTTAGCATTTATTAGCATAATATATTTTTACTTTGATTAGAATTAGGTTTTACAAGCCTATAAATAGACATAGTCTATTCCTCTTGTAATTGTATTCAAATTCGACATAGTGAATTTTCTTCTCCTCTGCCCGTGGTTTTTTTCCCGAAAGGGTTTCCACGTAAAATCTGTGTGTTCTTTATTTTTATTTCTCTTTTCTTTGCGATATATTTGTCATTACCGACATTTATATTTTTTACAATGTATTAATTGTTTTTTATGATTTTTATTAATATTTTTTTTCTTTTATTGGAAAAAAAAAAAGAGGAATTTAAAAGACTTAACAACATGTAAAAATGGAATAAAACCACAAAATACCTCTTGAGGCATATTTTAATTTGAAACTATATGGAAAAGGAAAAAAAAACTCAAATTTGAATATAAATTATGTCCGGAACTCAAAATAAATTAATCCAAACCCATCTAATTATACCCTCATTTCGACTTGAAAGGAGATATTGTTATACCCCGTTTGTGTCAAGACATGTGGCAAGCTAGAAAGGCACCGAAATAATAGGCCTGCCATCAACAAATTGGGAGATCCCCTACAAGTTTTTCCTTTTAGGATGTCCATCCGCGCAAGTGCGGGCCAACTATTGTCCAGGTTTCAGATTCTTTATTAGGAACATAAAGTTGTTGGTCACCAAATACCATTGCGTTCAACTACTCCATACCATCAAGTTAGAATAAATGACAGGATCTGTTCCATTACAGACATTCTCGTCCCATCAAAGACATCCACCCACACTTTCCATAGATACCACCTTACACGGAATCCTCACCTGTAAATACCTTCAGGAACGAAGAAAAAAGAATTGACTCTCTAAGATACCAACCCTACACTCTGCTAACTAACCTTCAACCTTCATACTCTCCTCATCTTCATTTTGTATAACTTCCGGCTCTCCACCCCAACTGTCGACTGGGTGAACCGACCTCCACAGCAGCCATCACCCTTTCCTCTATATTCACTCATTGTTGTATCACTGCATCAACAACTTTAATTTAGTTATTTAAGTAAATTCGTCAATCAAATTAATATTTTATAACTTGTGATATTAACTAAATAACTCATTATATATACTAATATTTTATCACACACGTAAATGTGTGGAAACCACGAATTTTGAATGCAAAGGTGTGCTTAGAAATAACATACACTAAACAATGAAACATATGGTTTAAAACTAAAAAATAATAACTCATAAAATATGTATGATATTAAATTGAGTAAAATTAAAATGTACAAAGATTACCAAAATAAGACTTTGGTTGAGTGGTTAATTTAATATGCTAATGGTGCAATGGGCATGGATTCAAATATCGCTATATGCCTATCTTAATTAACTTTTAAAATAAAAAAACTAAAATACCTCAAATAATATAATTTTATTTTAAATACAAAAGGACATCAAAGTAGTTTTTCTAATAGAGTTAGTGTACAATTGACTCGTGACATCAACTTAATCAATTATTTAAATAATAATAAGTAAAGATATACGATTAGTGAAGATAATAAAGTATGTATATTAAAATGAAAAAGTAAATATTATAATAAAAATAAAATTTTGGTTAAATGATAAAATTAATATTTTATTAATTTAAATAACATTGGTTTAAATCTCACCACATAGAAATTATTATTGAATTTAGAAAAATAAAAAAATAAAAATTTCCTAAATAATAAAAATTCTTTTGACATTCTTATGATTGATCTGATTGAATTAGTAAGAAATGAATTTGTGAAATTAAATAGTGTACATGGGAGGACTAGAAAAATGAATATAGACTGGATTTGAGCCCAATGAGAGCTGTTAAACGAGCCCTTAAAATCCACAAAGAAATAGAGTGGACAGCATCGACTCTTTCGCTTAATTCCTAAGCAAAACAAGTTGTCCTAAGCTTACGCGGCAAAGCCGCTGACGGTTCATTTTCTTTTCGGCCATCACAGACGGTCCATTTTTACAATATAAACAGTTCCCATTTCACAATATTAATTACTAGTCGGTAGACAGTTCCTCGTGAAACTAAACCAGCCCTGCTTGACTCCTGCTAATCAAAGCCAAAACTCTTGACCTGTTGTTTCCAGCTCACATTCCGGCGATGGGTCTCCGTGAATCGATCACTAGCCAAACCGACGTCGCTTTGACCCTGACCAAACACTTTCTCCAAACTGAAGCCAAGGACTCGAACCTAGTGTTCTCGCCCCTGTCGATCCATGTTGTGCTCAGCTTGATCGCCGCTGGTGCTAAGGGTCCAACCCTCGACCAACTCCTCTCTTTCCTCAAGTCCAAATCCAACGACCAACTCAGCTCCTTCTCCTCCGAGCTCGTTTCCGTTGTCTTCGCGGATGGAAGTCCAGCCGGTGGTCCCCGATTGTCATTTGCTAACGGTGTTTGGCTCGACCAGTCTCTCCCTCTCAAGCCTTCTTTCAAACAGGTTGTGGACAACGTCTACAAGGCTGCTTCTAAGCTAGTCGATTTTCAAAACAAGGTAATTTATTTCCCTTATTTTGCTTGCTTATTGAATAGTAATGGCGAGTGAATGAAAAATAAGTGCCTAAGAACTTAGTTTCTGCCGATAGATTTGGATTGCTATGTGTTTCTTGCTCTTACAATGTCTCGTATTTTAGTTCCTTACAGTTGAAAATTAATTCTGTCTCTGACAGGGTGGATACTTTGTGTCCCAATCTTAGAAAGGCACAGCCAAAATTTTAAAAATAAAAATTTCGAGTTATTTTTTTATAAATAATTGCAAACATTCCTTGAAACTGATGATAATTAAATATTGACTATCTATAGAAAATGTATGAACAATTTCCAGTACAACTAGCTAGTATTTAGTAATGAATGAGGCTTTTTTTTTTTTTAATCATAATAATGCATTTAGATAGGTTAATGGGCTCTTTATCAATTTTCTTAAAGAAAAAAAAAACATATATTTTGTTGGTATATTTGTTTGAAGGCGGTTCAAGTGGCGGGTGAAGTAAATATGTGGGCGGAGAAGGAGACCAATGGTCTTATTAAAGAAGTTCTTCCTCCAGGATCAGTTGATGCTTCAACCAGACTTATATTTGCTAATGCACTCTATTTCAAAGGAGCTTGGAATGAAGCATTCGATGCCTCAAAAACAAAGGACCATGACTTCCACCTCATAAATGGTAGCTCTGTTAAGGTGCCTTTTATGACCAGCAAAAAGAAACAAACTGCTAGTGCCTACGATGGTTTCAAAGTTTTAGGGCTTCCATATAAACAAGGCAACGATAAGCGTCGTTTCTCCATGTATTTCTTTCTTCCAGATGCAAAAGATGGTTTGCCAGCTTTGGTAGAGAAAGTGAGTTCTGAGTCTGGTTTCTTAGAACGCCACCTTCCACATCAACCAGTTGAAGTGGGTGAATTCAGGATCCCGAGATTCAAGATCTCATTTGGGCTTAAAGCTTCTGAGGTTCTGAAAAGATTAGGACTTGTGTTACCTTTCTCTGGTGAAGGAGGTTTGACAGAGATGGTGGATTCGCCTCAAGGTCGGGACCTATATGTTTCAAACATATTCCATAAGTCTTTTATAGAAGTTAATGAAGAAGGGACTGAAGCTGCTGCTGCTACTTCTGCTGTCATAGCACTCAGGTCTCTGCGTATTCCACAAACTATAGACTTTGTGGCAGACCATCCATTCCTCTTCTTGATCAGGGAAAATGCGACTGGAGTTGTGCTCTTCATTGGCCACGTCCTCAATCCTCTTGAAAACTGATGAGTCCGTTGTGGTCATGAGGCAGGAGAATATGTGTTGTATTTTGCAGATGCTAGAGCTACAGCCTGATGCTACTTGAGTGGTCTGCATGTTAAACCAGTGTAAATTGTGCTTTGTTGTTTGGTTTTCGTAGTTGTTCTTAGCTGTTCAATCCATGTTTAACTACTTCACTACTGCATGTAATTCACACGAGAAATAAATTACGATCTCCTGGTTTTTAACGTGTTAATTACTTACTCTTAGCTCTCCTGCTTATGTGCTCATTAATTACAATTTTTCTGGACTATTTGTATTGCAAGGATTACGTATTAGATGATGATGATCCGATTCCAGGGGTTAGAAACCCAAATTCCATATAGATAGGTAGAAGTGGAGGGTGGGTGAATTTGGATCAAAGGGTCAAGATTTCTGAACCTTTGGAGGATTAGGAGTTTGTGTTGCGGTTTCTATGGTGAAGGAGGTAATTTAACAATTCGTTGCAGAAGTTAGAATTTTTTTTCACATCTATGGATTGCATCGGTAAAATATCATGATTGTCATTATACTATGAGTCAGATTGCATTTTGTTCCTTCTAAAAAATATTAGTCTATGTAGGTTAGATCAATCAACAGATTGATCTTTTTGTTAAACTATTTTTACTGTTAAAAAGGCGTGTAACTGTTTGGTTATTCTGATATCTACGACAATTGTTAACAATAAAATGGACGAAATTTTTAATCAAATGGACCAGTTTGTTCTTTAATCTAACATTTTAATCTAATATTCAAAGACAAATTTACTCATTTTTTAAATAAAGAAGATCAAAATATAATCTAAAGGTCTTCATAGTATATTTACCGAAACTTAGAATAGGTATATTAAAATTTTAAAATAAAATTTTCATATTCCTTGAAATTGATATATAAAGAATATCACTTTTATGTGGTAGGTATATTTATTTGAAAGGTGTTCAAGTGGTTTAGAAAGTAAATTTTCAGATTGAAAAGGAGGTTAGGGGTCTTATAAAAGAGGTGTTCTTCCAAGAGCGGTTGATCCTTCAACCAGACTTATATTTGGTAATGCAGGATGAAACTTTCGCTGCATTAAAAACAAAAGACGATGACTTCTACCTTAAAAGTGGTAGGGTGCCTTAGCAGAATGGATCAAATTGTTGGTGTTTATGACAGTTTCAATGTTTTAGAGATTCCATATGAACAAAGAGAAGTTGAGCGTTGTTGCTTCATGTATTTCTTTCTTTCGGGTGTAAAACATGTCCTCAAGCTTTGATTCTGAATCTAGTTTCTTAGAAGGCCACTACAAATTAAGGTGGGTGGATTCAAGATCTCAGAATTGAAAACTTCATTTAGACTTTGAAGAGATTAGGGCTTTAATTGCCTTTCTGTGAAGGAGGTCTTGTAAAGATAGTGGATTCGCCTGAGGATGAGAAGTATTATGTTTCAACCCTATTCCATGTCTTTCATAGAAGTTAGTGAAGAAGGGACAAAAGATGATGCTGTTAGTTTTGGTGATATGAGAAGGTGATTGAAGTGGTTCTGTTCATTGGGCAGGTCCTCGATCCTCTTGAAAACTGATAAATCTACTTGAGAATGTTGGTACCTATTGTTACTTGAGCTGTGTGTAAATTCTACTTTCTTGTTTCTTGTTACGAGTGAAGGAAATTTTGGGGAAATGAAGAAACTGGGTCGAGGAATATCCATGGTATAAGCCCAAGTGCAGAGTTGAATCAGACGACCAAGACCAAACTCATACAAAAGGAAGCAGGCCCCATATTAAAGAAGGAGTCCAACCCAATACAGCCAGTTGAAGAACAAGCCTATGATGTTGAATTCTCCTATATTAAGGGAGCATGTAGTCAATGAAATTGCAGTAATTCTTTTCTCAAATCCCTAATTCCTTCAATTTCCGGATTCTGAAATCGCAAGCTGCTATAATGTTCAATTCTCATCTCTGTAGTTTGGTCTTACTGCTAATTTAATCAGCAATTAGAGAGATTTACTAATCAATTAAAGCATATATATATATATAATGTAAGTACCTAATTTTGCTCGGCTTATAAAAACCAAAATAAAAAAATAATAATAAAATGTCCAGGTTTATTTACAGTCCAATTAAATAAACCAACTCACTAAATACCCAAATCCAAATTACAGACCCAATTAACATTTCAACCCAATTGACCCAAATGCCAAACCTAAACCACTGCCCAAATAACCATGGCCCAAATACAAAGGAGCCCAATTAACCCAAAACAGTTTCAGCAATAGAACCCTAGGGTTCTCTCTCGCGCCGCAAGCAGCCCCTCCTTCGTGCCAAAGCCACCAATCGCGCCGCAAGTCGCGCCCAGTCATCGCCGGACTTATCGTCGGTCACCTGCAAAAAAGGAAAACGCAGCAACAAATCGAGCGAAATCCGTATATTTCTTTTTTTTCTTTTCTTTATTTTTCGGGTATAAAAACCCCAAAATAATCTTGTACAAAGGGGGGGGGGGGGGGAATCAATACACAATAGAGAATATACAAAGCATCAAAGGTTTTTTTTATCGAATATTGTTTTTTTATTCTTATTTTTGTTTTTTTTACTCATATATAATATATATTTATTAAAACACAAAAAAAAAGAGGAAGTTTTTACCTTTTGACGACGGCGGCGGACAGCGGCCGGAGACTCGCCGAGGAACTCACCGGAAATTGCCCTGGGGAGCACCTCTCCTTTTTTTTTTTCTTTGCTGAAGAGAAAAATGAAATTTTTAAAAAAAAAAATTGTTTATATAGACACTTGAAACGGCGCCGTTTTGGGGCTGGTTACTATAGCCCAAAACAACGACGTTTCACTCAGGATCCGCGCACAGTTGACCCGACCCGAAGGATCCGCGTGTTTTTGGTCAATGGTCTATTTACGAAGCTAGTCCTTCCTCATTTTTTCAAATTTATAATTACGTCCAATAGCATTTTTTTGTATTTACAATTTAGCCCTAAAACTTATTTTTTGCTTCATTTTAATCCTAGATTCTTTATTTTTTTTATATTATTATTTTTAATTTAAATTATTCTATTATTATATTAAAATGTTTTACCATATTAAAATTTTTAGATTTTATTATTATTTGTATATTAATCTATTAACAATATAAATTTATATATATATATATTTTACATATTATCTTTATATGTATATTATTAATACTACGAATTATTTTATATGGTTTAATATTTTATATATATTATTTTATAATTCATATATTATTTAATATAGTATATTTTTAATTTGTATATTATATAGTATTATATTATATTATATATATTATTTTTAGAATTTTGTTTTAAATTTATTATATTATATAATCTATTTTATTTATATTATTCATAACATATAATTTTTATGATTAGTATATTATGTGTATATACGTTTTTATTTAAAATTATTTTATATATTAGTTACTAATTTTTTTTATGTATAATCCTTATATATTATTATTAATTATTTTATATTATATTACATATTATGATTTTCATTAATTATTATACATTTATTTGTGTCTTTATATTCGTTTATGATTGTTAGCATGTTTTTTATATATTTATGTCATATTATTCTTTTATTAATTATTGTTTGATAATTTGTAATTATGTAGAATAGCTATTAAATATGTATGTTGTATACTTAAATCATTATTTTCTAAAAATACCTTTCGAATTAAAATATTTATTTCAAATGGTTTTCAAAATACGGTGATATGTGATATTTGAAGGATTTCGAGAATAATTTTGCCCTAACTTATTGGGTTCGATTTTTCTCGTGAAACTTTAGGTATTACCTATCCATTCTTTCTTAAAAAAACTGAGATTTACCAATTTCAAATAAAAAAACCTATTCTTGGGAATTCGGATCGTTGTGCCTTAACTTACTAGGTTCGACGTTTTGCGTCTCGAGGTAGGAATTTTCTAAAATAAAGACGTGCTTAGTTTCAAAGTCATGAGATGCTATATCCTAACTTACTGGGTATAGTGTTTTATTTCTTTGAGATAGGTAAGTCTGGGTTTTTTCTTCAAATAAAAGGTCTATTTTTTTAAAAATTTTCAAAGTTTCAATATTAGGACATGATATTATCGATTGGGTACCAATTTTTGGGCGTTATGAGGGTGCTAACCCTTCCTCATACGTAACCGACTCCCGAACCCATTTTTCTAGTTTTTCGTAGGCCAAAATAAGTATTTTAAAATAAAACGTTTTTAAGGTGATCCAATCACACTAAAGTAAAAAAGATTGGTGGCGACTCCCATTTTTGTTTTCAAAAGTCGATCCCCGTTTTTAAAACCCAACTTTTAAAATAGTTTCGACAGCTTGGCGACTCCGCTGGGGACCAATAAGAGAGTCAAGCCGTAAAGTCGATAAATTCATGTCCTATTATTGCAAATTTGAAATTCTGATTTGAAAAATCTTCCTTTTTATTGCATGTGTTTTTTTTATCTTTGCATTGCATTCGCATGACTGTTGTGGTCACACCCTTAAGTGGGAGCGAGAAGCTACTTCTTTGTGAGGTTTTCACCTTCGTGCAGGATAGTGAACCGCTTTCGGGATACATCCGTACCTATGTCTTCGTGAGATTTTCATCTCTGTGCAGCCATAGGGAAATGTATTCCCCTGAACTAAACTCGGTCCATATGAGCCTATAATGGGTGAGGATCGAGGAATCTGCTGGTTCAAGTACCTCAACTCTAGAGCCAAAACCACACGTAGAAAACCTAGGGTCTTACCCTGGGTAGAACTAAGTCAAACCTTAGTGGTCACCTAGATAGGTGTTTGTTTATTTCACTTGCTTTATATTCCATGGTACTAACTTGTTGTGTTTTATTCTTTTGTGCATATCATTTCATACTTTAAGAGGTATCGATTCACGGTTAGTTTCTAAGTTAGAAAGCTGGTTATGAAGAACGAATTCCTTGATAAAGTGGAAGGCAATGCAGTCGTTAGTATATGTTCAGAGCTAAGGCAATTAGAGAAGGAAGGGTATGGATTTGTTTGAGCAAGAGGGAAATAGGGCAGCACTAGAATCCCTGCCACATGTGCCTCCTGATGTTGTTCCGATCAAAGCAGTATCGGATGCGAAGAAGATTGTATGACACCCTGTGGCAAGGCGTGGTGTTGGAACTAAAGGGCAGAAGGTAACTATACTCACCAATCACTTCAAAGTGAGCGTGGAAAGTACAGATGGACACTTCTACCATTACAACGTTTCTCTTTCATATGAAGATGGTCACCTAAGTGGACGGACGTATTCTGCTAACACCAAGGTTAAGAGTAGGCAATAGTGAAGATTTCTTTCCAAGGAATGGGCGTTGGAATTTTAACAACAAGAAATTGGTGGAACCATCTAGGATTGAAGGATGGGTTGTTGTGAACTTCTCGGCTCCTCGTTGTGATCCAAACAACATTGCAAGGGATTTGATTCGTTGTGGAGAAATGAAAGGAATTCGTATGGATCCCCCATTTGATATATTCAATGAGATGAACCAGAATAGACACTTTTCACCTATGGTTAGAGTTGAAAAAATATTTGAACAGATACAATCTAAACTTCTTGGAGATCCGTGGTTCCTTCTTTGTATGCTCCCTGATAGGAAAAACTCTGATCTTTATGGGTCATGGAAATGAAAGAATCGGGTATAGTAACTCAGTGTATGGCACCAGCTAGGGTGTATGATCAATACTTTACAAATCTTCTTCTGAAGATCAATGCTAGGCTTGGATGGTCTCTTCATCACCATCGAAGCCATAATTTCGCGACCAAGTCTGAACAAGATCGAGGAAATGAAGGGTAAGATCGAAGAGTTAGAATCGGCATTGCATAACTGTGAGCTCCGGATCGAGCCTCGTGAAACAAGAGAAGGGCGCTTAAGGGAAGAGCTTCACCATTCTCATGATTAGGTTAGAAGTCGGGATTACCTCATGGGTGAAGCGATAGTTCAGATTTGAAAGGTAGCTGGTCACCTACAGACTTTGGCAGCGCAGGCTGATACGTCGAGCATGAAGTATGAACTACAGTCTGATCGTAGTCAAGAGCTGTCTTCATTGCTTGAGAAAATCAAAATCTTAGGATATAGGGTGAAAGCATATTTGTAGTTTTTTTTATGTAAAGGATTTTGTTTTCTAATAAAGTTTTCTAAAATGAAGTTGATCAGAATCGATGCCTCTTTGCATTCATACATTCGCATTACATCGCATCATTTGCATTAGACTTTTACAAAATGGCCCTAATTAGGTTAAAATATTTCAGTTAACCTGGAAAACATGGAGCAAAGGTTGGAGAGAATAGAACAAATGAAAATACAGATGCAGGGGCAATTGACTAAGATTCAACAAGAAATGCGGGAACAAATGTTTGAGTTCCAAAAGAATGTGATTGGCTAGTTAACCCAGTTACTAGCTGAAAAACTTAAAAAAAGGAGTGGCTCAGCTGTCAATAGTGTGGATGATAAGGAATACATCGTTTATTTCCCAGCAGGTATCCTGACTCAGCCAGACACGCATTCGCATGGGATACCCGTCATTATTGGACCCCAATGTCAGACTGATACTTCGGCCCTATTGAGTGTCCCAATAGGTTTAGGTGTTAACCCGGATGATGGTCAAGCTAAACCAGTTGTGCTGGCAGAATCAAAAGGAAAAGAAGAGTGTACTTTAAAAGCTCTGAAGAAAAAGGAAAATAAAGTGGAGGGCTATTTAGAGCCGATTACAGTAAGTCAGCCAAGGATAGTAATTACTAGACATCGGGTCTCCTCAAGGCAAGAACCTAATTCAAGACCGAACTCAGAGAAACCTCAGTTCGCACCTATTACAGTCACGTACAGAGAATTGTACCGAGTTCTGTTTGACGCACATGTCATATCCCCTTTTTATATAGGACCAATACAGCCCCCGTACCCTAAATGGTACGACGTAAATGGCCAATGCGAATACCATGGGGGAATCACAGGGCATTCGATTGAAAATTGCGTCGCTTTTAAAAAGATGATCGAAAGACTCATCAAATTGGGTGTCGTAAAATTCGATGATCCCTCTGGTACAGAAAATTCGTTACACAACCTTTCTATTAAAGGGGTAAACATTGTGCGCTCTATGATAGATATGGGCAGGAGATCCAAGAATGCATCGAGCTCAGGACCCTAGTGCATGGTTTGATTGAGGAGATCAAGGACCGGATGGGAATGTTGGGGAATCTAAGCATTAATGGCATGTTTGAATCGGAGAATAAAAGTTTCCAAGTCCTTACATACTTGAGAAGATTTTAAATAATGAAACTGTGGAAAGGATCATTGTATTTTTAGAGTGGATTTAGAGTAATATTTAAAACACGCTTGTTGCCTTAAGCCTAGAGGCAATAAGAACCCTTTTGTGAAATAGGCTTGTGTCTGAAATTTTATTTCAATAAAATACATATTTTTGAATACATATTCTTTTATTCTTTCTATTCCATACTGTACATTCTTTTGTTTTTAGAATATTCTTTCATTCTTCATTCATGACTATACAAATAGCCATCCTTAGAATCATTTATTCTTTGGATTTTTACCTTCGTACTTAGGTACCCAGATATCAACGACATGAGTGACGTTGTTACTGACTCCCTTTTTGAATGAGATATGGGTTTAGGGGATCTCAAGACTTTGAAGATGACAGAGATTGAAACATACCTTCTGATTTGTTAAGCATGGTCCAACAAGATGAAAAACAGACCTTATTCAAAAAAGGGTCAACGGATATTATGAGCCTAGAAAAGGGATGAAGATCGAAGCCTAGCTCACCATAGAAATAATGCGAGACATCATTGAGTTATTTTCAAGAATTCAAAGATGTTTTGCACGATCATATCAGGACATGCCTGGGCTACTAAGATGCGGGTTATACATGAGGATTGGGCACTGTTGGTCTACCATGGAAGGGGATTGCATCAATCATACCGTAAATATTGAATTGACGAAGACAAGATTCATGTGCCTTCTCCATTTCTTCACAAATTTTCCATATGTGGGGGCATGGATATTATGGGGCCAATCTCGCCAAACGCTTCTAGTTGACATCAATTTACTGTCATGGTCATCATCTACTTCACTAAGAGGGTGGAAGTAGCTTCATATGCCAACATTGTAAAGTCGACAGTCATCAAATTCTAAAAAAAAAAAAGAAAAAAAAGAAAATGCCAGCAAAGAATGCTATAAAGGATCACGCATAACTGTACAAAGTCAAAGTCTACAGTTTGTCCAAAAATCAGGCAGCATATCACAGTACAGCAAAAGTTGCAAAAAAAAACTATGAAAGGTGACTTAGACTTGTAAAGATTGGCATAAGAAGCTACCGTTACCTTCTGTCTTATTGAACGTCGGCCAGGACTTTCACTAGGGCGATACTTTTCCCATTGGTTTATGAAGTGGTTTTGTCCATGAAAATCGAGATTCCTTCGCTCCAAGCTTCGATTGAGTCAGGAATTGGATGAAGAAGAATGTCTCCAGTGAACTTAGGGTTTGAAAGTATTCATCATGGTCAAATGTACTAAAATTGATGATTTATGACAGAAATGGTTCACCCAAAGAAATTTCATGACGGGCACCTGATATTGAAAAATTCAAAAGAAAGCAGATATCAAATTGAGAAGGACCTTATGTTGTAAAGAATGCCTCTTTTAGAGGAGCATTGATATTGACCGAGATGGATGCCAAAGACTCGTTCAATTTGGTAAATTCAGGGTCAATCAAGAAGGATTTTACCTGAAAGAGGAAAGACTAAGGTGAAAACCCGCAAAGGGCGCCTTGAGAATATTTTGCAAAAAAAAAGAGAGAGAAAAATGAGAGGCCAAGGAGAAAACCCGCAAAGGGCGCTTTGAGACCAATGGGGATTTGAGTTGAAAACCTGAAAAGGGCGGCTCAAATTTTGATCAAAAATGGGGCATACAGTAGTCTTGCTACATTTGAATTAACAATGAGGAAATATATTACGTCTTGGGGCATCGACAAAGTACTCCGGATCCCCTAAACATATATGGAGTTTAAAATGGTCCTCAAGAAATCGGAACAGAGAAGCTCAGACTGCGATATTTGGGGCACCTAGTTTCCCATCTTACTCATTTTAAATTTTCTATCTTTGATTACTTTATTCTTTTCAGAGAAATACCCCAATCAATTTTATTTTATAGCTTTTGCTATCTTTGTTTACTTTATTCTTTTTAAGATATACCAATCAATTTTTATTTATTGCCTTGGTTATCTTTGATTAGCTTATTTGCTTCGAGCTATGCTCCTGATTAATTTCTTTCATGTCTATTGTTGTGATCTTTTTCAAGCATTTTATATTGAAATAACGATTAATGGACTAATAACACTTTCATAAAAGGAGTTTCGCATATTATTCTGGCAGCTTCTAAATAATATGAGAATCTGAAACAGGATTATTGTTTAGAACTTACCAAGCCTAAGGGTTGGAAACATTGGAAAATGATTATCTCTTCGGATTCTTATTGGATAAGACAATTCCGTTGGTGATACCATATCGACAAATGACGAACAAGGTCAATCCAAGTATAAAAGGAGATCATTGTCGGGATACCCCGTGATTCATTCGAGACACATACATCCGGTCATTACACCCTAGGAATGATGATGTAAATGAGATAAAATTGATTGAAAGTGATACAAGTTCTCGTACCTCACGAGTGTTAACAGAAAGATGGAAGAAATCGAATGTTATTCCCCTGAAGTTGCAGTGGGAAGTACCAACTTCATGTCCCAAAGTTCAAGTGGAGAGGACTCGGAATTACCATGGGGCAAATTATTTGAGCAGAACATGATTGATGAACAAGAATGAAAAACAAATGAGTGATAACACCTAGAATAGGAATCATACTCATAACATTTTTGTATCATGGCAAATTTCATTAGGGGCATTTGATTCATTTCGGTCATTGCATCCTAATCCTTGAAATAGGAATCATCTTCATATATCACAACATGTCTAATTAAAGGCATTTGATGCATTTCGATTAAAGCATCCTAATTATTAGACATAAATATATACCCATTCTACAGGTTATGTAGCGAGGTAGAAGATAGCAGTCTGACATCCCTGAGTTTGCAGTGGAGCAGATTGGAGATAGCAGATTTGACATTCCTGAAGTTGCAGGAAGCAGATCGAAGACATCAGTCTGGCATTCCTGAGTTTGCAGGAAGCAGATTGAAGAGATTAATCTGGCATCCCTGAGTTTGCAGGGAGCAGATTAAAATAACAGATCTGGCATTCCTGAAGTTGCAAGAAGCAGATCGAAGATACCAATCTGGCATTCCTGAGCTTTGTAGGAAACAGATTGAAGATAGCAGATCTGGCCTTCCTGAAGTTGCAGGAAGCAGATCGAAAATACCAATCTGGCATTCCTGAGCTTTGCAGGAAGTAGATTGAAGATAGCAGATCTGGCATTCTTGAAGTTGCATGAAGCAGGTCGAAGATACCAATCTGACATTCTTGAGTTTGCAGTAAGCAGATTGAAGATAGTAGAT